>CM059580.1:6822091-7482091 GCA_030386875.1 Morinoia aosen
ACAAAAACCTGCTAGAAAGACAAAACCCGCTAGAAGGACAAAACCCCGTTAGAAAGACAAAAAACCCGCTAAAAAAGCAAAAACCCGCTAGAAAGACAAAACCCGCTAGGAAGACAAAAACCCGTTAAAAAGACAAAAACCCGCTAGAAAGAAAAAAACCCGTTAAGAAGACAAAAACCCGTTAGAAAAGCAAAAACCCGCTAGAAAGATAAAAACCCGCTAGAAAAGCGAAAACCCACTAGAAAGACAAACCCGCCAGAAAGACAAAAACCCGTCAGTAAGACAAAAACCCGCTTGAAAAGCAAAAACCCGCTAGAAAGACAGAAACCCGTTGGAAAGACAAAACCCGCTGGAAAGACAAAAAACCGCTAGAAAGACAAAAACCCGCTAGAAAGACAAAACCCGGCTTGAAAGACAAAACCCGTTAGCAAGACAAAAACCCGCCAGAAAAACCAAAACCCGTTAGAAAGACAAAACCCGCTAGAAAAGCAAAAACCCGCTAAAAAGACATAACCCGCTAGAAAGACAAAAACATGTTAGAAAGACAAAAACCCGCTAGAAAAGCAAAAACCCGCTAGAAAGACAAAACCCGCTAGAAAGACATAACCCGCGAGAAAGACAAAAACATGTTAGAAAGACAAAAACCCGCTAGAAAAGCAAAAACCCGCTAGAAAGACAAAACCCGCTAGAAAGACAAAAACCTGCTAGAAAAGCAAAAACCCGCTAGAAAGACAAAAACCTGATAGAAAGACAAAACCCGCTAGAAAGACAAAAACCCGTTAGAAAGATAAAACCCACTGGAAAAGCAAAAAACCTGCTAGAAAGACAAAACCCGCCAAAAAATCGAAAAACCGTTAAAAAAACAAAACCCGCTAGACAGAAAAAAACCGGTAAAAAAACAAAAACCCGCTAGAAAAGCAAAAACCCGCTAGAAAGACAAGAACCCGCTAGAAAGACAAAAACCCGTTAGAAAGACAAAAACCCGCTAGAAAAACAAAAACCCGCTAGAAAGACAAAACCGCTAGAAAGACAAAAACCCGTTAGAAAGACAAAAACCCGTTAGAAAGACAAAAACCCGCTAGAAAAGCATAAACCCACTAAAAAGACAAAACCCGTTAGAAAGGCAAATTCCCGCTAGAAAAGCAAAAACCCGCTAGAAAGACAAAAACCCGCTAGAAAGACAAAAACCCGCTGGAAAGACAAAACCCGCTTGGAAGACAAAACCCGCTTGGAAGACAAAAATCCGTTAGAATGACAAAACCCGCTAGAAAAGCAAAAACCCGCTAGAAAGACAAAACCCGCTAGAAAGACAAAACCTGTTAAAAAGACATAAACCCGCTAGAAAGGAAAAACCCGCTAGAAAGACAAAAACCCGATAGAAAGACAAAACCCAGCTAGAAAGACAAAAACCCGCTAGAAAAGCAAAAACCCGCTAGAAAGACAGAAACACGCTGGAAAGACAAAACCCGCTAGAAAGACAAAAATCCGCTAGAAAGACAAAACCCCACTAGAAAGACAAAACCCGCTGGAAAGACAAAACCCGCTAGAAAAACCAAAACCCGCTAGCAAGACAAAAACCCGCTAGAAAGACAGAAACCCGCTATAAAGACAAAATCCGCTATAAAGACATAAACCCGCAAGAAAACCAAAACCTGCAAGAAAACAAAAACCCGTTAGAAAGATAAAAACCCGCCAGAGAGACAAAAACCCGCTAGAAAGACAAAAACCCGCTAGATAGACAAAACCTGCTAGAAAGACAAAAACCCGCTGGATAGACAAAACATGCTAGAAAGACATAAACCCGTTAGAAAGACAAAAACCCGCTAGAAAAGCAAAAAACCCGCTAGAAAGACAAAAACCCGTTAGGAAGACAAAACCCGCTAGAAAAGCAAAACCCGCTAGAAAGCAAACCCGCTAGAGAGACAAAACCTGCTAGAAAGACAAAAACCCGCTGGAAAAAACAAACCTGCTAGAAAGCCAATAACCCGCTAGAAAGACATAAACCCCCTAAAAAGACATAAACCCCCTAAAAAGACATAAACCCGCTATAAAGACAAAAACCCGCTATAAAGACATAAACCTGCTAGAAAGACAAAACCCCACTAGAAAGACAAAAACCCACTAGAGAGACAAAAACCTGCTAGAAAGACATAAACCCGCAAGAAAAACGAAAACCCGCTAGAAAAACGAAAACCCGCTAGAAAGACGAAAACCCGCTAGAAAGACAAAACCCGCTAGATAGACAAAAACCCGCTATAAAGACAAAAAACGCGTTATAAAAACAAAAACCCGATAGAAAGACAAAAACCTGCTAGAAAGACAAAACCCGCTAGAAAGACAAATCCCGTTAGAAAGACAAAAACCCGCTAGAAAAGCAAAAACCCGCTAGAAAGACAAAACCCGTTAGGAAGACAAAAACCCGTTAAAAAGACAAAATCCCGCTAGAAAGAAAAAAACCCGTTAAGAAGACAAAAGCCGTTAGAAAAGCAAAAACCCGCTAGAAAGATAAAAACCCGCTAGAAAAGCGAAAACCCGCTAGAAAGACAAACCCGCCAGAAAGACAAAAACCCGTCAGAAAGACAAAAACCCGCTTGAAAAGCAAAAACCCGCTAGAAAGACAGAAACCCGCTGGAGAAGACAAAACCCGCTGGAAAGACAAAAACCCGCTAGAAAGACAAAAACCCGCTAGAAAGACAAAACCCGGCTTGAAAGACAAAACCCGTTAGCAAGACAAAAACCCGCCAGAAAAACCAAAACCCGTTAGAAAGACAAAACCCGCTAGAAAAGCAAAAACCCGCTAAAAAAGACATACCCGCTAGAAAGACAAAAACATGTTAGAAAGACAAAAACCCGCTAGAAAAGCAAAAACCCGCTAGAAAGACAAAACCCGCTAGAAAGACATAACCCGCTAGAAAGACAAAAACATTTTAGAAAGACAAAAACCCGCTAGAAAAGCAAAAACCCGCTAGAAAGACAAAACCCGCTAGAAAGACAAAAACCTGCTAGAAAAGCAAAAACCCGCTAGAGAGACAAAAACCTGATAGAAAGACAAAACCCGCTAGAAAGACAAAAACCCGTTAGAAAGATAAAACCCACTGGAAAAGCAAAAAACCTGCTAGAAAGACAAAACCCGCTATAAAGACGAAAAACCGTTAAAAAAACATAAACCCGCTAGACAGAAAAAAACCGGTAAAAAAACAAAAACCCGCTAGAAAAGCAAAAACCCGCTAGAAAGACAAAAACCCGCTAGAAAGACAAAACCCGTTAGAAAGACAAAAACCCGTTAGAAAAACAAAAACCCGCTAGAAAAACAAAAACCCGCTAGAAAGACAAAACCCGCTAGAAAGACAAAAACCCGTTAGAAAGACAAAAACCCGTTAGAAAGACAAAAACCCGCTAGAAAAGCATAAACCCACTAAAAAGACAAAACCCGCTAGAAAGGCAAATTCCCGCTAGAAAAGCAAAAACCCGCTAGAAAGACAAAAACCCGCTAGAAAGACAAAAACCCGCTAGAAAGACAAAAACCCGCTAGAAAGACAAAACCCGCTTGGAAGACAAAACCCGCTTGGAAGACAAAAATCCGTTAGAATGACAAAAACCCGCTAGAAAAGCAAAAACCCGCTAGAAAGACAAAACCCGCTAGAAAGACAAAAACCTGTTAAAAAGACATAAACCCGCTAGAAAGGAAAAATCCGCTAGAAAGACAAAAACCTGATAGAAAGACAAAACCCACTAGAAAGACAAAAACCCGCTAGAAAAACAAAAACCCGCTAGAAAGACAGAAACACGCTGGAAAGACAAAACCCGCTAGAAAGACAAAAATCCGCTAGAAAGACAAAACCCCACTAGAAAGACAAAACCCGCTGGAAAGACAAAAACCCGCTAGAAAAACCAAACCCGCTAGCAAGACAAAAACCCGCTAGAAAGACAGAAACCCGCTATAAAGACAAAAACCCGCTATAAAGACAAAAACCCGCAAGAAAACCAAAACCTGCAAGAAAACCAAAACCTGTAAGAAAACCAAAACCCGCTAGAAAGATAAAAACCCGCCAGAGAGACAAAAACCCGCTAGAAAGACAAAAACCGCTAGATAGACAAAACCTGCTAGAAAGACAAAAACCCGCTAGATAGACAAAACATGCTAGAAAGACATAAACCCGTTAGAAAGACAAAAACACGCTAGAAAAGCAAAAACCCGCTAGAAAGACAAAAACCCGCTAGAAAGACAAAACCCGCTAGAAAGACAAAAACCCGTTAGGAAGACAAAAACCCGCTAGAAAAGCAAAACCGCTAGAAAGACAAAACCCGCTAGAAAGACAAAAACCCGCTGGAAAAACCAAACCTGCTAGAAAGCCAATAACCCGCTAGAAAGACAAAAACCCCCTAAAAAGACATAAACCCCCTAAAAAGACATAAACCCGCTATAAAGACAAAATCCGCTATAAAGACATAAACCTGCTAGAAAAACAAAACCCCACTAGAAAGACAAAAACCCACTAGAGAGACAAAAACCTGCTAGAAAGACATAAACCCGCTAGAAAAACGAAAACCCGCTAGAAAAACGAAAAACCGCTAGAAAAACGAAAACCCGCTAGAAAGACGAAAACCCGCTAGAAAGACAAAACCCGCTAGATAGACAAAAACCCGCTATAAAGACAAAAACCCGCTATAAAGACAAAAACCCGATAGAAAGACAAAACCCGCTAGAAAGACAAAACCCGCTAGAAAGACAAAAACCCGTTAGAAAAACAAAAACCCGCTAGAAAAGCAAAAACCCGCTAGAAAGACAAAACCCGCCAGAAAGACAAAAACCCGTCAGAAAGACAAAAACCCGCTTGAAAAGCAAAAACCCGCTAGAAAGACAGAAACCCGATGGAAAGACAAAACCCGCTAGAAAGACAAAAACCCGCTAGAAAGACAAAAACCCGCTAGATAGACAAAACCCGGCTTGAAAGACAAAACCCGTTAGCAAGACAAAAACCCGCCAGAAAAACCAAAACCCATTAGAAAGACAAAACCCGCTAGAAAAGCAAAAACCCGCTAAAAAGACATAACCCGCTAGAAAGACAAAAACCCGTTAGAAAGACAAAAACCCGCTAGAAAAGCAAAAACCCGCTAGAAAGACAAAACCCGCTAGAAAGACAAAAACCTGCTAGAAAAGCAAAAACCCGCTAGAGAGACAAAAACCTGATAGAAAGACAAAACCCGCTAGAAAGACAAAAACCCGTTAGAAAGATAAAACCCACTAGAAAAGCAAAAACCTGCTAGAAAGACAAAACCCGCTAGAAAGACGAAAAACCGTTAAAAAAACAAAAACCCGCTAGACAAAAAAAACGGTAAAAAAACAAAAACCCGCTAGAAAAGCAAAAACCCGCTAGAAAGATAAAAACCCGCTAGAAAGACAAAACCCACTAGAAGACAAAAACCCGTTAGAAACACAAAAACCCGCTAGAAAAACCAAAACCCGCTAGAAAGACAAAACCCGCTAGAAAGACAAAAACCCGTTAGAAAGACAAAAACCCGTTAGAAAGACGAAAACCCGCTAGAAAAGCATAAACCCACTAAAAAGACAAAACCCGCTGGAAAGGCAAAAACCCGCTAGAAAAGCAAAAACCCGCTAGAAAGACAAAAACCCGCTAGAAAGACAAAAACCCTCTAGAAAGACAAAAACCCGCTAGAAAGACAAAACCCGCTTGAAAGACAAAACCCGCTTGAAAGACAAAAACCCGTTAGAATGACAAAAACCCGCTAGAAAAGCAAAAACCCGCTAGAAAGACAAAACCCGCTAGAAAGACAAAACCCGCTAGAAAGACAAAAACCCGTTAAAAAGACATAACCCGCTGGAAAGGAAAAACCCGTTTAATAGACAAAAACCCGCTAGAAAAGCAAAAACCCGCTAGAAAGACATAAATCCGATAGAAAGACAAAACCCACTAGAAAGACAAAAACCCGCTAGAAAAGCAAAAACCCGCTAGAAAGACAGAAACACGCTGGAAAGACAAAACCCGCTGGAAAGACAAAAATCGGCTAGAAAGACAAAACCCCACTAGAAAGACAAAACCCGCTAGAAAGACAAAAACCCGCTAGAAAAACCAAAACCCGCTAGCAAGACAAAAACCCGCTAGAAAGACAGAAACCCGCTATAAAGACAAAAACCCGCTATAAAGACAAAAACCCGCAAGAAAACCAAAACCCGCAAGAAAACCAAAACCCGCTAGAAAGATAAAAACCCGCCAGAGAGACAAAAACCCGCTAGAAAGACAAAAACCCGCTAGATAGACAAAACCTGCTAGAAAGACAAAAACCCGCTAGATATACAAAACATGCTAGGAAGACAAAAACCCGTTAGAAAGACAGAAACCCGCTAGAAAAGCAAAATCCCGCTAGAAAGACAAAAACCCGCTAGAAAGACAAAACCTGCTAGAAAGACAAAAACCCGTTAGAAAGACAAAAACCCGCTAGAAAAGCAAAACCCGCTAGAAAGACAAAACCCGCTAGAAAGACAAAACCTGCTAGAAAGACAAAAACCCGCTAGAAAAACCAAACCTGCTAGAAAGACAATAACCCGCAAGAAAGACAAAAACCCCCTAAAAAGACATAAACCCCCTAAAAAGACATAAACCCGCTATAAAGACAAAAACCCGCTATAAAGACATAAACCTGCTAGAAAGACAAAACCCCACTAGAAAGACAAAAACCCACTAGAGAGACAAAAACCTGCTAGAAAGACAAAAACCCGCTAGAAAAACGAAAACTCGCTAGATAGACGAAAACCCGCTAGAAAGACAAAACCCGCTAGATAGACAAAAACCCGCTATAAAGAAAAAAACCCGATAGAAAGACAAAACCCGCTAGAAAGACAAAACCCGCCAGAAAGACAAAAACCCGTTAGAAAAACAAAAACCCGCTAGAAAAGCAAAAACCCGCTAGAAAGACAAAACCAGGGCTGCCACTCTAGATATTTTATATCTAGATCTAGATGTTTTTGCTTAAGCCTAGATGTAAAATTTGGAGCCTATATATTAGCTATAAAATCTAGATAGTTTTTTCAGCGTGCTAGATATTTTCTAGCTAGAATACAATTGAGCTATATATATGATAGATTTCTGTAAATTCGAATTAGGAATTCACTATAATGGTAGGTTTCTACTTCAGTCTTATTATATGTGTCAATTTGCTTCACTAAATTGTTTGAATAGTGAACCAACCACATTCTGATCATGTTATGTATAGATAATGAACCACGCCTAGACGGCTATTTCAATGTTTTTGTACTGCCATAGTGTAATTTCTAATTGTGATCATCAGGTTCATAGCTAAAGCACACTATCTCCAATTGCAAAACTAGTGTTGATGTCAAAAATCATGGAATAAAATCTTCATACATTATCAAAACCTTATTGTGGCCTCATTTTGACGAAAGACTGACCAATGATATGGGCAACAATGAGTTCAGTTCATTGTTGGATGAAAGAAATATTTCAATCATGAAACTATTTGGTGTATCAACTATATACTAGAGTCATGCATCTAATAAAGTCGAATCAACTTACTTAGTAATTGCAAACTTATTAAAAGTGATGCAGATAGCGTTATGACAGCCTTAAAACAATTGTTGATAAGTAGGAATCTGAGCATTGATAATTGCAATGCAATAGAGACTGAAAATGCAAGTGTCATTAATTGTTGGCATTAATAATGGAGTTTATGCCAAGTTCAAAGAAGAAAATTTATATTTAACATTGATGAGATGTGTATGCCCCTCATTCCAGCTTGCAATGTCCTATGCATCTGGTAAATGTTTACCAAGGAACGTGGAATTTTTTGTTGCAGAAACTCATAATTGGTTAGCAAAATTTTTTTGAACGATGCCAATTCAATTAATTTAATGCATCAATTAATATTGGTTCACATATATTGAAAATTCCTTCAGCTTGCAAAACTTGGTTGTTGTTCATCCAGCATGCATTAAAAAAATTGTTGCTCAATGGCTGGATTTATGAAGAAAGAAAAGAAAAGAAAAACAGTATATTTCCAATATAGATGGTACATAAGTACCATCATTGGTTTTTAAAATCTCTTAAAATTAATACATTTAGATGATACACACACACGAGTATTGTAAACTCGTGTCACTAGTCGAAAATAAATGATTGAGGGCAATGTACTCCTAATCTTGCTTAATCTACATTTGATAATACATGTAATGATAATTATAAGAGACAACACAATTTCATGGACGATGCATTTTCATTGTGAGGTGAAAACACTTTTGACAGTTTACATGTACATGACATAAAACTTCGCAATTCTTGAAGCCAGGAAATAATACATGAATCGCTTGTTTCGGCCAATGTTCAAAAGTGTCATTGTGAGGAAGCATGAAAAAAATATATGTATATATAAATATACATCCGTATACATATACACATATATATATATTCATACATATACATACATGTACATATACACACATACATATACATGTATACACGTACACATAAGCATGAGGACCAAGAAGATAATAAGTTTTGTATTTCTAATCCAACAATTTTAACATAGCGGTCATTAGTTGATAAGCATTTTATTTAAACAAAAAGTGGATGATCGCACAACAAATGTATAGTTTTTACATGAATGCTTTACAATAATAAAGACATGACGAGTAAGGTAATGTTACAAGTTGAGAGTAAAGAGAAAAAAGACCATTATCTTTAGTAAAATGCTAGTTGTCAGTCTAGTACAGACATGTGTGCACATATACACGCAAATATATACATATACACATGCACGCACTTAATTACACCAAACTCGTAAGGATACACAAATGCATTTCTATTCATCGAAGCAATACATACGCATTCTATTTAGTGTCATACGCACAGCGTGCACACGTACAGATATATACAAGTAAGCATGTGCGCGTATATCAGTGTAAAACCAGTCAGTATAAACCAGAAATTCCAATCGAGGGAAACGGAGAAAATATCTTTTATTATAGCATGAATTTTATAAAATTTCGTACTACAAATAGTGGCACAAAACAGTCTACCTAAGTCTGAAATATGAAAACGATTTTGGGATGTGAATAAGAAAGAAAACATTAATGTCCTATAAAGGTTTCATATTAGAAAAGAAAATCGCATTATCTTTGAAATATGGCGCAAATTGTCGGCAATTGATAAACAGACATAGGTATCACATTATTATAAGCATATAACTATAAGCATAATACTGCAGTATAAGTGGGTGATCACGCAACGAATTTATTGCTTTTTTTACATGGTTGCTTTACAATTTCATATTAGAGAGTAAATCACATTATCTTTGTAATATGGTGCAGAATGTCTGCAATTGATAAACACACACACACACATAGGTACCATGACGGTCTAGTTTGATGCTTGCACAGAAATGGAGAGGAATGACATAAAATGCAACCTTCGACTGGTTTATCTACTCTAGTGCACACAGGTGTACGTGCACATGTGCACACCCATATGCCCACATACACCTATATACGTACACACATATTCAAGTAAGCATGTTTGCAAACGGCAGCGTATAGGCGATCAAATCACACTACCTACGCTTACTCTAAAACTTTTTTGTGATATCTTGTATTATAAAACAATAAGCGGGGGAGATTTTTGAGCAATGGAGATACCAGGCAAATGAGATTCGACAGGACTTATTTTGTGTGTTCTGTAACTAAGAATTATTCTTGAGACGCTAGATGACGAGTTATTTTGGCTTTAAATTCTCTCGGTCTTTGAGGGACTTTAATACTCAGGGGAAGTTTGTTCCACAGTAAAGCGCCTGATATGGACAGAGCCTTCTGCCCTAAGCGAGATGAACGATAGTTGACTAAGACATTATTGTTTCTATTCGGTTTTTGATTGGTTGCAGTGGGTGGATGGAAACACACTATCTCAGCATTGCTCTGAGGAAGATATAACGAGGAGAATACGTATTGGGCCTTCTGCAAGAGGAGCCTTTCTTGGATAGGAATCCAGCCGAGTTTATTGAGGAGAGGGGTTACGTGATCACTTCTTTTGAAATTACCGTTGCATACCACCTTCGCTGCAAAATTCATGCACTTTTGTAAGTCCCTTTGAAGGTATTTGAACACATTTTGAAATTGCAAGGCAAAGGAAAACCTGCTATCCTGCTGATGTATCATTCGAAATATATTCTGATGTGAAAAATCTTGCACTATCATTTTTTTTGCAACTGATCTTAACAGAGGTGCAAATAATTAATAAGTTATTTGAATATAAAAATGTAGATAAGACATAGTTATTGGATGAAATGCTAATGTTCCTTAAATCAGTTTTTACTAAATTACTCCTTCCTACTTACAACGCTGATAACTACTTGCTACTATTTGGAAGGACTACTTATTAGTCTTTTCTACTCGCAACACTTGTGAAATTGAAGAATATTTTGATACTAAGCTTTATTAGGATAAATATCAGGATACTAGGTAATTTAAGCAAGGATAAATGGCCTATTATAAAACAATTTATGGTATAAATAGTCTCATGTGCTATTTTCAAACTAACATGTTATTATTTATAATTAATTTAGTTCTAGATATATTTTTGGATGTTTTGTTTTCAAATCTAGATGTTTCTAGATATTTTTTGAGGTCAAACTAGATTATTTTGGTCAAACAAAAGTGGCAGCCCTGGACAAAACCCGCTAGAAAGACCAACCCGCTAGAAAAACAAAAACCAGTTAGAAAGACAAAAATCCCGCTAGAAAAGCAAAAACCCGCTAGAAAAACAGAACCCTCTAGATAAACAAAAAGCCGCTATAAACAAAATCTCGCTAAAAACAAAAACCCGCTACAAAAACAGAAACCCGCTATAAACAAAAACCCGCTATAAACAAAAATCCGCTGCATACAAAATCTCGCTAAAAACAAAAACCTACTACAAAAATAAAGAAAACAAACAGAAGCCCTCAAGAAAATCCAAACCAGCCTCCTGAACACTTCCACAATTTCAGTTACAAAACATAACTGGCCATGAAAATATAAAACCCGTAAAGAAATACACAAATCGTTGAACACAAAACGTTTTAAGAAGCCAACGTAAAATCCTTCCAAAATAAAAGAAATACCTGTAAGAAAAATCTTTGTTTTTGGAAGGACGCAACAAATCTTGAAAAATTGCATGCGTAAAACACAGAAACAAAATCAGAGAAAAACCCCAGACATGCAAAACTAAACATCGACGTAAAACAAAACCACTTCCGCGAAAAAAAGAAACGACGAAACCCCGCTAGAAGAAAATGGTCTCACAATAGTTGACGTTCTAGGACTATTTAATTGTCCATTTCAACCTATTTTTAAGGTGGACTATTGCAATCAAATTTACTTTCCTCAGTTACGAACAAAAACACAAAAAAAAACACGAACAACAAAAAAAAAGTGCACAAGATCTCCAGAAACGCGAAGTCGCCAGAGAAGAATCAGGCGGTGTTGCCATCACGCGACACGTTTGTAAGGATCTAGCGGGAAAATATTTAGAGGCGACGGCAAGCGTCTCAGAGAAGGTGAAGCATTGTGATGATATTCTCGGAATTTGTTTTTTTAGACATACTCCAGAAGGGGGGAGGGGAGGGGGGGAGGGGGACAGATATTGGTATCACAGGTACGGTCATTAGTATCACAGATACGGGCATAGTATCACAAATACGGTCACTAGTATCACAGATACGGTCATTAGTATCATAGATACGTTCATTAGTATCACAAATACGGTCATTAGTATCACAGATACGGTCATTAGTATCACAGATACGGTCATTAGTATCACAGATACGGTCGTTAGGGAAGGGGAGGAAATATGGTGATGGGAATTGATATTTTCGATGTACCAATATTGAACATCACTGCATGAAGAAGGGTATTGAATATGTAACTCTAGTTATAAAGGTAATTTACATGACGAGCTGTACTGGATCATGAAACTGATAATCGCGTTTGTTTGCTAGGAAATTACACAGCACACGTTCCGCATTGTTACTAGTGATGACGTAGGGCAGAACACGTGGGATAACAAAGTCGCGTGTTTCTACCATATTCTTCTTGTATCCCCCTAAAGTCCACTCACTTTCAGATACATTTAAGGAATTCTTTCCTTCCAAAATTGTCACTAGAACTTTTGTCCAATCGTCAGTGGGAGAAGTGGATCGCAACACCGTATCACAATAACTGAGAACTTCCATAAACAAGTTGAAGACGCGCTCTTTTCAAGGGTAACAAAGGTAAAGTATTGAACACAGTCTCCCTAAAATGAATGTCGGGCACAAGATTGAGATTGCAGAGGCGGGATTCATCATTAGATGACTTAATGTACGACCCGTCAAAAATGATGGAATTCTCCATTTGCGTAAGACAAATCCTCCAGATGTGGAAGAAAAATATACATATCTATCCGTATGGTATCCCCGAATAAAATATTCATGTACATGTGCACCTGTGAAATTCTTCCACAAATACGGCTATTAGTATCACAGATACGGCCATTAGTATCACAAATAACGTCACTAGTATCACATACAAAGTCATTAGTATCACAGATACGGTCATTAGTATCACAAATAACGTCACTAGTATCACTTACAAGGTCATTAGAATCACAGATACGGTCATTAGTATCACAAATAACGTCACTAGTATCACATACAAGGTCATTAGTATAACAGATACTGTCATTAGTATAACAAATATTCACTAGCATCACATACACGGTCATAAGTATCACAGATACGCTCATTAGTATCACAAATAACGTCACTAGTATCACATACAAGATCATTAGTATAACAGATACTGTCATCAGTATAACAAATATTCACTAGCATCACATACACGGTCATAAGTATCACAGATACGCTCATTACTATCACATATCAGCATCCTAAAGAATGTCACAGACACACGCACCAAGCAAGCAACAACTGTATTATTATTGTTCAATATTTATTGGCCAAAATTTTTTTGAAAAAATTCCATATCTTTCCCCTTGTGATTAGCTCTATTTTCTCAACATTATATTCAATTTTCCCGTACTATTTTTGACTTGCAAAAAAAAAGGAACAGAGGCCAGTTTTTTTATATCATTTCAGTGGTATCTATGATACAAACCGACCAAGCAAATCCCATCGTGATAACTTAGGAGAAATTGCACGCAAAAAAATATGTATTTATTATTAAGTTCATGGACACCAAGCGTTAATAACATAGTTGATTATTGATTGTGGAGGAAAATATACAGGTTACCTAAGCATCTGTTTGTGTATTGTATAAACATTTGTGCCGGGAACCGTCGGGAGGGTGAACAGTCACTGCAAAAAATTGTAAATAATTTTTTAAATGAAAATAATTATATAATAATGAACTACGCCTCAACAACCATAAAATTATTCTGCGAAGTTTCTTTTCAGTCAGCAACGCTTTTTAATATACAAAAGGTACCCTCGTAGAGCTGTTGTTGCTGGCAAGTTAACAGTTTATTGTGTATCTACTTAATGTTAAATTAATTAAGCATCAGCGGTAAGAAAACGAATATATAGTAAAAAACAAGATTCCGTGGAAAATTACCAATCCGTGCATATAGTAAATCGTAGAAGTAGATATAATTGCACGGGATTTGATTGTGTAAATATTAAGTATAAATATTTTGCGAAGGGAGGGAATTTTATTTACAGTTGCCTGAGCATTATAGTGTTAGCCTTTGCCTGCTGTGCAGCTGTAGCGCCCGCTACGTATTTTATACTTCGGCGTGACCCACCGGTGGTACACGGAGGGAATTTTCATAATGCTGCTGATCACGTCGACCTTATTCAGCTGAATGTCGAATTGCATGCTTTTCAGCTGGTGTTTGGAATACATTTTGGCTTCCTAGGAATAATTTCAAATTCCCTCTATTTGTTTTTCCCTCTATTTCTTAAATCAATAATTACACCCATCGAAAACTGCGCACTGCACCAAACTAATTTTTATTCCGATCATTAGGGTGAAAATAAAGCTCTTTATTCTATTTTAAAAAACGAAGTTTGCTGATGTATCGAAAATAAATTCATGAACGACGTTAAATATTATTGATAAATCGAAAATATGGTACTAAATCTAAATACTTCAGTTAGTGGCTTAAAAATTTTCTATTTTCAGAAACAAGAACTGTTTCAGGGATAGCTCAATCAAATTGTGCACCATGTAACATTCAAAGGTTAAAGGTTAGGTTAGGTTAAAGGTTAACATCGTCATCTTTAGGATGCTTTATTTCCAATCAAGCCTGATACAAATGATCTTAGCATTGGTTTTTCAAATGTCTTATAACTAACCCTATATACAGGGTGTTTCAAAAATACACGGCATAATTTCAGGTATGTATTTCCCACATGTAGACAATCAAAATAGTTCATTACAACATATGTCCGGAAATGCTTCATTTCCGAGTTATGGCCTTCACAACATTGAAATTCACCGGAACGTTTTTCTTTCCGCAGGTCGTTGCCGTCAAAGGACACATTAAGAGGGCACTCTGACAGATCATTCCTAGGCGAAGGTTAAATTCAGTGTTGTGTTTGGCGTTCGACTGTGTGTCATGTACACAAATCAGGAGCTGGCAGAGATGCACTTGATCTACGGTAAGGCAGACGGCAATGCTGCGCTGGCTCGTCGTTTGTACCAGGAGAGGTACCCACAGCGACAATGTCCAGATCGGAAGACATTTGTAAGTCTCCATCAGCGTCTGTGCGAGTATGGAAAATTTGACTCTCCTGGATTGGGAAGGGGACGACCAAGATCTACAACTCCAGAAGAACAGGAGGAGATTCTGGAGATTGTGAACAGAACTCCTATCAGCACACGAAGGTTAGCGTTGCAAGTGAATGTTCCCCATACGACTGTCTGGAGACTGCTGAAAGAGTATCAATTGTATCCTTACCATTTGCAACGTGTACAGGCGCTGTCACCAGCAGATTACCCTGCACGAGTTAGGTACTGTCAGTGGTTCTTGCAGCAATGTGCTGCAAATCCGAACTTTCCTGCCTTAGTATTATTTACAGATGAAGCACAGTTCACACGAGATGGCATAACAAATCTCCACAATCAGCATGTATGGGCGTATGAAAACCCAAATGCAACTGTTGTATCTCATCACCAGGTGCGGTTCTCCCTCAACATGTGGGCCGGTATCATTGGTGATCGGTTAGTTGGACCCCATGTACTTGTAAACAGACTTACGGGGCAGGCGTACACAAACTTCCTGGAAAACATCATACCTGATGTTTATGACGACACTCCACTGATCGATCGTCAGCACGCTCACTTCTTGCATGACGGCGCTCCTGCACACTTCAGTCGTACGGCTCGCCGGTACTTGGATCGAAGATTTCCTGATCGATGGATAGGTAGAGGTGGCCCAATTGCTTGGCCTCCACGCTCACCTGATCTGAACCCTCTCGATTTCTACTTGTGGGGCCAATTAAAATCATTGGTTTATTCGTCTCCGGTGCCTGATTTGGAATCCCTTCGGAATCGAATTGTGGCACGCTCTGAGGACATACGCAACATTCCTGGAGTGTGGGATCGTGTTCGCAGGTCAATGAGACATCGATGTGAGGTCTGTATTCAAGCAGGAGGTGGTCATTTTGAACATCTTCTGTAATGGCAACGACCTGCGGAAAGAAAAACGTTCCGGTGAATTTCAATGTTGTGAAGGCCATAACTCGGAAATGAAGCATTTCCGGACATATGTTGTAATGAACTATTTTGATTGTCTACATGTGGGAAATACATACCTGAAATTATGCCGTGTATTTTTGAAACACCCTGTATAGGACACCATTACGGTTCCCCCGTAAAGCCGGTACCCATTTCCGACACCTGGGTTGAGTGGGGTATTGTGCTTTTGAGCTTTCCCTTATACCCAACGGGGAAAATCTCCGCACCAGCGCTGGGAACGAACCCGCGACTTCCAGCATACAAGTCCGATCCCTTAACCGCTGTGCCACAGAGAGCACAATACGGCGTGTGAGACGAACTCAGTATATTTGTAACATCAATAAATGAAATAGATCGATTTCTGGGTAATCTCCCTTTAAGGATAAAAAGGAAAACCAACGTGACTAAGAATATCATGATAAAAAACAAACATTTCGGACTATAAAAAATCCATCTTCAGTGTTCTGAAATGCAATAAATCGAAGTATTAATACATTGTACCTATAAATCTTTTGAATAAATCGAATGTAAGAAAATGAAATTAAAAAGACATGATAAAACAAAACTATACTAAATTTTTAACAAACAATGGATGGAAAGTTTCACTGCCGTATCACACTCATTTATTGACGGACGGTTTTTTTTTAATTGTATATCGATTCTAAAATGCGGAGATCGGATAAATTTGATGTTGAACCCAAAATTTTGAAATTTGTATTTTCAAAAATATGGTCTTTCTTGAAACAGTGTTCTCTTATAGATGAGTTGGATGGTTTGGTGAGGTTACATCCGGAGTATACATATTTATTTGTAACATCGATCCAGATGGAAAGTCCTCTTTCATTCGAGTATACATATTAGACGTATGCTTTCGGATAATCAGGTTAATCACCTTTCAAAATTTACACATTAAATCATCAGAGATAATCAATTAAAATTCATGATATGTATATACCAAACTGATCGACAACCATTATAGAAAAAGATGATGGAGGCTGTTTTTGAAGGGTGACTCCAGTAAGTTACGAATCATCGTGATACTTGAATGAAGTTATCAAGAGAAACTTCAACATTGTTTTAGGGGCGTGGCTCAATATCAAATACTTGTATTCAGTAAATTACCAATAAATTGTTGCAGTGCAGAACTACGGAGCTGTGGGGGAAATATACGACACAAGTTACTTAAACATATGTATTGGGAACCGTCGGTCGGGGGTGGTGCGTGACGGGGGTTCAGGCAACACAGCGCGAGTCAAAACTTAGCGACAACATCCATGTTGAACTCTCCAGTGTTACAGTCGTGCTCTGGTGACGTTGTTTTCCTGCTTCATAATCTGAGAGGAGTGCGGGAAGTGCAGGATGAAGGAATGGAAGACTTAGCTCTCTTGCTTCATCATGTTTTCTACATTTGCCATGATCTCCTAAGGAGGTGCACGAACTCAATAACAATTCGCTGTTAATAATCATTCCTATTCGATAAAAACGCCAGGTGTCTTCTCAAAATAATAAATAAAAATAATTCAGGCATTTCTTGCACGTAATTCCTGCTATGTTATGGGACTCTCAATGAACACATTAAATTGGTTGGTACGTCTCTCTTCCACGCTCTTTAAGGATGCTTAATGGCCGTATCTGTGATACGAGCTTCACCAGTGCCCAACTACACGAATATTGTAATCGAGGTACCATTATGATGGATATATATATATTTTCCTGGTTCACATCTGGAGGATTTTTTTAAACAAATATCGAATCTTCTCAATTTTGGGGGTTCGTGTACGCCAGTCATCTAATATTGAGCCACGCTACAACAAACCTGAAGGTATTCTCGGGACGCTCATTATGGTGTGAATATTATGATTCAGTTACCCCTCAAAAATTGTGTTATGTTCTCGTTATGGGTAAGTCCTCAGTTTTTTTAATGCCAATTCAACACTCTGCATTAATTCGTTGCGAGGTCCCCAAACTGGTGTGTTCGGTCTTAGAACCGCTTTAATATATAAATAAAACCTTTATATTTTGAAAGGAATCCTTTCCTTCACTACAGGATCGTGTGTATGGTCAAAATTCTTAGGGAAGTTCTTGAAAGATTGGTGACTCAGGGTAATCTGCATAAACGTGAAGCATGTTCAATATTATTAGGTAAGAAAGTTTTAGCCTCCCTTAACTGCACGACAAAGATGTTCTAGGAGAGGAAGGCACCATTTAGTATGGGGTTGAGGGAACGCGGAATCTATGCACAAGGTGCACAGAAACCGTAAGCTAAGAAAGAAGTTCATGAAACCAGACAAAAGTAGAAGAAGAAAGCAAAAGGTGCTGAAAAACAGGACAGCAGTCAACCGAAAAAAGATGGTCCGTAACAAAACAAAAACCTATTCTATTTCAACAAAAGGAAGCCTACCTAACCTTTAGCTCGGGCCCTCACATAGTCCCCCTGTGAGCGCTAATTCCCATAGATACAATAGCTGTATCCCCCTGAGGGGAGGCTCGTCTAATTTCAAGCACCAGCTCATACCGAAGAGATCAACACGTTGACCCCGTATTGGGACACATGTATACCACTGGGCACATAGCTCATTCACGCATAAGTATAATGAGCTGCATGCCAGTTTTTAAAATACCTTTTTGAAATTGATACTAGCGTACATGCTGAAATATACGCTCATGCAATAATTGTTCACATTTCTGTTGAAACGTACCATGTTTCAGAAGTAAAGTCAGGTGATTGTTTTAGCTATCCACAACTTAACCAAACCAATCATAGCTGCCACACAATCCTAGCCAACGGGCTTTTCTACACTCAGTCGCTACATGGAGTATAGCGCGTAAGTGCATCACTTTGTGAACTTCACGCACCAGGTCAGTACTCCTCCGCAATTTATGCCTAACTAGTCCAACCCCCTTTATTTGAAATGAAAAGAAAGGCGAAATGAAAGAAATAAAAAATTCAATCTCTCGAGAGTTGATGAGGCAGAGCTTGTATCACAGATACGCTCATCACTAGAGACAGGATTTTCAAGCAAAATGCTATAAATGCTTATTTTGCTTAAAAATGCTATATCGGTTGGAAAATGCCTCTTTTGCTTCTAAATGCTATTTTTCATATAAATGCTTATATAGCAATTGATAGCGTTATACATTTGCTAATATTTCTATAAATGCATGTAAAAGCAGGTATGACGGCAAGCGCGTCTTAGGGTAATTTGTACACCTCTTGGGTAATTTGCATGCCATGCTGGCAAGTGATCCTAGAAAGTTCTACACTGTGTGTATGTCTGTGTTGCTATTGAAATTGCATTTATTTCTGTTTATATTTATTAGGGTTTTCCCTTTTTCTGTCTATATAAAGAAAAGTACACCGTGCGCCAACCAGAAAGAGAGAGACGTAGATTTAACTTACAAATAATATTTGGATTGAAATATTAAGTTACAACTTGAAGTTTTCTTATCATCTCTCTCTCTCGGTCTCTCGCTCCCTCTGTGTCTGTCTCTCTCCACATGGCATGTTATCTGCAGTAGTTAAATTGTAGGTTTCCCACACCTAATACCTGGAAATAATGTTATTCCTACAGTTGGGTGTGTGATGATAAATAGCTTATTACGGCAGTCGTGCACTTGATCTCGATCTGTGAATGTGTTCGTACCTAGTGCGTATGTCCCTTCACACAGGCATTATATACGTATGTTGCTTAAAGTTTCAGCGTTCTTGTTGTCCCTGTACGAAGTAGCTGATCCATTATTGTGCGTTTACCTTTGGGTTTCGTGCCTAATGCTGTCCCTTTTTTCATATCCTATTTTATGTCGCAAATTTCTGGTCAATATTAAGTTTACTTCATTCCGCAATTTTTAAAAATTTTTTGCCTTATTTCTATAAAAGGAATCATTTTATTGTGTCCGGTTCATCACTATTATACAATATGTAATTTAAACTTCAAAGTTGAACATCTCGGAAACTAAGCATTTGCGAGCAAATTGTTAATCATGACAAAAGTCTTAAAATGGTTCTTTTTATACACATAAGGCAACAAAATTGAGAAAATTGCGGAAAGAAGTAAACTTGGTAATGACCATATTTCTTTCTCACTTAAATGAGTTTGTTTACTTTTGCAGGATAGATTGGCACCTAAGTGACATTAGGTGAAATATGCCGAAGGTTCCTGTGTCAACAGATGTAAAACTCAGATATTTAGTGATGACTTTCGGCAGCACTGATTTCTCACAAAATGGAACAAACCTGTTTTGCCTGCTTTGCCAATGCGATGTCAATTTTCAAAAAAGTTTAATGTACAACAACATGTAAAATCAGCTAAACATAGAAGAAATAAAGAACGACAGAGAAGTACGGCTACTGTGAATGCATTAGAAATAGAAGAAGCATCAACTGTTAACAATCTATCTGAAAAATCTTCGTCCACCCCATCAACATCAAACTTAATAACTCCATACTGTTCTTCGACCCAGTTTTGTAAAGACCTTTGCAACGCTTTTGTGGACTCCGGAATCCCATTATGGAAACTTAAAAGTCCCTCTATGAGAAGCTTCTTAAATTCGTATACTAAGAGAAGTGTCCCAGACGAATCAACGCTGCATAAAAATTAAATTGGGAAATGTTACAGTGCAACAATAGAGTAAATTAGAAAAAAATATTGGTGAAAACTACATCTGGCTATCAATCGATGAAACCACTGATGCAAAAGGCAGGTTTGTTGTGAACGTTGTTGTGGGTTCAATAAATGCTGACAAAGAATCCAACATCCACTTACTTGCATCAGAACAAGTTGAAAGAGCAAATAGCTCTTCGATAGCCCAAGTGTTTTCTACAGTTCTTTTAGTACTATGGCCGGATGGTATAAAATATGATAAGTAACGCTGCTGCTTACAGATGCAGCAGCCTACATGAAGAAAGCAGCTACTGCGCTGCAGGTGATTTACCCTCACATGTTACATGTCACGTGCCTTGCTCACGCATTTCACCGAGTTGCTGAGTACGTTAGGGAAATTTTTCCAGAAATTGACAAGCTAGTTGCCAACGGTAAAAAGATATTCCTCAAAGCTCCCTCCAGAATTCAAAAACTTAAAAGTGTTGCTCCGAGCCTTCCGTTGCCACCACTACCAGTGGTAACGCGATGGGGTACTTGGTTGTCCGCCGTATTTTATTATTCTGACAATTTTGACGTTCTTGTGCAAGTAATGAATAGTTTAAGCATTGAAGATTCATCAGCAATAAGAATAGTTAAATAATTACTTGGAAAAGACTTCGTTAAAACCAACTTAACATATATTGCGACTCATTTCAGAAATCTACCGAAAGCAATCATCTCACTAGAAGCACGCAACAAGCCCAGCGTAGATTCTATTTCATTATTTGAAAATGTAATACAAGAACTTTCATCCCTTTCAGGAACAAAGGGTGATGGTGTACGAGCGAAATGTGAAATGGTTGTGAATGGCAATCCAAATTTAGACACTCTTGTTAAAATAGCTGACATTTTCAAAGGAAAACCAGGTGAAGTTTCGATAGCCATGCACCCTCAACAAATTACAGTTTTCAAATATGCTCCTGTCACTTCCACAGAAGTTGAAAAAACATTATCTGTTTTCAAATATATACTCTCTGATAAAAAGCACAACTTAACATTTGAAAATATGAAAATGTTGCGAATAATTCATTGTAATAGAACTTCTGAATAACTGTAAGAAACAAATGGTAGTGTTTAATTGTTCTTTCTTGCGATTGTTCGTTCATATTGTTGTATTGTTGTGTTATATTGTTCTTGTTTAATAAATGCTTTTGTGTCTTTTGGTCTGATTTATTATATCATGCTATAAGCATTTATCAATAAAGTCATGAAACTGCTTTATTAGCGCTTATTCTTTAGTGCTATAAAGGCTATTTTTTCGAGCTATTTCGTCATATTTGATAGCGCTTAAACGTCCGGTCTCTACTCATCACACACTTCTGGCTGGCTTCGGACAGACGGGGCTATTATTATAGTGTAGATTTTCCGCTCATCAAATCACTAGACAGAGAAATTCATCCCTCTCCCAACTTATAGTAGAGTAGTAGTAGTACCATGAATTAGCGCTAGCAAATTCATGGTACTACTACTACTACTACTACTACTACTACTACTAATACTACTTCTACTACTACTTATAGCAGAGTACTTGTTTAAGTTACTATACAAAAAATGAATGTGATTGAATCGAGCTCATCCAAGCTTTGCAAGTATTAGTTTGTGGTTTTTGTGCCTTTTAATGACTAAAAAGGTATTCAAGGTGGAATAATTACTTGGTTAATTATCTGTAGAAAGGTTTCTCCTCTCCCCGTAATTTTTATCTGTAATATTAAGTAAAAGTTTGCGCTCCCGCTCTCTAACATCAGCACATGCGAAGAAAAGGAACGAGAACTTAGAATTTAGTATAAGTAGAATAAGAATGATAAGTATGATAATTTAGTAACTAACAAATATGAATGAAATAAATAAATAAAGAAAAAACGTTTATTACTGTAAAATTTCATTCATGAAATGCATTGAAACAGCATTTAATTTTTTTCAACACAATGGTTCTTAGCTAGTAGCCAAACCATACGAGACGTTCAAGAAAAGAAAAGAAAAAAGAAAAACGGTTTATTTCCAATAGAGATGGTACAAAAGTACCATCATTGGTTTTTAAAATAACTTAAAATTAATACACTTAGATGATACACACACACGAGTATTGAAAAATTCGTGTCACTAGTCAAAAGAAATGATTGAGGGCAATGAACTCCTAATCTAGCTTAGTCTACATTTGATAATACATGTAATGATAATTGTAAGAGATAACACAATTTCATGGACGATGCATTTTCATTGTGGGGTGAAAACACTTTTGACAGTTTACATGTACATGACATAAAACTTCGCAGTTCTTGACGCCAGGAAATAATATATGAAATCGATTGTTTCGGTCAATGTCCACAAGTGTCATTTTAAGGAAGCATGAAAAAAAGAAAAATATATATATATAAATATATATCCATATACACACACATGTACACATACGTATGCATGTGTGTGTATATCCATACACACACTCACACACACACACATACACACACACACACGCACACATATATACATATGTGTACATATAAGCATGAGGACCAAGAAAATTATAGGTTTAGTATTTCTGATTCAACAATTTTAACTTAACGGTCATTAGTTAACAAGCATTTTATTTAAATATAAATGGATGATCGCACAACAAATGTATAGTTTTTACATGAATGCTTTACAATACTAAAGATATGACGAGTTAGGTAATGTTACAAGTTGAAAGTGCACAGAAAAAAGACCATTATCTCTAGTAAAATGCTAGTTGTCAGTTTAGTACACATATATGTGCACGTATACATGTAAATATTTACACATACACATGCACACATATACCCACGCACATATTTACACCTAACTCGTATGCATACACAAATGCATTTCTATGCATCGAGGCAATACATACGCATTCTACAGAGTGTCATACGCATAGCGTGGACACGTACACATTTGCACAAGTAAGCATGTGCGCAAATATCAGCGTAAACTAGTCAGTATAAACCAGAATTCCAATCGAGGGAAACGGAGAAAATATCTTTTATTATAGCATGAATTTTATAAAATTTCGTACTAAAAATAGTGGCACAAAACAGTCTACTTAAGTCAGAAACATGAAAACGATTGTGGGACGTGAATAAGAAAGAAAACATTAATGTCCTATAAAGGTTTCATACTAGAAAAAAAATCACATTATCTTTGAAATATGGCGCAAATTGTCGTCAATTGATAAACAAACATAGGTATCACATTATTATAAGCATATAACTATAAGCCGAATAAGTATATTACTGCAGTATAAATGGATGATCACACAACGAATTTATTTTTTTACATGGATGCTTTACAATTTCATATTATAAAAAATACATTATCTTTGTAATATGGTGCAGAATGTCTGTAATTGATCAACACACACACATAGGTACCATGACGGTCTAGTTTGATGCTTGCACAGAAACGGAGAGGAATGACATAAAATGCACCTTCGACTGGTTCATCTACTCTAGTGCACACAGTTGTACGTGCACATATACACACCCATATGCGCACACACACACCTATATACGTCAATAGCCGTGTGTCCGTGTCAGGAGTTTATTATATTGTTTAGAGAAATAGTCAAACAATTTTCACTAGGATATTTTTACCATGGCAGGATGACAAATCTTATAAATACTGTAAATGATACTGGAGAATGCCTTTGAGGCTCTTCGCTATCAGTTAAACGGAAAAAGGAAAACATCAGAAACTTTTCAGAAAAAATCTAACTCTCGCTCTAAATTATTTTCAAATAGTAATAAAAGGTTAGAAAACAATGAACTGTTACATAAATAACAAAAAAGATCAGTAAATAACGATGAAATCGCTCCGTAAAGCATATCAGAAAAAAACATGGGTTAGCGCTAAACTTAGACGGATATATATAGTTTCGATTCAACATGAATCAGAAAAAACATGGATTACTAAATAAATAAATAAAAAAAAACACTACTAACAATTGTTTATTCATGAAATGCATTACCTTCGACCAATTGGATTTTAAAAATTTCTGACCAGAAACGTCATTTCTCATGAGTAGCAAATTCAGCATAATATTGTTCTAGTTAGAGCATGCTATCAGTTTTTTATTTGATAAATATTTAGAAAAGATAAATTTTGACTATATATGCAGGACTCTTGTTGTTCAGTATTCACGTATACAAAAGGTTTCAAGCATTGCAGTTTTTAATCAAACGTTTCCCTTGTCTAATACAATGAAGTTATTTCATTTCTGTGGAATATTTCTTTTGGCATTAAGACACATACGCTCGTATTTATTACGGTGTTAGTCCGGTAATATCGTTCAAGTATTATTTTTGAATTTTTAACATATATCAGAAATGTTGAACAATCCGGAAGAAAAATTTATCCGCAGATGTGAAATCGGGTAATTCGGAACTGAATTACCCGATCGGGTTAAGGCCCTTTTACATTGACGGTGTCTTCGCGCTCCACACCGTCGCTCCATCCCGCCAGCCAAATAAGCTCCGCCCACAGCAGAGCAAAATGACCCTTATTGCCACGCTCTCGGTAAGGAGCGGCAATATTCTGCATGCTAAATATTGGCGGTGTGCACTGCCGGTCAACAGCATTCAGTTTCTCTTGAGACCACGGAGAGCTTGTGTAGTCATGGCTCGCATATTATGAAGCAAAGAAGAAATTAAAACTCCTATCGAAAAATGTAAAGAATTTCCATGTTTATGGAACGTTAAGCTCGCAGAGTATAAAAACAGAGCGTCAGAGAAGATGCTTTTAAAAGTATAGCATCTCACTTCCACAATTATAATATTTTAATGGTTAAAATGAAAATTCAAACACTGATAGGCCAAGATAGGAAACAGCTCTCACTATTCAAAAAATCAAAGAAGCACACACAGCGTATGTGAACGTAAAATTAATTACAGTGCAATTAAAATTGTACAGTGTGCATGGCTCTTAGGAAAAGTACTTCAAGTAGACGAAAAACATTCGGCAGTTGTCATTAGAATATTATTGAAATTAAAGGAGAAGTGAAAAAATACACCTACAAATTAGTAGTTGGTATTTTTTTTTCTTTCTATTTTTAGTGTTTTTGAAGGTAATTGGGTAGTATTAAAGTTTTTTAGAATATTAGCTTTTGCTCCTGCAAAATATTCTGTAAATATTCTGCAAATTGTTCTGCCAAGTATTCTGTCAGTATAGTGCAAGAGCAATACTGACGATCAGGGCTCACACTGAATATGTTTAGATAAACCTAGATTGAACATGAAATAACCTAGATTCGTTAAAAATAAATGGAGAAGTGTAGTTTTAATAAGAAATAAGTAAAAGTTAACATACGTCAGTTGAAACAATGATGGTAATGCTGATTTTATTCCTGTATTTCATCCTAATTCTTTTCTTCAGCGCAAATTTCAATATTAAGTCGACTTTTCTGTTGTGCAAGGCGCTTTTCATTACGCTGGTGACATGCTCTGTTGATGACATCTCGTGCCAATTTCGGCTTAGGCTTCCAACCGTGACAGGTTTTTCATTCTTTCCATTATATAACCATTCTTCTTTGAAAGGTTGCATTTACCACTTTTTAGGCATCGTTTTCGAAGGGCTAGCCATTTTGAATACTAGTGCGGCAAAAATATGACATTTGAATGTTTAAAATAATTTATGTTTAGGCATTCATTTAAAAGAATGCACAACCAGTTTTACGATCAAAATGCGCGTCACCTCACTGCAACGTGCCAAGCAAATCGAAGAAACAGAAGTGGAGCGACGGCTATCCCTGACTTGGGCGGGCTTGCAAGTTCGTAAGATACTCGTTCATTACGCGTTTTTAAGGTCGAGAAACAGATTGAACACGTTCTACCCCATCCGATGGGCGTGGTTTTTAATCAGATATTCATTTGCATACGGTGATGAAACAATAATTCTTAACTGCATTATTAAATTTACTTCAGTTAATGATGAAGTTACTGTCTGACTTGAAAAAATATATATTTAGCAATAGATCAAAAATTAATTAAACCTAGCAACCCAGGAGGGATCGAAAAAAACAAGATCTCGGTGGAAAACCCAGGATGGGGAGCCCTGCGTGGCGATTTCTGTCTCTCGGGAAGGAGCGTTGTGTTGAGCGGCAATGTAAAAGCAAGTCGGTGTGCACTGACGCTCAGTCCTCTCGTGGGCGGAGCTATAGCAAGTCCACCGTCGCTCCATACCGTCGCTCCACACCGTAGGTGTAAAATGAGCTTTAGGATGGCAGAGTGCATGGAATGAGTACAAGGACCAGCAGAAGAAAGTAAGGAGAATGATTAATGAGGCTAGAGTTAAAGAGGAGAGACACCAAGTTGAAAATCTAAGAAAGAAAGGTCCGGATGGAATAAAAGATTGGTATAAGTTTATACAAGGTAATGATAGAAGTAGTGAAGTTCAAGTTGATGAATTAGTAGTTAATGGTTGCAGTGTGCAAGATAGGATGCAACTGGTGAAAGCAGTTGAAGAATACTGGGAGGACATTGGTGGAATGAATGAGCAGGTTACAGATAATGCACCCATAAATTTTCTGATTGATGAACGTGAACTGCAAATGGAAGACGAAATCACTTGTGAAGAGATTGTAAGTTTTTTGAAGAAAGTGAAAAATGGAAAGGCATGTGGCCCTGATAAGATTCCATATGAGTTCTATAAATTTGGAGGAGAGAATGTGGTCAGTATGTTGAAATGTTTATTTGATGAGATATGGAAGAGTGAAAGAGTACCGGATGACTGGGTCAATGTGAAGTTTAATGCAATCACGGAAATTGATAATTATATTCCAAACAATCACTAAAGAAACCCATTTAAGAATGTTTTTCAGGAACGACATTCTGCTCGCTGATGCGTTATTTTCGAATTATTGAACTTTGAAGTTGGCCGTAGCGCCCAAGGAAGCGAGCGTAATTTAACTAAAAACGGAAGCTAACCCCTATTACAAACGTAAAGAGGTTGGGTCATGAGGGGTTGCCACAGTTCTTTTAGTGAAAAGTATAAATAAAGCTTCTAAACCCCCCATTAGGGTGACGACCGCAATCTTGTTTACATCGGGTCTAACATGGCGACCACCATGGGTGCCGCCATCTTGAACCCGATGTCAACAAGATTGCGGTTGTCACCCTAATGGGTGGGTTAGATGCTTTATTTATAATTTTCAATAGAAGAACTGTGCCTCACCCTCACGACCCAACCTCTTTACGTTTGTAATAGCTTCCGTTATTAATTAAATTCCGTTTCAAGCGCTCACTTCCTTTGGCGCCAAGGCCAACTTCAAAGTTCAATTATTCGAAAATAACGCATCAGCGAGCAGAATGTCATTCGTGTAAAACGTTCTTAAATGGGTTCTTTTAGCGATTCCTAAGGTCGGAATTCTTATTTTCCGTGATTGCATTAAACTTCACATTGACCGATGACTGGAACAAGTGTAATGTAGTTCTGTTGCATAAGGGTGGACATAAGAGTATGAAAGAACTTAAAAATTACAGACCAATTGCACTGGGTGACACTGTATGTAAGATATTTTGTGGTATTTTGAATGAGAGAATGAAAAATTTAGTTGAGGAATTAGGAGTCCTAGGTGAAGAACAGAATGGTTTTAGGCAGGATAGACGTGGGGAAGATAATCTGTTTGTAGTGAGTGAAATAATTGAGCGAATGAGGAAGGATGATAAGAATGTGTATTTAGCATTCCTGGATATTGAAAAAGCGTATGACTGAGTGGATCGGGTTAGGCTCTTTGAAGTTCTGAGAAAAGTTGGGTTTAGCAGAAAAAATAATAAAAATTGTACAAAGTCTGTATGAGAACACAAGCGCTATATACAGGTTAGGAAATTTGGAAACGGGGCAAGTGAGGAGTGTTAGGAGTGAGACAGGGCTATACTCTGTCTCCCCTGTTGTTTGGATTATACACAGAAGAATTAGCAGTTCGACTGAGAAGAAGTGGCTTAGGACTGAAAGTTGGTAATAAGAGACTGAGCTGTTTGTTGTATGCTGATGATGTGGTTGTGGTTAGTGGATGTGGACATGAACTGCAAAGGATGCTTGACATTGTGAACGGATATAGTACAGATTTCAAGATGAAATTCGGTGCCGACAAAAGCAAGGTTATGGTTATAAATAGTGATGAGACTGATAGAGACAGACTGTGGAATATTGGTATCGTGTCCTACGCTATAGCACAGTATAGGTTTCACATAGACATAGACACAACATAGTAATAGACATCAAGTTAGGTAAAATAGTTTACTCACCTCTTGGATACCTTACAACATAGATACTCAGATACCAGAATGTGGTTAGCGAGAGCAGAGCGGAGATAGAAAGGAATATATAGAATAGGGTAGCACAGAATTAGTACATTAGTTTAGAAATTAAGAAGTTAGATACCAACCACAGCAGGTAATATTATGTACACACTCGGTCAACATTTACTTGTTGTTGAACCCGAGTTCACTGGCAGACTGGCTGCGAGTGTTGCCCTCTCGAGCGTTGCCAACTATTGGTCTTTCTAACTAGAACTTACACTATTCGCTATATTACACCCCTCCCTCCTTAATTAGAAACCCCCCCCCCTGTATCCCCAGTCCCCTTATTCAATATAGTCAATCCTAAAGGTCCATTCTCACCACAGGCTTCCGAGCTCGGGTAGACCTGCGCGAGATGCTAGCGCTTGGAGGCTCGTGCATCCTAGCCTCCTGGGTGGGAATCGGGTAATCAGGTGTTTCGGAGTCAGGTTCATGGGTCGGAGGTGGTGGGTATGAATTTTTAGCAGGTTGTGGAAACACAACGGTTTCCTCCGTAGGTTGTTCCAAGGGTTCAGGGATGGTGTTCGAGCAGGTAATAACTTGGTCCTGGTGTCGACGAACGACCTCTCCCCCCTTCAGTTGGCACTTGTAGGATACCGGGCCTGTTTTCTCAATGGTGGTAGCAGGGGTCCATTTTGGGGAACCCGGCGTGTATTGACGGACCATCACAGGTGACTCCAGCGGAATGTCAACCGCGCGAGACCCTGGGTGGTATCTTTTCTGAGCGTCCTGGCGTTGAGCAACTTTGGACGCGATTGCTTCTGACGGCCAAAGCAGATCAAGACGAGAGCGGACTTTCCTGCCTAGCATCAGTTCGGCAGGCGTAACACCTGTTGTCGTGTGAGGTGTTAGCCGATAGTTGAACAGGAACCTGTCTAGTGCTAGGCGTAGGGGTTCCGTTGACTTCCGTATATTCTTCTTGAAAGTTTGTACCATGCGCTCTGCCAGTCCATTAGTTGAAGGGTGGTATGGTGCGCTTGTAATATGTCGCATACCACATGCCTTCACAAATTCTTGGAATTCAGCCGATGTGAAACACGTTGCGTTGTCTGAAACAATTGTTACTGGGAATCCAAACGTCGCAAAAGTGTGTTTCAGGCACAAGATCGTTTCGCTAGAGGTTGTAGTAGATGTGGGAAAAATTTCAACCCACTTAGAGTGTGCATCCACGATCACTAGATAGTATTTTCCATCCATTGGGCCCGCGTAGTCAATGTGTATGCGATGCCAAGGCTTCGCAGGCCATTCCCACGGATGGAGTTCAGCTTTCGTCGGTGCGGCTCGAGTGCTCAGGCACTCGCGACATGACTTAGTTGTTTCTTCTAGATCTTTATCCAGATGGGGCCACCACACGTAGCTGCGAGCTAACTCCTTCATCCTGGATGATCCAGCATGACCAGAGTGAAGTTCATCCACAATGGCTTGTCTGAGAGCTTGGGGTACAATAATTCTTGCTCCCCAGAGCACACAGCCATTTTTTGTGGACAATTCGTCTCGCCTCCTCGTATACGGAGCGAGATCAGGGTCACCAATTACCATTGAAGGCCAGCCTACTTGGCAGTATTTGTATACCTTTGAAAGTACTGGGTCCCTTAGGGTGCTGTCGCGGATGTGGGTGCTGGTGACTGGAGCTGACTCGAGGAAGTTTACTAAGGACGTCCATTCCGCAGGAATAGGTGTGGCTTCCTCGGGAGTTGTCAAGGGTAGACGACTGAGAGCATCAGCCGTGCCCAACAGCACGCCAGACCGGTGGCGCAAGGTGAACTTGTAGGACTGCAGTAGTAAAGCCCACCTTTGTATGCGCCCGGATGCCATCGGAGGAATGCTTCTACCCGGATCAAATAGTCCTAACAAAGGTTTGTGGTCCGTAACCACAGCGAAATCCTGTCCCCACAGGTAGCAATGAAATTTTCGAAGTGCGAACACCATAGCTAGGGCTTCTTTCTCCGTTTGAGAGTAGTTGCGTTCTGTTGCTGTTAGAGTTCGGGAGGCAAAATAGGCGGGGCGTTCAATCCCATCAATAAGGTGACACAGCACCGCTCCCACACCATACGCACTACTGTCCGCCACTACCACTATGGGTTTCTGAGGGTCAAAGTGGACTAGAGTCTGAGAGTCCATGAGGGCTTGTTTAGATTTCTGGAAGGCTCTCTCCTGACTTGCATCCCATTTCCAAGGGGTTTTATCCCTCAGTAAGGTATTTAGGGGCTCCAGCATAGTTGCAGATGATTTTAGAAATTTCCTATAGAAATTTAGCAGCCCAAGGTAGGCTCTCAGTTGAGTTACATTAGTAGGAGCTGGTGCCTTCTGGATTGCTGCTACCTTCTCTGCAGTGGGGTGCAATCCATCCTTGTCAATTTGGTATCCAAGGTAGGATACCTGTGGCACTCCAATTTGGCATTTATCTATTTTCAGCTTTAGCCCTGCCTCTTGAAGTTTAGATAGGACTTGATAGAGACGCTTGTTGTGCTCTTGCTCATTAGTGGCACTCACCAGGACGTCATCCAGGTAGCAGAACACTCCTGGGAGGACCTGCAATAGTCCTTCCATGGCACGCTGAAAGATTCCAGGTGCGGACGCAATTCCAAAGCTGAGACGGTTGTAGGCAAATAAACCTCTGTGGGTGTTTATTACCGTGAGTTCCTTGGAGTCTTCATCCAAGGGTAGTTGAGCGTATGCCTGAGACATATCTAGCTTGGAGTATATAACTCCTTCTGCTAACCCGCTAAATAGATCTTCCACTCTGGGTATGGGGTAGGTATCAAGCCTAGTGGCTCTGTTCACTGTGAGTTTGTAATCCCCACATATTCGGATGCTTTGATCAGCCTTGAGCACAGGGACGATCGCCGCCGCCCATCTTGAATACTGTACAGGGGTGAGGATACCTTCCTGCACCAGTCTATAAAGTTCAGCCTCCACCTTAGGTCTAAGTGTGTAAGGCACATTCCTGGCCTTACAAAACTTTGGTGGTACGGAGGGATCCACTTCTATTTTGAATTTCCTTCCCTTAAAGCAACCTAGACCTGGTTGAAAAATGTCAGGGAATTTATTTGCTAACTCTTCAGGGCAAGTGATCAATTTGTTGACATTATTTGAAACTATAGTTAGCCCAAGAAAATCAATCAGGTCCCCACCCAGCAAGGCTGGCCCCTCCCTGTCTACAACCACAATAGTTGATAGCTGAGGAACCATACCACTAGATTCACGCTGGATGTTAGCCCTAATCTCCCCACAAACTACCAGCTCAGCTCCCCCATAAGTCCTAAGCTTAACATCAGAAGGTCTCAGCTCGGGTCTTGACTTAGCTGGTATTTTAGAGTAGGTGGCCATTGAAAGGATAGACCTGGCAGCACCTGTATCTACCTCCATCTCTAATGGCACACCATTTAGTAACAATTTTATTTTGATTGGGGGTTTCATTTCCTCGGCTAAAGCAAATATTTCCCCATAACACCCATGATTGGGGGCTGGGTAGTCTGCATTGGTTCCATTGCTAGTTCCATTAGGGTTAGGGTGGTTTTCCCTCCCCCTTTTTTCATGCATAGCATGCACAAAATTATTTTTGTTGCCTTTATCAGATTTCTGCCCTTATGTTCCTTTTGTTAGTTTGAAACAATATTTTTTTAGATGACCTTTTTGGCCACAACCATGACAAACACTGTCTTTGTAGGGGCAATCTCTACGCCAGTGCAGATTACCACAGCCGCTGCATGCTGATTTGGGGCTAGCTTGGGCCTGAGTCTTGCCCTGAGGCTTGTACGCAGTTTGCTGAACTCTGCTCTGACCTACATTTAGAATTGAATTTGGTTGCCTCAACCCCACTGTTTCTCTCAGTGTGGTTTCTTTAGCAGTAGCTAGATCCATGGCCTTTTGCTATGTCAGGCCAGCCTCATTTAGCAAGCAATTTTGAATTTCATTACTGGACACACCCAAAATGAAATGATCCAGCAGGGTCTCTTCTAGCACTTCCTGTTTGAAATTACAGGTATTAGAAAGTGCTTTCAAGCTAGCCACAAAATCAGCAATGCTTTCCCCTTGTCTCTGGTTCCGCTTATGGAACCTAAATCTCTCAAAGATTTGATTTCTTGTTGGCTTAAAATGCCGTCTCAACGCTTCCACAATCTCGTCATAAGTAGCATCAAGTACTTTCTTTGGAGACATAAGGTCCTTGATCAACCTAGCAATTTTAGGACCCACTAGTGAAATTATAGTGGGGGCTTTTTTATTTTCCTCTTTTTTTTTATTAAAAAATAGCAGTGTAATCTAGTTTCATAGTCTCCAAATTCTTCCTCTCCAGGATTAAAATCTCCCACTGAACCTATCAATGGCATATTGAATTTTTAGTAAGTCAAAACACACTGTAAAAAAATTTTCACAGCACAAATAGTACAATCACTTGATCAATTTTAATTTTCTCCACTAGTCTAGCCAGTCTAGCAACACCAGTGAGCAGAAAAACAATAACAAAAAATTTCACTAGGCAAATTTTATGTTCCCTCACTAATCAGTAGTCACTACCACTTAGTCACTTCCAGCAGTTCTACCAAATCCTCGTCGTCAATATCGTGTCCTACGCTATAGCACAGTATAGGTTTCACATAGACATAGACACAACATAGTAATAGACATCAAGTTAGGTAAAATAGTTTACTCACCTCTTGGATACCTTACAACATAGATACTCAGATACCAGAATGTGGTTAGCGAGAGCAGAGCGGAGATAGAAAGGAATATATAGAATAGGGTAGCACAGAATTAGTACATTAGTTTAGAAATTAAGAAGTTAGATACCAACCACAGCAGGTAATATTATGTACACACTCGGTCAACATTTACTTGTTGTCGAACCCGAGTTTACTGGCAGACTGGCTGCGAGTGTTGCCCTCTCGAGCGTTGCCAACTATTGGTCTCTCTAACTAGAACTTACACTACTCGCTATATTACAATTGGAGAAATCAGAATAGGTAGTAAAAAAGAGTACAAATATCTAGGTTGTATGATAAGTGAAGATGGATGCACTAGAACTAAGGGTGAGAAAGTGGCAAAAGCTATGCAGTGGAGTGGACGATTAAGTAGCGTGGCCAGATACAGAGCAAATAAGTATGAATGTGTGAGAGGAATGTGGAAGTATGTTGCTGTACCTAGTGTCATGTATGGTATGAGTGCTCTTGCCTGGAATGGAAGTGATCTTGAAAAGCTGGATGTAATACAAAATAAAGTAGGACGGTTAGCATTGGGTGCTCCAAAGTGGACAGCTACAGAAGCCATTAGAGGTGACCTTGGGTGGAGCCTATTTTCAGAAAGAATGATGAAAGTGGTGCTAAATTATAAGGTGAAAATTGAAAGAATGCAGAATAGCAGATGGGTAAAGCAAATTTTTGAATGGAATCTGAGTGTAAGCTATTGGGAGAAAGTGTGTTGGGGGCATGCAAGGAAGCTTAGTATGCAAAAGATTATTCATGTTAGAATTGGGAGACCTGTGGATGACTGGAGTTTAACCCGCGCACTGTAACTGGTCGCCTCATTTACCAGGCTCACTGGTTGCCAGACGTAAGGCATAACCCCAAGTTGTTATACACCAAAATGATCGTCTCAGCGAGTGCTACACAGCTGGAGCCAGAAACCCCCACATTGTGGGGGTTAAGGCAGAGCTCCAACCACTTGGAAGTTGGGAGGGGTAAGCACAGTCAGTGTGGTAAATGAGGCGACCGTGAGAGGGTGTGCGTGCGAACAGTCAGTGGCAGCCTCAGTTACCAGCGAAACTACTCAGGGCCTTATTTCGCCTTATTTCGTAAAAATGGCAAATAAGACAAATCTGAAGTCAGTAGCGTATAGAGCAGTATTTTATTCATATTGTGTGAAAATTACAAGTTTCGAAACACTATACTTACAGTAATATAACCAGACATGCAAACATGCATTTATGTAGGAACTAAAACGAAGAATGGATAACACCTAGTAGACATAAATGGTCATAACTTTTTTTCTAATTGTTGTAGAGGAAAAATAAAAACATCAGCAGGTTTGGAAGGATTTTCTGCATAAAATAGCAGTGAAAAACATTACATTGTTCCCAAAACACAAAAATGGCCATTGATCTCTTTGAAGCAATGTTGTGCAAAAATCTACGGAGTTTGACTCCATATTACAAAGAAACGGTTCAAGTTATCAAAAATCTGACAACATCAAAGTGTAAAGCAACATTTTTTACTCATTACTTCATATTTTTACATCTCTGCCTATTACGGTAAGTGAACAGGGAACGGCAGAGTAACGCGGGTAAATTGACTACTTTTCTGAGGGATGCGCGACCGTGCGCGGGTTAATAAATCCTGGAGGTGTAGGGCCTGAGTGGGACTGCAAGAGGTGGAAGAAAGAGATTGAGAGGCAAACAAAAGAGTATGGATTGAATAAGTGGAGGCTTAGCATGGTGCGGAAGCCTACACTTGACTGGTATATGAAAAAAGAAGCACCTAAGTTTGAGATGTTCTATGATGGTAGTTTTGGAAGTCAACTCTTGTTTGCTGTGAGATGTAAGTCATTGAGTGTGAACAGACGTACATGGAGGTGGAATGAGAATAATAACAGATTATGTTGGCAGTGTATTAGTGGAGTGGAGGAAACAATTGAGCATTTTGTGGTGGAATTTAGTAAGTATGAGCAAGAGAGAAAGTTTTATGAATGTGGTGCTTGAGCAGTATGGGGAGAATAAGTGGTATGCCAGATGTGCTGAAGATGATTGCAGTATGAGCTGTCTTGCTGGATTGGATCAGGAGTATAATTTGAGTATCATTGAAGCTATGAAAATGTTTCTTGTGCAAGCCTGGAGTAAGAGACAGTGACTAGAATGAGCCAGTCAGGTAGAATGGTCAGTAATGACCCAATATGCCTGGGGATGGTGTTTTGACACACTGGCTATCCCAGTGACGCCATCCAATGGCAGCTTGTGACAAGGATTGGTCGATCCTGAGTAGTTTAGTGGACAAGTCTGGTACCAGGCGCTGAACTTTTTGTGTGAAAATTGTGGAGGGAATTGTAGGCCGTTACAAAGGCCCCGACGCTGCCGGCCCTCAATTTCAAGTTCAAGTTCATGTAAGCTGTTGTCTGGTACCAGGAGCTGAACTCTTTGTGTGAAAATTGTGGAGGGAATTGTAGGCCGTTACAAAGGCCCCGACGCTGTCGGCCCTCAAGTTCAAGTTCAAGGATTTTGGAAAGTTCGTCTAAGTTTTGTAAGTCGGAAGAAAATTTTGGTGGATTTGTTGTTTGGATTGTATGGTTATCTCAGTTTGACATGGGGATGGTGTTTGACACACTGGTTATCCCAGTGATGCCGTCCAATTGCAACTTGTGAGAAGGATTGGTAGATCCTGAGTAGTTTAGTGGACAAGTCTGGTACCAGGTGCTGAACTCTTTGTGTGAAAAATTGTGTAGGGAATTGTAGGCCGTTATAAAGGCCCCGACGCTGTCGGCCTTCAATTTCAAGTTCAAGTGTACACAGAAGAATTAGCAGTTGGACTGAGAATGAGTAGCTTAGGACTGAAAGTTGGTAATGAGAAACTGAGCTGTTTGTTGTATGCGGATGATGTGGTGGTGGTTAGTGAATGTGGACATGAACTACAAAGGATGGTAGACATTGTGAAGGGATATAGTACAGATTTCAAGATGAACTTTGGTGCCGATAAAAGTAAGGTTATGGTTAGGAGCCGGTTCCGATTAAGACCTGCAAAACTTACAAAAAAATTCCACCAGCCGGAGCCAATGGTAACCCAACCCAAAGAAGCCCAACCGAAGCGTGACCAACCTAACCTAACCGTGACCAGGATTCGAACCACGATGTAGATTAGAAGAGAGGTTTAATACGAAATACTGACAAGTCAACACAATCGGCCTCTGTGACTGCAGTGAAAAGCGTATGCTAAATGTTCCTTTTATGAATTTCGATTGTCAAAAAGTGACAAAAAATTTTGACCAGACCATGGCGTTGACCAGTCGCCAGTCCTATTTGACCATTCCGTGTTTTAACCTATAGCGCCATCTATTGAATTGGACGTGAAACTGAAGCGGGCCTTAATTGGAACTGATGCCTATGGTTATAATTAATGTTGATACTGATAGACTGTGGAACATTGGAGAAATCAGAATAGGTTGAACAAAAGAATACAAATATCCAGGCTGTATAAGTGAAGATACTTGATGCACTAGAACTAAGGGTGAGAGAGTATGTGGCAAAAGCAATGTAGTGGAGTGGGTGGTTAAGTAGTATGGCCAGATATAGAGCAAAAAAGTTTAAATGTATGAGAGGAATGTGGAAATACGTTGCTGTACCTAGTGTCATGTATGGTATGAGTGCTCTTGCCTGGAATGGAAGTGATCTTGAAAAGCTGGATGTAATACAAAATAAGATAGGATGTCTAGCTTTGGGTGCTCCAAATTGGACAGCTATGGAGGCTATTAGGGATAATGTTAAGGAGATGCAACTAATCGATTTTCAAAATTTTGTTGCCTGTCTCATGGTAATTACTTTGAAATAAACAACTTTTCATCTATGCACTTTTTGGGGCAAATGAGGGTCAATATAATGAGGGTCAGTGTCTTCAGTGACTCCGTGGTGTGAGGACGGGTGTGGCGCTCGCTCCGAAACAAAGTGCCTATTGTTAGAAAGAATGTACCTCTAACCTAAATGGGTACCCACTCTCGTCCTGAGTATTCAAATGTGATTTAAATACCCCATATATAAAAATAATCAAACTAAAAGCATAATATTCCCTCAAAAGTGTGAGAGTATTCAACCCTCGTTTACACAACGACCGAACTCCTTCGATCTTCAAGATGGCTAACAAACGACGCAGTACCAGCAACAGCACCAACAACAGCAGCAACAACAGCACCGAATTTCAACCGAAGTTTGGTCAATACCCTGATGTGTCTAGCCTAACGAAAGGCGGTAAAGAAGTGGTCTCTGTCTTAATAAAATACTTCGATTCAGTGATGACAAAATTTAATAGTGATATTGAAAAAATGCAAAATGAAATAAGCCACCTTAAAACGCTATTTGGAACAAAAGAAGCGGAACACAAAAAAATTCTCGAAGAACAGAACAAGAAAATGGATAGCTTAACCTCCCGCCTCGACCAGTTGGAAAAAAATTATCAACGCCGAGACATTGAAGACAAAAAATGTACTCTCGTCATTTCTGGAAGGGAAATACCGCAATCTCACGCAAACGAAATCTGTAAGGGTACAGTCTGCAAACTCCTGAAGGACAAGATCAACATTGACCTCACCGACACTGATATGACGTCAGCTACAAGAATGGGGAAAAAACCAGTAACTGGGAACGTAGATCAAAGGAACATTGCATTTGAACTAAAACATTACAACAAAAAACGTGAAATTCTCAACGCCTGCCGAGAAAAGAAACCAAAGTTCTTCTTCATAAATGAATACCTCATACCTTCACGAGCTAACGCCATGTACAATCTGAGGATGGCCAAAAGGAAATTCCCGGATAAAATTGGCACCCCAAAAACACAGGATGGAAACATTTTCATATTTAACCCCGGAAACCCAGATTCAAGACGCCGCGAGATCAACACGCCAGATGACCTCGAGCAATACCTGATGCAACAACTCAATATGACATCAAAACAAGTCATGGGTGACTAGACTAGGTGATCTCCTAAATTTGATTTGTCAGTTTTCGTGTTAGTTTAACCTCAATTAGATATCATGTCAGCTTATCCTCAACTTGATGTTAGCTTAACCTGAATCTATACAAATGTTTAACAGATGTGTTTGTAAACATTTATGACAGGTGTATGTGAACTTTTGCAACAACGCAATCAGCAATTTTTACCTCCCAATGTTACTGTGATTTTTTTCATTTTTTACCACTAAAGTTTTTTGTTACGCGTAAACCATATTAGCTGATTATATCATTGTCATTATAATATTTAAAACTTATTACCTGTTGTATGAGAACTTGTAAAAACGCCCTCATGCAGCAATCTGTTTACACCAATGTTGTGATAATGAACTCCATTATTAATCGCTCATGGATTGAGTTTATGTGTACTCACGTAATCGCTCTAGATTTTTTTTTCTTTTTATACTCTATTCTCTCGTACCTCATAAGCTAGTTTTTTTAGACAGGAATATCCCTTAAAGCTTGACTCTGTATTCCGTTTTAAGCTCTATAGTACCTAATTCTTACTGTTTACTAATTTTAAATGACTGATCACCCTGAGATTTTCGAGGAAATAGACCCAGATCTCAATCATTTGAACAGAATATATCCAAACCTAAACGACTCTCAGGAGTGTAGGTATACTAATATATCCAAATTCAACGAAACCATACGAATAACTGACCGAGATTTCTCACTCCTGTGTTGGAACTGAAGGTCAGTCTATCCAAAATTTGAAGAGATACACTGTACTATTACTGAACTTAAATATAACCTAGACGTGATTAGCTTCACCGAAAGCTGGCTAGATGACTCGACTAAAGACATGATTCGATTTGAAAATTATCATAGTTACCATTCGCTAAGAAAAAACCAGCGGGGTGGAGGCATCAGCACATATATATCTAACCACATAGACTCGAGAACCATTGCAAGTGCAACAATGAATCAGGATCATATAGAATCACTCTTCGTAGAACTGTCTAGAGATGGTAAACGCATTGTGCTTGGAACGGTGTATAGGCCTCCTACAGCCTGTCCTATATCCTTCCTGAATGAGCTTAATCGTATTATTTCTCAGTTCAACAGGCCCTTATACAATGACATAATAATATGCGGTGACTTCAACTATGATCTACTGAAACATGAAAGCTGTGAACCAATCTCTAATTTCCTAACAACCTTTCAGTCTCAATCCTTCCTTCCGATCATTACAAAGCCTACACGAATTACCTCAGAGTGTGCTACGCTGCTTGACAATATCTTTATGACAGACCCAAGTGATTTTCTTGCTGGAATAATTACTTCTGACTTATCAGATCACTTCCCAGTTTTTCTTATTAAGAAAAAATGTCTATATGGCTTGCACCAAGGCACGGGCTGAAACTTACTCATATCGTAAAATAAACGAATCAAATCTTGAAGAAATGCGCACCGTTCTAGAAGAATCAATGCCTACGTTGCACATCTCTCAACAAAACAATAATGCTACGAGCATTGATGAAGCAGTAGTAAAGTTGACTGAAACTATAATGACCGCATACAATCAGTGTTGCCCAATTGTAACTCGTACAGTTACCCCGAAAAATAAACAAAAGCCCTGGATTACTAGAGACATCGTGATAAATATAAAGAAACGTCAAGCGTACCTAGCCCTTCTTTTTAAAGGGCGAATATCTAGAGAAACATATAACCGATTCAGAAACTATGTAACAAACCAGATAAGAACATCAAAAAAGAACTACTTTACGCTCAAGTTTACTCAATTCAAAACTGACGTTAAAAAGACTTGGCATCTCCTTAACTCTTGCTGTAAACCGAATAATGCCGATAAAAAGAAAATTGAATGTTATTCAAGATAATGTCAAATACAATGAGAAGAAAGAAATTGCTAATCTCTTTAACAACTTCTTCGTAAACGTAGGGAAAACTATAGCTGATAATATTCCAAGTGAGCCTGCTGATCACCTGGAATTTATGGATCATATTCGAGAACCCAACTCCTTTTTCTTTACGCCTACAAACTCCTCCGATGTAATTACGTGCATAAACAACATGAAAAATAAATCGAATGGATTACAAACGTTTCCGACTAAAGTACTTAAAGTTATTGCTGACATTGTAGCCCCGCTGATATCAAATATTATTAACCAATCTCTCTTACTAGGCACTTTCCCGAACTCCCTCAAAATTGCTAGAGTAACCCCTATTTTTAAAAGTGGTGAAAGAACCTCTGTAAACAATTATCGACCTATCTCCGTACTACCAATTATTAGCAAAGTATTCGAAAAGATTGTGTATAAAAAAGTGTACTCTTATTTTGAACAAAAATCATTTCTTTACGATAAACAATACGGCTTTCGCTCTAAAAAATCCACAACACAGGCTATATTAAATCATTTACAATTCCTTTACTCTAATATAGATGAAGGAAAGCCTGTCTTCTCTGAGTTTCTTGACTTTCGAAAAGCATTCGATTGTGTGGACCATAAAATACTACTCTCGAAACTACACTGTTATGGCATTCGAGGGATTGCCCATGATTGGTTCAGATCATACCTAACAAATCGGAAGCAATACGTTATCATTGACGACGCAAAATCAGACCCACAGACAATTAGCCATGGAGTTCCACAAGGATCTGTTCTTGGGCCTCTCCTGTTTCTGATTTTTATCAATGATATCGTAAAATCCACATCATTCTTCAAATTCATACTTTTTGCCGATGACAGTACGCTTTCTGCTGTCCTTCCGAACCAAAATCCTGCTATGATTGTGGAGAGTATAAATAATGAACTTCAAAAAGTTTCATCGTGGCTCAAAGCTAATAAAATAAGCCTCAATATTGATAAAACAAATTATATTACATTCTCATACAAGAAAGATGTATCTCTCCCATGCATTAAAATTGGCGAAGGTGAAATCGAAGAAACCAACTCATGTAAGTTTCTGGGCATCATAATAGATAAACATCTGACCTTCAAAGAGCACATCACTCATATTAGTTCTAAATTATCAAAATCCATCGGAATCCTAAATAAAGTTAAAAATTTTCTGCCTGAAACAGCTTTACAAATGCTCTACCGAACGCTGATTTCTCCATACTTGCAATACGGAATAGAAGCATGGCACGGAACGGATAAAAATAAAACCAACAAAATTTTTACTCTGCAGAAAAGAGCTGTCAGAGCGGTAAAGAACCTAGAATATAATGCTCACACAAATGATTCTTTCAAAAATTTACAAATACTTAAACTTTCGGATCTCTACAAAACCTCCATCTGTAATTTCATTTACAAAACATTAAGAAATGATGGCGACAATAGCCTAAGACAATTATTGGCTGCGCAAACTGGTCATCACGACCATTTAACCCGAAATAGAAGTAAATTCATGCTTCCTTATTATTCAAGGGCCCGGTCGCAACACAGTATCCTCTTCGTTGGAACCAAAACTTGGAACTCTATACCTGCAGAGATCCGTGAATGTAATTCGTACAAAGTATTCAAAAGACATCTTGAGTCTCACTTCCTATCAGAATACTAGTCGTGTAAGATCACCGTGTCTAAATCTTGCCTCCTATATGTAACTAATGATAATGTCATAATGTAACTTGCCTTGTGTACCATAACCAATCTTCTCTCTGCTCTTGAATCGTTTTATCGAGCATATTGTTAAATATAGCCAACTTGACCTATATTGTAAAATACAGCATAAAATATCGATTTAATTATCTCAATGATCAGTCTAATGCGAAACTAGGTTAAGTGAACTAGGTTAAACATTTTTGTACACCCTAGAATAACGTGATGGTAGGATGCCCCAGAAGTCGCTGAACTTATTCGGGCCCACAGGTAGCTATACTCAAATTTGACCATTGTACTAGACTTAAGAAGAATTCTACCTCTGTATCACCTGTGGTAAATAAATTGTTTAAATTGTTTAAATTGTTTAATTGTTTAATATTGAATTTAATGTTGTCAACGAATTTAATAATTTTGTAGGTATAGATAGGTAATATAGTTGATTTTAAGACGTTTTACATGAATGACAATGTGCCCGGAAATGCTTAGTTTTCGAGATATAGGATAAATAACGCCAGGTAAGAATAGCATTAACGGCAGTTGCGATATGGCTCTTCCGGCGTTTTGCGGACACGGACCACGCCAAGTTTTTTGGCGGGAGTCATGGGCCTCGGTATGGTTGGGTTAAATTAAGATATTTTAGGCTTACTTAGGTTAGGATACTTAACTAAATTAACTTTACCAAACCTAACCTTACCTATCGTTACGTCAGAACTGGATTTCTGCTTATTTACCTCTCCGTCTGTTGAATTTTATAAACAACATTCCTATAACTTCAAAGTTAAATATCTCCAATAATAAGCATTTCCGGGCACATTGTCATTCTTGTAAAACGTCTTAAAATCGACTATACTACCTATCTATACCTACGAAATTATGAAATTCGTTGACAACATTAAATTCAATATTGACCCAAATGAGTATTTAACAAGTTATGGCGGTAAATTACTGACCGCAACTCTAGTGTTGGAAGTGGCAAGTAATTCATCGAGCACGTCGTATGGCAACACTACAATAGACTTGCCCTTTCGGCGCACTTGAATGATTGAGCGCATCCACGCCATCTAAGATGAGAATGAACATACCGCTATAATTTGTTAGTTTTGGGTGATAATTTGATTTGGTCAATATTGAGTTTAATGTTGTCAATAAATTTCATAATTTTGTTGCCATAGATAGGTAATATAGAAGATTGTAAGACGTTTTACATGAATGACAATATGCTTGCAAATGCTTAGTTTTTGAGTTATTTAAGTTTAAAGTTATACAAACGGCGCTCCTGAATGGCCTGTTTTACGCAACTTCAGAGTTGAAACGGAAGCTAACCTCTATTGCAAACGTAAAGAGGTTGGGTCGTTAGGGGTAGCCACAGTTCTTATTGTAAAAATTATAAATAAAGTTTTCTAGTGACGTCCGTTTATATCATCTCCAATGGTGGCCACCCGGTACCCAAGATGGCGGCTGCCATCTTGGAGCTGATTTAAACAGACGTCACTATAAACCTTTATTTATAATTTTCACTAGAAAAACTGTGGCTACCCCTCACGTCACAACCCAACCTCTTTACTTCTGTAATATGGGTTAGCTTCCGTTTCAACTCTGTAGTTGCGCAAAAAAGGCCATTCAGGAGCGCCGTTCGTATAACTTTAAACTTAAATAACTCAAAAACTAAGCCTTTGCAAGCATATTGTCATTCATGTAAAACGTCTTACAATCTACTATATTACCTATCTATGGCAACAAAATTATGAAATTCGTTGACAACAATAAACTCAATGTTGACCGATGATTTCTATTGTGTTACTAACTAAAAGATCCTAGAAGTGGGTTCAGGCTCCGCAGGGCCAGCAAATAATAAATTACAAAGTACCCAAACTTAATCTACAACTATAACTTGATAAATACTTATTTACCCCAAAAAGTGCATAGAAGGAAAGTTGCTTTTTTGATGTAGGTAATTACCATGAGACAGGTAACAAAATTTCAAAAACCGATTAGTTGCACCTCCTTAAAATTAACTGCTATTAGAGGTGATCTAGAGTGAAGCCTATTTTCAGAAAATGATAAAAGCTGTGTTGAATTATAAGGTGAGAATTGAGAAAATGCAGAATAGTAGGTGGGTTGAGCAAATTTTTGAATGAAAACTGAGTGTAAGCTATTGAGAGAAAATATGTTGTAGGCATGCAATATAATCAAGTAGGCAAAAGATTATTTATATTTGAATTGAGAGACCTGTTGATGGTAGGCTTTTAATGAATGTTGGAGGTAAAGGATCAGAGTGGGACTGCTAGAGGTGGAAAAAAAGTGTGAGTGGAACAAAATAGTATGAATTGAATAAATGAATGCTTAGCATGATGCGAAAGCCTACACTAATCTGGTATACGCAAATGGAAGTGCCCAAGTGTGAGATATTCTATGAGAGTAGTTTTGAAAGCCAACTCTTGTTTGCTGTGAGGTGTTAGGCATTGAGTGTGAATACATGTCTGGTAAGGAGATTTGAGAATAATAATTGATTATGTCAGCAGTGTGATTGGAGAGTAAAGGAAATAATTGAAAATTTTGTGCTAAAATGTAATAAATGCAAACCAGACAGGGAGATTTCCATTAATGTAGTATATGAGCAGTATGAAGAAAATGAATGGTATACCAGATATGGTTAAGATGATTGTGGTATGAGCTGTCTTGTTGGATTGCATCAGGAATGTAATTTGTGCATTATTGATCCTATGAAAATTTTATTTGCATGCCAAGAGTCCAGAGACAGTGACTGGAATGAGTGTAGTATGGGTTCTGGTGACCTACCATGCCTGAAGGTGGTTTTTGGCACACTGGTTATCCCAGTGATGCCTACCTATGGTAGTTTGTGACAAGGATTGGTAGATCCTGAGTAGTCTATTGGACAAGTCTGGTACACAGGTGCTGAATTCTTGTATGAAGTTTGTGAGCAATGCTGAGGAAATTGCAGGCCTTTACAAAAGCCCCAACACTGGTGGCCCTCATTTTTCCCATGATGGAAGAATTTTGCTATTTTCTTTAGACATTTTGATGCTTCATGTTTGCAGTTTGTAATTTCAATTATCTTGAATATAAAAGTGAAGCAGCATCACATAGTCAAGTCATTTCTTGAAAAATATTTTCTTATGTAATGGTTGTTAGTTTATGGCTTTAGTTGTCACAAATGTGAGAAACACACATGCTATTGTCCATTGATCAGGTGCCTCAACATCCAGCATGGAGCATGCAGTGGTTATGGTGCAGAAGTTGACTGATGCTGAAGTGGAGAGGCTGTGTTGCAGGCACGACTTCATCAAGCAGGAAGTTCCAGAAGAGAAGGAGGTGCAAGGTGAGACTTGATTCTGGTTTAGATTTGAGAGATAAGTTAGTAGATAGTAAAATACAATAGAAAAATACACCTATCTAGTCTAAAAATTAACTAAAATGTTTTTATAAATACTTCAAATGTTATTGGCTGAAAGAAAACACCTGCAATTTTATCTTTAATGTGTAAGCTCAAAACATAGGATAACTATAGGGTATTATCTACCATGATTGATATAGAAGAACTACAAAATTAGTAGTATAAAATGTCTTCAATCATGATTTTGAGATGGGCTCTGTAGTCAGTTTCTATATGAGTTGAATTTTGTTAATCTCACTGAAAGTGAAGTAAAGTTTGAACAAAATGCAATTTGTACTTTAGTTTTGTAAATTTTAGCAGCATGGCAAACTTGGATGTCTCATGGTATGAGTGGAGATATGACAGCATTAGTAGATATAAATGCAAATTGTCTGTGTTCTGAACATCATTTGCAATTTATTGCTCTGTGGTTCTGGCTGTCATTTTTTATAAGTTTTGGTGTACACAGCCATGTCTGGAGATAATGTGTGAATTATTGAAAGTGTAATACAGCGTGTGTTTCTGTTTGTTGTTGATTAGTGAAATGTATTATTAGTCTTCAGTATGGCACAACTTTAGGTCAAAAATATTGGCATTCACTCAATAGTTTCTAATAAGAATTATATAAAGTAAGCCTTTTCTTACTGATAACCCTCCATTCTATATTGAATCCTGCTTTCAGTGTAATGTTTCTTTTTTCAAAAATTATGGTATTAACACCAGTATTTTGATGAGAGGTACGCATAGAGTTAGATTTATTACAGTAATATTACTTTTTTAATTTGTTGAACCTTGATATGAGTCTAATATTAAATGTGCTGAAAACTATAAAAAACTAACATATGTTATGTTGAAGTGTAGTTTTCATTGCATTTGCTGGTAAAGTATGATCATAATATTTCTTCCTTCATTGTGTGTCATTTCAAGAGCCCTAAAATCATGATCTAAAATGTACCCCATTGTTTGGTTAAAAATTTTGGACTTCAGTGTTATGAGGAGTTATTAATTATAACTCAGTGTAATATTTCCTGCTGCTGAGTTGAATCCTTTTATCCTTCGTAAGTTGCATGATGTCATTCAAAAATTTGGTGATATGTAAATTTCAGATTTTATTGTATTAGCAAGTTTTGTGTGATTTACATAAATTGTTTATTCTAAAGACTTTGTTTCTCACTACGTACCGTCAGCTAAATTTGTTGGTGCGCTAAAAAATAATTTTGTTTACTGAAATCTTTGAAGTTTTTGAGATGCTAATAATTTTAGTTAATTAAACAGTTTAGCTTCAACCACTGGAGTAAGTGTTACTAGATTCCATTCCAACGTCTTACTTAACCCTACAAATTTGTTTTAGCTCGTGACATGTTCAAATACAAATTATTTTTATCATTATCAAATATGTGCAATTTTCTTCGTATTTCAGTACAAAAAGAATTCTTGCCTAGATTTTTTTTATCTCTGGCCTGATGTTTCTCAATGATCTTGAGTCATTTGCAGTTGAACCAAATTCTGGGAGTCATCTAGAAGCAGTTTACATCAAACAAGAAATACCTGATGCTGAGCTGGAGGCCATTACAGTGAAAGACGAACCCATTGACTGGAATCAAAAACCCCAGGTGCTGTAATATGTTGCTTATTTTACTGAATGTTTCCAATTGGTTGCTTACTTCCTTCTTGAAAGCTTTCAATTCAATGCTTACCTTTCTCCTAAATGCTTTCAATTGGTCAATTGCTTTTCTCTTGAATAAATCCAGTTGGTCATTTGCTCTGATCTTGAATAAATACTATTGGTTGTTTACTTTCCTCATGAATGCTTCCAATTTGAAACCTTGCTGGCTTCTTGAATGCTTGATACATTTACAGTGGAGCATTTCAGGTCTTGCTTCACAACATTTGATTTAGTTATATAACCTGTATTGACCTGTTCATATCCCCCATCATGTTACTTTTATTACATTACTGATGCACACGTGCTGGTCGGCATGAATCTGAAGAATTTCATCCCTTCTTTCTTGAGTTAAATTTGATTGTGCAAGTCGATGCTTTTAGGCATTAGTCTGAAGAATTTCACCCCTTCTTTCTTGAGTTAAATTCTCTCGTGCCACTCGATGTTCAGCGCTATGCCAATGAATTTCCTCGCTTCTTTCATGTGTTTAGCTCTCTCTAGCTACTCGGTGTTGCTCTGCATTATTCTGTAGTTTCCAAATGCCGGTCAAGGGTCAATTTAGCTCTAGCTTCTCGTTGGCAAGCAGCATTGCTTCGTCTTGCCATTTTGCGTTGTTCATCCGATCGTCTTTGGTGTTTTTCTTGCTGTCGAAGTCATGCTACTTCTCTCTTGCGGTTGGACACATTTCTCTATCTATGGTGGCCTCTATTGCTAGAATTTTATTCTGAAATATCTATTATCTCTTCGGAGCTTTTGAAGAAAATCGCAATTTCGAAAACAATAACTCAAGTACCAAAATCTTGTGCCTTATACCAAGTGGTAGCCAGGTTACTGGTGAAACGAATTTACAACATTTCTTTTTGCATTATCAATTAATAATATTGAAGCGACATGATGAATTTTAACAGAGAAAGCTCCATAGAAAATTTCTATTTGTAAAAAAAGGTCGATTGGGTATTCCGGATACCATAATCAAGAGGGGGTCATCCAGATGGACGGAGGGACGGAGGCGGCTTTTTTCATAATAGTGATTACTGCTGTTATCCCTCATTCTCATGAGCATTTCTGACGTTGTCAAAATATATCACTCTGTGGATAAAATTCCATTCCATCTATTAGTGATGTACCGATGTATCAGTAGTATCGGTAATGTTTACTGGTATTGGTATCGGCAAAATCTGGCCTATACTTTCCAATAATACATATTTTATCATAAAAATGAAGGTCATAATTCATGAAAGTAAAAGTATCTAACCTCACAATATCTGTTGTGTGTTTATTTTTATATTTATTTATATATTTGTTTGGTGTCCGCTTCTTAAGAAACATAAGATGTCTGAGTTTGCGATTTCATGGGGACCGAAGTCCTTAGTGTATGGAAAGATGGCCTTACATGCATTGATATGTTTGACATTTCATTAGGAAAAGTTTTGTTAGGTAATGATAGGTTAGTACGGGATAGGTATAGGATAGAATAGGTTAGGGTAGGAAAGGTTAGGACATGTTAGGTTAGCATGGGTTAGATAATGTTGACGGAATTTTTTCACGGGTCCACCTAGCTTTAACAATGAAATTGGCCGTGGAATTTTCACGTGTCCTGCTACTACCTAATAATTCCTTTGGCTTATTTGTTTGGAGTTTGCTTCTTCCATTTCTCTGTCACGCTCATGAGGATAGTTATAACGACCATCTTTGTGATACGAGTTTCACAAGTGAGCAAGTACAGGAACATTTTTACCACGAGTACTGTTAGGGTGGATATATTTGTTTGTAGGGCTTATAATGGTTATATTTTAATATAATTGTAAAAGTATTGGTATCGGTTGTGGTATCCCTATTTTCAAGTATTGGAGTATCGGTATTTGTCAAAAAATAGCGATCAGTATCGGCCAAAAAAATTGTATCGGTACATCACTACAATCTATATCACTTGAATGATTTTAAGCATTTTACATTTTGTTTGCTTAATTTCTTCCTGCGGTTTCATTGGTTGCCTAGTGATGTTTCACCCTGGTTCCAGGAGATAATCTCGCTACACAAGCTGCTGGTATTTTAGACTTAAGCATAGCGGTGCGTCATGATGTTGTTTTTGTCTGCTTACTTGGTCTGTTTTGTTTCGTTTTATTCTCGAAAATTGTTTTGCTAGGCATAGTGTTACTGCATCTCTTTCTGCTCTCTTTGAGTCTTGTGTCTTGATTAATTTTGTCCTTTATTTCATTTTTGTTGAGCCTGTTTCAACATGCTCCTTGTACCCCTAATGCCATGGAGCTCTGTTATGCCTGCATTGTGCCTCAGTAAGCTAAATGTAATGACACATCTTGACTCGGATACACTAGTGATCATTTTAGGGTCCATTGTAGTTTTCTTTTTTCTAACTTCTTTGAGAATTAGCTGCTGAATTCAAGGTAAAATTTGACTCTGTGGACTTTTCGCCTCCCTCAAAGCCTTGTGACTTGGTTATGGAAGTATTTTTTGATTTGCGTACATTTTAAGCTGTGTTTGTGATGAATGAATTAATAATTTCTAGTGCATTTTGCTTTTATAAGAAATCATTCCAGCAACACTGTTTATTCAAAGACCATTGTTGTTCCTTTAACATGAGAATAATCGAGTTAGTGATGTTTTTTGAGAGTTAAATATTAACAGTAGACTTTTCAGTAAAATTCTTCATTTGCAAGATTCATATTATGAAATTTGTTGATAAATTAATTTGCATTTGATTTCATAATGTGTTCATTTATGACGGATTTCTGAGACACGTGATAAAATTTAGTAGGCATTGAACTTTTCTTAGATTTATCATCTGTATTGTATTTGCGGACTGTGTTAGAGGATGTGATTTTTGAATTGTGCCTTTGCTCTAAATATCATTTTTTCCCCCTAAGGGGCATACAACTATTGTATCTACGGGAATTAGCACTCCTAGAGGGAGAATGTGCGAGGGCCTAAGCTGAGAGTTAAGTAGGCCTTCTTTTTGTTGAAATAAAATTATTTTTGTTACTTACATAAACTTTTTTATAATCTTACTGTTTCTTTGCCCCTTCTGCATAGATTCTGCGTTCCCTGATCTCCATACTGAATGGTGCCCTCCTACTATCTCTTTGGAATGCGTTTTTCTACCGTTTGGGGGCTTAAACTAACGTCAAATCTAATATTTTCTATTCTACTCATGTGATTACCAATCTATTTCACATTGGTTTTTGTCTAATCTCGAAGTTTTTGGTTAAGAAGGTTTATTTTATTTTTAATCTAGTCAAACCTGTAAACTTTTAATTGGAAATAGTCCTCACCTATAGGTCGGCTCAGGTGCGGGCTTTCATGGAGTTACTTTCAAGAGAGAAGTAGACGATGTTGCCTCTGAGGCATGTTCAGGGCATGCAGAAGCAAAAGACAACTTGAGGAAAGGCAGCTGTGGTGCGTACAACACGCGTACTGTGCATCAGGGACCAGCTGAAGTATCTCAAGGGAGTGTTGACTTGCTACCATCAGATGTGTTGGGTAGTGGCAGCGGTGTTGAGGCCACACCTCCTGACAGACTCTTGTCACAGCCCATACTGTGTGAACATTGTGATTACTCGACTGGTAGGAGGGACCTCATGAAACTGCACCTTCGTGTCAGGCATGAATTGGGATTTTACTGCGGATGTGAGTTGTGTGATTACTCCACTTTAGACATGAGTACTTTGAAGCGACACATACTGGTGCAGCATGATGGTGAGAATACGTGCAAATGTCAATCAGATCATTATCAGTATTCAGGTATGGAAAAAATTATTTGGGAGCATCGACGTGAAAAACATGGTCTGAAAAACCTCGTGGCCTGCAAATTTTGTAGCTATTCATCACACACAAATCCGATTTTAATTACTCCTAACGACAGTGCTCTCGAATATCCAATAGTTAATGAAAGAAATGTGGAGCAGCCTTTGGTTTGTGAGCGCAAGATAACTCATGAAGCAAGGAAAGCTGATAAATCTCAGCTGTTTAAGTGTGAGGTCTGTGACTATTCCTGTGCTGGTAAAAACAGTTCTGTACGACACCAAGCTGGCAAACATGGTACGGCTCAGCTGTTTAGGTGTGAGTCATGCAATTATTCTTCTGCTTATAAAAGCAATTTAAAAGTACATCAAACCAGCCAACATGGTAAGGGTAAGCTATTCAAATGTGAGTTATGTGACTTTTGCACAGGTCAAAGACATACTTTAAAATGTCACCTAGCCAGCCAACATGGTAAAGGTCAGCTGTTAAAGTGTGAGTTATGTGACTATTCCTCTGCTTGTAAAAAGACTGTGAAATTACACCAAGCCAACAAACATGGTAAGGGGAAGCTATTCAAGTGTGGAATATGCGACTATTCAAGCAGTTGTGAGAAAAATGTTTTAGGGCACCAAGCCAGCAAACATGGTATAGGTCAGCTGTTGAAGTGCGAGTTATGTAACTATTCCTCAGCTTATAAGACCAATCTCAAATTACATCTCGCCAGCAAACATGGTAAAGGTCAGCTGTTTATGTGCGAGTTATGTGACTATTCTTGTGCTTATAAAAACCTTATCAAATTTCACCTGGCTAGCAAACATGCCCAAGGTGAACTATTTAGGTGTGAGTTATGTGACTATTCCTCTGCTTATAAAAGCAGTGTCAAATCACACCACGCCAGCCAACATGGCAAAGGTCAGCTGTTGAGGTGTGAGTTATGTGACTATTCCTCTGCTTATAAATACTATTTAAAATTACACCAAGCCACCAAACATGGTAAGGGGAAGCCATTTAAGTGTAGAATATGCGACTATTCAAGCAGGTGTGAGAGAAATGTTTTAGGGCACCAAGCCAGCAAACATGGTATAGGTCAGCTGTTGAAGTGTGAGTTATGTGACTATTCTTCAGCTTATAAAAATAATGTCAGATTACATCTCGCCAGCAAACATGGTAAAGGTCTGCTGTTTAAGTGTGAGTTATGCGACTATTCTTCTGCTTATAAATACAATTTAAAATCACACCAAGCCAACAAACATGGTAAGGGGAAGCTATTCAAGTGTGAAATATGCGACTTTTCAAGTAGTTGTAAGAATAATGTTTTAGGGCACCTAGCTAGCAAACATGCTCAAGGTGAGCTATTTAGGTGTAAGATATGAGACTATTCCTCTGCTTATAAAACACAGTGAAATTACACCAAGCTAAGAAACATGAAATGAGTTGTCGAGTCATTCCTGTTTCAGAAGACAAGTTCTAGCAGAGCGCATTACTGTTCAGCAAGACATGGTACAACAGCAATAGTGGGAGAACGGCAGAAAATTGTGGAATAGGGTATTTAACATTTCTCTACAGGCAAAGGCTTTGTTGTTTTGGGAGTTTGAAATTAATTGATTATATATACCAAGTCTATGATCCATGTTTCCAATAATTTATTGACTTCTGTTTACTTTCTAACAATAATGCCTCGTGTTCGGGTACTTAGAGATGTGGTCATTGCCCAGGAATAACATTTCTTGAAACAACACAGTGCTCCAACAGGCTCCGATTTTTACTTTGAGTAAGAGTAATGTTCTTCAATTTATTCTATAACGGGAACTAAATGTATAAAATAAATTTTTATGTGATTTTTACTAGCATTAAATTCAATGATGCTGCAAAACAAAGGTGTTTTGGTATAGCGTAGATGCAATGCCCAAAAAATGTGGACGTAGAGCTCATTGGTAAACACGTCGTTTGATGAATTGCATTTTTCACAGACCTCCATATTTCATCAATGGTTTACTATAGGGATTGCGTATTGTTTACCAGAGAGATTTTCATGACGTTGATGTAAGTAACCCCAGCGTGTTGTGCCTACAGTGATACGGAGAAAGCCACAATATGTATGCTGGTACCTTTGTTTCCCGTACCAGGCTACCAGCACACTGGTGCTCTCGTACGACAGAAAATTGACGTATTGCCATTCATACTTCAAAGCTCATCCTAAATTGTAAAAGGAACTCTCTAGTTGCATCAATAACTTTACTTTTAAGCTGTCAAATCATGTTTTTGGCTTGTGTTAATGTAAAATTCTCAAGCTGCGCTTGTAAGTCGCTAAATATTAGAGTTTATCCTCGTTGTCAAAGATCTTGATAATTGCTCCCTCAGAGGGAGACAACTGTTGTATCTAAGGAAATTAGTGCTGCCTGGGAAAATGTGGGGTCCCGAGTTAACAGTAAGGATGGCCATCTTTTTGTTGAAACTGACATATTTCTTTATTTATTACCTGCTTTTAGTGGTTCACTGGTGTCCTGTTTTTCAACATGTTTCGTATTCTTCGATTTTATCTTGCTTCATGAACTTCTTTCTGAACAGGCTGTTTCTATAAATTTTTTGCACAGATTCCAAGTTTCCTCAAGTTATTACTTAATGATGGCTGTCTCCTTCCTTTCTTTAGAACACTTTTTTGTGATTAAGCAGGCTTAAATGGTCGTATTTATTCTAATCCAACGATTCCGTAGCGTTGTCAGCAATGAGTATCTTTTTCTCTATTAACATTGTTTTTATCGTCTTCCACACTTATTTGCATATTTTTGTATTGATTAATGAGGCTGGTTTTTAAAGATAATCGAAACTGTTATTTAAAATGAGAAGCCTTTGATAGAGACACCTGAAAATCAGCTGTTTATATTCTATTTTTAGCCATCTTTATCTCGTGCATGTGAATTTATCCAAGCTGAACTGAGCGTTCGTTTTTCTCCGTTTATATTTAATGATTACTGGTCGCAGTCTTCAGTTGTGTCAAGTTGTTTGTGTGTTCGTGAGCAAACATGTTTGTGGTAATCTACTCCAACCTTTTATGACCAAGATACGGTGTTTTTACAGGTTTTGGTTCCAAATCTGGAAATTTTGGCCGGGACAATCTCGAGCTCGTCCTCGAATTTCTATTGATAAAATTGATCTCTTCTACTATTCTATAAATTTTAGAGAATTTTATTCATAAGATTTCTTTTTGAATTAATTAATTAACTGAATTGAAGCGAATATTATTATTGCATTGCTTTCAGTTAAATTTCATCACTGCCTTAAACATAAAATTACTTTTTGTTTTACTACCACTAAGTAGATACAAGTGATTTCAAGTTAATGAGTTTCCTAAAATACAATGCAGAATTTTCTCTGAACTCTCCAAAAACTTGGTTTACTGTTTACAATATTTTGGTTCACTCGTTTTTGGAGGTAAATACTTTTTTAGCTTTGTGCTGGGGCAGCTCTCTCTCGTTTCTGACGCCTGGAAAATTTTGTGCCAGCATTATTTTGGTAAAAAATTGAAACGAAAATTTTGTTATGCATTTAATTCTCTTCTTTGATCTGATTAACTGGCACGCACTCATTGATATGTGTGGACGAAAAACTAGTTTCAACTTCCTGAAATTGGTTTCTTAGTTTTAGATGCAAAATCACTTACTTCGAAGCACTATACTTGTAACAAAATCAACAACTGCCGCGAGGGCCTTAGGTCTTGTGTGATTGTAAAAGGAGACTGTCCTATAACGCATTTCTCAGTAGTATTTACAGTATTTTTAAGCTTATAGTCCTTGTTTATAGCGTTTATCAGTAGTATTTACATCATTTATAGGCTTACAGTCCTTGTTTATAGCGTTCATCAGTAGTATTTACAGTATTTTCAAGCTTATAGTCCTTCTTTATAGCGTTCATCAGTAGTATTTGCAGTATTTTCAAGCTTATAGTCCTTGTTTAGAGCGTGAAATATTTATGGGAATATACTAATTTTGTGTCTCTCAATTATATATTCAACTCCTGAAAGAGGTAATGTCAAGATCTTCTGGTTTGTCTATCAATTTAGCGACCTTATTTTACGAAATATTTAAAGCCTAAGTTGGTTGTTAGGCATTCAACGTATCAAAATTGTTTGGCAAAACGGTTTTCCTTTCTTTTTTCTTTCGTCCTTCGAAATTCATCTGAATTAACGTCTAAATGTTCTTTCCTTTTAGTTTGTTAGTTGAGTGTTTCTACTGTTTTCTTGTTATTTTTAGCTGGCTATGAACTTTGATAGAATTTCACTGCTTTGTTCTCAGTATCCATCTACTGTTATTCATATTACAATTAAGATATTTCTCTTGTTTTTGCACAAATTAGATATAAGGCAAGTGGCGATAGGAGCTTTTGGAAAACTAGTGCGTTAAAATTTGTATTAACTTTCTGGACATATAAGGTTTGTCTTATTTTTCATTACTAACGTATTGAGAGGAGGCGAGGGAGATTTGCTCCGTTTTTTCTCTCCTGGGTAAACAAAACACTTGTGGGACAAATGTGCACGCAAGGAATCGTCAAAACTTCAGCTCAAAATGAATTTTAAGTTACAGATGCGATGGTTTTATTCTGTGGGTTAAGGAATGGATATCTGTGCGTGGTGCCACGAGCGGTCTCAAATTTGCATTCCCGTTTATACGTCCAGCTACACCCTGTTAAAGTATAAAATACATTGCGCTGTTTACTAATCAATTGTAAATGAAATACACATTTATGGTATGCATTAAGTATTTGCGTTTAGTCTACGCGCATATTCTGCTATTTCTCTTATATTGTGTTCTACTTAGATTTACGCAGTATGCAGTGGTGCCACCGCTTCCTTGGCATGAGGGTGTAGCGTCTTGCTCTCTCGCTTACGTTCCTTGTAATACGTGTTTTAGAATAAAAGTTTGTGAGTGTCATCATGCGTTTAATTCCACTCCCGTAAAACTTAATACAATAATCAACCAAGAAAATACAGTAAAAAAGATAGGCAACGTGTTGAATTTTGCCCTATACTATTACTGGTAAAATGAAACAACCTGCGCTTCGTAACTACCAGGCAAACGAACACGATTACCTGAGCTTCATGAACGCACATTAGTTAAGTCTTATAATGCGGTGCATTAATGCGCGGAGCATTTCACAATAATAATAATAAATTTAGGGATGAGTTCCCACCAGGGTCGCCAGCAATTAGCAACTATGGACCCCCCTAGCTTACTCTAAGTAATCATGAAACATTTCGCAATAATTGAAATTTATGGTAAGCACATACAGCTGTAGCGCAGCCAGGGAGGAACGGGGGCGGTAGCACCTCCTCTCCAAATGATGAACTTGGGGGGGGGGGGGGGGGGGGGGGGGAAGTAGTGCCGCAACCAAGATGGCGCAGAAACTGTTTTTGTGGAAACTACAGAAATTTCTTAAGATACCTTTCCGCCTCGCGCGCCATCATAACACATAAGTTCATTCACCTGTAACTTTCAAAATGATGCACTTATCGAGTTCAAATTACTCCCAAACGAAAGATTGAAACATTTTTTATTGTAAATTGTATATGGCAACATTCTTCAGCATTCACAGACAGCAGGGAGCGAAGTTCCCGTAACCCCCCAATAAGGGGCAGATTTTTTCGATCAGCGTCATTTTTTCTCGACTCTAATTTCTAAACTATTGTACCTGAAAATTTTAAATTAGGTTCAATTTCAACTTTCAGCTCATTCATGCTAATATGTGAGACAAAACTCTCATACACTTTCTGGGGGGCAGGGAGCGAAGTTCCCGTAGCCCCTCAATGATCGGCCGATTTTCTCGATAAATCGCAGTTTGCGCAACTGCTAATTTCTAAACAATTTCATTTACATCAAATATCGAAATTCTTCAACCAAGGGATATTAGCGTTATCAAATAACGAATGAAGAGCAAACATGCACGGATGAAATCATGCGTCAAACAAGTTGTTACAAATCACAGATGCGATTACATTAAACGGAGTAATTTTTTTAATGATGTTCAGTGTAGTGGTACAGAAATGTATACAAAGAGTGAGCCAGGTTGGGCCATTGGCTCAGTGAGCCGAAAATTTTTTTGGTGGGCCAGTTTCCCCCAAAAAATAATTGAGGGAGAAATAAATAATATCGGCCTAAATGACATCGACTATAAACATTAATTATCGACAACCTTGTTCTTTCTCTTACTTAAAATGGCAACTGAAACTGGCTCCCAGCTCCATTTTTATGGGGGAGCTTGGCCCTCATGGCCTCCCTTGGCTGCGCTAACGGGTTGGGCCAATGGTTGAATGGAATAATGAGAACAATTAACCACAGAATTATTATTATATAAAAAATTTTTAGCCTCCATTTACCGCGACAAAGATGTTCCATGAGAGGATTAATGAGAGCACCATTTAGTATGGAAATGAGGAAACGCGAAATCTATGCACAAGGTGCATAAAAGCAGTAAGCTAATAAAGAAGACCATGAAACAAGAAACAGTTGAAAAAGTAGTAGGTGCTGAAAAACAGGATAAAAGTGAACCGAAAAAAGTTGGTTCGTAACAAAACGAAAACCTATTCTATTTTAACAAAAGAAAGCCTACCTAACCTATAGCTCGGGCCCTCACATAGTCCGCCTGGGAGCCCTAATTCTCATAGATACAATAGTTGTGTCCCCCTGAGGGGGTTAAACACAGAAATGTTGGAGTCGGTTTCCATGTTAACTGGTTGGAGTCAGTGGTAATTATTTGTTGTATTGGAATCGAAGTTAAGGTCAGAGTGGGGAGTTTGGAAAGCCGATTCCCAGCCTTGCATCCAGGGTTAAGGAGTAATAGGTATAAAAAATAGTAAAGAGTAAATTATAAAAAATTTCAACAAAAACCTTATACATCATTTTTGGCTTTTTACGAAAGTAGTTTAACTCTGTTTCGTTTATTTTCGGTTATAAATAATTACAAGAAAATTTTAGCAAAAATTGTAAACGAAAACACCAACAAATCGCAACTCCGACCTAGACTCCACCATATCCGAATGAACGACTCTGATTCCACCACATTTGGCAAGTCGACTCCGATTTTGATTCTACCTTAAAAAATGCAACTCCGATTCTGATTCCACCTTAAAAAACCCGACTCCGATTCTGACTCCACCTTAAAAAAAGCGACTCCGATTCTGACTCCACCTTAAAAAAAGCGACTCCGATTCTGACTCCATCTTAAAAATGCGACTCCGATTCTGACTCCATCTTAAAAATGCGACTCCGATTCTGACTCCATCTTAAAAATGCGACTCCGATTCTGACTCCCCCTTGAAAAATGCGACTCCGATTCTAACTCCACCTTAAAAAATGCGACTCCAATTCTGACTCCACCTTAAAAAATGCGACTCCAATTCTGACTCCACCTTAAAAAATGCGACTCCAATTCTGACTCCACCTTAACCCGCGCACGGTCGCGCATCCCTCAGAAAAGTAGTCAATTTACCCGCGTTACTCTGCCGTTCCCTGTTCACTTACCGTAATAGGCAGAGATGTAAAAATATGAAGTAATGAGTAAAAAATGTTGCTTTACACTTTGATGTTGTCAGATTTTTGATAACTTGAACCGTTTCTTTGTAATATGGAGTCAAACTCCGTAGATTTTTGCACAACATTGCTTCAAAGAGATCAATGGCCATTTTTTTGTTTTGGGAACAATGTAATGTTTTTCACTGCTATTTTATGCAGAAAATCCTTCCAAACCTGCTGATGTTTTTATTTTTCCTCTACAACAATTAGAAAAAAAGTTATGACCATTTATGTCTACTAGGTGTTATCCATTCTTCGTTTTAGTTCCTACATAAATGCATGTTTGCATGTCTGGTTATATTACTGTAGGTATAGTGTTTCGAAACTTGTAATTTTCACACAATATGAATAAAATACTGCTCTACACGCTACTGACTTCAGATTTGTCTTATTTGCCATTTTTACGAAATAAGGCGAAATAAGGCCCTGAGTAGTTTCGCTGGTAACTGAGGCTGCCACTGACTGTTCGCACGCACACCCTCTCACGGTCGCCTCATTTACCACACTGACTGTGCTTACCCCTCCCAACTTCCAAGTGGTTGGAGCTCTGCCTTAACCCCCACAATGTGGGGGTTTCTGGCTCCAGCTGTGTAGCACTCGCTGAGACGATCATTTTGGTGTATAACAACTTGGGGTTATGCCTTACGTCTGGCAACCAGTGAGCCTGGTAAATGAGGCGACCAGTTACAGTGCGCGGGTTAAAAAATGCGACTCCGACTCCGCAACTCTGCCTCCATCTAATAGAAATATTTATCATCATTGTACGTTGGTATTACATTGGGGAAGTAATGCTGACGCTGCAGAAGCCCTCAAACTGTTTGGGTGTTGCTGAGATGTGACTCCATCTCTTACAGTGGAGGGTCTCAGTTTCGTGATAGCATTCAATGTCTAGTGTCGTCACGGCTGCATTAGGGTCAGGTTCAAGTGGAGTTACACTCTTCTTGACTTGCAAGAGTATTTTGGCAATATCATAGTACCAAAATTTCAACCACCTAGACTTAGACATCCGAATGTTTTACCAAGAGTAACTCCAGTTGAACCTGACCCTAATGCAGCCGTGACGACACTGGGCATTGAATGTTATGACGAACCTGAGATCCACCACTGTAAGAGATTTATCATCTCAGCAACACCCAAACACTTTGAGGGCTTCAACTGCGTCAGCACAACTCCCCTAATGTAATGCCAACGTACAAAGATGATAAATATTTCCATTAAATGGAGGCAGAATTGCTGAGTCGAGGTCGCATGTTTTAAGGTAGAATCAAAATCGGAGTTGACTTTCCGAATGTGGTGGAGTCAGAGTCGATCATTCGGATGTTGTTTAGTTTATTTTAGTCGTCAATTTAAGTCTCCCTATCCGCAGCAACAAATGCGATCCAAAGAGAGGAAGGAGGAAAGCACTATTTAGTACGGAGTTAAGGAAACGCGGAATCTATGCAGATATGTCATAATAGAAACAGTAAGTTGGGAAAGAAGATCACGAAACAAGAAGTTGAAGAAGAAAGTAGTAGGGGCTGAAAAACAAGACAGCTGTGAACCGAAAAAAGATGGTCCGTAACAAAACGATAACCTATTCTATTTCAACAAAAAATAAGCCTACCTAACTCTCAGCTCGGGCACTCACATAGTCTCCCTGGGAGCTCTAATTCCCATGGACACAAGAGCTGTCTCCTCCCGAGGGGATTCAGATGTTCTTGAAAAAACTACCATGGGGGCAAGGAAAGAACTGCTGGAAACTCTGGACGTATACCTAAACTCCTCTGTACATTCCTGCGAGGATAGTTTAACAACAATTGAACAGCCAGAGCCCCAACAAATTTCCCGACATTGCAGAGGTAACCGATAGAGTGATGTCGGCGGCGCAGCTCGACGACTAGCCCGGAGACGTTCGCAAGGAGGAAGACCACGGGTAGTGAACAAATACTATAGTTAGGTTTGTTGGGTGCGGTAAAGCTAAGTTTTACGAAAGAACGCAGCGTAAATGGTAAACTTTCATTTATCCGTCTTGTGGGGTTTAGCAACAAGGTCTAGCAAACAAGCAACGGCAGCAAGATCTAGCAAAACAAGCAACGGCAGCAAGATCTAGCAAAACAAGCAATAGCAGCAAGGTCTAGCAAACAAGCAATGGCAGCAAGGTCTGTCAATCAAGCAATGGCAGCAAGGTCTGGCAATCAAGCAATGGCAGCAAGGTCTGGCAATCAAGCAATGGCAGCAAGGTCTGGCAATCAAGCAATGGCAGCAAGGTCTGGCAATCAAGCAATGGCAGCAAGGTCTGGCAATCAAACAATGGCAGCAAAGTCTGGCAATCAAACAATGGCAGCAAAGTCTGGCAATCCAGCAATGGCAGCAAAGTCTGGCAATCAAACAATGACAACAAGGTCTGGCAATCAAACAATGGCAGCAAGGTGTGGCAATCAAGCAATGGCAGCAAGGTCTGACAATCAAGCAACGGCAGCGAGGTCTGGCAATTAAGCAACGGCAGCAAGGTCTGACAATCAAGCAATGGCAGCAAGGACTAGCAATCAAGTAGTAACAGCAAGGTCTAGCAATCAAATAATAGCAGCAAAGTCTAGCAATCAAGTAATAGCAGCAAGGTCTAGCAATAAAGTAATAACAGCAAGGTCTAGCAATCAAGTAATAGCAGCAAGGTCTAGCAATCAAGTAATAGCAGCAAGGTCTGGCAATCAAGTAATAGCAGCAAGGTCTGGCAATCAAGTAATAGCAGCAAGGTCTAGCAATCAAGTAATAGCAGCAAGGTCTGGCAATGAAGTAATAGCAGCAAGGTCTGGCAATCAAGTAATAGCAGCAAGGTCTAGCAATCAAGTAATAGCAGCAAGGTCTAGCAATCAAGTAATAGCAGCAAGGTCTGGCAATCAAGTAATAGCAGAAAGGTCTAGCAATCAAGTAATAGCAGCAAGGTCTAGCAATCAAGTAATAGCAGCAAGGTCTGGCAATGAAGTAATAGCAGCAAGGTCTGGCAATGAAGTAATAGCAGCAAGGTCTGGCAATGAAGTAATAGCAGCAAGGTCTGGCAATGAAGTAATAGCAGCAAGGTCTGGCAATGAAGTAATAGCAGCAAGGTCTGGCAATGAAGTAATAGCAGCAAGGTCTGGCAATGAAGTAATAGCAGCAAGGTCTGGCAATGAAGTAATAGCAGCAAGGTCTGGCAATGAAGTAATAGCAGCAAGGTCTGGCAATGAAGTAATAGCAGCAAGGTCTGGCAATGAAGTAATAGCAGCAAGGTCTGGCAATGAAGTATTAGCAATGAAGTATTAGCAATGAAGTATTAGCAATGAAGTATTAGCGATGAAGTATTAGCAACTAAGTTCTAGCAGTAATTTTTAACAATTAAGATCTAGTAGTAGGGAGTGGAAATTAATATCTAGCAATGAGTAATAGCAATTAGCGACTAGCAATGAGTAATAAAAATTAGGTTTAATGTTAAGGAGATGAAACTAATCGATTTTCGAAATTTTGCTGCCTGTATCATGGTAATTTCATCGAAATAAACATCTTTTCATTTAAGTACTTTTTGGGGCAAATGAGCATTTAACGAGTTATAGTGAAAAATTAATGACTGCAACTCTAGTGTTTGAAGCGACAAATAATTCGTCGAGCGCATCGTATGGCAACACTGCAATGGACTCTCCTTTCCGACGCGCTCAAATGGTCGCGCGCATTCCCGCTATCTAAGATAAAAATGAACATACTGCTATAATTCGTTATTTTTCGGCGATTATTTCTATCGTGTTGTTAACTAAAAGATCCTCGAAGTGGGTTCAGGCTCTGCATGGCCGGCAAATAACAAATTACAAAGTACCCAAACGTACTTTACCCAAACTAAATCTACCGCTATAACTCAGTAAATACTCATTTGCCCAAAAAGTGCATAGAAGAAAAGTTGTATATTTCGATGTAAGTACCATGATACAGGCAACAAAATTTAAAAAATTGATTATTTGCATCTCCTTAACATTAACCAAAATTAGTCTAGCAATGAGTAATACCAATAAGGTGGCTAAATAGCAGTTATTAAGGTGGCTTAGTGGCAGTAATTAAGGTGAATAAATAGCGTACATCGCTTATAGTGCGCTACAAATGCGCGAGAACCCTTCGTGATCTTCTTACATTTATTTATTAGGCCAGAGTGAAAGACCTTCCACCTCATTAAGTAGTTAATAATTACTGAACAGGTTGACTAGACATATAGCGCTATCCGTCACTGCAACCCACCGTAACAGTAGTCCGGTCCTTGTGTCTCCGTGGTGACGAGAAGGCAGTCCTGACGTCTGGTCTTCATCGCTTGCGAGAAACAACACCTTCCTCGAAGTGTTATAGCCCTGCCCCGATCCGCCTATGGGCTGGCTGCTCGTCTAGCAGGCCATCTTTATGTTTATAGTATCACCAACGAACACATGTTATCACAGGTTACGGCGAAAATGACTTAGGCTTCAAGATTCTGCATTGTAAACGAGCTAGAACGAAGTGAAAACAGAATTGAAAGTATCGCTTGGTGCCACACTGATGCTCGGGCGTGAAGCATTTCTGGAGTCGACAAAGTTCTTATTCTTTCTGATCACACTGCAGTGGTCAGGGCTGCTCTTTGATCTTTAGAGGTGTTAGCAAAAGCATGCGCTTTGTCTTTAATAAAATTCCTCATAATTCTTTCAAAACCGAAAGAAAAATTACGAAGGATTCTCATCGCGACCACACATTTTATCCTAATAAAATTTTTAGCCCTTAAGAGCGAAAATTTCTGTACAGAGGTTACAATTATAGTAACAGAGATAGGTGGTTGTGTGGGGGAGGATGCTGGCGAGGCACCGTTGTGTTGTCTGCTATGGTACAACTTTGTGCGTAGCAAAACAATCACAACGAACCGATCAAGCCTTCATTATTTGTGAATGTTCCTTGAAAAACACTTACTGAGACGGCTGTTTACCCCGTTTCTTACAGTGATGGTATATAGGGTAATTCATCAAATATCGAACAGAAACCACGTGTGTCTAGAAACAACCTTCATAAATCAGTAATTTTTGCTCTGAATAACTGTTGCGAGCCTCAAGATTGTTCTTGAACAGTTGCTTTCTTGTTCTGTGATGTCGCTTTAAAGACAACGTAGATTGTTGGAATTTATTTATTGTTCTAAAAATCGAATTCTTTAATAACATAATTTCATCAATATCGAACATGAATCGAACAAGAATTTTGATCCGAACAGGATGGTTTGTCAATTAGTTCTCCTCGTATCGAACTTTTGTGAGAGTATTAGCACGCCACGTATGGTTTGTCTATTAGTACGCCTCATATATTTTGTCCATTAATATGCCTCGTATGGTCTATCTATTTGTACACCTCTGATAGTTTTTCTATTAGTACACCTCGTATAGTTTGTCAATTATTATGCCTTCTATGGCTTTTCTATTTGTACACCTCTGATGGTTTGTCAATTAGTACTTCTCGTATGGAACTTTTGTTTTAGGACGTCCTATATTAAGAAACTTTTTAAAACCCAGTATGTTGACATGTATCTCATGTGGCCACTTGGAAAATAAACGTTTTTCTTTCTTTAGTTTTTCTTTGGTGCACTGGATTTTCCTGGAAGTGCTCGCGGTGGCACAGCGGTCAAGGGATCGGACTTGTATCTTGGAGTAGCGGGTTCGTATCCCGGCGCTGGCGCTGCGATTTTCCCCGTTGGGTATAATGGAAAGCTCAAGCACAATACCCCACTCGACCCAGGTGTCGGAAATGGGTACCGGCTTTACGGGGGAACCGTCATGGTGTCCTATGTATAATGTTAGTTATAAGACATTTGAAAAAACAATGCTTAAGATCATTTGTATCAGGCTTGATTGGAAATAAAGCATTCCAAAGATGCCGATGTTTGTTTTGTTTGTTTGTTTGAAATAACTGTCTCATTACTTATTTTCAGGAAGCATTTGAATGGAGAGTTATCAAAATTTGAATATGATGTCAATGTTTCATTTGCAGTGCTTGTTGAACCACCATTGTGATCATCAACCTGTGTGACCTTTTTTGGAGTAGAGTGTAGAGCACTCGTCAATGAATTATTATTGATGCTTGCATCAATTTTCTTGGCAAGGGATTGATCATCAGTAAATGTAGCCAGACGAATCATTGATGATCTTGAGGGCCTTGGAACACCAGCAGCTGATTGGTCGCCATCTTCAACTACTTCAATGTTATTATCAAGCATTAATACAATATTTTAAGGAAATGAAACAGGCGTTCAATAGATCGATTCAGTTATTTAAAAGAATTAAAAATCGAAAAGCCATGTTCGAGGCATAAATAATTTCATGATTTTTAAGGAATTTCGATTCGAACACCTTCGTTCAGTATTTAATATTGACATGAAATAGGAACTGAATGTCGAACATGGAATAATTATCAAGGTTTTAGCCGGAAAGAAAAAAATACAGCAACAGAACATCGTATGACTATCCTACTCTCTAGGTATGACGGGAGGTTGACGTTGGCACAACAACAGTTAAACCGTCGCAATTTTCCCGAGGTGCGTAAGATTTTTCAAGTGGAAAAATATAACCAATTTGTAAGGGTCGTACAGAAAATGCGTTCGCAACAGCTGGTAGCAGTTTGCAGCTCACAGGAATGAGTTCTTATCACTAAAATAGGGGTTTTAGATGTAAGATCACCGGCACTGAGCAAGTTTGGATGCTTACTAAATTTATTACGCGCATATTTTCAAAATTGTTCGAAAATCAGTTCAGTTCGATATTTGATGAATTACCCTATAAGTACCCAAAAGAGATGTACGGCCTGCAATGTTAACTGTGAGGAGTTAGGACAGGTGTCACCCAAAGTTCGTAACCTTTACCGCGATGTGCTGTGAGATGTTGAGCTAACGGGCCTAGGTTACTTTTCCTAACTATGAAATCATCATTGCAAAAGTACGAAAGTAACTCTGGTAAACTACCAAGGCTATAACTGAATAGTCACTGCTTTAGTTTATCCTTATTCGTACACTGACTCGCTGTCTCAAGAGATATCTACAAGTATTGCTACTCTAGTAAGCGTCGAAGATTTATGTACATGAAAATGAAAATAGGCGTTATCTGAGCTTAGGATTCCTTATCAAATCATCCCACTCATCGTATGATAAACATGCTCAGATATTCAGTTGTGTTCAGTTATTTCAGATTTTTATTTGTTTAAGATGCTTGTGCTGTGCTCTGTTTTTTCATATATTACTGGTGACAAAATTTTCTCAATTCCCGAAGATCATTATTTTAAGACAGGATTTCAGCCTGTTTCCGAGGAGTGTCTGATGTCTATCCTTCTTTCGTTCGAAATGATGGCGAAGAACCTCAAAGTTATTCTCTCGTGGTGTTTAAAATGTTTCTAAGCTTTCAGTAATCTTTCCTTGGCTAAAATATCCCAGAGGAAATAGTTTGATGGTTGCTCTCAATAATAATTACCCCCTGACACGGCTATTGTACACCTCATATGGTTTGCCTATCAATTAAGGAACTGGGGGTTACTAGACTGTGAACTCACGATACAATAGGGATTGAAGGAACTATACATTAACAAATTTTTAAGATCAAACGTGTACTTTTTTGTGTACATCAACTTTCCTAGAAAGAGAGGGTTTTTCATTATTTCTTTCTCTACATTTTCCTCTACCAATAAAGATATTTGTTAGCAATTTGCGCTAGTGACCTTTCTGTATTCCGTAGTTTCTTGGTGATATTTCATCGCTTATGTCACGGGATTTGCGTAGAACCAGGAAATCGTAAATAAGGAAAGAAAGATAAAAGAAAATCACTTCTACTTTTTGAAAATGAGTTCCAATCATCTCCCTTGGGTTATGAAGCTGAAAATAACATTCCTACTTTTTCTTTCCTTATTTACGTTTTCTCACTTCGACCGCGGTCTTCTTAAACAAAGCAGTCAGGCAGAGAGAGAGAGAGATCTCGGCAGCAAGTGCCGTTGTGCTCCTCTATTATTTTGTTACTTTTCCTTTCTTTTGCTTACTTTTTTGTTTAAACGGTGCCGTTATTATTTCATTTTGATTATTTACGTAATGCATGTTCGTGCTCCTGACCAGTCCAGTGATTATTTCTAGTACAGCCCGCTGGTGGGCTTTCAAGGTTTTGCCTTGAAGACGTATTAACCTTAACCTTTACCTTACACTTTACCGTGCTCCAGGGCCACTTAACCTTTACCTTAACCTTTACCTTGAACTTAACGTGCCCCAGGGCGACTTAAACTTTACCTTGAACTCAACGTGCCCAAGGGCCACTTAACCTTTACCTTAAACTTTAACGTGCCCAAGGGCCACTTAACAATTACCCTTAACGTGCCCACGGGACAATTAATCTTAGAACGCGCCTTAAGGCTATTTAACTGCTTATGTAGACTAGGGTAGTTCGTAACTTTAATCGCATGCCTGCGCTGGACTGGCTCCTTATACTGATTTCCTCTTTAAATCTCTGATAGCCGTAGGGCTCTTCTTCGGCATAAAATAAAGTGAGTACTTGACGAAATTTGCCTCATAAACGAAATTGAGAATTGACGAATAGTTCTCTATAAGATTGTTTCCCCGAATTGAATTTCTTTACTCTTCTTTAGGAAGAATCAACCTTCATGTAATCTCCTGCCGCCTCCGCTGCATCAGCGTATGTTGCTGGTTTTAATGTCTTCACCTTGTTGGAAAGAGCAAGGCCAAATAAAGTTTAAGCCTTCGTTTCGTTTCTCGGTAAGAGTTAACTTTTGCGATACAAAGTATAAGCTGATGTCATACGTTTCATATTACATGAACCTAGTTCTTTATTAGATTTTTTTTCTATTGATAAATTTTTCACAGTTGTGTTGGTGCGTTCGCGCTCGCCTGTTCCTTGTTCTCGTTCCTGTTGACTGCGAGAACTGCGACGCGCCGTATATAGCCGAAGAATTCTTCTTCATAAAAAGATAAAGATTCTGTAAGAGTCGTTCTTAACTTGTTCCAACATGCTACGGTCCGTGGTACTCCGGGTTGGTACATCTGTGTCCTAATACGTAGTCGACAATACCTAAACCTTATACGTCATTAGCTGCTGGATTATCTCCATGAAAACTTACTCTGAGTTTTTGAGCGATGAAATGCCCGAGAGAAGCCTTTGGAGAACAGCGCGTGGACCGAACCGCCCGTCTCCCTGCTCTCTCGAGCAGCTGCGAAGTGGTGCAGTCTTGCGCGCTGTTGGTTCTCGGCCACAATTGGAGACGATTGACGAAACGGTGGTCAAGTGCGAACTGCGGTAATTACTGAAGGATTGAACTCAACAACGCAACTTTTGTGTTTGAAGAGTAACTTCATGTTGAGAACAGCAATTTAGATACAAACTTTTTTTGAGCAGAGGAAAGCTTGTGGAGATGTTAGTGGACAAAAAAAAATAACTGAGAGCGCTTATCTGCACTAAGTATTTACCAGATTTCTGAAACAACTTCCTCCTCATGTCGCAATTTCTAGAATAATCAGATAATAAGTCCTTATAACTTTGAAGTTAAAGATGAAGTAATTAGTAGGTTTTTTAATGTGGTACTTGCCATGTCACAACCTAATCTCAATGAGGGTCTAATGTCGTTGAAAATGGCTGCCAAATGTCGCCTAATTTGCGGATTTTGTACGGCCAGGGCTCTGAATTAAGAAGATGGTTTAAAAGTGACAGGCAGAATCTCTTAGGAATAGAATGATTAGATTAGATTATTAGTTAGTTTAATTAAGCCTCCCTATCCCCAACAAAGGCTATCCAAAGAGAGGAAGGAAGCAGGCACAATTTAGTATGGAGTTAAAGAAACGTGGAATCTATGCAGAAAGGGCACAGAAACAGAAAGCTAAGAAAGAAGATCATGAAACAAGAAAAAGTTAAAGAAGAAAGTAGTAGGTGCTGAAAAACAGGACAGCAGAGAACCGAAAAAAGATGGTCCATAACAAAACAAAAACCTATTCTATTTTCTACAAAAGAAAGCCTACCTAACCTTCAGCTCAGGCCCTTACATAGTTCCCCTGGGAGCGCTAATTCCCATACATACAATAGTTATATCCCCCTGAGGAGGAATAGAATGATCCATGAGATGATCTTGTTTTGTTGTATAGCGTTACAATTAATGTACTTTCTATACACAAGGCCAAATATAGAAATTCAAACTTCTAAGCTGGAGTTTTTGAAGTACCATGCACAGCATTGCTCTCTTGAAATTTCCCTTTAGTGATAATGCTTTCAGCCAAGAAATAGCCCATGTACACATGTTGGTTCAGTAGTCATTGATTGGATTATTAGTTAGTTTAAGACTCCCTATCCGCAACAAAGGCGATCAAAAAAGAGGAAGGAAGAAGGCCCCATTTAGTTTCGAGTTAAGGGAATTCGGATACTCTGCAGAAAGGGCATAGAAACAGTAAGATAAGAAAGAAGATGATGAAACAAGATCAAAGTTGACGAAGAAAGTAGTAGGTGCTGAAAAAACATGACAGCAGTGAACCGAAAAAAGATGGTTTGCATAACAAAAGCATTTTATTTCAACAAAAGGAAGACCTACCTAAATCTCAGCTCGGGCTCTCACACTGTCCCTCTGAGAGTGCTAATTCCCATAGATTCAATAGTTGTCTTCTTGAGGGCATTTTCTTTCAACAAAAGGAAGGCCTACCTAACTCTCAGCTCGGGCCCTCACACTGCCCCTCTGAGAGTGCTAATTCCCATAAATACAATAGTTTTGTCCCCCTGAGGGGAAGTGTGAAATATAGTTCAGAATGTCAACCTCACAGCGTCGCTGAGTTTTGACTCGCGCTGTGTTGCCTGAACCTCCGTCACGCAACACCCCCGACCGACGGTTCCCAATACATATTCTCAAGTAACTTGTGTCGTATATTTCCCCCACAGCTCCGTAGTTCTGCACTGCAACAATTATTTAATAATTTGCTGCAAATAATCATATAATAATGAACCACGCCTCAACAATCCTAAATGTGCCTGCGTAGCGATTTAAAATTGTGATGTTTAGGTTTACCCGAGCATGTTTGTAACTAGTGTTAAATGTAAGTGATGTATGTGTGTAAAATGCAGTGATGTTTGTGGGTAAAATGCAGTGATGTTTGTGAGTAAAATGCAGTGATGTTTGTATGTAAAATGGAGTGATGCTTCTAGTAACTTAACTGAGTGTAGAGAGACCATCAAAATTGTTCCTTTGTGTTTAGCGATGCATTTTACATTCATCTGGTGAGTGATAACAAATTCTGAGACCCAGTGGGAGGTGTTGGACACTGCAAACTGTGTTAACACATTTCCTTCGAAGTGATCCACCGGTAGTCACTTAGGTGATTTTCATAGTGCTGCTGACCCATCTGTAGTCATTAAAGCATTTTTTATTAAAACTCAATGAAAGCTAAATAAAGGCCCGATCTAGTTAATGTTTGCTATTTTCAACGTTGATTACTAAAATTTACCTTAAATTTGAATTGAATATTGAACTTCAGTTTAACCCATCGAGGTTAACGTGTTAAAATCAACTTTTGCGGTCACGGCTATTTCTATTGTGCACTCCCTTACTTCTGGTTACATTTTGGTTCAGGCACTTATATTGGCAGTGTTATATAACTCCCTTGCTACCCCTCACAGCTACTGCCATCATGGCGGCATTGGAATCACAACGTGGGAGAGGTTCACAGAAATTCCACGGACGAGGGGAAACTTGTCAGAAGCAGCCGTTAATAATAGGCAATAAAAAATCCCGAAAGAAAAAAGTTTAATCAGTACAATAATACTACAAAAATGTACAGGTTTTAGAGGTTGACCAATTCAAGGGTAGAACTAAGTACAAAATCATGAAATTAAGATAATGCCACAAGTACAATTTGGGTTGAACTAACAACGGCACAAACAAAACCCAACTCAAGAGAGCACGGGTATCATTTCAGGAAGTCAATCATCACACATCATGACCTCATTGTGGGTGGTTGTCACGTGCTCGAAAATAGTTAGTTCCAAGGAGTAGTTCTCACATTAGCGTGCAACTCAAGAGAGGTCTGGAGTCGGAATCACTCGATTATAACTGCATGAGAAATGCTCGCCAAATAGAGTTGCCCTGTTTCTAATACGACCAGTCAACAAACGCTGGCTTGCACAGGGAATCAAGGTGCGGCAATGAATCCAAATACTACAACACAACACCCCTACAAATGCTGCCACAATGTGGCCAGGAAAGCATATTAAGACACATTTATACAGTTAAATCAATAGCCTAAAGGGGATGAACATATTCTCCTAGGACACGTATAATTTGCTAGCAGGAGATCTAACATATCCTACAGTAATACAAATAGTCAAAGTTCCAAGCCCAACAACAAAGTAATTACAAAATAGTCTCATATAACAAGGGTAGTAAGAAGTCGTCCAACCCTAAAAGTCAAACTACTTAGAATGAGCAATAAAATAGTTGTGAATAATAAGTTGCTACACAACAAAATTATGGGAGCATTATTAGTTCGCGCATCTGCTCATTAGGAAACGTGATGTCTATTTTCCTACTAATAACTACATAATAACATCAAAATGAAGGTTTGACACAAATCTGAGACACATTGCCTTTGAAGCACTTTCAGACATAGGATGTAGATGGACGTGTAAACGGGAATGCAATTTTGAGACCGCTCGTGGCACCACGCGTAGATATCCATTCCGTCCCCCAGAACCATTCCTTAACCCAGAATAAAACCATTGCATCTGTAACTTAAAATTCATTTTGAGCTTAAGTTTTAACGATTCGCTGCGTGCACATTTGACCCGCAAGTGTTTCGTTCACCCAGGAGAGAAGAGGAGCAGAGCTCCCTCATCTCCTCCCAATACGTTAAGAATAAAAAAAAAGACAAACCTTATTTTTCCACAGAGTTTACACAAAATGTTAAAGCATTAATTTTACAAAAGCTCGTATGGCAACTGGCCTTATATCTAATTGGTGCAAAAACTACAGAAGTATTCTAATTGTAATATCCATTAAAGTGGATGGATCAACTGAAAAATATACAGTAAAATCCTATCAACGTTCATGGCAAGCTAGGAAAAACAGGAAAAGATTTGAAACACTCAACTGATAAACAGAAAGGAAAGAATATTTAGACGTTTATACAGAAGAATTTCGAAAGACGAAAGAAAAAAGAAAGGAAAACAGTTTTTTCCAAACAATTTTGATACGTTGAATGCAAAACAACCTAATTAGGCTTTATATATTTCGTAAAATATGGTCGCTAAATTGATAGACAAGCCGTAAGATGTTGACATTACCTTTTTCAGAGTTGAATATATCATTGACATAAACTAAATTACAGTCTATTCTCATGATTATTTTACGCTATAAGCAAAGACTATAAGCCTAAAAATGCTGTAAATACTACTGATAAACGCTGTAAACAAGGACTATAAGCTTAAAAATACTGTAAATGCTACTGAGAAATGCATTGTAGGACAGTCTCCTCTTACATTCACGCAAGAGCCAAGGCTCCCGCAGCAGTTGTTGATTTTATTGTAGGTATAGTGGGTGGAAGTAAATGATTTTGCCCCTACAACTAAGAAATCAATCTCAGGAAGTTGAAACTAGTTTTTCGTCCACACATAAGAATGAGTGCGTACTACATAATCAGCTCAAAGAGAAGGATTTGATACATAACAAAAATTACTGGAACAAAAAAAATTCCCAGTCGTCTGAAATGAGAAAAAGCTGCTCAAGCACAAAGCTAAAAAGGATTTACCGGTAGAAAAACAAGTGAACGAAATATTCAACGTAATCAAAGTTTTAGGGGATAGTTTAAAGAAATTACATTTTATTTTAGGAAACTCCTTAATATAAAACTACTAACATCTAATTAGGGTAAGTAACACAAAAAGGAATTTTAAGCCTATGACAGTGATGAAATTTCAACTAAAAATAACGCAATAGTAATATAGAGACAATTCAGGAAAAAGATAGATCATAGCAGATAAAAATACCATCTTAAATGATTTTCAAGTAATAAGAAAATATTTTTCAAATGTAATTTATATAAAACATGGCACAGCGCGCGCATATTGAACAAATAAATAAATATTCATTCAGAAATTCATTCATGGTTGTATTCTAGTGAGCCAAATTTCCTAAATTTACGTAAGACATCAATTTACCAAAAGAAATTCAAGAACGAACTCGAGATTCTCAGTGTCAAAATTTTTAGATATGGAACCAAAACCTGTAAAAACACCGCATCTTAGTCATAAAAGGTTGGAGTAGATTGCAACAAACACGTTTTCTCACGACCACACATAAACAACGTGACACAACTGAAGACTGCGACCAGTAATCATTAAATATAAACGGAGAAAAACGAACACGCAGTTCAGGTTGGACAAATTTCACATGCACGAGACACGGAACGCTAAAAAATAGAATACAAACAGCTAATATCTAGTCTTCACCATCGGAAGCATCTCAATTTTTATGATAGCTTCTTCAATTAAAGAAGAATACAATATTAATAGATAAAACCTCATCGCCAACAACGCCACAGAATCGTTAGATTATATTGGATTTGAATAAATACAACAATTTGAGCCTACTTAATCACAAAAAAAAGGGTTCTAAAGAAAGGACGGAGACAGCCATCATTAAGTAATAACTTGAGGGAATGCAGGATCTGTGCAAAAAGCATTTTCCAAGATAAGCGAAACAGATGTTGAAAAACAAGACAGCAATGAACCGCAAAAAGCGGGTCCCAAACAAAGAATTACACAGACGTCATTTGAACAAAAAGGGTGGTCAACCTGACTGAAAACTTGGAACCACACATTCCCCCTGGTAACATTAATTTCCACAGATACAATACTTTTCTCCCTATGAGGGAGAAATTCTCCAGATCTTTGACTACTTGGAACAACTCTACTATTTAGCGAATTGGAAGCGCAGCGTAGAAATTATACATTAACGCAACCCAAAAACTTGAATTTACCGCTGAAAAGGAAAGGAATTGATGCAAATAGAGTTCCTTTGTTTGACAATTTAGCAAGTCTCGAAGTGTCACAGTGAAGTATGAATAGCAATACGTAAATTTTTTGACACACAAGAGCACTAGTGTGCTGGTACGGGAAATAAGGGTACCAGCACGCATATTGTAGCTTCCTCCACATCACTGGAGACACAAACGTTGAGGTTACTTACATCAACGTCGTGAACACCTTGCTGGTAAACAATACGCAATCCATATAGTAAACGATAGATGATAGCAATGTGGTATGTGAAATAGCCGATCATCAATGTTTACCAATGAGCTCTACGACCATATTTTTTAGCATCACATCTACGCTATATCAGAAGACCTTTGCTATGCAACATCGTTGAATCTTATGCTAGTACAAATCTCATTCATACATTTAGTTCCTGTGATGGAATAAATTAAAGTACAATACTCGTACACACAGCAAAATTCGAGCCGGTTGGAGCACTGTGTTGTTTCAAGAAATATTATTCCTGTGCAATGACCACATCTCACAGTACCCGAACCAGAGGCATCAATGTTAGAAAGTAAACAGAAATCAATCAAAACATGGATCATAGACTTTAGTTATACAATCAATTAATTTCAACCTCCCTAAAAAACCACAAAGCCTTTCCCTGTAGAGAAATGTTAAATGCCCTACAATTATCAATTATTATTACAATTATCTGGAATTCTCCCACTGTTGCTGTTGTACCATGTCTTGCTAAACAGTAATGCGCTCTGCTAAAACATGTCTTCAGAAACAGGAATGATAACACGATTCATTTATGTTTCTTAGCATGGTGTAATTTCATTTTCTGTTTATAAGCAGTGGAATAGCCACATAACTCACACCTAAATAGCTCACCTTGAGCATGTTTGCTAGCTAGGTGTGATTTGATAAGGCTTTTACAAGCACAAGAATAATCACATAACTCACACCTAAACAGTTGACCTTTACCATGTTTGCTAGCTTGGTGGTATTCCAAATTATGTTTAAAGCCGGTAAAATAGTCACATAACTCGCACTTAAATACTTTACCTTTACCATGTCGGTTGGCTTCGTGTAATTTCAAACTTGATTCAAAAGCAGAGGAATAGTCACACAACTCACACCTAAATAGCTCACCTTCAGAATGTTTGCTGGCTAAGTGTCGCTTATATGATTGCTGAGTAGTGGCTGAATAGTCGCATAACCCACACTTGACTAGTTGCCCTTTACCATGTTTGCTGGCTTGGTGGCTCTTGAAACAATTTTTATAAGCAGATGAATAGTCGCATAACTCACACTTCAACAGCTGACCTATACCATGTTTGCTAGCTTGGTGGGATTTAAAATAGTTTCTGCGGCCGGTGGTATAGTCACATAGATCACACTTGAATAGCTGCCCTTTGCCATGTTTGCCAGCTACATGGATTTTCAAAGTTTGTTTACGATCTGTGGAAAAGTCACATAACTCACATTTGAATAGCTTACCTTTGCCATGTCGGCGGGCTTGGTGTAATTTCATTTTGTTTTTATAAGCAGAGGAATAGTCACATAACTCACACCTAAATAGCTCACCTCGAGCATGTTTGCTAGCTAAGTGGGATTTGATAAGTCTTTTATAAGCACAAGTATAGTCACATAACTCACACATAAACACCTGACCTTTACCATGTTTGCGAGCTTGGTGGGATTTCAACCCATCTTTACGACCGGTGAAATAGTCACATAAATTACACTTGAATACCTTACCTTTCCCATGTCGGCTGGCTTGGTGTACTTTAAAACTGGATTCAATAGCAGAGGAATAGTCACACAACTCACACCTAAATACCTCACCTTCAGCATGTTTGCGGGCTACGTGTCGCTTATATGTTTGCTTAGTAGTGGTTGAATAGTCGCATAAACCACACTTCACTAGTTGTCCCTTACCATGTTTGCTGGCTTGGTGTAATTTGATAAGCTGTTTATAAGCAGATGAATAGTCGCATAACTCACACCGAAACAGCTGGCCATTACCATGTTTGCTAGCTTGGTGGGTTTTCAAATAGTTTCTTTTAACGGTGGAATAGTCACATACCTCACACTTAAATAGCTGACCTTTGCCATGTTTCCCAGCTTCATGGAATTTTAAAGTTTGTCTACTACTTGTGGAAAAGTCACATAACTCACATTTGAATTGCTTACCTTTACCATGTCGGCTGGCTTGGTGATATTTCAAACTTGATTTACAAGCAGAGAAATAGTCACATAACTCACACCTGAACAGCTCACCTTCAGCATGTTTGCTGGCTAGGTGTAATTTGATGATATGTTCAGAAGCACAGCAATAGTCACATAACTCACACCTGAACAGCTGACCTTTACCATGTTTGCGAGCTTGATGGGCTTCAAAATTATATTTACGACCGGTGCAATAATCACATAACTCACATTTCAACAACTTACCTATACCATGTTGACTAGCTTGATGTGATGTTAAACTGATTTTACGAGCAGAGGAAAAATTGCATAACTCACACTTAAACAGCTGACCTTTGCCATGTTTGCTAGCTTGATGAAATTTAAAGTGGTCCTTACGACCAGTAGAATAATCACATAACTCACACCTAAATACCTGACCTATACCATGTTCCCTCGCTTGGTGCTGTTGAACATAGTCTTTACGATCACAGGAATAGTCACAGACCTCACACTTAAACAGCTGAGATTTACCAGATTTACTTGCTTCATGAGTTATCTTGCGCTTGCAATACATCTGCTGCTTAAAATATGTTTTATTAGCCATAGGATATTCGAGAGCACTATCGTTAGGTGTAATTGAACTAGGATTTGTGTGTGATGAATAGCTACAGAACTTGCAGGCCACGAGGTTTTTCAGACCATGTTTTTCAAGTCGATGTTCCCAAATCATTTTTTTCATACCAGAATACTGATTATGATTTGATTGACACTTGCACGTATTTTCACCATCATGCTGCACCACTATGTGTTGTTTCAAAGTACTCATGTCTATAGTGGAGAAATCACAAAGTTCACACAGTAGGGGCTGTGACACGAGTCTGTCAGGGGGTGTGGCCTCGACGCCGCTACCGCTACCCGACACATCTGATGGTAGCAAGTCAACGCTCCCTTGAGATGCTCCAGCTGGTCCCTGATGCACAGTACTTGTGTTATACGCACCACAGCTGCCTTCCCTCAAATTGTCTTTTGCTTCTGCATGCCCTGAACATGCCTCAGAGGCAACATCGTCTACTTCTCTCTTGAAAGTAACTGCATGAAAGCCCGCACCTGAGCTGGCCTATAGGAGAGGACTAGTTTCACTAAAAGTTTAAAGGTTTTGTCCGGTTTTGTCAAAAAACCGTCAAGTTGTAGACAAACGATATAAAATACATTTTGTTAGTAATCACAAAGGTAGATGATTAATATTTTGAGCAAAGATCCAATTCGAAACTCACATTCTCTTTCACAATCCATAATTGTAATACACATGATATATCTAAACAATATTCGATGCATACCAAACTTCAACACCTGCTTCATGAATCAGACATTCATGACATCAAAAAATCAACTACGAACTAATTTACCAAAGAATTTCATAAAACGAATCTTTGAAATTAGGAACTTTACAAACCAGTCTACTGTTAATGTTCGACTCTCAAAAAAAACATCACCAACTCGATTATTCTATTAACAGTTGAACAATTGACCACGAGCGTATGATGAATGGTTTGTGAATAAACAGTGAGTTGCTGGAATTATTTCTAAAAAACAAGCCAAATAAATCAAACATTTTTCATTCATTAATCACAAACGGGAAAAAAATGTACGCAAAACAAAAAACTAACTTCATAACTAAGTCACAAAATTTTATGGGTGGCAAAAGGTCCGCACAGTCAAATTTTATTGAAAATTCAGCATCTAATTCTTGAAGAAGTAAGAAAAAAAAAACTTCAAAAAATTACAAAAGGATCACAAGGGGGTTCGAGTCAAGACGTGTCATGAAATTTAGCTTACTGAAGCACAAGGCAGGCAAAAAAAGGCTCCATGACACTTGGGGTACAAGAAGCATGTTAAAATAGGCTCAACAAAAAACGAAATATGGGATAAAATTAATTACAAAACACAACTGAATGACAGCAGAAAGAGATGCAGTAACATTATGCCTGGTAGAATAATTTTTGAGAATAAAATAAAAAAAAAACACAGATCAAGTTGGCAAACAAAAAGACAGTAAATCTTGACGCCCTCCCAATGCTAACTCGAAAATACCGGCTTGTATAGCGAGGTCACTCACTGGAACCAGAGTCAAACATCCCTAGGCAACCAATGAAACAGCAGCTTAAGAAGAATTTGAGCAAACATAATGTGAGTTATTTTATATCATTCAAATGACATTGATTGAAATGTTATCCCCATAGTGATATGATTAGACAATACTGTCAGAAATGCTCAAGAGAATGGGGGATAACAGCAGTAATAATGTAATGAAAGTAACACAATAAGGGACACGAACAGGGCAAAACAGATTATATAATAACTAATTTAAATGTTGTAAAGCATTACCTGATATTTTATACTGGACAATTAGTGTATATGTACCAAGCATTCAAAAGGATAGCAAGGCTTCAAATTGGAAGCATTCATGAGGAGAGCACGCAGCCAATAGTATACAATCAAAAAGAGAGCAAAGGACCAACTGGATTCATTCAAGAGGTGAGCAACTGACCAATTGAAAGCATTCAAGAGAAAGATAAGCATTGAATTGGAACCATTCAAGAAGGAAGTAAGCAACCAATTGGAAACATTCAGTACAATGAGCAACAAATTACAGCACCTGGGGTTTTCGATTCCAGTCAATGGGTTCGTCCTTTACTGTAATGGCCTCCAGCTCAGCATCAGGCGTTTCTTGTTTGATGTAAACTGCTTCTAGATGACTCCCAGAAGTTGTTTCAACTGCAAATCACACAGGATCATTGAAAAAAAAGCCAGAGATAAAAAAAAATCTAAAAAAAATTCTTTTTGGTGCTGAAATACTCAGAAAATTGCTCATATTTGCTAACGAGAAAAATTATTTGTTTTTGAAAATGTGAAGAACTAAAACAAATTTCTAGGGTGAAGGGGATCATCCAGGCCCCTGTCACTCTGATAAGCATTTTTCATGTTTTTGTTGAAAAAGGACTTTTAGTTGGTGGACTATTCAGCTCTAAAATTTTATGGTGCTACAGACAATAGATCTCCACCAGGGAGGGGGGAGGGGGAAAGGGGACAAAAATCTTGAATTTTCGACTTCGCATAAAAAGAAAACAAAACGGGAAATGGACAATTGTCCTAGCATCAAAACTCAATGATGAGTTCCGTTTTGAAATATCCATAAAAATGTACCAAAAAATAAGTTTTCATAAAAAAGGCCTAAATCGAAAAAGTTAAAGGAGTAAAAAAAGTTGACTTTCAAAAAATACATGTACTGGCCAATTTTCAAACAAATTGGACGAAAAAAGTTGAAAAATCCCGATGATTCCCGCAAGAAGTTGGAATGGAATCTAGTAACACTTTCTCCAAGGGTGGACACAAAACTGTTTAATTAACTAAATTATCAGCATCTCAAGAACTTGAAGGAGTTCAATAAACAAAATTATTTTTTAGCACACTTGCAAATTTAACTGCTGATAAGTAGTGAGAAACAAAGTCTTTAGAATAAAGAATTCATGTAAATCACACAAAACTTACAAATTCAATAAAACTTTGCATTTAAATCTGCAATTGGCATATCTCAAAATTGTTAAATAACATCATGCAACTTATGAAAGATAAAAAGGATTCAACTCAGCAGCAGGAGAAATTACACTGAGTTATAATTTATAACTCCTCATAACACTGAAGTCATTTTTAGCAGAGCAATGGTGTACATTTTAGGTCATGAATTTAGGGCCCATGAAATAACACACAATGAAGGAAGAAATATTACAATCATGCATTACCAGCAAATTCAACAAAAACATTTTAACATATTTAATACTACAGGTTTTACTAGTTTTTCAGCCCATTTAGTATTAGAATCATATCAATGTTCAACAGAAAAAAAATAAATATTAATGTAATAATGCTAACTCTATGTGAAACTCTTATCAAAATACTTTGTGTTTATACCACATTTTTGAAAAAACGCTACACTCGAAGCATGGTTCAATATAGAATGGAAGATTATCAATAAGATAAGGTTTACTTTTTTGATAATTCTGATTAAAATCTATGGAGTGAATGTTAATTTTTCTGACTTTAAGTTGTGCCATACTAGAGACTAAAAATACATTTCAGTAATCAACCACAAACAGAAACACACACTCACTATTACACTTTCAATAATCCAAACATTATCTCCAGACAAGGCTATGTACACCAAAATTTCTCCAAAATGACAGCCAGAACCACTGAGCAATAAGTTGCAAATGATGTTCAGAACACAGACTAATTGCATTTATATCTACTAGTTTTGTCATCTCTCCACTTATATCATGAAACATCCAAGTTTGCCATGCTGCTAAAATTTACAAACCCAAAGTACAAATTGCATTTTATTCAAATTTTACTTGCTTCACCTTCAGTAAGACTTACCAAATTCAACTCATATAGAAACTGACTACAGAACCCATCTCAAAGTCATGATTGAAGACGTTTTATACTACTAATTTTGTCATTTCTTCTGTATCACTCATGGTAGATAATATCCTATAGTTTTCTTATGTTTTGAGCTTACATATTAAAGATAAAATTGCAGGTCTTATCTTTCAACCAATAACATTTGAAGTATTTATAAAAACATTTTAGTTAATTTTTAGACTAGATAGATGCAGTTTTCTGTTGTATTTTACTATCTACTAACTTATCTCTCAAATCTAAACCAAAATCAAGTCTCACCTTGCGTTTCCTTCTCTTCTGGAACTTCCTGCTTGATGAAGTCATGCCTGCAACACAGCCTCTCCACTTCAGCATCAGTCAACTTCTGCTCCATACTCACTTCATGCTCCATGCTGGATGTTGAGGCACCTGAGCAATGGACAATAGAGTGTGTGTGTTTGTTTTCATATTTGTGACAACTAAAGCCATAAACTAACAACCATTAAATGAAAATTTTTCTGAAACAATAACATGAAAATGTGATGCTAGTTTGCTAATACAGTGGTACCTCGGTTCTCGACCGCCTCTATACTCGACCAAATCGGTTCTCGACCAAAAAATTCGAGGAAATGCTTCGGATGTTGAACAGATTTTCGGTACTCGACTAGCCGAGTCGACCCGAATGCGCTCCTTGGCCAGCGGGTAAGCGTCAGTGTACAAATGTCCAACCTTGCGTTGCAGTACGAAATGGCGAAATCAACCATTTCCACTACCTTGAAGCATAAGGAAGTGTTGAAGAAAGCTGATGGTGCAATGGTAGTGACAGGAATTAGTAAGCAAAGGCCTCAGATAATGGAAGAAATGGAGAAGTTGCTTCTTATCTTCATCAGGGAAAAGATGTTGGCAAGGGACAGCATTAGTGTAGCTCTCATCTGCAAAAAAGCTTTTCAAATTTACGAAGATGTATTGAAAACTACTGGAGGTAAAGGTGCTAGTTTATTTACTTTCAAGGCAAACAGGGGATGGTGTGAAAAATTTATTAGACATAGAACGGGGATTCATAGAGTTACCAGGTATGGGGAGGCAGCCAATTCGGACAGAGCAAAACGTAAGTAAATGATATAAAATGGTTTATAATGCTTTATTTATCGTTATCATGTACTGCTTGTGCACATTCACTTTTTCATTGTTGTTTAGATACATGCTCTTATAATATTTTAGGTATTTTTCTTAATAGTCAGAAAGGATTAAATTACTTTCCATTATTTCTTATGGGAAAATTGGTCTTGCTTCTCGACCACCACCTCAGAACGGATTATGGTCAAGTACCGAGGTACCACTGTATATACAAGATAACTAAAATTACTAACTGCTAACATCAAGCATCAAAATATTTAAAAAAAACAATATTCTTCCATCATGGGAAAAAATAACAAATGGGCCACGTATTTGAAGAAAGCGTTGTTGACATTAAATGGCTAAGATGATTCAATTTTTATAATAGATTGCATTAGGTTTTTCAAATTTGTAACTATGTATTTTAGGTTAAACAATTGAAACCTTATTTTGTTACAAAAATCACATTATTCATACATTGAAAGTGCAAAATGTCTTTAAAATCCTTCTGTAATTAAATTAATTAAGCACGCACCATTGAATTGTTTTGGAGGTTCATTTTGCTAATTTTTTACACTCTAGTGGTCTTAGTTGGTAAAATATGAGGCTTGGGATGAGGTTTCTAATAAATAATAATTGGTGTTTAACAGAAGTTACTTCAGAAGCTGTAGAAATTGTCTTCATAAAAGTTGACTATTGGTGGGCCAAAACAAACCAGAAGTAGTCACCTAGAGTAAGTATAAAATGTTCCTTGTTTATGGCCAATTAGAGTCCCCAAAGGATTGCAATGTCCCATTGTTAATACCTATGTGATGAGAGAATTACTAAATTTTGGTACATGAGGCCATCAAGTCATAATTAGGACTGGGCCTTGAGAACTGGGGCGGCATATTTAAGCATAGTAACTAGGTTGAAAGGGAAGAATACAAATAGCACCATGCTTACTATAATTTATTAATTCTTTGACTCACCCAATCAAGAAAGAAATGAATTATCAACATAAATCAAAAATGATGCTCTAAAAAAGGCCATGTACATGTGTTCAAGAACATTAATGATCAGGAAAGATCATTTCTGAAATTAAGAAGAATTTTAACCTGGACACATTTTGGGTTACTATTAACATGTCATACATGTAAGATGATGGCATATAACTTTTTTCAAAAACTTGAAGACTCTCTACAATTTGATGCGATTGTTTGATAAACATAATATGCAGAACTTTCACAGATCTCATTTCAATTACAAGGACAAACTACCCAAAGGCATGCTCTCCTCCTTCATTTATAGATATTGTTGCACACGGTGTGCGTCTGAATATGTGGGTTCGACCATTCGAGCCCTGGCTATTCGTGTGGCTGAGCATGCCGTTAGGAGTTTTCGAACTAAACAGTTACTCTCTTCCCCTCACCAATCTGCTGTTTGCTCTAATACAGAGAGTTGTGACCTTCCAGTTTGGTTAGACGTTTTTAAAATAATGTCTTCTACATCCGGTACAATTAAACTTTGCATTTTAGAATCCCTGTTCATTTTAAGAGATAAACCTGCCTTGAACAATACGCAATCAGCCTTCCCTTTGCAATTAATGTAGTCTCTGTCTCTTTTTTAATGTCATATTTTAATGTCAATATGTAACTGATGAATATATTTTGAAGTTGTTATAACTCGGTGCTGTTGTATTTTTTCAGATGGTTGAAAATGACCAAAAATTGGTTGAAACATTCCTTTTTATTGAAATTTATTTTAAAGAAATATGATTTCTTTTAGAGCGATTTTTCTTGCTCTTTTACTCATTGCTAGACTTTGTAAAAAGTGAAACCTTTACTTATATCCAAATGTAAAGCACAATGTGGCTTTGCCACAAGCACAATCAAACCCTTTGAACAACTCTGTTGTTCAAGCACATAGAAAGTGCGGACCATAATATTATGTTTCGTGTTTGCAAGGACTGCCTAGCTTGCAAGAGTCTAAGTAGCTTTTATATGCTCCTTGCACTTTCAATGATTTTCAATGCTAAATGGTATGTGCTCTTTCGATGTTTCTTGGCTGTATTGTTTCTTTATTTATCATTTATGTCTGAACCAATGAATGACTGAATAATTTCCTAATGCACAGCATTTATTACTTTTCAGTTCAACTAATGAAAATTTTTTTGTCAGAATTGATCTTTCACTTCTGGTGTAATTTCATTATTTAGTTAAGATTTGCATGCATATATTCTAATTGCTTTCAACTGAAATTTAGATCTTGTTGGGTATAATATTTGATTGAACACTGATTCTTTCACTTGATATTACAAGATTGAGATTGTTTTTGTTATTACTATAGCTAAATTTCAACACCTCTCGAAAATAATTTTTTTCAAGTTCCAAAATTTTATTTTGTTGCTAACTGATTTCATCTGAGTATTAAATACTACTTTACTTACTAATTTATTTTTCTGTTGTCTTTTTTCATTTTTAGTTAATGCATTTACTTTGTGTAGCCATGGGTTAAATCAGAAACTAATTTTTAGCTCTTTACTTCAATGTAAAAAATAATTTTAAAGAAATCTAAATCAACTTGGTTAGTTTATTTTTCCTCTGAATTTTATAAGTAGCATTGTTTGTTTTTTCATAATTTTTTTTATAATTAGCTTTTAACAATTTATGTTTTCATTGAAACAAAGCCCTGTCACATGCTTCTGCATCACTAAACAGTTCTACAATAAACTTTGCACATTTCCAAATACTAGTTTTATTACTCCCTTGCTGTGTGGCTAAAATTAGAAATGTGTATTGATTGGCTAAAGCTAAATCCCTATTTTCTTACAACCTCTTCAGTAAAACTTACATTCATTCTTTACAAAACCCTTCCCTGCGGCATTCCCACATTAACTCATTCATTTTCACACAGAGTTTCCTTCTGTTCCACACCTTCCTTAACTATTTAACCATTCTGCAGTTTCAAACTAGCTACTAATGCTGCAATATCAGCAAAAAGCTGACTTAGATTGACCACACTGCCCTGTGCATCCAACAATGCCAGCATCCCACCTAAAAGTCTTACCTTCACCGCATACACAACTCCATTCATGTACATATTTAACATCCACAGTTTGAGAACTAGCAGCATTTATATCCAGCTACACTATCAACAGACACCTTACAAATACCTATGGGCCTTTGCCCTTCAATAGAAGTATTAGCTAACTAACAAGTCATTACACACCCCAGCTGCAAACCCACCTTTACTTCACACTACTCACTCTATTTTACACTCAAACACACATTCTGCTATCAACATAGAGGCTAAAGATAGTGTCAAGCAACTTACTCCTAACCCCTAACACACTAAGGACTTCAAACAACACTTTCCAATCAAACCTGTTGTTCCCTTCTCCATATCAGTAAATGCTCTAAATAAACGATTGTTAAAGCTTGCATTTTACACAAATGTGTATGACAACAAAATTTGATCCACACACTTTTTATTATGCTAATATCTAATGCATATTCCATTTACTCTCTTTTACAATTCACTAGAATTCCACCACACAATTTTCCAACAACACTCAATATACAGTGCTAGACAGATTTGTAGACATCATAAAAACTTGAATTTAGACTGTTTTGACCAAATTTAAATTACATTTAAGTGTAATCAAACATGTTATCTGAATACAGATACAATCAATCCTGGAGCTATATAAGATTGCACTAATTCAAACAGAATTACGGTTATATTTTATTTTCTTCGAGGTGACAGCAACTAACCGTTCAAAAAATTAGTGTAAAATCAATAAACTAAGCGCAAATTGAAATTAAATATTTTCTATCCATATCCGAGTTGTAGGATGAATAGATCAAAAGTTATAAATTAACTTCACAGAGGGGAAAGGTAAGAAATTAAATGAAATTGGGTTTGGTGAAATCTCGGCTTTCAAAGATGAAAACTGATTAGAGACATTGCTAAAGAAAATTGGAAGAACTTAGGAGGCTGTGCATTCATATTCAAAAATCTAAATGACTATTGGAATATATATCCAGCAGGACACCCTAAAATTATTAATCCAGCAAGGGATAGGAAGATCATATTACTTGAAGTTTCAAAAGGTAGAGATTGTTATCCGGTAAAAATTGAACCCTAAAACTAATTTTGATGCTTCTTCAAGGACCATTAAAAATTTTTTGCACAACACTGTATTGGTCAACATTGAAAAAAACAAAGACCAAAGGTGACTTACAAGGCACATAGAGTGGAGCCATGAATTTCCTAAGAACACCAGACATGGGATAGCCAATGGAACAGTCTTGTGTTCTCAGATGTGATAAAAATTCAATTTAAATGGATGAGACATTCTACAGTACTATTGAGAGCTAAAAGAAAGTTCTCCAGAGATATTCTCCTCCCAAGCAAGTGGAGGCAGAGGAGTAACTGTAGGAACAACAGCTGCATCCGGTACCACGGCAGTACATATTGCAAAATAAGAAATGAAGGCAAGGATATGTATTGACTACAGAATATTCCAAAAAGATAATGCACCCATACATATACAATGATCGAGTAGCAATGAAGCTCTTAGAGGACAAGGATATCACAGTGTTGTGACCAGCAAATTCTTCTCATTCAAATGTCATTGAGATTAATTGATAGATTATTATTAGGTTTCAGTCTCCCTTACCACAACGAAGATGTTCAAAGAGAGGAATGATAATGGCACAATATAGTTTAGAGTTGAACAAACGCAGAATCTATGAGCAAGATCCAAAGTGCGTAGAAATTGGGTTAAGAAGGAAGTTTATGGAACAAAACAAAAGTTGAAATAGAATGTGCTGAAAGAAAGACAGCAGTGAGCTAAAAAAAAGTTCTTAATGAAACAAAAACATTTTATGCAAATAAAGTGAAGTCTACTTGTAAGCTCTGGACCTTACATTTTCTTCTGGGATCACTAATTCCTATAGATAGAATAGTCGTATCCCCTTGAGGAAAATATTGAGAATATGTATGAATACCTTGTTAGAAATTTTTATTGAAACAAAACAGCCTGTAATTTGATTTAGTCAATGATTTAAGACCTCACTCTAATGTGCACGGATTCAAATTCCCAAAGAATACCTGAAAAACCTGGTTTCAAGTATGAGATTTAAAGTCAGTAAATTTTAGTTGAGAAAGGTAAAGCTACTCATTATTACAGTCAAATAATGTTACTTTTGATTATTTAATGATTTTCTGTTTTAATAGTTTGAAAACCTTTATATATGTTTACAAGAATGTAGGTACTTTTATCCTATATCACATTTATTTTGTAGATGGACTTATATCCCTTTAGCCTTTTCATGTGATGAGATGAAAAACTAAATATCCAACAGAATATGTTGATTGTAGGGAGAGAAGCAAATAAATTTCTTCAAATAACTGATATATGAAAACAACAGCATAAATTAATAAAGAGACACATGGTCAAACCTAAAGTGCACCTTTTATCAGTCAACAAATAAGAGTTCATAATTTCAGTTTCTATCACTGACAAGCCTAATAAATAATTCAAACATCAATCACATTGATAAATGATATAAGTAACTTGTAACATCCCTACTCCATCAAAAGTATTCATCAACCTAAGTGAATCTAATCAAACTTTCACTATGAAGCGATTCTTTTTCAAAATTGATCCTTGGACTATTACAGACAATTCATTCTGTTTTTTTCAAATATTCAAAGAGCTCAGTGAAGTGGTTGTAAATTCTCTCTCACTTGTGAGGGAATAATAATAAGCTCTTCAAATTTAGAAAGGCTTTGGCAACTCATGCACCAAGGTGCATTACTCTTTGTGAAACATAAACTTGAATTCTAAAGCAGCAGTTGGAGCTATTACAACCATCTCCAGTTCCCTCTAACACACCCACACACAGACAAGGATGGTTTCCCAGGTTTCTTCCTTGCAAACCCGACTCCCTGCAGGGAGATTAGGTACTTAGGAAATTGAACGCTTTTTCCAATGATTTTTTAAAAAATAAAAAATACTTCCACAGTGAAATAAGCTCTTGCGTATTCACAGCATGTCTATAACATTCAAATAAACAGTTATAGCTTATAGAGTTCTTGAAATTTATCCATACCACATTCACCCATACCTTGATCTTTAGGATACAAAAAAGATCTCCATAAGCAAAAAATTGTAGCTGGAGTGGCCCCTCAAAGTCAAAAATGCATCTTCAGCCAGAGTGGACTGCTGCATGTGATATTCTAGGCATTTTACAGGATGCACAAGCACAAAACCACTCACTAAGAAGGTCAAGAGGCCAATAAACCTCTTTAATGAATTGACAGTTGTGTAAAAACAAAGTAAAACAATTTGGAGCAACCAACCCCAGCTAAGCAGAACTGCAGCTGGTCTCTTTGGGCATGTCTGCAGGGAAGGGAAACAATTTGGGGGGTGATTATGGAGGTTTGGGTTGCCAATACGGAACAAATGACTTTTCTATGTGATAGAGAAAGGGTTTAGGAGCATTTTCAGGCAATAACCTCACTTTCAGTTTTTGGCCCCGAAGAACAGTTCAATTTCCTTACAGAGGGCGCCCCCCTCACAGACCATTTCTTTTTTTATTGAACCTAGAGCAGTAAAATTTAGTATACTGACAGAAAATGCAATTTTTATTTATTTCTCTTCTATGAAAAAATGCAGTTTTCTTGAAAGAAAACGAGATATTCATAGAGAACAAAATTTTGGGGGTTCTAAATGCATCTCCTCCTACAGTTTTTAAGCTACAGAGATGATTTTGTTTGTTGGATGTAGACTATTGTCTACATTACGGGACATAGACAGGAAACCTCCTGTCATATAAAAATCTAAAAATATTTTCCAGGCGCCATTTTTGATGGAGGAAAAATTTAATTTCGTGATGTCACACCTATTGTTTTCAACAAATTTTGCAATACCTTTCTACTTTCCGTAATGTCCACGCTTTCCCGCATTCAATGATACCAAAATCATCACTGTAGCTCAAAAATTATATCAAAATTATAGGAGATACATTTTGAAATCCCAAAATCCAAGGTTTTTAGTATAGGCTGAACAAAAAAACATGAACAATTTTAATTAAAATTTAATAAGAAATTTTTTTCAGGTTAGACCCCTGAAATCATGATAGAGTAATTCAGAGACATAGGAGATGACATAGCATTGTTGCGCCATGAAGAAAGAGCCAATGGAGAGGTGCAACATGATGAAATACCACTTCCCACTCCCCTTTCCCCCATTCTTCAGGCCCCCGTAATGGAAAAACGAGTGGATGTACTAGTCTCATTTTTTCACAGGATGTACCTGCCCTCTCACACTTTCTATAGCAGCAAAAATCCCTATTTACAAACTGGGATCCGTCTGGGGGATCATATAGAGGATGCCTCCCTTGAGGGTACCAATCATGATAATTGCCTGTAGCAGCAACCATGAGGGCATTGTGGTATGTTTTTATTATCAGATTTATAAGAAGGGATGACAACCTCTGGGGGCTCACCATTAAAAATTTCACTTATCAACAATCAAGTGATGATAGCCTCCTCCTCTCCCTCTACACCCATCCAATTCCCCAGTTACTTATTTTCTCTTTGTGGATTAAAGGAACTTTCACGGGATGAATGAAATGAATTACACTTATAGTAAATTGACTGGCATGCTAATCTGACTTTGCAACCAGCACAACATAACACACTAACTTATAAGCTTACACTGCACTAGTTAACACAGCAATTACAAAAGAGCATTTCAATACATTGGAAGTCAACTTTCATTTTTTTCATTCTTCAATGAAGTAATTTTCAACAATTTACATTCTAAACAACTGAGCATTACTTTAGGTGATTTACAATTGGCACCTATCAACCAATCACACACAACTGAAAGCTTAGCTCAAAAGTCTGCTTAGTTGCTGAAAAATTTAGTTTAAACACAAATAGCCTAGATGAATAATCAAAACAAGAGGTGTACTACAAAATCCTAACTATAAGAGTATTGTGCAGATAACATTGGCAAAGAAAATAAGACTGCAATGCTCATCCACAGAGGGCAGAAGAGGCAGACAACTCAGGGACTGGTGGAATTGCACCACTCCCTTGCAGGACACAGAATGCTCAGACAGCAACCCCATAACAGCATCACTGCAGGACCCAGATTGTCAAAAATGATCTTCATGCATGGTGTTGCATGGTCAAAACTTCTCATAATACATGATTGAACTTCATCACGTTGAGAGTTTAGAGAAGTAGTGCAAAGATTCTACTATGGAAATTTCCATGCATTTACAGGTAGAGAGGCATTTGAAAAATAAATACAACCAAGCATAATGAAGAATCATGGAAATCTCATAAACGGAAAAGTGCCAAATATGCCACAATAATCAATATAAAAAAAACAAAGCAAAATCCCACTCAATATATAAGAAAATGAATAAAAATGAGAAGGTCATGACCAAATAGCAGAATAAAATTCAAACACCAAGCAAAAATAATGGAAGTAAATGAAAAACACAAATGGATAAACAGAAAATTCAAAGCATACAAGCTAATTAACAAGAAAAATATTCAACTCGCCTCACAGGATTGCAGAATAGGACAAAGTTGGACACTTGGGCTCAGGTCTAATTCAAGCACAATTATGTGGCACACAAAAAGAGCAGCAGATGCATAAAGTTCAGGCTGCCACAAAAAATACACAAAATATGAATGGAAAAAAGACATTTGAACATAATACACAAAGCCACCATTAATAGTGCAGGAAAAAGAACCATACAAAACTTACCAGTAACAAAGCATTTTGCAAAGTTTCTGTCTCCTATTCCATGCACTTCTCAGTAAATTTTTTACTCCTTCCAACTGGCAGGCCCCATCCATCATTCAACCCAGACAGGGTTGACTGTACACGGGACAAATGACGTCCCGACAAAGCCCTGTTTGTGCTCTTTGGAAAAGAGCACAAACTAATTACTTTCAACACATCTGGCACACCACATGCATAACTTGCTATTCCCTTCATTCCACTGTTGGAGGATAGGAAAGACCTTCAATCCTTTCCAAAAGAACTATGGCTAGTCCAACTATTGAACTGTGTAGCTACAATTGCTAGCACTACTACACACCAGTTCTGATCAGGGCTGGAGAGCTGGTCAATTTTTCTTCTAAGTTTCAGCTGTTTACAAATACGAGGCCTGTCGAAAAAGTATCCGACCTTTGGCCAGAAAAAATACTTCAACAACCTGACGGGGTTGGGACCCTAATCCCCTTCAAAGTAGGCTCCTTGTGCTTCCACACACTTAGCCCACCGATCCTTCCACTGCCGGAAACACCTCTGGAAGTCTTCTTTTGGAATGGTGTTCAGCTCTGTCGTCGCGTTCCGCATTATCTCTTCTCTACTCTCAAAACGGGATCCTTTCAGTGGTGTCTTCAATTTTGGAAACAACCAGAAGTCGCAAGGAGCCAGGTCTGGAGAGTAGGGAGGTTGGCGAACGGTCGTAATTCCATGTTTGGCCAAGAAATTGCGGATCAAATGGGATGAATGTGCGGGCGCGTTGTCGTGATGCAAGTGCCAGTTGTTCGCAGTCCACATGTCTGGTCTTTTGCGCCGAACTGCATCACGAAGTCGCCGGAGAACATCCTGATAGTACTCCTTTGTCACTGTTTGTCCTTCCGGTGCGTATTCGTGATGCACAATTCCACGGACATCAAAGAAAACAGTCAGCATCACCTTGATTTTGCTTCGCACCTGCCGCGCTTTCTTCGGCCTTGGAGACTCGGGATGCTTCCATTGGGATGACTGTCTTTTTGTTTCTGGGTCTTTTTGTTTCTGGGTCTTTTTGCAGACGGTCTGTCGGAAGGCATGTTTGTCCTTCCAGTGCGTATTCGTGACACACAATTCCACGGACATCAAAGAAAACAGTCAGCATCGACGGAGTCAAACAGGCAACGCGACGATGGAGCTGAACACCATTCTAAAAAAAGACTACCAGAGGTGTTTCCAGCAGTGGAAGGATCGGTGGGCTAAGTGTGTGCAAGCACAAGGGGCATACTTTGAAGGGGATTAGGGTCCCAACTCCGACAGGTATTCGAAATATTTTTTCTGGCCAAAGGTCGGATACTTTTTAGACAGGCCTCGTATATACATGGACAGAAAGTTTTTCAATTGGAAATTTTCTTATTCTAATTTTGCTAATGGCATTTAGAGTATCACAATCCAATACTGCATCATTTTTGGAAGAGGCTCATTGATTTAAAATTTCTAAAGTTTAAAGAGTTTTCAATCATAGCTGTGCTATTTTTCTATCCAGGACTCACGGTGACAATTAGATATGGAATCTTAGAAAATTTCATTGAGACAAGAAGCCTTCTCATTTTTACTTTTTGTAATCACTTTTTTATTTTTCACAGGCTATTCATTTTCCATATAAGCTCAAAATCATCAATCTTAAAATTTGCTAGCTTTTCATTCAAGTTCATTTAACATTTGAACATTCATTTTACCAATGTCTATCCAACACAATTCAGCTGTTTGTAGTATTTCTATCCATCACTTATTTTGCAGTCATTAACTATCAATCTATTAATTCAGATATCCAATCCCACCTTTATTATTTCCTTATGAATTTCTATCAATCTTTCACTTCATCTGGACTCTTTTTTCTTGCTTTTTAGATCAGTATTATTCATCCTCACTCTAGCCTCATTAATTACTTATTTTACATTAATTTGCAGTTTTTATGAGCTTATCAAGTGCACTGTGCCATTCGTCTATTATAAACTTGGAAGTGAAGGCCACAAGTATCGGGGCATTTGTAATGGCCTACAATTCCCTTGGCATTACTCCGGATATTCACACAAGAATTCAACTCCTTTCTACCAGAGTTGTCGAATAAACTACTCAGGATCCACCAATCCTTGTCAATAATAATGAAGGCATCTACGGATGCTTTATTTCCAATCAAGCCTGATACATATCACCTTGTACATTGGATTTTCAAATGCCTTATAACTAACGCCAGGACGCTTTCCCCCGGTCAAGACCGGTACCCATTTCAGACACCTGGGTAGAGTGGGGTATTGTGCTTGGAATTTTTCTCCTATACCCAACAGAGAAAATCGCCACTGCCAGCGCCGAGTTGTCACAAGCTGCCATTGGACGGCATTGCTGGAATAACCAGTACATCAAAACACCATTATCAGGCATGATGGGTCATTGCAGCCCATTCCATAGGACTGGCTCATTCCCATTACTGTCTCTTACTCCAAACACATACAAGATAAGTTTTCATAGCTTTAATGATACTCAAATTACACTCCTGATCCAATCCAGTAAGACAGCTCATACCACAATCATCTTCAGCACATCTAGTATACCACTCATTCTCTCCCTACTGCTCAAACACCACATTCATGAAACTCTCTCTCTTGGTCATACATACTACATTCCAGCAAAAATTGTTCAATTGTTTCTTCCACACCCCTATTACACTGCTGACATATCTACTATTTTTCTCATTCCACCTCCATGTGCGACTGTTCACACTGAACTCCTTACACCTCACAGCAAACAAGAGCTGGCTACCAAAACTACCATCATAGAACATCTTGCACTTAGGCACTTCCTTTGGCATTTACTAGATTTAGTGATGTACCGATGTATCGGTATCGGCCATTTTTAGTGGTATCGGTATCGGCAAAATCTGGCCGATACTTCACCGATGCTTTCCAAAAATACGTATTTTATCATTCAAATGAAGGTCATAAATCATGAAAGTAAAAGTATATAACCTAATAATACCCGTTGTGTGTTTATTTATATATTTATTTGGTGTCCGCGTTGTGCGAGTGTGCGGTATCATGGATACCGAATTCCTCAGTGTGACATTAGAAGATGGCATTTCCATGCATTTAAATATTTGTCATTTTATCAGGATAGGATAGGTTAGCTTAGATTAGGATAGGCTAGGTTAGCACAGGTTAGGTAATACTGTCAAAAATTTTTCTCGGGTCCGCCTAGCTTAATGACATTGTCCATGGAATCTCCACGGGTCCTGCTACTATCTAATAATACCCTTGGTTTATTTGGAGTCCGCTTCTTCCGTTTTCTTTGTCACGCTCATGAGGCAAGTTATAGTGAACGTATCTGTGATACGAGTTTCACCAGTGCGTAAGTACAAGAATTTTTTTCATCACGAGCGCTGTTAGGATGAATACATTCGTTGGGCACCCTATTTAAAAAATTTGGTCAAGAAAGTTAGTGAATCCCGTAATTTTTGACGGGCTGTGCGTACTCGTAATCAAATAAAGAGCCTATTCATACCTAGTAAATTAGATAGCTAACTGTTGAATTATAGCGTTTAATCAGGCCCGCTAACTGAATTCACTACTTTGAATTCCCGATGAGTCACGGTCATAACTGAAAGCTATGTAGCATGAAAAGTTAAACCCTGTAGCGACATAAAATTATTATACTTTTACGACTTAACCTTTACAGTTTGACCTAATGTCCATATCTTAAAGTATGTGACAAGCTAACAAAAACCAAACCGAGTTAATAAAGTTGAAGGTACATTTGAAAGTTTTTGTGAATTTAATGCAGAAATTGTCAAAAATTCTATTTTAATTTAGCTTGTAAATCGCCAAATATTACGAAGCTAATAATTTATTTTAACTTAGCATACATATCGCCGTTCATAACGAATCTTGCATTTTTCTTCTACGTTAAGATGTTTAAAAAATTCACAAACAACCTTATGGTTGAATACATCATAGTTGAACGGGTCAGTTGATTGCATTAATCGCAACTTGATGAATTTAAAAACGATGTTGCGGGGTCAGAATTTCCTATAATACATCATCGATCTTATATAGTGAGTCTAAAACTGTTGGTGAAATGAAACCTTGGTGATTGTTATAGTGTACTCAGAACCAGAATATGCAAAATAACTAATCCAGAGGCACAGCAATTAGAAGAAAATGTACAGACCGGTATGATAAGATGAGCCAAGAGTAGGGAGCATAGGAAGCATGGACATGAGGTGTTGACTTGCTGGCTGAAAAGAATGAGTGCAACTTATAATACAAGAACCGCAAGCAACTCCCATGACCAGGCTTTACAAAATGAATAAAACAAACAACATAAGTGGAACAGAAATCAGAAGCAAATAAATCTCAAAATGCAGAGTAAGTCAAAATAAATCAAAAATACAAATTATATAAGTAAAATGAACATAAAGAACAGAACTTCAATTCAAAATAATGGAAATCAATCAAAATGAACATCTCAAGACACAATGGGAAAAAATAAAAGAAGCAAACCAAATCAGAAACCAAAACTGATGAACTGAAATTCCAACCAGGCACATGCTAATTAACTAGAAAAACCATTCAACTCACCTCCCAAGATGGTAGGACTCAAGCAAGCCAGGTCTTCCAGGCTTAAGATTACTTTATGCACAATAATAGTTTATAGCAGAGCAAGAATCTAGGCTGAAACAAACAAAAAGAAACACACAAATAAGGCATGCCATGCAATGCTATCACAGAGCACACAAAAACCACAGCCGGTAGTGCGTGATGAAAACCTTAGGAGGCCTCCCGGTAACAACGAGGAAAATTCCAAGGAACTTAATCATATTTACTAGGAATACGTTTCGGAGTCCAGCTCCATCATCAGTTCGTAAAATTAAAATTCATTATGACTACAATAAAAGAAAAAAGAAAAGGTTGGGTACAGTCATTAAAGAAAATCACGAAAACAAAAAAATCAAAACATGTCCCAGAGAAAAGAAAATTGACATGATATACTTCCAATTTACGATGGGTAGGAACTATCAGAATTGTTGAGGGCCGGGTTTCGCTTAAAAATATGTAGCGACTCTGAAATTCTGAGGTCACATGTAGTTGAAGCCGAATCTAAGGTTTTAAGTTTAAAGGTTTGAAGGTTTTTACTGCATGATTACGTACGAATTGTGCGAATTGATTCCCCGTGCGGAAGCTTCAACCCCAATGTTCGGCCATTCTGAAATAATTTTGTGCCAACGTACGATATGCGCTGCACACAACTGTAAGAATAATCAGAAAGGCTCTTTCTCCATCAAAAGCGTATCCTTGTACCGGAATTGTATCATTTTATGGTTGCTTCATTTTTCTGGTTCGATACGCTTCCGATGGAGATGCGAACCTCGATCTCTGGTTTATTTTCAACAGTTATACAGTCGTGTGCAGTGCACATCATCGTACGTCGGCATGACGTCACGAAATTTTTATAGCAGAATGGTCGAACATTGGGGTCGAAACTTCCGCGTGGGGAACTTATTAGCTTACTCCTCACACTCCGCAGTACGTAATCACGCAGTAAAATGCAACTAAATCTTAGATTCGGCTTCAACTACATGTGACCTCAGAATATTAGAGCCGCTACATATTTTTAAATGAAAACTGGCCCTCAACAATTCTGATAGTTCCTACCCATTACAAATTGTAACTAAATAGTAATTTTGTCGATTTTAGTTTTTCTGGGACATGTTTTAATTTTATTTATATTTTCTTGATTTCCTTTAATGACTGTATCCAACATTTTGCTTTATCTTTTATTGCAGACATCAGACATAATGATTTGTAAATTTACGAACTGATGATGGATCTGGACTCCGAAACATTTTCCTAATAAATTTGATCAAGTTCCTTGAAATTGTCATTTTTAAATTCCTCATCTTATAGATGGTTGCGTGTTTGCGGATATATTCGGTTTCGGGGCTTATCGAATTTTACTATTTTCTTTCGCCAAAGTATGTACTCGTATTTGGTGTGAATAACACGAAAATGACAATCCTTTTTTGGATAAACTATTGTTTTGGTCCACTTTTGGAGCCTGTTGCTATTATAGCTAGTCTACATTACCTTGCAATACGATTAGAAATGCATATCTATTGAATGGATTTCATTTTGTTGTTTTTCTCAACAATATAATTAACATAGCAAGAGCATTTTATTTTTCACAATCGGAAACTTTTTGTCAATATTTTTGTATTATTAGATATATTAGCTAATAATTTTATTATAACTTCCATGTAGGAGTTATAATGATTTTATTTCAATACAAGTGTGCACGGCCTGCCAAAAATGGGATTCAATACTTTTCATGAACGAATTTTCAAGATGTAGATGATAAACAAATATAGTATCCATCCTACCAGTACCCGTGATGAAAAATATTTTTGTACTTGCGCACCGTTAAAACTCGTATCACAGATACGACCATTATAACTATCCTTATGAGCGTGAGTGACAGAGAAATGGAAGAAACAGACACCAAACAAATAAACCAAGGGCAAGTGTATTATTAGGTAGCAGCATGACCCATGGAAATGCCGAGGACAATGTCGTCGTTGAGCTAGATAGACCCATGGAAAAATTCCGCCAACATTATCTACCCTATGCTATCCTAATCTATGTCGTGACTCGCACCGCCGCAAAGCATGTTCACGACGCGAAGGCCCAGCAACATTACATTACATGGTAGCAACTGCGGTTCTTGTAGGCCCTACACCACTAATGCGTTTTCTACTGTTGCCAATTAGTAGAATGGAAAGTCGGGTAGATTTAAAATGTTTTTGCCGAGCACATATGCACAAGTACACAAAAAGCTCTCTTGACTCGGAGTTTCCCTCCGGTGCCAAAACATAGTTAATTAGATCAAAATAAATAAGTTTTTTCCTATGCACTTTCCGTTAATAATGAGTGTTTTACGAGTTATAGAGGTGAATTGGTTAGCCCAACTCAAGTGTTTGATGTGTAATGTAATTCATCAAGCGCGTCATATGGCAACACTGCAATGGACACTCGCTTTTGACGTGCTCAAATGATTGAGCCCGTTCCCACCATTTAAGACAAAAGTTAACATACCGCTATAATTTGTTTTTTAGGTGCATGACAAGTAATGTTAATTAAAGCTATTTAAGGTTAATGCAGGTCTGCTAGAAGCGCAAACATGCTTAATTAATAGAAAGTTAAATTTAAACACAAAAACCGAAAAGAAAAGGTACAGCTGCAAAACAAAAAATGAACAAAAGATCTAATTTTATCAGTTTCAAATTCTTGTCTGTGAACTAATTGAGGCCAACTGAAGAAAACTTTTTTCCACAGAGCCACCATCAGAAATAAGGAAAATATTCAACAGGAAATTTCATTGAACAAACAAAATTGGCTGTTCATCTTTGTTGGTTGATCTGTCTCCCTTTCACGCACTTAAAGATGCTTAGCTACTGTATCTGTGATGCGAGTTTCACCAGTTCACAAGTATTCGAATATTTTAATCGTGGGTGCTACTAGGATGGAAATATTTCTTCATGGTCCACATCTGGAAGATTTCTATACAGACAGTATCGAATCCCGTCATTTATGACGAGTCGTGTACACAATTATGTATACTGAGTGTTTCAGAGCACGAGGTACAAAATTGCACATCAAGTAGAAAATGGCCAAATAAACACTTTTTGTCCCATGAAATTTTCCCCAAAAAATCGGGGTTGGGAGGTATTAGGTGTTTATTGTTTTTAAGGTTAAAATTTAATGGCACAATTACTCGCAGTATTGATTCTGAATTTACTTTACAAAAATTGTTGAAAATGTTTTCCACCTACATCTATTTACTTATCGAATGTTAGTCTTAATGGCTGCCGAATATTAGGAAACACGTCTGGCATTTAAGGTATCTCACCTGCAGCCACTGCAATTCTGGCCACAAGATCTTCCTCAGACTCAATGGGTGTAGCATAGACAAGGCTCTTCACGTGTCCCAAAAATTAAAATCGAGTGGAGTCATGTCAGGAGATTTAGGAGGTCATGCAACTATATAGAACATTTTGCCCGACCAACGTAAATTCAAAATAAATATTGCGAGTAGCTTATTCATTAAATTTCACCCTTTAAAACAAATTGCTAATATCTCAATGTCTCTTTCTTTGGAAAATTTTATAGAAAAAAAGTTTTTATTTTGATATCTTCTACTGGGTGTGGAATTTTTTGCCTCTTATTCTGAAGCTGAAACACCCTGTATTTTACTGACAAGTGTTTTCTGAGTAGGTAATGTAGGCATTGTCTACACTGAGAAGCATAGATATGTATCAACAGTTTTTTATTACCAAGTATGCACTAATTCAGTGAAATTATAATAGTTAATTCAATGACCATGCTTCAAATTCCCAAAATTATGATATACGTGTAGATAAGGTAGGCCAGATTTGCACACTGGCATTTCTTCTCTGTATCTACACTATGCAGGGTAACAATGCAGAAAAGGTGTCATATTATTGATCAACTCTGTTACATTTCGGCTATAATAAGCAAAAGTTGTTCTGCTTTCATCAAAGGGGCCTGACGTTTTTGGAACGTTTTTTTACAAATAAAAGTCACTTCTAGCGTCTATGCGTGAAATATGATACTATCTCTTATTTTCGTTTAACTTTTTACTTTGTATTGGACACTTTGTTATTTTAATAAACGCCAAGGTTCTTCTCATTTCGTGTTTTTTGGAGCAATTTGAAACGTTTCCAGCAAGAGAATTTGTACTATTGCATAAATGCAAAAACCATTGCAGCTGAGATAGTGCATTGTTTTCAGTTACAATGTGTGTATGACTGTAAGTGAAGTTTTTGCTGGTGTGTGTAATTATTTTCGTTGCAGCTCGTTTACATCGTATTTTAATTTTTTTCAAGTGTCTCAATGCCGATATAGATGACCTTACAACATTTCCAAATCTTCCTTAACAAGAAGTAATTAATTATATAATGCAACAAAACGAATACTATTTTAGTTTAAAAAAAACTATGGTTTTTAAAAAACCATAATTATAAAATTCTCCATTTCAGCGTATACTTGCTTAGAAACTGGGGAGTGATACGAAGATCAAAATTAAACATGATGATACAGTGAAATACAATATAACTCTGAAAGAACCAAATTACATTCATGGAATAACTTGAGAAATGAGCAGAAATTTTTATTATTAATACATGTTAACTTGACTTAAAAACACGGACGCCATATAAATTTTGATAACATGACTTGAAAACTAGAAGTCTTTGTGCACTAGACCATAGCTTCAGGTTTTGGCAATGAATCATAACCTAAAGACTAGATATGTTTAAGACCAATATCAATCAATGCATCATTTTGAAAAACCCCAAACTCGAACTGAGTATCTGTGAATGTGCTTTCTACCTCATTGAATCGCAAAAGTGAAAAACAGTAATCAAGTACAATCATTTGTGACCAATTTAATCATGCAAAAACAGACTGGTGCTTTCTGTAAACTTTGTCTCCACTCGAAGTCTGTGTAGCGACCCTCGGTGTAGCCTTCCTCCCTGGTCAACCGCAACACCTGCTCCTCCCTCTTCCGCATATAGAACAAATGTACCACGAATACCAGCATGAAAACAAAAAAAGACCCGATGCACTAGCAAATTTGAATTTTGTGAGAAGACAAACATAAAACACAGTGAGATATTTTTTGTTATTTTATCAGTTATTGCAAAAAAACTATGTTGAATGTCTATGACGCTCAATTTTGACCTTTAATCCTCAAAATTGTGTTCAAATTACTTTACCAGTTAGTAATTCTGTTCTTTTATTGAGAACTTTTGGTGAAACAGTGACGTAAAAAGTGATTTAGAGAAAATATTTTCTGTAAATGTTGAAGGTCGCAAAATGAGTGAATAAAATGTGAAACCCTGAAACAATAGAGCTCTATAAGGGCTCAGCTACACCAAGTCTGCGCCCGCACCCCTTCCTCCCCCCAGCCTACCCTCTCATTGTGAGAATTGCCTCGCTGTAATAGTGGCTAACTTATATCTGTGTTCACTGCTAGAACATAATTCCACAACGTAAGGCGAATTTTCAACAATATGACATCTTTTGGATAGCTCACCATAGCAATCTTTACATGGAAAAAAAATAGTATTGGTTTCTTCAAAAGCAGACGAGCGAGAAACGCCAAGCTGGATCACCGCAGGCATCCTGCTCCCCGCCATCCCCCCCCCCCCCCCCGTCTCTGTCTACTCCACCTTCTCTTTTCCTCTACTCCTCCCCCTCTGTCTTACGGGCGGCTTCTCTTCGTCTGGCATTAAAAGGCGGTCTTTTTCGTTTTCAAATGCGAACAAGCAATGCAATCCTTCATTCGCAAATATTTCAATGATGGCTATCTTTCTTGTCGAAAGTTAATCACTCAATTTTCAACCTCCTCTGAATAAACAAAATTAACTTTCTTTTGGTGAAATAGTGACCCACCAGTTAACTTTGGTGAATAGTGACATGAAAAGTGAGAGGGATTACAAATTTTGTAATTATGAAACGTTGGGAAACTGAATGAGTAAAATGTGTCAACCTGCAAAGGTCTGAACGTCATTTTCGTCATTATTCACGGCCGACCAACACTCTCCCAGTTTCTCGCCTCCTTTCTCCATCATTTAAGGGCAACTCTATCTTCTTATGTTCTGGTGATGTTTTTTAGGTGATGTTTTTATGGCAATATTTTTGGGTGTTTCAAATTCTAAATGAGAAGCTAGCCCTCACTCATGTGTAAACGATTACCCTTCTACCCAAGACGATCATTATTCACTCCGTAACAGCTACAGAGTAAACAAAATTTTGAATTATCTTCACCTTTATTCACTCATCCAATACAACTTCACAATGTCTCATTACGAAACTCGCTCTCATTACGAAACTCGGAAAGCAGCTCTATCTGGAGAAATAACATCCCTAACAACAGCGCTGCATGAAAACTCAAACCCCAAAAAGCGGAATATATCTGAACCGTTCAGAAAACGAAAGCAAAATCCACCAAAATTCTCGCATGTAAAATCGCTCGTTCAAAAAGCCTAAGTTTTTTAGGTGATGTTTTTATGGCAATATTTTTGGGTGTTTCAAATTCTAAATGAGAAGCTAGCCCTCACTCATGTGTAAACGATTACCCTTCTACCCAAGACGATCATTATTCACTCCGTAACAGCTACAGAGTAAACAAAATTTTGAATTATCTTCACCTTTATTCACTCATCCAATACAACTTCACAATGTCTCATTACGAAACTCGCTCTCATTACGAAACTCGGAAAGCAGCTCTATCTGGAGAAATAACATCCCTAACAACAGCGCTGCATGAAAACTCAAACCCCAAAAAGCGGAATATATCTGAACCGTTCAGAAAACGAAAGCAAAATCCACCAAAATTCTCGCATGTAAAATCGCTCGTTCAAAAGCCTAAGAAAATCGCTCGTTCAAAAGCCTAACCTCCCTGGTCAACCGCAACACCTGCTCCTCCCTCTTCCGCATATAGAACAAATGTACCACGAATACCAGCATGAAAACAAAAAAAGACCCGATGCACTAGCAAATTTGAATTTTGTGAGAAGACAAACATAAAACACAGTGAGATATTTTTTGTTATTTTATCAGTTATTGCAAAAAAACTATGTTGAATGTCTATGACGCTCAATTTTGACCTTTAATCCTCAAAATTGTGTTCAAATTACTTTACCAGTTAGTAATTCTGTTCTTTTATTGAGAACTTTTGGTGAAACAGTGACGTAAAAAGTGATTTAGAGAAAATATTTTCTGTAAATGTTGAAGGTCGCAAAATGAGTGAATAAAATGTGAAACCCTGAAACAATAGAGCTCTATAAGGGCTCAGCTACACCAAGTCTGCGCCCGCACCCCTTCCTCCCCCCAGCCTACCCTCTCATTGTGAGAATTGCCTCGCTGTAATAGTGGCTAACTTATATCTGTGTTCACTGCTAGAACATAATTCCACAACGTAAGGCGAATTTTCAACAATATGACATCTTTTGGATAGCTCACCATAGCAATCTTTACATGGAAAAAAAATAGTATTGGTTTCTTCAAAAGCAGACGAGCGAGAAACGCCAAGCTGGATCACCGCAGGCATCCTGCTCCCCGCCATCCCCCCCCCCCCCCCCCCGTCTCTGTCTACTCCACCTTCTCTTTTCCTCTACTCCTCCCCCTCTGTCTTACGGGCGGCTTCTCTTCGTCTGGCATTAAAAGGCGGTCTTTTTCGTTTTCAAATGCGAACAAGCAATGCAATCCTTCATTCGCAAATATTTCAATGATGGCTATCTTTCTTGTCGAAAGTTAATCACTCAATTTTCAACCTCCTCTGAATAAACAAAATTAACTTTCTTTTGGTGAAATAGTGACCCACCAGTTAACTTTGGTGAATAGTGACATGAAAAGTGAGAGGGATTACAAATTTTGTAATTATGAAACGTTGGGAAACTGAATGAGTAAAATGTGTCAACCTGCAAAGGTCTGAACGTCATTTTCGTCATTATTCACGGCCGACCAACACTCTCCCAGTTTCTCGCCTCCTTTCTCCATCATTTAAGGGCAACTCTATCTTCTTATGTTCTGGTGATGTTTTTTAGGTGATGTTTTTATGGCAATATTTTTGGGTGTTTCAAATTCTAAATGAGAAGCTAGCCCTCACTCATGTGTAAACGATTACCCTTCTACCCAAGACGATCATTATTCACTCCGTAACAGCTACAGAGTAAACAAAATTTTGAATTATCTTCACCTTTATTCACTCATCCAATACAACTTCACAATGTCTCATTACGAAACTCGCTCTCATTACGAAACTCGGAAAGCAGCTCTATCTGGAGAAATAACATCCCTAACAACAGCGCTGCATGAAAACTCAAACCCCAAAAAGCGGAATATATCTGAACCGTTCAGAAAACGAAAGCAAAATCCACCAAAATTCTCGCATGTAAAATCGCTCGTTCAAAAGCCTTAATGACTACAAAAACTCCGACAGAGAAACGGTATGACGTCGTCGAAAGCACCGCAATTCCCAAAACATCACCAATGCCGACCGACAGAGAATGGACGGAGAGGTGCCCGACAGAGAATCTAGCAGCAGAGTCGCCCGTCTTTGACGAAAACCTCCCAAGCGCTGCTTGTACCTCATCACTGGCACCAGCTGCCACAGCACCACCGCTAGCTCCTTCGTCTCGTCCCAACGATTGCGTCATGGCGGCATCTCCCCGGTCCTGCGTCACTGAGGAAGCTCAAAATTGTTCACCAACGACGACGACACCGACATCAACGTTGGAACGCGATAAAATTTTCGATGTGAGGAACCATTCAGAGACTAAAATGGGTAATTTTAATTATAATTTTAATGATAAATTGTGTGTAGGCCTTTCAGGCGGTGGAGTTAGGTTTGAAAATGCATGCGCGGCAGCTGACACTGGCAGTAAAGTACCTCAGAGCGTAAACTGCAGGGAGAACTTAAAAGTTTCAGTGGAGAACAATACAAACAGACCTGCTAAAGCTTTTGATGGGTACTTACATCCTCTCCAAATGACCAGCTCCCAAACTATTCACGAAATAAATAACATGCTGTCTCTTACAGCTGCATTTCTCAATAAAGCTTTGAGACAAAATTGTCCCCCAAGCCCAGCATCGATTTTTTCCACTGTATCGAATATTCAAGTGATTACAGAACAGCTTTTTACTTTATATTATTGTATCAGCGCTCATGATTTTACGCCGGTGGTAGCTGCTAGTAACCATCATTATGCAAAATCCCCTCTGGACACTTTTCTCGTTGGAGACAATAGTCTCACAAAAATCAACAGAGATGACATTGATAGCGCATGCAGGATTCAGACCATAACTTCGGAACGTCTTAATGATCTTTATGATGAGATTGAACGCGCACCTCCTTTCAGGAACTATATAATTAGTTTCAAAGGTTTGAGCCTTTCGTCCCATAATCTCACCAAGTTAAAAAATTTGATCATGACAAAGAATCTTTTTTCTTGTATTTATGTGGTGAGCGCCTGCAGTAGGCAGCAATTGTACATGGCATCGAGCCTGTGCAAAAAAATTGGTCTTAAACTGATTCCGCTGCGAGCAAATGTAAAAACCGGTCCTGTTAATGAAGCTTACAACAATGTCCGCACTTGGCCCGTTACGCGAGAAGACACGCATCATTTTCTTCAACAAATTGCTCTAAAATCGCCTTTGAGACTAACTTCACATTTTATCTCCTGTGTCAGAAACTCCCATGATCTGAATGAAGAAATTGAATACTCTAATGATTATGCAAAACAGCAAAATGAGTTGAATGATTGTTCTAAGTTGACCGCCCATCCACGTGAAACCTCCAGCAGCATAAACCGATGTTTGCCTTCATATAACAAACCCATTCCTCCCCTCTCCTCCCGATGTTTGCCCTCATATAACAAGCACTCTCCGGCATCCGCCACAAACAATTGCGGAGTGCCTACAAAAAATAGGTTTTCATTGCTGTCCAATGCTGATGAAGAGGATGAAAAGCCCCTCTCAGACACGAGTATAAATCAATATCATATCACATACTCGGAAGCAGTGAAATCAACAGGAAGAGAGAAATCGCTGCAAAATTGCAGCCGACAATCGATGGAAAATCCACTACCAAATTGTGCGCACAATCATCACCAGAAAAATATAATTGACACGAGCATTTCTCAGTTCTCTGCAAATCCCCATACAATAAATCACTACAGAACGGGAATTCAGAGCCAGAAAAACATAAATTCCCCGCACCTTTCAGAACCTCTTAATGATGTAGAAAGTGCGAAAAAAAAATGTCTCCAGCCGCATTAGTGAACGCATGAATTCCACAATGGATGAATTGAAACGATCATGGAACATAAAACTGATTCCCACCAAAGCCGATGGACACTGCCTCCTCCACGCAGTAGCTCATCTACTTACAAAACAACCAGCATCAAAATGGAATTACAATTCCCTAAAGGCTGCAATCAAAACAGAGAGCAAAGCAAACAACAGCACATATGCTAAGTTTTTTGACAAGAACAGTGGCGACATGCAAAACCTCATAGATAATTACATTGACGAAAAACATTTTGACCAAGCTGCTGTAGACCTTATACCACTAATCATTTCAAATGTGACAGGCCAAAAACTTCTCGTCCTGGATGAACAGGATAATTGTGTTTGGAAAATATCAGTCGTTCCCAATTCAGAATTATCAAATAATAACCCTCCACTACTGCTCCATCGTAAAAACGATCACTACAGTGCTCTTGTCACACAAGGCAAAAATCAGACCGGGGTTACCTCATCTTGACAGAGTGCCGCTGCCCAGCCAAATAGTAGACTTTCTTACATAGCAGATGCTGGGCCAAACACCCTGGGCAACTTAGACAAAATCGATAAATCCCCTGAACGATCCCATCGAGATAGTAACTTCACTACCTTTAAAAAGAGTGCTAATATAGGTAAAATCAACATCAAGCATGTAAATGCTCGAAGCCTGAATGGTAAATTGGATGAAATCAGAGTAATGTTGGTCACTGAAAAAATTGACATTTTGTGCGTCTCAGAAACATGGTTTCATTCACGAACCCAAAGTTCCTTTTTTAACATTCCTGATTACGTGTTGTACCGCTACGATGGCGCTAAAACCAGCAGAGGCAGTGGATCTTGTATTTTTGTGAAAGAAATGTACTCAACATCCTCACTACTAGTCAATAAAGTTTGCGAAGGCATTGAAATGGTTTGGTTAGAAGTGCAAATAAATAAACACAAATCAATAATCATTGGCAGCCTTTACCGGCACCCATCGTCTCCCCTAAATCTAACACTAGATTTCATTGAGGAAACCTTCAAAGAAATCCTTCAGGCAAAAAAATCATTCTTTGCTTTCGGAGATTTCAATGTTGACCTAACGGACAAAAATAATCAGCTAAGCAAACTATTGTATAAACTAAGCTTATCACAAATGGTCAAAGAACCGACTCGCATCACTAAAGTCTCTGCAACTCTCCTCGATCTAGCAATCACAAATAATCCCACCGCAATACTTAGTACAGTAATATCACCTTCTATTTCCGATCACCACTCTATAGAATGTGAAATTAATATTGCGAAGGAAAGACAAAAATACCGCTTAATGACCTATCGCTCGAAAAGGCACTATTCAGCAGAACTATTTCAAGAAAAACTACTTGATAGGTCTACCGAATTCCAGAAAATGATGCAATCTGACGATGTTGACATACAAGTGTCAATCTTCAACGAGAACTTCACAGCAGCTCTCGACGAATGTGCACCTTACGTCACCAAAAAAACCAAGCCAAAACGGACTGTTTGGATTACTGACGAAGTTAAAGAGATGAGCAGAATAAAGAAAGCTAACTTGCGAGAGTACAAAAACAATAGATCAAACAGTACCTTATACAAGAGATATAAAGAACATGAAAAAATTCTTTGAAAGAAAATCACTGAAGTGAAACAACTCACTTCCACCAGGCACTGATAACGGCTAAAAATAACCCGAAGCGAACTTGGGAAATCATAAGTGAGGTAGCCCCATATAAAAATTTAGATCGCACAAGTAATTTTGAAAATCCCTTGGCAACAGCCACGGATTTCAACACATTCTTTTCAAAAGTAGGGGCTCAAGTTTTCAGTGAGGTGTGTACCAATCCAGATGAAACGACAATTGAAAATTCATGCCCCACTGCACCCTCGAGGACTGATGTCAAGTGGAGACCACGCCCTGTCGATTTACCGGAGTTACGAAACATCTTATACTCACTAAAAAACACAAAGGCAGTTGGACATGATGGTATCAGTCTTCAATATATCAAAGACAGTTTCCCTGTTACAGCACCATGGATTCGTCTGATAATTAATACATCAATAGTAACCAACACATTTCCAAACCAATGGAAACACTCCATTATTAGACCGTTGCACAAAAGTGGTGACCTAAATACAGCATCAAACTACAGGCTCATCAGTCTTTTGCCTGTCATGTCCAAACTATTGGAGAAAGTGGTGACAAATCAACTGTCATTTCACCTGGACGAGTCAAATTTACTCCACCAAAATCAATATGCCTATAGAAGAAATACTAGCACTCAAGACGCTCTGCTCAATATATCTGAAAAAATATACAGTGACATTGATCAACAGAATGTAAGACTCTTGCTGCTACTCGATCTCTCTAAGGCGTTCGATAGCGTCCAACATGAAAGACTTCTACGTAAAATACTGAACTTGGGAATAGACACGCAATGGTTTGAAAGTTACTTGTCAAATCGATCTCATGCAGTCCGCATAGAAAACAAATTGTCCCCATTCATTCAGAACAATTTTGGTGTTCCCCAAGGATCCATTCTTGGTCCACTACTGTTTTCTATTTTCATTAATGATTTCCCTCCAATGCCTTCTAACACACGGATCTCAATGTATGCAGATGATGTTCAAATTGCAATAACAAGTTCTGTATCGGAAATACCACAGACGCAAATTAAAGCCGAAACTTTACTGACTAGCCTGAAATCATGGTACGACCGAAATGGTCTCAAATTAAATGCTAATAAAACACAATGCATTATTTTTGGATCCAAAGATGCAATTAAAAAAACTTCAGATCTTACTCTTGCAGTTGGAAATGATAAAATTAATGCATCAGAAAAAGTTAAAAATCTGGGTATCTGGTTCGATAGAAATATGTCCTTCAAATCTCACGTTGAGACTACTTGCAACAAAATCTACGGAACTTTAATGTTTTTTCATCGTATAAAAAGTATGCTAGACGAAAAATCCAGATTATTAGCCATTCAATCCCTTGTGTTATCGCGCATTGACTACTGCAGCCTAGTATGGGGAGACTTACCTCAATACCTTAAAAGGGACTTACAAAAATGCATGAATTTTGCAGCCAAGGTGGTATGCAACGGTAATTTCAAAAGAAGTGATCACGTAACCCCTCTCCTCAATAAACTCGCCTGGATCCCTATCAAAGAAAGGCTCCTCATGCAGAAGGCCCAATACGTATTCTCCTCGTTATATCTTCCTCAGAGCAATGCTGAGATAGTGCGTTTCCATCCACTCACTGTAACCAATCAAAAACCGAACAGAAAAAATAATGTCTTAGTCAACTATCGTTCATCTCACTTAGGGCAGAAGGCTCTGTCCATATCAGGCGCCTTACTGTGGAACAAACTTCCCCTGAGTATTAAAGTCCCCCAAAGACCGAGAGAATTTAAAGCCAAAATAACTCGTCATCTTGTGTCTCAATAATAATCCTTAATTACAGAACATGCTGAATGAGTACTGACGAATCTCATTTACCTGCTATCTCCATTGCTGAACAATCTCCCTCGCTCATTGTTTTATAATTCAAGACATCACACAACAGTTTTGAAGTATGCGTAGGTATTATGATTTGACCGCCTATATGTTGTCATTTGCAAACATGCTTACTTGTATATGTGTGTACGTATATAGGTGTATGTGCGTATATGGGTGTGTATATGTGCACGTACAACTGTGTGCACTAGAGTAGATCAACCAGTCGAAGGTGCATTTTATGTCATTCCTCTCCGTTTCTGTGCAAGCATCAAACTAGACTGACATGGTACCTATGTGTGTGTGTGTTGATCAATTGCAGACATTCTGCACCATATTAAAAAATAATGTGTTTTTTTTTTCTAATATGAAATTGTAAAGCATCCATGTAAAAAAAAAAATAAATTCGTTGTGTGATCATCCATTTATACTGCAGTAATATACTTATTCGGCTTATAGTTATATGCTTATAATAATGTGATACCTATGTTTGTTTATCAATTGTCAACAATTTGCGCCATATTTCAAAGACAATGTGATTTTTTTCTAATATGAAACCTTTATAGGACATTAATGTTTTCTTTCTTATTCACGTCCCACAATCGTTTCCATGTTTCCGACTTAAGTGGACTGTTTTGTGCCACTATTTTTAGTACGAAATTATATAAAATTCATGCTATAATAAAAGATATTTTCTCCGTTTCCCTCGATTGGAATTCTGGTTTATACTGACTAGTTTACGCTGATATTTGCGCACATGCTTACTTGTGTATATGTGTACGTGTCCACGCTATGCGTATGAAACTCTGTAGAATGCGTATGTATTGCCTCGGTCCATAGATATGCATTTGTGTTTGCTTACGAGTTTGGTGTAAGTATGTGCGTGGGTATATGTGTGCATGTGTATGTGTATATATTTACATGTATACGTGCACATATGTGTATACTAGACTGACAACTAGCATTTTACCAGAGATAATGGTCTTTTTTCTGTGCACTCTCAACTTGTAACATTCCCTAACTCGTCATCTCTTTAGTATTGTGAAGCATTCATGTAAAAACTTTACTTTTGTTGTGCGATCATCCATTTATATTTAAATAAAATGCTTGTTAACTAATGACCGTTATGTTAAAATTGTTGCATCAGAAATACAAAACTTATAATCTTCTTGGTCCTCATGCTTATATGTATATATGTATTTGTGTGTGTGTGTATGTGTGTGTGTGTGTGAGTGTGTGTATGGATATGCACACACATGCATACGTATATGTACATATGTGTGCATATGGATATATATTTATATATATTTTTTTTTCATGCTTCCTTAAAATGACACTTGTGAACATTGACCGAAACAAGCGATTTCATATATTATTTCCTGGCGTCAAGAATTGCGAAGTTTTATGTCATGTACATGTAAACTGTCAAAAGTGTTTTGACCCCACAATGAAAATGCATCGTCCATGAAATTGTGTTATCTCTTATAATTATCATTACATGTATTATCAAATGTAGATTAAGCTAGATTAGGAGTTCATTGCCCTCAATCATTTCTTTTCGACTAGTGACACGAGTTTTCAATACTCGTGTGTGTGTGTATCATCTAAGTATATTAATTTTAAGGTATTTAAAAACCAATGATTGTAATATTGTACTCTCTATTGGAAATAAACTGTTTTTCTTTTTTTTTTCTTTCTTGAGCATACAGAGTTAAAACTCTTCATGTGAGTACAATGTATTGCATCAGCTGAAATGTTCTACAAATAACTTGCAACACATTTACTACTATTTTCCAGTTCCTATGTATAAATTGAAGGAAAAATGAACAAAACAGAAATATACAGAATGAATTTGCGATGCTTTCAATTACTAATTCTTGCTTTTAACTACAAAATATACAATACCGCTGGGTACAAAAATTATATTTCGCACTCATAGGTTTCTCATATATATCTGTGCAAGCCCTCAATGACTAGATAACATGACGGTTTTAGGTGATAGGAATAAATACGCTGTTTCAAACTTAGAACAAAGCAATCAACAAAAACATTGCGCATTTTATAGATTTTTCAGAAAAGCATTCTAACTCTGTTTTGGTTTACTTTTAGTTTTAAAGAATTATAAATAATTTTTAGCAAAAATTAGAATCGAAGACCCCCAAAAATAGCGACTCCAACCACGACTCTATCACATCCGAATGAACTACTCCGACTCCACCACATTCGGAAAAGCGACTCCGACTCCACACTTCAGAGTAGCAACTCCGACTCCACCACACTTCAGAGAAGCGACTCCGACTCCACACTTCAGAGTAGCAACTCCGACTCCACACTTCAGAGTAGCAACTCCGACTCCACCACACTTCAGAGAAGCGACTCCGACTCCACCCTAAAACATCCGACTCCCGACTCCAACTCCGACTCCACAACCCTGACGTAAACACAAGATCACTCAACTTTCTCCGACTCATCTCTCTCAAACCTTTGCATGCATCTACATCAGGGAAGAAATTCAAGGAACTTTTTTATGCCTGGACACAATGGCAAGTTAGAACTAGATGTAGCAGCCAGGCAAAATATTGACAACTATTTCGTCGAACAATTTCAAAGTACTTGAAATCTATCTAAAATTTGTTTCTAAAAGGTTCCACCATACAACTAATTAAAATAACAATTATTAGTTAATATGTGCATCTTTTCAGGAGGGAGAATGAACTTAGGCTGAATAGAGAGACACAAGCGTGGCAATCCTCCTCAGGCTACCAGAGTTTGAGTACTGAAGAGCAAGTGCTGTTCGGAGTGCATTGCAGCGAGGCTTCTGGCTGCAGCTGAAAGAACGCAAGTTCCAGCTGAACATCACTCTTTATATTAAAAGATAATTTTATACCCTTTATCTCGTTTTAAATGGCCCTCAAATTGCTTCATTTGAAAGAGAAAACTTTCAGCTTTACAAAAAGGTATTTTTTTTGGTCAAAAAACCCTTCAAAGTATTAGTTATTCACTATTGTTCCCTGTGAATGAGACATGTAAAAATAAATTAGTGTTATTCCTACGAGAATGAATCGCTTTTCGGTCTTGTTTTAGGCACAAATTCGACTCGTTCCATGAAAAAATGAACTTAGGAGAAGAGTGGCTCCGGAAAGTTACTCCCGGGCTGCAGCTACCTGGCAGGCTGTATGCATGGTAGAGTGTAAAACATGATGTGAAATAGTTATATCATAAATTCCGTTTTTTCTATAGAGGAAGTAAATATTCGTGTATTATTTTGGTTTGTGTTAAAATAGGCTGTACATATTTTGTTTATAATGATGGTGTCATGAAGTTAAAGAAAACTAATTTCTGCCAACCCATTAGGTGGCTTGAAATTAAATATTAGGCATTAGTGCTAAAAAATGTAATCCATTAGTCCAAAAAATGTAATGTAATCAAGCAAAGCGTAACATCCGAAATGGCAGTGGGTGTCTTGAAGAGGTATTTGGGAATGATTTTCTTTCTTTGTTCACGTTTGCAAATAAAATGCAACGAACGGTTTTCTTAGTGTGAAGTTCACAAAGAGAACACCTATATAAATCAATAAAATTTATCCCACAGATAATTTCAACATTGATATATGTAATTCATTGTGGATTTAGTAGTAATTTAATATCCGATAAAATTACTCCGCCAAAGTTTTTACCGGTATTTCTCGATGAAGTTAGATGGGATAAGAAAGAAAAAAAGAACGAAAACCCATTTATTTTCTAAAAATTTGATGCGTGAGATGCATTACAACATATTGGGTTTCAAAACTTTCCTAATATAAAACGTACTTAATTTATCTCATAAGATTTCATAAATCCTAAAATTAGGAATTAAAATGATAGGGAAACATAATATTTAATATGACATACTCGTGTTAATAAACGCTCGTTGATACAGTTTTTTACATATTTGTAGGTTACGATATTAGAAAATTTCTAAATTCAATTCGAAATGTTGTACAAAACATTTCCCCACATTGCTGTTTTTTGTTGTTGTTCAAGACCAGAGAAGAAAAATTGAAAATGATGCAATTAATGACTAAAAAACCTGTTTTGCCATGTGAAGAGACATTGAGTGTTCCATTTACAATTGCAGCCAGTGCTTTGATATTCAAGTGACCAACCCATCTATGGTCATTAGTCATTCCGCTGGCACTAATTATTGAATCTTGTCAGTAAGCTATTGAAGGTTGAAAGGTATGGATATGCTGGAGCGTTCCTACTCACTTTTGTTCTGATTTGGTAAGTTTGCCAATTATAGTTTTGTATTTTTTTTTGTTTATAAATACCCGATGTTTTAAAGGGATATTCTGAAAAATGTGCAGCAGGTGTGTAACTAGTTTAAAGATTGGCAGTAAGCAAGTAAATACACATGCCGGTGTATTGTCAATTATTCTGAAGACCGTAGTGAAAATAAGTTTTAAAAAGGTTTATTTTACCGGTAACTTACGCAGTACAGATGAGGTTTTGCTTGCTAGTCCTTTCAATTCCTGTAAAATGTTTCAACAGGATTTGAATGAAATATTATTGTGTAAAGGGCCTGTTTGGAGTGCACGCTACTAACTAATTATTGTCAGTCGTAGTACTTCGAGTTACATCGAAACAGAGCTTCATTGTGAGAACTGAATTCTAGAGATATTTTTTCCATACTCTCTCCATAGTATTAGTTTGCTGTGGTAAGATTAACTGTGCACATGAGTTGGGGTTAACGCAAAAGGTAATTTCTGTCTTCTCGGACTAAAAAAGCTCTTGTAATAAGCAGCTTATTTATTGATAACATAATATATATTTTTTCGTAATATATACAAATATTTTTGTTTTACTGAGCTTCACCCAACAATGAGAGGAAGCTGAAAACTTTTCAACGATTCGTCCAGATTCCCGAAAAAGACAAAGTTGGACAGTGCAGGAAAAGCACGAGTGTTGAGTAGTCAGAGACAGCATATAGATTCATGCCTAATCAGTGCTGTGCTGGTCTCACTTTGTTCTAAGATGTTTTTATTTTCCAGAACATTACGGTGAAGGTCATAGACTCAAATGATTGATTACTATTGCTGGAGGAAGGTTAAAAATATGAAAGTCATAGTAGTTTGCATTTTATGCAATTTAATTTTGAGACTAATTTAGATAAGCACAAAAATTTAACCAAGTGCAAGGAGATTAAAAACATTTTTTATGAAAATTGGCTTCCTAAACAGGTTTGGGTAAATCTGAAGGATATGTCAGTTGTCGATTTTGTAAATTTTGATGCCTAAGCATAGTTAATTAGATCAGAATAAATAAGTTTTCTTCTATGCACTTTCAGTCTCAAATGAGTATTTTATTAGTTATGGCGGAAAATGACTTACCGCAACTCCAGTGTTTGCAGCCACAAGTAATTCAAGGAGCACGTTGGACAGCAACACTGCAATGCGCACTCGCTTCCAGCGCGATCGTCATCAAAGACGAAACCAAACCTACCGCTATACCTCGTTAAATACTCATTTGACGAAAAAAGTGAATAGAAGAAAAGTTGTTTATTTTGATGTTATTACTACGATTCAAGCAACAAAAATTTGAAAATCGATGAGTAGCTGTTTATTCGAGCGCATTTGTTATCAAAGACTAAACTAAACCTACGGCAATAAATCGTAAAATACTCATTTGAGACGAAAAGTGCGTAAAAGAGAAATTGTTTATTCTGATTTATTTAATTAGGTTTAGGCACCAAAAAGTGGAAAATCGATACCTGACATATCCTTCAGATTTACCCAGGTTTGTAATTTGTTACTGCCAAACTTGGTAATAATGGAATAATATCAATGATATGGGTTCAAAATTGCTATTTTAAGTTCTGTAGCATGCTTATATTATTTCAAACCTCAGCTGAATTCAATCATTGAAACGTTTAGGTAACCTAAGGAATTTACAATCATTTGCTTCCTATTAGGTAGCCTTATAAATTTTCCAATGGCAATAACCTAACAACTATAGATATTTCAATAATGTCTAAGGTTTATATTTAATCAAATAAACTTCTTCATAAACAGATTTTGAAGTTTTCAAAGCTAAATAGAGATTTGGAAAAAAGTGAACTTTTTTCACATGGTATCAAAAAATTTTGAAACTTTTTTTTAATTTGTTCCCTTTAATTCTGAAATTACATCCTGAATTCTATATCTACCCACTCTTTACAAGTCATGCACTCAATCTCTTTATCCATTCTACTTGCACCTCCCTTCCTACAACCAGCCCTATTTCTTCCCATAATCAAACACAGACTTCTAGTTAACTATCTCAGTATAAATTTTACAGGCAGAAGAAGTCTTCACTCACCAAATCTATTAAGAATCAGGTTATCAAACAAAAACATTACCTACTACTCTCACAGTCATTCTACACAATATCACACACTATACTCCTTATATGCAAAGAAAGCTTACCAGTCAAAACACCTAAGTCAAAAATTGCAAGTCACGACACCAATGCTGAGTCTCAACTCTCACGCAACAAAAGAACTACTCGCACGAGCACTCCATACAAAGTCACACACTGTACTCACGTGAATATACAAACCATACCAGTTTTTCATCAACTTCACTTTAATTCACCACAATTTTCGTCGGAGGAACAGAAACACGTGCACACACCAAGCGATTTACCCTTAAAGGTCGACGTACCACGAGTCCAACGCAATCTCACACTTCGCGGTTCGCGGTTTCCAGTTCTTCCGGATTGTTCAACATTCCTTCTATATGGTAAAATTAAAGAATAATACTTGAACGATATTACTGGACTAACACCGTATGAGTCTTAATGTTAAAAGAATTATTTTAAAGAAATAAAATAACATCATTGTATAAGAGAAATTAAAAGTTTCATCAAAAATTGCAATACTTGAAAACTTTACCGACAGGCCGCAGCCGAGACGGTACAGAAATGGTTTTGTGAATAGAACAGAAGTTTCTTGAGATACCTTCCCGACTGGTGCGCCGTCAAAACACGAAAGTTCATTAAGTTCCTCCACTTTTAACTTTCGATATAATGCACCTATCGAGTTTAAATTACTCTCAAATGAAAGAATAAAAATTTTCAAGAGAAAATCATATATGTCAAAATTTTTTAGCATTCACAGACAAAAGGAAGCAAAGTTTCCGTAACTCCTCAATGAAAGTCAGATTTTTTCGATGTGCCACGTTTTGTCGAGAAGCTAATTTCTTAACTATAGCACTTACAAACTTCAAAATAGTTTCAATTTTTAGAGCAAATCATTTTTAATGGTAATGTTAACGTTTGGAGGGGTATGGCCAAACGCTAATCATGAATCGATAAGGTTTTCGAATTTTGCAAGAGAGGTCAATGACGACACTGATTGGGGATTTGACTCAGCTTTGAGGTTTTCTTTATTGAAGGAAGCTGTGATGAGCGATGGCGTGCTTGGCTTCTGAAGATCTTCTCTCAGATGGGAAAACTCCGTGCAGGCGGCGTCCGGCGAGCGATGACGTTGGCCAGGTGTAAGTGAGTGTTTTTGTGGAGGTTCGCGATATGTTAAATTTTTGCGACTGACATAATATAGCAAGAAAGGCAAATTGTCGTGGTTTGAGCGGGCAGATTAGTTTGCCGTTAGTAGTAATATACTCGGCTCTACTAGCTCCAAATCAAGTGGTTGCAAGTGATATGTGACCAAAAAAATCAGAACGTCTCAAGTCACAACTGAGCAATTTACGTGATGTATCTCGATGGTGTAGTGCAAGATAATATGCCACATGAACTGAACTTGTAAGGCTAAAAACCCAAGGAATGTGTGTTGTGGTGTTTGGCGCCGTCGAGGGTCTGCAATAATCGAAAACGCTGAATGAAAAGGTTCTCGAAGAGGCATCAAAGAAAAGTTTCACAACTGACAATCCCTACACTGCATAGATAAATTTTCCCATCACGGAGAAACCCTGAACCTTTTCCATAGATTTAACTCAAAGCTTTAGTTCCATTAAAGGCTCAGGAAGAAAATAGGAAGGTTAGAAACTGGAAATGACTGTTCTCCTTTTGTCAAGCTCATGAAATATGATAGACTTTTAGCAGCTGGCAAGCTCTTTCACTACTGCCCTTACTTTAGAAATAAGAGCATGAAATTTACAATAATTTTTGGTAAATGACATAATTGTTATTCATATTGAAAACTACCTGCGATTGAGCACACAATTTATGGAATATAATGAACTATCACACAGCTAAAACTTTTGCAGGAATATGCATGACAGTACAAGACTTGTGATTTTTAGAGCAGTAATAATCGGTTATTCCATTTTGTGGAATTATGGAAAATACATGTGACTTAAAAACACATGATTCGTGGAATAGAAAGGAAATATGAAAATAGCTAAAATGCATAGAATGGGAATTAATACTTTTTCGTACTATACAATATCTAGGTTCACACGAGAAATAAAAAAGAAAATCCTAAATTCACCCATGTCAATCATACTGAAAAACACTGCAAAAATATCCTGTAGTAGAAGGATAATATTTACACATAAAGGAGGTGCAATTCTTGAACATAGAAATGACATGACACGGCAGTTTTCGCGTTCGCCATCTTCCCGCGAGAACGCCGGCATTCCGCCGTACGCTCTGACGAAGTATTTTTATACGCGAGTAGCAAAATCACCATGACAGATGCAAGTATATATTTTTGCCGCAAGAATAAAAGGAACGTGCTTGAATGTTGATAATAAAATCTTGACACACGAAATGCACATGACATGCATTATTCACGTTATGTCATGTTGAGATAACACTCTGAATAAACCATGCTACTTCACGACTTCTACGAATATCTACGTGTTTAATTAATACAGCACTGTCACAATTTATACTTAACACCATGCACACTAAGAAATGATATACTGTGTTAATATACTTCACCAGATTTTGCTCTATTTGAACACTTAATTTCTTTCACTTGCGAGAACGGTATAACGCACAGGCCAAAGAGGCACGAGAGAGTGAACGCGGACCCAAGCGTCCCGCGCTAGTGTTGCCCTTTTCATAGGCTTTAAACTCGAACATGTCGATCGTTATTTTATATGTTATGCATTACACAAAAACTTCAAGGATTACTAATTATAAGTAAAAAATCATTAATAATAATTTAGAGTAAGATTTTTAATGTCAATAATTATTTTATTTGAGTGCGAATGAGAATTTTATAATTTAACACTTTGTAGCGAATGCTACATTACCCCCCAAGGCGCAGACCGAAAGGTCCACCCGCTGCAATCATTTGGAGCGGGAAGGAGTTCGAACTACGCGACCATGCCGGGTTTGGCGGTCGGAAAATGTTACTGAGCGAGGGGGCTTCACCAAACGGGTCTGCAAATTTAGATCAGCAAGAGTTCTTGGTATAGGAGTTACTGCAGCGGTCTCGTCTGGTCTCTCCAGACTTGTCGCTGTTTCACTAAGAGAGCTAGAATTAGAGTCTACGATAGGCTTAGGGATTGGGTTTGAAGGTACAGGCACAAAGACAGGATTACACTCAAGTTGACTAGGCAACAATGCAACCAACTGAGGAAGCTGAGATGGACGATATGATCGAGTCTCAGCGGAAAAGAAATTCTGTGGAGAGAATGAAGAGTTAGAAATCAGACTATTATCGGAAGTGTACGCGACCTTTAATCGATCTATGCTCACAGGGTCGGGTGAACCAGATCTTTCAAGGACAAAATACTTTGGCGTCAGTTTTATTACTTTGAATGGGCCATCATAAGGGCGTGTGAGTGTAGGTTTGATGCTATCATTACGGACGTACACATGTGTGCACTCTTGCTTGTGTGCACTCCCTGCTAGACCTAAAAAATGCAATAACTCCACCAAAGATCTGCCTATTGAGATAAATAACATCAAAATATTACACATAAATGCTCGCAGTCTCAATGGTAAAATGGATGACGTACGAGTAATGTTGATCACTAACGATATCGATATTTTATGCGTATCTGAAACATGGTTCGATTCACGAGTCGAAAACTCATATCTCAGCATTGCCGGGTACACATTGTACCGTTATGACGGAGTCAAGAGTAATAGAGGTAGCGGTTCATGCATTTTCATCAAAGATGTCTACTCTACATCCTTATTTCCGATAAAAGAAAAATGCGAAGACATAGAAATGGTTTGGCTCAATGTTCAGGTAAACAAACACAAATCTTTCAGTATCGGCAGTCTTTACAGACATCCGTCAGCATCTCTACGTCCAACATTAGATTTCATTGAAAATACGTTTAAATTAATTTCTGCAGCCAAAAAATCTTTCTATGTTTTCGGAGATTTTAACGTAGATCTGACAAATAAAAACAATAAGCTAAGCAAGATGCTGCACAGACTTAATTTTTCTCAAATGGTCCAAGAACCAACGCGAATTACCAACGCTTCCAAAACTCTTCTTGACCTAGCAATTACAAACAATCCCCAAGCAGTACTCAGCACAGAAATCTTACCGTCCTTTTCTGATCACCATTCGGTAGAATGCTGTAATATAGCGAGTAGTATAAGTTCTAGTTAGAGAGACCAATAGTTGGCAACGCTCGAGAGAGCAACACTCGCAGGCAGTCTGCTAGTGAACTCGGGTTCGACAACAAGTAAATGTTGACCGAGTGTGTACCTAATATTACCTACTGTGGTTGGTATCTAACTTCTTAATTTCTAAACTAATGTACTAATTCTATGCTATCCTATTCTATATATTCCTTTCTATCTCCGCTCTGCTCTCGCTAACCACATTCTGGTATCTGAGTATCTATGTTGTAAGGTATCCAAGAGGTGAGTAAACTATTTTACCTAACTTGATGTCTATTACTATGTTGTGTCTATGTCTATGTGAAACCTATACTGTGCTATAGTGTAGGACGCGATATTGGCGACGAGGATTTGGTAGAACTGCTGGAAGTGACTAAGTGGTAGTGACTACTGATTAGTGAGGGAACATAAAATTTGCCTAGTGAAATTTTTTGTTATTGTTTTTCTGCTCACTGGTGTTGCTAGACTGGCTAGACTAGTGGAGAAAATTAAAATTGATCAAGTGATTGTACTATTTGTGCTGTGAAAATTTTTTTTACAGTGTGTTTTTGACTTACTAAAAATTCAATATGCCATTGATAGGTTCAGTGGGAGAATTTAATCCTGGAGAGGAAGAATTTGGAGACTATGAAACTAGATTACACTGCTATTTTTTAATAAACAAAATAGAGGAAAATAAAAAAGCCCCCACTATAATTTCACTAGTGGGTCCTAAAATTGCTAGGTTGATCAAGGACCTTATGTCTCCAAAGAAAGTACTTGATGCTACTTATGACGAGATTGTGGAAGCGTTGAGACGGCATTTTAAGCCAACAAGAAATCAAATCTTTGAGAGATTTAAGTTCTGTAGATTTTGACGGTTTCAGGGGTTCCGCCTTCCCGATGCGTTTCAGATCATCACTGACCTGAGGGGCCAAGGTTCAAGCAATCGTTTCAGTTTCTTATGTGAAGGGGGGCAATTACACACAGCTGCGAAGATCTTTTACTGGAGTGACGTTCTGATACAATACTGAAGAATACAATACAGTGAACAGTGAACACAATGAACGGGCGGGGCAGGGCAACGCCCCAGCACCGCTGTGCGACGCGCACACGCCGTAGCTCGGCGGAGCGGCGCGCGACTGTCTGATTGCCACAGTCTGAATGTCTGACGCTTTAACATTACAGCGCGTTATATAGTACGCAGTATCTAAGTCGGGCTCTCCCCATATTGATAACAATACAAGAATAGCAACACAAGAAATCCCGACAGCTCCGACTCCTACATGGCTCCCCTCCTCGAGGAAGTGGGTCCTCCCACTTCATAACCCATATCAAAAATTACAAAAGGTTCATGATGTTGATGTGGATAATTTACGTTAAATCAATTACGTTAAATGAAGGTAGAGCCGATGTGAATATACATAACTGGTGGTCAATCGAATCATCGCATTTTCTTAAGCAAAGAACACAATACTATAAAAGCATAAACGGCAAAACTAAAATACATCACATCATAAAATAGTGATGGACAAAGCAAAAACAATTTAAAAGACAGCAAAATAAAACAAGGCGCAGTATGTATTTATTCATTTCTTGACGGACAACATCCATCGCACGACGAAAGATCATGTGACTAACGCAAACACACGACATCACACATACAACCTTTCGCTGTGACTCATTATTTACTCTCAACCTGACATTCCGTTCCTAACGAATGTTCTAGCAACATTCACTTAACTGCTCACATAATTACGAGGCGCCTCTTCCCCCCTTTTAAATCGATCAGACCTCCTGAACGATTCCTAATACGTTTCGTTGTGATAAGAGATATACTCTTTTGTTTAACATTGTTTACATGATGATGGAGTGACATTTTCACTGAAGAATAAAAGAATAGAAAAGCTATTATTTTCGAACAGAGAATGAAACGTAATAGAGTCGTGAATGATGTGCATGATGAAGCGGACGCCTACCTTTAACAAAAGCGTATCAAAGCAGAATAAATGGAAGCTTGATTAATAATGCATAAAAGCATAAAGTTGAACAGCACACAAATAAAATAAAAGTTTAGAGTCTCACGAGTTGAGAGTCTCACGCAAAATCATTCGTAATATAAATAATTTGTGAACCACTTTCGTATCGCAACATTCTTAAAGAATGAACGCAGATCAAAATAAACACATACAAAACAAAAATAAATCAAATTAGTACAGATGTAATTTACGTGGCCAGACTAGAGTGATAATTTGTAATGGTACATTTAAACCAAGTTGGACCGAAGTTGTTGTTGGTCGAGCCTTATCTAAGTTGAACCTTAAATAGAAAGTTTGTTAAGTTGTTTTCCACCTGAACACCCAGTCTTTGCTGGTTCGGTGTCCACTCTGTTTCCGCTGTTTGTCATAAACACGACGGCTTAGCGCATCCTGTTTACATCGTTGGGCTCCTTGCGGGTTTCACCACGAACGATCTAATTTTAAACTGTTGTTCTATCTGTTGTGACCAGACTCTCTATCGTCAGTTTTTTCCAACGTGGGGAAAACACCAGAGCACGTCCGCTCTGCATCTCTTCTCAACTTTCCAATACAATAAAAATGCAATATCACGAATGCATCAAAATAAATCATATAACCCATATAAAAATCGCATTTACCGTAATCCCTAAATCGCACAAATAAATGAATCGAATCGAATTATACATGCATAAATACCATCATACAGAACACCAACCCTTCCATTCTCGAAGATTGCTCCTGCAATCTTAAGACGCACGCGTTACCATACACGTGAAAAAAAAATAAGAAAAATATCGGGAAAAGACAAGTACAATTGAAAAACCCTGTACCTGTTACTCAACATGAAAACACTTCAAAAACCCATCTCAAAACATCACAAACAACAATATGCGCGTCGAAAAGAAACACGAACAATATGCACGTGTTGCACAACCTGAAAAAAAAAAATGTAAAACGACACGTCAAAAATTTGTCCGTCGAAAATTAACACAACGGAAATATCTGCACATGTTAAAAACATGACAACACTATAATTGCGAATAAAACATATCAAAAAAACCCTTCAAAACCAGAAATAAAAATACAGAATTCAGTACAGAATTCGCAACGTAACCGGGAATTAACAGTAACACCGCAGTTACCGTAACATAAAGTAACGTAACGCTCGCGAGCTTCACAGCTCTATTGTTGGCTCACTATCGCCGGAAACCGCAAGCAAAACTGATATCTGCAAGCAGACATCTCTACACTGCGCAAGATACTCTGAAAAAAATACGTGACAGTATACAACCTATACTGCAAAAACACTGTACAAAAAATAATAAAATACCTCCATTCATAGTACAAAAAAAATTAACTTTGGAATCACTACTGCTTCCATCTTCACGAAAACGAATTTCTTTATCATAAATTCTGATCGTGAATGATAACTATTAACTCACGTAAAAATCGAGCTTCGTTGCCCAGAAAAATCACGCAAAACTCAAAAAAATTCGCTCACCAACCGTGAACGAGAATACACACAAAAATTAAACTTTGTATTCTTTTAAAAAAATTCTTTTAACTCATCGTCAGAAAAAAACAAGGGCTTCCACTAGGTCATTCGATAAGACTCTACCGAATCCCGCTGCTGAACGTACTCTCCTACATTCAAATTAAATATCTCGCAGCGACCTCAGCCGTTTTCTCACAATAATAGGTCACTTACAACGAGAAAAAAAAAATAAATGTTTGTCACCGTTGAAAAAACACAATAACACGAACAGCCACTGGAAGAAGAAACGCAATTCCAGAAAACACATGTGGTTTTCTTCCGCCCGAGACTTCCTTCAGTCAGCTTCCGATGTCGTAAAATATTCGTTGGTTGTTTGTCGTGCCACGAGATCACTAATGATCACGCGTTCTTGATGCTTCTGTTGTTCAGTTGTCGAAAAGGTCCGCATCTTCTGCACCTGCTTCGTTGGTTGCATTTGAGTGCGTCGAAGGTCGTTACGAAAATAACTTCATGAGAAAGTACGATTTCTTCGATGCGAAAAAAAATATTCCTTCGTCACGGAGCCGCCATCACGCAGGATTATCTTCTAGTTGCGTCGCGGAACAGCCTCCGTGGTCTCCATCTTCTCCGGGGTGCTGATGAACACTTGATTAGCACTCCACTTCACTCTCCCCTTCACTGATTATCACGGCGACGTTCCTTCTGACGATCACTCTAACGACGTGTCTGTTAGCGATGTCTCTGTCGGTGACGTCCCTTAAATGGGTCCCTGTTCGGGCGCCAATGTCGATTTTGACGGTTTCAGGGGTTCCGCCTTCCCGATGCGTTTCAGATCATCACTGACCTGAGGGGCCAAGGTTCAAGCAATCGTTTCAGTTTCTTATGTGAAGGGGGGCAATTACGCACAGCTGCGAAGATCTTTTACTGGAGTGACGTTCTGATACAATACTGAAGAATACAATACAGTGAACAGTGAACACAATGAACGGGCGGGGCAGGGCAACGCCCCAGCACCGCTGTGCGACGCGCACACGCCGTAGCTCGGCGGAGCGGCGCGCGACTGTCTGATTGCCACAGTCTGAATGTCTGACGCTTTAACATTACAGCGCGTTATATAGTACGCAGTATCTAAGTCGGGCTCTCCCCATATTGATAACAATACAAGAATAGCAACACAAGAAATCCCGACAGCTCCGACTCCTACAGTTCCATAAGCGGAACCAGAGACAAGGGGAAAGCATTGCTGATTTTGTGGCTAGCTTGAAAGCACTTTCTAATACCTGTAATTTCAAACAGGAAGTGCTAGAAGAGACCCTGCTGGATCGTTTCATTTTGAGTGTGTCCAGTAATGAAATTCAAAATTGCTTGCTAAATGAGGCTGGACTGACATGGCAAAAGGCCATGGATCTAGCTACTGCTAAAGAAACCACACTGAGAGAAACAGTGGGGTTGAGGCAACCAAATTCAATTCTAAATGTAGGTCAGAGCAGAGTTCAGCAAACTGCGTTCAAGCCTCAGGGCAAGACTCAGGCCCAAGCTAGCCCCAAATCAGCATGCAGCGGCTGTGGTAATCTGCACTGGCGTAGAGATTGCCCCTACAAAGACAGTGTTTGTCATGGTTGTGGCCAAAAAGGTCATCTAAAAAAATGTTGTTTCAAACTAACAAAAGGAACAAAAGGGCAGAAATCTGATAAAGGCAACAAAAATAATTTTGTGCATGCTATGCATGAAAAAAGGGGGAGGGAAAACCACCCTAACCCTAATGGAACTAGCAATGGAACCAATGCAGACTACCCAGCCCCCAATCATGGGTGTTATGGGGAAATATTTGCTTTAGCCGAGGAAATGAAACCCCCAATCAAAATAAAATTGTTACTAAATGGTGTGCCATTAGAGATGGAGGTAGATACAGGTGCTGCCAGGTCTATCCTTTCAATGGCCACCTACTCTAAAATACCAGCTAAGTCAAGACCCGAGATGAGACCTTCTGATGTTAAGCTTAGGACTTATGGGGGAGCTGAGCTGGTAGTTTGTGGGGAGATTAGGGCTAACATCCAGCGTGAATCTAGTGGTATGGTTCCTCAGCTAGCAACTATGGTGGTTGTAGACAGGGAGGGGCCAGCCTTGCTGGGTAGGGACCTGATTGATTTTCTTGGGCTAACTATTGTTTCAAATAATGTCAACAAATTGATCACTTGCCCTGAAGAGTTAGCAAATAAATTCCCCGACCTTTTACAACCAGGTCTAGGTTGCTTTAAGGGAAGGAAATTCAAAATAGAAGTGGATCCCTCCGTACCACCAAAGTTTTGTAAGGCCAGGAATGTGCCTTACACACTTAGACCTAAGGTGGAGGCTGAACTTGATAGACTGGTGCAGGAAGGTATCCTCACCCCTGTACAGTATTCAAGATGGGCGGCGGCGATCGTCCCTGTGCTCAAGGCTGATCAAAGCATCCGAATATGTGGGGATTACAAACTCACAGTCAACAGTGCCACTAGGCTTGATACCTACCCCATACCCAGAGTGGAAGATCTATTTAGCGGGTTAGCAGGAGGAGTTATATACTCCAAGCTAGATATGTCTCAGGCATACGCTCAACTACCCTTGGATGAAGACTCCAAGGAACTCACGGTAATAAACACCCACAGAGGTTTATTTGCCTACAACCGTCTCAGCTTTGGAATTGCGTCCGCACCTGGAATCTTTCAGCGTGCCATGGAAGGACTATTGCAGGGCCTCCCAGGAGTGTTCTGCTACCTGGATGACGTCCTGGTGAGTGCCACTAATGAGCAAGAGCACAACAAGCGTCTCTATCAAGTCCTATCTAAACTTCAGGAGGCAGGGCTAAAGCTGAAAATAGATAAATGCCAAATTGGAGTGCCACAGGTATCCTACCTTGGATACCAAATTGACAAGGATGGATTGCACCCCACTGCCGAGAAGGTAGCAGCAATCCAGAAGGCACCAGCTCCTACTAATGTAACTCAACTGAGAGCCTACCTTGGGCTGCTAAATTCCTATAGGAAATTTCTAAAATCATCTGCAACTATGCTGGAGCCCCTAAATACCTTACTGAGGGATAAAACCCCTTGGAAATGGGATGCAAGTCAGGAGAGAGCCTTCCAGAAATCTAAACAAGCCCTCCTGGACTCTCAGACTTTAGTCCACTTTGACCCTCAGAAACCCATAGTGGTAGTGGCGGACAGTAGTGCGTATGGTGTGGGAGCGGTGCTGTGTCATCTTATTGATGGGATTGAACGCCCCGCCTATTTTGCCTCCCGAATTCTAACAGCAAGGGAACGCAACTACTCTCAAACTGAGAAAGAAGCCCTAGCTATGGTGTTCGCACTTCGAAAATTTCATTGCTACCTGTGGGGACAGGATTTCGCTGTGGTTACGGACCACAAACCTTTGTTAGGACTATTTGATCCGGGTAGAAGCATTCCTCCGATGGCATCCGGGCGCATACAAAGGTGGGCTTTACTACTGCAGTCCTACAAGTTCACCTTGCGCCACCGGTCTGGCGTGCTGTTGGGCACGGCTGATGCTCTCAGTCGTCTACCCTTGACAACTCCCGAGGAAGCCACACCTATCCCTGCGGAATGGACGTCCTTAGTAAACTTCCTCGAGTCAGCTCCAGTCACCAGCACCCACATCCGCGACAACACCCTAAGGGACCCAGTACTTTCAAAGGTATACAAATACTGCCAAGTAGGCTGGCCTTCGATGGTAATTGGTGACCCTGATCTCGCTCCGTATACGAGGAGGCGAGACGAATTGTCCACACAAAATGGCTGTGTGCTCTGGGGAGCAAGAATTATTGTACCCCAAGCTCTCAGACAAGCCATTGTGGATGAACTTCACTCTGGTCATGCTGGATCATCCAGGATGAAGGAGTTAGCTCGCAGCTACGTGTGGTGGCCCCATCTGGATAAAGATCTAGAAGAAACAACTAAGTCATGCAGCGAGTGCCTGAGCACTCGAGCCGCACCGACGAAAGCTGAACTCCATCCGTGGGAATGGCCTGCGAAGCCTTGGCATCGCATACACATTGACTACGCGGGCCCAATGGGTGGAAAATACTATCTAGTGATCGTGGATGCACACTCTAAGTGGGTTGAAATTTTTCCCACATCTACTACAACCTCTAGCGAAACGATCTTGTGCCTGAAACACACTTTTGCGACATTTGGATTCCCAGTAACAATTGTTTCAGACAACGCAACGTGTTTCACATCGGCTGAATTCCAAGAATTTGTGAAGGCATGTGGTATGCGACATATTACAAGCGCACCATACCACCCTTCAACTAATGGACTGGCAGAGCGCATGGTACAAACTTTCAAGAAGAATATACGGAAGTCAACGGAACCCCTACGCCTAGCACTAGACAAGTTCCTGTTCAACTATCGGCTAACACCTCACACGACAACAGGTGTTACGCCTGCCGAACTGATGCTAGGCAGGAAAGTCCGCTCTCGTCTTGATCTGCTTTGGCCGTCAGAAGCAATCGCGTCCAAAGTTGCTCAACGCCAGGACGCTCAGAAAAGATACCACCCAGGGTCTCGCGCGGTTGACATTCCGCTGGAGTCACCTGTGATGGTCCGTCAATACACGCCGGGTTCCCCAAAATGGACCCCTGCTACCACCATTGAGAAAACAGGCCCGGTATCCTACAAGTGCCAACTGAAGGGGGGAGAGGTCGTTCGTCGACACCAGGACCAAGTTATTACCTGCTCGAACACCATCCCTGAACCCTTGGAACAACCTACGGAGGAAACCGTTGTGTTTCCACAACCTGCTCAAAATTCATACCCACCACCTCCGACGAATGAACCTGACTCCGAAACACCTGATTACCCGATTCCCACCCAGGAGGCTAGGATGCACGAGCCTCCAAACGCTAGCATCTCGCGCAGGTCTACCCGGGCTCGGAAGCCTGTGGTGAAAATGGACCTTTAGGATTGACTATATTGAATAAGGGGCCTGGGGATACAGGGGGGGGGGGTTTCTAATTAAGGAGGGAGGGGTGTAATATAGCGAGTACTGTAAGTTCTAGTTAGAGAGACCAAAAGTTGGCAACGCTCGAGAGAGCAACACTCGCAAGTCAGTCTGCTAGTGGTCTCGGGCTCAACAACAAGTAAATGTTGGCCGAGTGTGTATATAATTACCTACTGTGGTTGGTATCTAACTTCTTAATTTCTAAACTAATGTACTAATTCTATGCTACCCTATTCTATATATTCCTTTCTATCTCCGCTCTGCTCTCGCTAACCACATTCTGGTATCTGAGTATCTATGTTGTAAGGTATCCAAGAGGTGAGTAAACTATTTTACCTAACTTGATGTCTATTACTATGTTGTGTCTATGTCTATGTGAAACCTATACTGTGCTATAGTGTAGGACGCGATAAATGCCAAATAAATATTGCAAAAGAGAAACAGAAATCTAGTTACACTTCATATCGCATGAAAAACCACTACTCCCCTGAAATATTTCAAGAAAAGCCATTAGACAGATGGAGTGAATTTCAAGGCATGAAAAACACCGGTGATGTCAATTTACAAGTTTCGCTTTTCAACGAAAATTTCGTATGGTCTCTTAACGAATGCGCACCTTTCACTACGAAGAAAGTTGAGCCAAGAATTTCTAAATGGATAACAGATGAGATAAAACAGTTGAGCAGAGCTAAAAGAAATTTGCAGCGTGAGTACAAACTGAATAAATCAGACAGTACGCGTCGAAAATTATATAAAGATCATGAGAAGATCCTACGAAGAAAAGTTAAGGAAGCAAAACGGGACTACTTCCACAAAGAACTCTTGGCGGCAAAACAAAACCCAAAAAGAACCTGGGAAATCATTGGAGAAGTTGCTCAGTATAAAAACTCGGAGTGCAAAAGCACCTTCGACAACCCCTCAAAAATGGCTAATGACTTTAATACTTTCTTCTCAATAGTTGCCGAAGATGTTTTCAATGAAGTATCCAGGACAGTTTCAGACACATCTACAGGAGCAAATCCGAGCGATGTATCATCCCCAAATAGTAGAAACAAATGGAGACCAAAGCCGGTTAGCGTCATAGAGTTACGAAAAATCTTATACTCACTAAAGAATACCAAAGCGACTGGACATGATGGCATAAGTCTCCAACATATAAAAGACACCTTCCCTGTCACAGCACCCCTCATTCGTTTGATAATAAATACATCTATAGCCACAAACAAGTTTCCCGACCAATGGAAATTATCCATTATTAAGCCAATACATAAATCTGTGCAACAAACCAGCTCTTGTCTTACATAGACGAGTCACATCTACTGCATCGCAATCAATATGCTTACAGAAGGAATACCAGTACTCAGGACGCCCTGTTAAATATAACAGAAAAAATTTACAATGATATTGACCAAAAAACTAACTCTCTTACTATTGCTTAATCTCTCCAAAGCTTTCGACAGTGTTGAGCATAAGAAACTTCTACAAAAAATTTCAAACCTCACAATTGACACTCAATGGTTTGAAAGCTACCTACTAAACCGCTCTCATGCAGTGTGCTTGAATAACAAAATGTCATCATTCATACCAAACAATTTTGGCGCTCCTCAAGGTTCAATCATCGGCCCGCTCTTATTTTCAATCTTCATCAATGATTTCCCCACCATGCCGGCAAACACAAAAATCTCAATGTATGCTGACGTACAAATTGCCATGACAAGCTCAACAGCAGATTTAAAAGAAACACAAGCCAACGCTGAAAACCTTCTGAAAAACCTTAAATTGTGGTATGACCATAATGGCCTCAAACTTAACGCAAGTAAAACGCAATGCATTATTTTTGGATCACAGAATGCGACTAAAAATTTACCACCATTCAAGCTAAGATTTGGAGACGATACAATTGAACCAGTAGAGACGGTAAATAAACTGGGTGTTTGGTTTGACAAAAATATGACTTTCAATTCACACGTCGAAACAATGTGCAACAAAATAAACGGAACCTTAATGTTCTTTCATCGCATTAAGAACACACTTGACGAAAAATCTAGATTGTTAGTGATTCAGTCTTTAGTTTTATCGCGCCTGGACTACTGCAGTCTTGTATGGGGAAATTTACCTCAATATCGTCAGGAAGAGTTGCAAAAATGTCTAAACTTAGCCGCCAAAGTGGTGTGCAAAGGAAATTTCAATAAATACGATCATGTCACCCCTCTTTTAAGAAAACTCGACTGGATCCCAATACCGAACAGATTCATGATCCAAAAAGCTCGACAAGTGTTCTCCTCTCTGTACCTCCCCCAAAGTAAGGCAGAGGTGGTAAAATTTTTTCCATCTAATATCGCAAACAAAGATCCAAATCGGAGGAATGATGTTTTAGTCAGTTACCGTTCATCTAACGTGGGACAAAAAGCTCTCTCAGTTTCTGGAGCTTTTTTGTGGAACAAGCTTCCCCAGCATATCAAAAACTCTAAAACTGTAAAAGAATTCAGAGTAAATGTGTCACGTCATTTTGCATCTCTTTTGACCTGCAGCATTTCGGTGTGAATTTCCCCCTTACCAGAAATTTTAATTTTCCTGAAATTTCTGTTAGAAAATTAGAAACTATTTCATTTTACGTTTGCTAAGCCATTCGTACATTCATCTTAACTATTTCTGTCGACAATAATGAGCACCCCAGCCGTGAGTTCAATACAGCAGAATGAACATTTTTTCCATAATTAGGAGTATTTCCTCATCTTTATTTTGTTATTTTTTCTTCTCTGTGTTAATATTTAACATCCGTATGGAAAACATACTCTGAAATACATTTTGTGTGTACACCAATATACAGGTTTATAAATGTGAGGATTGTGCAAAGTTTATAATGAATTAAATTTTGGCTAACTTTGTCTCGCTATTTCAAAATCATTCTCGAAGATGTTTTCAATCGATTTCGGCTGAGCTGGGGGGAGGGGTTAAATTAAGCATTTGCATTTAGTCTTTTAATATTTTTCCGTGCGTTCAGTGCACACCGGCACTAAACTTTAAAATCGAAAAAAACTGTTAATTTGTGTTATCAAAATTATCACTTTGGACCATTGCTTAATCTACCTATATGTGCCAAATTTTGTAAATATTCTCCACTCAAATGTGATATCCGGCCACAATGTTACTCCATTTTATCCCATGTACACATGTCTGAATAATGCTGAAGAGTTGTGTTGTTTCTTGACTGTAACCTGAGTTTTCTTAAAAATTTCTATGAAGAAACTAAAAACCAGTTCATTTTACGTTTTCCGAAGTCATCTTTTCCTTTTAGTTATTTTTTTTCGAATAATTTCTTAGGATTACAATGAGCTCTACTGTCATTATCGGTGTAATAGATGGTAGGTTGTTTCTATCCTCTTATTTTATATTTGTATTTTTTTCTTATATTTCATTCTCAATAAGTACATATATTAATATGTGTGTGTACGTTTATAGGTATATCTATATCTACATAAATAGATATACATGTTTCTATTTCATTTCTTTACACAAAAACCATCCGTTTAATAAATTTTATTGCGCTAGCGAAATGATTCAAAAATAGATCTCCCACTTACTCCATAGGACGTCTCTGTGAATCAGATTAATGACAAATACAATTAATGAAATTAATCGTAATTTGAGCGTATGAATCGTGGTAAAATTATCTTTCTGTCCGTATGTTGTACAAGCAAATTTTGATGTTGAGTATATGTTTGTTTGCGCATTTCTGCCAAAATTTTGTAGATATTTGTCAATCATGAGTGGTAACTGGCCTACACTGTATCTCCATTTTATCCCATGTACCCATGTCCGCATGATGTTGCAGAGAATATCGAGAAGATATGATATATGATATGATATATTGAAGATATATGTTTTTTTTGTTGTTGTTCCTCAGCGGTAACTTGAGTTTTCTTAAAATTTCCTTTAGGAATTAAAAAACCATTCCAGTGTCTTCAGTGACTCCGTGGTGTGAGGACGGGTGTGGCGCTCGCTCCGAAACAAAGTGCCTATTGTTAGAAAGAATGTACCTCTAACCTAAATGGGTACCCACTCTCGTCCTGAGTATTCAAATGTGATTTAAATACCCCATATATAAAAATAATCAAACTAAAAGCATAATATTCCCTCAAAAGTGTGAGAGTATTCAACCCTCGTTTACACAACGACCGAACTCCCTCGATCTTCAAGATGGCTAACAAACGACGCAGTACCAGCAACAGCACCAACAACAGCAGCAACAACAGCACCGAATTTCAACCGAAGTTTGGTCAATACCCTGATGTGTCTAGCCTAACGAAAGGCGGTAAAGAAGTGGTCTCTGCCCTAATAAAATTCTTCGATTCAGTGATGACAAAATTTAATAGTGATATTGAAAAAATGCAAAATGAAATAAGCCACCTTAAAACGCTATTTGGAACAAAAGAAGCGGAACACAAAAAAATTCTCGAAGAACAGAACAAGAAAATGGATAGTTTAACCTCCCGCCTCGACCAGTTGGAAAAAAAATTATCAACGCCGAGACATTGAAGACAAAAAATGTACTCTCGTCATTTCTGGAAGGGAAATACCGCAATCTCACGCAAACGAAATCTGTAAGGATACAGTCTGCAAACTCCTGAAGGACAAGATCAACATTGACCTCTCCGACACTGATATGACGTCAGCTACAAGAATGGGGAAAAACCAGTAACTGGGAACGTAGATCAAGGAAACATTGCATTTGAACTAAAACATTACAACAAAAAACGTGAAATTCTCAACGCCTGCCGAGAAAAGAAACCAAAGTTCTTCTTCATAAATGAATACCTCATACCTTCACGAGCTAACGCCATGTACATTCTGAGGATGGCCAAAAGGAAATTCCCGGATAAAATTGGAACCCCAAAAACACAGGATGGAAACATTTTCATATTTAACCCCGGAAACCCAGATTCAAGACGCCGCGAGATCAACACGCCAGCTGACCTCGAACAATACCTGATGCAACAACTCGATATGACATCAAAACAAGTCATGGGTGACTAGACTAGGTGATCTCCTAAATTTGATTTGTCAGTTTTCGTGTTAGTTTAACCTCAATTAAATATCATGTCAGCTTATCCTCAACTTGATGTTAGCTTAACCTGAATCTATACAAATGTTTAACAGATGTGTTTGTAAAATTTATGACAGGTGTATGTGAACTTTTGCAACAACGCAATCAGCAATTTTTACCTCCCAATGTTACTGTGATTTTTTTTTTCATTTTTTACCACTAAAGTTTTTTGTTACGCGTAAACCATATTAGCTGATTATATCATTGTCATTATAATCTTTAAAACTTATTACCTGTTGTATGAGAACTTGTAAAAACGCCCTAATGCAGCAATCTGTTTACACCAATGTTGTGATAATGAACTCCATTATCAATCGCTCATGGATTGAGTTTATGTGTACTCACGTAATCGCTCTAGATTTTTTTTTTCTTTTTATACTCTATTCTCTCGTACCTCATAAGCTAGTTTTTTTAGACAGGAATATCCCTTAAAGCTTGACTCTGTATTTCGTTTTAAGCTCTATAGTACCTAATTCTTACTGTTTACTAATTTTAAATGACTGATCACCCTGAGATTTTCGAGGAAATAGACCCAGATCTCAATCATTTGAACAGAATATATCCAAACCTAAACGACTCTCAAGAGTGTAGGTATACTAATATATCAAAATTCAACGAAACTATACGAATAACTGACCGAGATTTCTCACTCCTGTGTTGGAACTGTAGGTCACTCTATCCAAAATTTGAAGAGATACACTGTACTATTACTGAACTTAAATATAACCTAGACGTGATTAGCTTCACCGAAAGCTGGCTAGATGACTCGACTAAAGACATGATTCGATTTGAAAATTATCATAGTTACCATTCGCTAAGAAAAAACCAGCGGGGTGGAGGCATCAGCACATATATATCTAACCACATAGACTCGAGAACCATTGCAAGTGCAACAATGAATCAGGATCATATAGAATCACTCTTCGTAGAACTGTCTAGAGATGGTAAACGCATTGTGCTTGGAACGGTGTATAGGCCTCCTACAGCCTGTCCTATATCCTTCCTGAACGAGCTTAATCGTATTATTTCTCAGTTCAACAGGCCCTTATACAATGACAATAATATGCGGTGACTTCGCCTATGATCTACTGAAACATGAAAGCTGTGAACCAATCTCTAATTTCCTAACAACCTTTCAGTCTCAATCCTTCCTTCCGATCATTACAAAGCCTACACGAATTACCTCAGAGTGTGCTACGCTGCTTGACAATATCTTTATGACAGACCCAAGTGATTTTCTTGCTGGAATAATTACTTCTGACTTATCAGATCACTTCCCAGTTTTTCTTATTAAGAAAAATGTCTATATGGCTTGCACCAAGGCACGGGCTGAAACTTACTCATATCGTAAAATAAACGAATCAAATCTTGAAGAAATGCGCACCGTTCTAGAAGAATCAATGCCTACATTGCACACCTCTCAACAAAACAATAATGCTACGAGCATTGATGAAGCAGTAGTAAAGTTGACTGAAACTATAATGACCGCATACAATCAGTGTTGCCCAATTGTAACTCGTACAGTTACCCCGAAAAATAAACAAAAGCCCTGGATTACTAGAGACATCGTGATAAATATAAAGAAACGTCAAGCGTACCTAGCCCTCCTTTGTGAAGGGCGAATATCTAGAGAAACATATAACCGATTCAGAAACTATGTAACAAACCAGATAATAAAATAAAAAAAGAACTACTTTACGCTCAAGTTTACTCAATTCAAAACTGACGTTAAAAAGACGTGGCATCTCCTTAACTCTTGTTGTAAACCGAATAATGCCGATAAAAAGAAAATTGAATATGTTATTCAAGATAATGTTAAATACAATGAGAAGAAAGAAATTGCTAATCTCTTTAGCAACTTCTTCGTAAACGTAGGGAAAACTATAGCCGATAATATTCCAAGTGAGCCTACTGATCACCTGGAATTTATGGATCATATTCAAGAACCCAACTCCTTTTTCTTTACGCCTACAAACTCCTCCGATGTAATTACGTGCATAAACAACATGAAAAATAAATCGAATGGGTTACAAACGTTTCCGACTAAAGTACTTAAAGTTATTGCTGACATTGTAGCCCCGCTGATATCAAATATTATTAACCAATCTCTCTTACTAGGCACTTTCCCGAACTCCCTCAAAAATGCTAGAGTAACCCCTATTTTTAAAAGTGGTGAAAGAACCTCTGTAAACAATTATCGACCTATCTCCGTACTACCAATTATTAGCAAAGTATTCGAAAAGATTGTGTATAAAAAAGTGTACTCTTATTTTGAACAAAAATCATTTCTTTACGATAAACAATACGGCTTTCGCTCTAAAAAATCAACAACACAGGCTATATTAAATCATTTACAATTCCTTTATTGTAATATAGATGAAGGAAAGCCTGTCTTCTCTGTGTTTCTTGACTTTCGAAAAGCATTCGATTGTGTGGACCATAAAATACTACTCTCGAAACTACACTGTTATGGCATTCGAGGGATTGCCCATGATTGGTTCAGATCATACCTAACAAATCGGAAGCAATACGTTGTCATTGACGACGCAAAATCAGACCCACAGACAATTAGCCATGGAGTTCCACAAGGATCTGTTCTTGGGCCTCTCCTGTTTCTGATTTTTATCAATGATATCGTAAAATCCACATCATTCTTCAAATTCATACTTTTTGCCGATGACAGTACGCTTTCTGCTGTCCTTCCGAACCAAAATCCTGCTATGATTGTGGAGAGTATAAATAATGAACTTCATAAAGTTTCATCGTGGCTCAAAGCTAATAAAATAAGCCTTAATATTGATAAAACAAATTATATTACATTCTCATACAAGAAAGATGTATCTCTCCCATGCATTAAAATTGGCGAAGGTGAAATCGAAGAAACCAACTCATGTAAGTTTCTGGGCATCATAATAGATAAACATCTGACCTACAAAGAGCACATCACTCATATTAGTTCTAAATTATCAAAATCCATCGGAATCCTAAATAAAGTTAAAAATTTTCTGCCTGAAACAGCTTTACAAATGCTCTACCGAACGCTGATTTCTCCATACTTGCAATACGGAATAGAAGCATGGCACGGAACGGATAAAAATAAAACCAACAAAATTTTTACTCTGCAGAAAAGAGCAGTCAGAGCGGTAAAGAACCTAGAATATAATGCTCACACAAATGATTCTTTCAAAAATTTACAAATACTTAAACTTTCGGATCTCTACAAAATCTCCATCTGTAATTTCATTTACAAAATATTAAGAAATGATGGCGACAATAGCCTAAGACAATTATTGACTGCGTAAACTGGTCATCACGACCATTTAACCCGAAATAGAAGTAAATTCATGCTTCCTTATTATTCAAGGGCCCGGTCGCAACACAGTATCCTCTTCGTTGGAACCAAAACTTGGAACTCTATACCTGCAGAGATCCGTGAATGTAATTCGTACAAAGTATTCAAAAGACATCTTGAGTCTCACTTCCTATCAGAATACTAGTCGTGTAAGATCACCGTGTCGAAATCTTGCCTCCTATATGTAACTAATGATAATGTCATAATGTAACTTGCCTTGTGTACCATAACCAATCTTCTCTCTGCTCTTGAATCGTTTTATCGAACATACTGTTAAATATAGCCGACTTGACCTATATTGTAAAATACAGCATAAAATATCGATTTAATTATCTCAATGATCAGTCTAATGCGAAACTAGGTTAAGTGAACTAGGTTAAACATTTTTGTACACCCTAGAATAACGTGATGGTAGGATGCCCTAGAAGTCGCTGAACTTATTCGGGCCCACAGGTAGCTATACTCAAATTTGACCATTGTACTAGACTTAAGAAAAATTCTACCTCTGTATCACCCGTGGTAAATAAATTGTTTAAATTGTTTAAATTTATACGTTTTTCGAAGTCCTTTTCTATTCCTTATCTTTCCTCAGGTTATTTCTTACGATTCATCAGAGCTTGGGCTGTCATTTCAAATATTGAAAAAGTAAGATTATTTTTCATGTCTATTAGCATTTTTCTTATATTCGTTTTCAATACGTATATATATGAATATGTGTGTTGGTGTGTGCGTGAGTATGTACGTGTGCGCACGCAATCATAAATGTTTATGTATCAGTGTAAACATGCACACGTTTCGCACACATATATGCGCACATGTACATATATCGGTTTCTATTTCTACTTTTCGCATAAAAAAGCAAAACCTCAAGACACATTACATTTTACCTAAAGCTCTGCGATCAGTTAACACTGCACCAAATTTCAGAAATAAACAAATTGATTGCGCTTGCTTTATGATTTATAAATCGATCTATCACGACCCCGAAGGGCATTTCTGTGAACAGAAGAAATTAAAAAGTATAAACAGACAAAGGAAATAAAGCACTCGTGCAAAAATTATCTCTATATTTGTATGCCGAACAAGCCATGCATTTCAATTTTGAGTGTAAGTTTGTTTACGCATTCCTAGATGTGCGTGCTGTGTTGCGCGATGTTCCTTACAAATTATTTCGAGACTATCTTTTTCTCAATACTTGATTGTCATTTACGGTGTTGTTTCAATCTAGTACGGTGTAGCGTTTTTTGTATTTTTCCTACTTCGATGATCTTATAAATAATTCGAAAAATGCTAAAGAATTCTTCGAAACTGCCAAGTTCTTAGTTGAAATTATCGAAGTAGGAAAAAGGCAAGAAGCGCTGTACCGGAATCTCTTGGAATATAAAATATCCAAGAGATAATATTTCTCATTCAACTACCCTTAACAGAGTTAAACTATTAGCACGACCCGTATGGTTTGTCTATTAGTACGCCTCGTATATTTTTTCTATTAATATGCCTCGTATGGTCTATCTATCTGTACACCTATGATAGTATTGTCTAATATTACATCTCGTATAGTTTGTCTATTATTATGCCTCGTACGGCTTATCTATTTGTACACCTCGAATGGTTTGTCAATTAGTATTCCTCGTATGGAACTTTGTTAGACTATTAGCACACCACGTGTGGTTTGTCTATTATAGTACGCCTCGTATATTATGTCTATTAATATGCCTCGTATGGTCTATCTATTGGTACACCTCTGATAGTTTATCTATCAGCACACCTCATATAGTTTGTCGATTATTATGCCTCGTATGGCTTATCTATTTTTACACCTCGGATGGTTTGTCAATTAATACTCCTCGTATGGATCTTTTGTTTTAGGACGTCTTATATTAAGGAACTTTTAAAAGCCAATATGTTGGCATATGTATCTCATGTGACAACTTGGAAATAAACGGTTTTGTTTGTTTTTTGTTTTTTTGCAACGCAGGATCAAGTTTGTCATTTGTCTGAGGCATTCGTGGGGCAACATACTTGATCTGACGCATGCAATCCTTGAGACCGGTTACATATGCGGAACGGTCAGCAGATGAAAATTCAGGCAAAGGTTTTGGGTCAACAATGTCGCCCGGGAGACGAAGCGTCTTTCCATACAACATTTATGCTGCTGTGCACTGCTGATCTTGCCTATGCAAATTCCCAATACTCAATAATATTACTGGAAATCTGTCAGTCCAATCGTGACTGCAATTCAGGCAACGTAATGCCGATTTTAAATCTCTGTGGACTTTCTCAATAAGTCCATTTGACTGCGGATGATACGCGGTAGTGCTAGTATTTGCACAACCTAAGGCGGCGCTAAGCTCACTCCAAAATTTGGAGGTAAATTGTGATCCCCGGTCATGCGTGACACTTAAAGGAACCCCAAATCTGGAAATCCAGGTGGTCACAAAGGCGCGAGCTACAGTATCAGTTTGGGTATCAGGAAGAGGCACGGCCTCAACCCATCTAGTGAACCTATCAATTATGGTTAACAAATAGGAATGACCACGCGACAAAGGCAAAGGACCCACCAAATCTAGGTGTACGGAGTCGAATTTGTGTCCTGCAAATGCACAACTCTGTAGCGCTGCACGATTATGTTTCACAACTTTGCTACTCCGACATGCATGGCAATTTTGCATAATTTGCTTGACCTCCTCACGCATCGCTGGTCAGACGAAACGATCGGATATTAAACGCAATGTACGGTTAGTACCAGGATGTGATAGAGAATGATAGTGAAGAATAGCTACTCTGCGGAGAGTCGCAGGAAGATACAAACGAGAAGGTCGCTTAGCATCACGGTACACGTTGTCAACCAAGGTTAATTTCAAAGAGGTGGTGTTAGAAGGTTTGAGAAGATCCTGGAGTTCAGGATCCTCCTTCTGGGTCTTGGATATATTTCCGAAGGTGATTTCACCACTGGTTTGGACAGAATTAATTCTAGATAGACAGTCAGCGACAGTATTGTCGAGACCTTTGATGAATCTAATATCCGTAGTGAACTGACTGATAAAGGACAGGTGTCGAGCTTCTCTTGGCGAGTGTCGCTCAGAAGGCATGTTGATCGCCAAGGTCAAATGTTTGTGGTCTGTGTAGATCACGAACTCCCTTGCCTCTAGAGCATAGCGAAAGTGTCTCACAGACAGATAGATAGCAAGGAGTTCCCTACCGAACGCGCTGTAAGCACGCTCAGTGGGCGATAGCTTTTTGGAAAAGAACGCAAGAGGAGAGATATTAGTCCCAACTTTTGTTGCAAAACGGCACCTACGGCAGTACTAGAGGCATCAACCACTAAACTGAAGTCAGCATTGGCAATTCGGTAGGATATTTCAGTCGCGGTAGCTAGCTTGTGCTTAATCTCGTCAAAAGCTTTGCGCGCTGCATCCGTCCACTTGACATCAGTAGATTTACCTTTACGCTTTGGTTCCAGCAAATCTGACAAGGGGGCTAAAGTTTGGGCGCAATTTCTGATGAATCTATGATAGAAATTAACAGAACCTAGGAACCTTCTCAGTTCCTTCTGGGTCTGTGGAAGAGGAAAGTTTTTGATCACTTCTACTTTGGAAGGCAAAGGTTTTAGACCTAGGCTAGAGATTTCATGACCTAAGTAAGTCAGTGATGGCTTTCCGAGCTCACATTTTGCAGGATTTACCAGGAGTCCATTGTCGGACAGTCTTTGAAACACGACCCTAAGATGGTTTTTATGTAGCTCCGGGGTTGCGGATGCCACAAAAATGTCGTCAAGGTACACATAGGCAAAAGTGAGATCCGAGAAGATTTCAGCCATGTGCCGTTGGAATGTCTGAGGAGCATTCCTCAGACCGTAAGGCATCTTCAGAAATTCAAATAGACCAAATAAGTGATTACCGCGGTCTTAGGTATAGCGCTTTCCTCAAGTGGTATTTGATGGAAGGCGCTCTGGAGGTCGATTTTTGAGAAAATTTGTGCTCCCTCTAAATTTGCACTAAAATCATGCAGGTAAGGAATAGGGTAGCGGTCAGGTAGAGTAACGGCATTCAACCTGCGGAAATCCCCGCACGGTCTGAATTCACCGTTAGCCTTGGGTACTAGCAAAAGAGGGCTAGCCCAAGGGCTTTTGGAACTGCGGATGATGCCGCTGTCTAGCATCCTAGCAAACTCTTTCTTGGCTAAAGCCAATCGATCAGGCGGTAGTCGCCTAGCTCTGGAGTAAACTGGCGGTCCAGTTGTTTCAATGAAATGTTTTGTGCTCGTCTGCACATTTTTAGAAGCTAAGTTAGAGTTTGTTAATGCAGGGTATTCTGCGAGAACCTGCTCGAACATGCACTCTTTCTTGAAAGCAATAGAGAACGAATGCAAGACATTAGCTCTAGTTATGCCCCAAGCGTGAATTGAGATCTGTGTCTCCTCGTCCCTAATTCTACGGTTTTTAACATCTACAACGATCCCATACTTCGCTAGGAAATCCGCGCCAATTATGGGCACTTGGACTTCCGCGATGAGGAAAGTGAAAAGAAAATTTCGCCTCAATCCCAGACTGCACTCTAGTACTCTCTCTCCATAACAAGCTATTGGCGTGCCATTTGCGGCGCGTAGTGTCGCCACCAAATTATTATTGTTTTTATCTTTAGCCGTGGCTGGGATAATTGACACACTTGAACCAGTGTCGATGAGAAATCGATATTTGGTAGTGGGATCTAAAATAGTTAAGAGGCGAGTAGTCTGGGAATGAGGCAACGCAGTACTCGCTACTATGCGTCGCTGTTGTCGTTTCCCGAAGTCATTTCGGTATAACGAGGACAGTGTCTAGAGGCACATTTGCGAGCCTGGTCGCCGAACTTCTCATGATACCAACATAAGAGACTGTTGGCATCGCGAGAGCGCGATCTAAAGCGGCGGTTTTGATTCGACCTATCATAAGATCTACCTCTATCGAAACGTTGAGGAGGAGGAAGAGGATGATAGTCATAGGGATAGTCGAAGGCATGGTAACGTGAGACATTCCTTGGGCCTTGCTGGATATGAGCTACACTCTGACCTAACGGGCAATTCTGGAGCTTGCTTCAGCTCTGCGATTTCTCGCTGCATCGTTTCTATTGTTGCTGAGGATTGATTATTAGCAGTATTTGACGGGCTAATATTCGCAGTTGATGCGTTCAAGGAAGCAACTTGCGGTGCTTGTGACATATTTAGGTTGCGCATCACTGTCTCAGTAGCCTGAGCAAGAGTCTCGAGACTCTCTCTCGGACCGACCATCGACAGGAAAGGTCGCACCGTAGAAGGTACTTTGCTTAAGAAAACTTCTCTGAGAAATCTCTCAGCTACGGCAACACCGGCTGCAAGTTTTCGCAACTCCTTAACTAATGAAGTAGGAGAGACAGAGACAGAGACAGGTGGAATTGCTGAGGCGTCAACCAATGACCTAAACTTGTCCGCATCGGACATTTGTAATTTTTCCATGATTTTACTTTTTAAGATCCCGTAATGGTTTATTGCTGGCGGATTGACAATTAAATCATTAGAGTCACTTAACATTTGCGTGGGCGCAGCGGCTATTAATGCATAGAACATATCACTCTGCTGGGTAATATTATTGTAGCGGAAAATCGATTCCACTTGGTTGAACCAAGTTTGGCTTTCTGCTGGTATGAAAGAAGGCAAAGTTATAGGCTTGTTGCGCGCTGGAACTGCCTCATTCTCCGTGTCGGACATACTGGCAATTTTTTTCTTTTTAATGCAAAATTAAGCTATAGCGGCACGGAATTTACGTAATCAACACCTAATAACTTTGGTATTAAAGTGTCAAAAGGTTTTTCGTTACTAGTTACCTTATTCAATTATTTAAACAAAGTTTAAACGGAAAGAAAGAAATAATGGAAACAAAATTTTTTACGGTAGTCAGAAATAAGCGTACAGCACGGAAATAAGGGAAAAAGAAAATTTTTCTACCTACTGTGGCACATGAAACAAAAGACAGGAAACAGCCTGAAAGAAAAAAAATTTTTAGAGCTGCTCAGAGAACGTTAGCACATTACATCCATGGAAAATTCTCAAGACATACTACGCAATGGTAAACTTATCATTACAATGATATGCCAACATTATCCTCTCTCGCATTTTTCTCAAACACTTATAGAGTTGAATAGTTTTGTTTTAAGCTCGAAAGCTGGGGTCACCAATGTTAACGTTTGGACGGGTATGGCCAAACGCTAATCATGAATCGATAAGGTTTTCGAATTTTGCAAGAGAGGTCAATGACGACACTGATTGGGGATTTGACTCAGCTTTGAGGTTTTCTTTATTGAAGGAAGCCGTGATGAGCGATGGCGTGCTTGGCTTCTGAAGATCTTCTCTTAGATGGGAAAACTCCGTGCAGGCGGCGTCCGGCGAGCGATGACGTTGGCCAGGTGTAAGTGAGTGTTTTTGTGGAGGTTCGCAATATGTTAAATTTTTGCGACTGACATAATATGGCAAGAAAGGCAAATTGTCGTGGTTTGAGCGGGCAGATTAGTTTGCCGTTAGTAGTAATATACTCGGCTCTACCCAGGTAGCAAGAAATTATTAGGTCAATATTGGGTTGATAATTATTTATTGACCTTATATTGGAATCTTGGATTACAATAATTGGCTAATAACAAGACAATATAGAAAAAAGATATATTTAGTTATAATATCAACTTGTTATTGGGGCAATGTAGTAAATAATTTTATTTCTACTAATGAACCAACAGTGTATATATCTATGTACGATATTCATATAAGTGGAAATTATCTCATAATAACTAAAAATTTCGCCATTTAATGAAATTTGTTAAAATATAAATTATTATTGTCCAAACATTGGGTTGATATCGTACGCCAATAATACGAAGTAATTTGTATGAAATGTACCAATTAAGTTAATGAATAGTTATTTCAGTCATTGATGAGAGCAGATATATATGGCAGATATCAATAATTGTGAATACGTTACAATAATATGTTTATTCAGAATTACTGTAATCACAGGTTCACAGTTCTAGTTTTTTCAGTCGTTCAATGAGTTACGAAGGTCTAGGATGATATAAAGTAATTTACATAGATGATATAAATGACTTAATTTCGGTATGATGGTAATGAGTAGGCTTATTCCTCCCATATAACCCATTTGGCATGCATCATTCTTTGAGTAAAGCGCTTTCTTGCAATTTTTCAAGCACTCATATAACTGCTGCTCAGATGAACGTAGCGTATGTGGTTGTTATGTCTGATTACACAATCGGGTATTGACATCAATCAACTGAAAAAAATCAGAAATTATAGTTTTATTCACGTAGACTAATTAATTTGTGTGGAAAAAGCTATTTAAAAATGTCAAAAATACAAATATACGTATTATTAGGCGTAATTCAACCGATTAATCGATCTATTGCTAATACAGCCCTCAAGTCGGACGTTTTGTGTGCGATACGTTAAGCTCGGTCCAGCATGACTCAGGCGTCATTCGCGGTAGTTTGAATTTAGCGACTGTCTGGGGCGAAGTAGTTGCTGTGCACTTCAAGTTTAGGACATTAATTGTTTAGCTATCAACAGCAAGAGGGCAGCTAACGTGAATTTGAAATTATTTAAGTAACTGGAGCAAACGTGTTCCCGTTTTTTTGTTTCATTTGGTTTTCAACAACAACCATATTTTTGAAACGAAAACGTTCCCTACGTTTCAAATTTAACCAAACTACGCGTAGACAAACGGCTTTCATACTCCCATAGAATATAGGGTAGACATAATTTATGGTACAACTCATTGTAAAACAGTTGTTCATGAATTAATGGTCCATAGAAATCTTTATTCAGCATTCGTCATATTTGAGTTACTGTGCAGTAAAGAGCATGAATAATAGACGTGAGAAACCTTGTTCTGAACGCATCGATGACACTGGTGACCTGACACGATTCGTACGACTGAAAGTGTGGGAAGCATTGAAGAATTTATTTTTCCAATTATTGATCTTGTAAATGAAGTTATAAATGTCGTTTATGAAGACATGGAAAATATTTGTGAAACGATTTGTTTTCAACATGACAAAAGTTTTAGAAGGGTGACACAAAAAAGTAGTATCTGCTTGGAAGGCTTCTCATTTAGGGTGTATTTTATTGAAAGTTTTGCGATTTTACAATGTGTGCAAATAACTAAAATAGTGATAGATTTTTCTGTGATGCAGTGTGATCCCAACGCACATATGTGAGTTCTGACTATTAAATTATTTGAGGAAACTTCAATACCATTCCTTTAATTTTCTTATTTCATTAATTTATTCAAGTTCTTTAAATTTTTTGTTATAATAGCTCTATGTATTGTACAAATGTATTCTTAATTGTTGATAGGTGATATTAATGTTTTTTAACTATTATTCTCTATATTTTTATTGTATTTCTTTTTTTTTCATTGTCTAGACCAGCTGATTAACGGTTTATTCATTAAAATACTGCGCAAATACTACGGAAATGAAAAAGAATTAATAGGGCTTTCACAAAATTGTGAAGGAAAGACGTACGCAAGATTGCCAACATTCCTCCCTTGGAACGTCTTTGCTGTGTGGTTAGGGCTGCCTAAGCTAATTTATAATCTAACCTTTCCTTTTGGCATTTTGGTAAGCATCAATGTTAGTGCCTGTTGGTGAATGGCATGTATGGTACCATATTAAATTTTGAACCATACGTTATTCATTAAGGAAGTCAGCCACAATGAGTGGGCCATGGCACCCATGATACCCTTCCGTAATACTCATTTGCAAGTGACAAAACTTTATTTACTTACGTTCGATAAATTATATTCGCATGAACATATTTCTCTTTACAGCACTTTTCAATGTAAAATTAAATTCTTGCGAATGGGGGGACTGACATTCAGAAATCTACCCGAAGGATCCCAATGAGAGTCAGAAAACATATTCTGATCTACAAGGAGTTCAACTTCTGATCTTTCTATGAGGTTACCCAGTCTAACTTTTTTGCCAGGGCATGCATAATTTTTGCTGCCCAAGCAATTCAATTATTTGGGCGGCGAAAAACATGCATGCAGGCTGCAAAAATGTTCGACTGGGTATACATGTACGAGTTCAAACAGTGATGTGGATTGGTGCAAAAGACAAGGATGGTAACTTGAACGTTTTTAAATTTACTTATTTTATCTTACCAAGTGAATGAATACTGCTTGCATTGCGTTGTTCCAATGCTGTGCTTGATAACTTTTTATGACTAATCAGTTTTGTTAAAGATTATCTGAATTAGTTGGCCTATCTTGTCAAAGGGACCAGAATAGGTCAAAATATTTAATTTCTAGAGATTTATGTTGTCTTAAATTAATGTAATGAAAAGAACCATATAGTTTTTTCACTTCAATTTTTCCCAACTCTTAAAGATGTATGTGTATAGATATGCTGGTAGGTTGCAGCTAAACTTTTCCTGTGACCAACAATAAATCATGTTTTTATATTCCTTTTTACTAAGCAAAGCACAAATCTACAGTAACACTACCATCTATCGTACATTGTGCAACAAATGTGAAAAGGTATAATTATTTTTCAGTTAAATAATATGGGCCCCATGTCAATCCCACATTTGTGTCTACTTGGGTATTGTTCGATTGTGCTGATATTTTGCACGCCTTGTTTATATGGTATTTCCTAAGTTTTTTATATCCTGTTTATCATTTCACGAATCAAAACTGGATTGACCATTTGCACCTCACTATTAGGTATGTATATCTAGGTAGTATTTAGCTACTAGTAAGCTAAGCTAATATGTAAGTATCCACACATTAACAGTTATAATGGTGATATAAAAATAATGGTGACATAAAAGTTCTGAACTTATATACATATATGTACCTAGAATATTATATAAACCAGAATGGTAAGTTGCCCTGTTAAAGGAGACCAATTTCAATTTTTTTAGTTTGAACTTAATCTGAAGCTACACTGACAGTAGTTTTATTTTGTTTGTTATACAAACTGTATTTGTAATTTTTTTTAGTTCAAATGTAATAATTTTAATTCATTTGTAATTGAAATCATGTATTTTTCAAGTCAGTAATGAATATATTTTCATGCACTTTGGATTTAGTATGACCTTAAGAAATTTTGAAACAAGCCCGCTAATATTCTTGAAGCAGTCATAATTTGTATTAATATTTCAGCTGTATATACAGTCACCTTTAATCCAGTGTGTACCTCAGTTTTCTACTACTTAACTTAATGTAATTAATAACTAAATTGGCTGCTCTTGAACATTAGCATTCGTGCCACAATGAAGGATTTGGGCTGTCCTGAAACCCTCATTAATACCAAGATGTATCGTACTGACTATTAGTCGTGAGCAAAACCGGTCCCTCACTCTTTTATAATGGCAAGAACTCAGTTTCATTCAATAACGAAATACTGGGAACTCGACTAGCTATATGTTTTCAATTTAATGTAAACTATGTAACCGCGTTCTAATTTTTATTTGCAATGAACCGAATTACTGTAGCCACAAAACGAGCGGCTACCACTTCTACCATCATCGCTGGCAGTAATTTATTCAGTACTTTTTAAAATAATTATAGCTAGTTAACTAATTTGAAATACATCATTATGAGCATTTTTGCATTTTTGAGCTAAAATGATACATCTTGGGGGGACACGATTTCTTCTCAGGTGAAACGGGATCAAACCGCATGTACAGGTTGCCCGACCACTGGTACGTGCAACACAAAATTTGGACTTCTACCCTACGATGGCAAAGAGGTTTGTAATCATGGAATCATGGATTTTAGATGAATTTGAATGCTGTTTAGTTTATATTTTTGAACCAGTATCAGCTAATTATTGTGTCAATATTGCATTGATATTGAGGTATTTCCTTAAACAACACTTTGGCTCAGTAATTAATTTCTAATTTCACATCAATATTGAGAAGTATTCAAAGACCAGAAATCTATATAATTCTGATAACTATGTACATCAGATAGCATAGTTATTAGAATTATAGATAGTTCTGGCCTTTGAATACTTCTAAATATTGATGTGATATTAGAAATTAATTACTGGGCCTAAGTGTTGTTTAAGGAAACACCTCAATATCAATCCAATATTGACACAATATTTAGCTGATATTGGGTTAGTGAAAATATAATTATCGGGACAATATGTATTACCAATATCAACTTGATATCAGGAATTGAATATTAACCCAATGTTATTGTAGGGAACACCTCATTATCAAGTCAATATTGGTGCAATAATCAGTTGATATTGGGTTGATGTTAATATTGTTATTGGGCCAATATATTTTTCCAATATCAACCGAATTTTCCAAAATAAGGTATTGCCCCAATGTTCATTTTCAATATCCAGTCAATATTGGGACTGTATATTGGCTCAATATTAGGTCAATAAACTTTGCTACCTGGGTACTAGCTCCAAATCAAGTAGTTGGAAGTGATATGCGACCAAAAAAATCAGAACGTCTCAAGTCACAACTGAGCAATTTACGTGATGTATCTCGATGGTGTAGTGCGAGATAATATGCCACATGAACTGAACTTGTAAGGCTAAAAACCCAAGGAATGTGTGTTGTGGTGTTTGGCGCCGTCGAGGGTCTGCAATAATCGAAAACGCTGAATGAAAGGTTCTCGAAGAGGCATCAAAGAAAAGTTCCACAACTGACAGTCCCTACACTGCAAAGATAAATTTTCCCATCACGGAGAAACCCTGAACCTTTTCCATAGATTTAACTCAAAGCTTTAGTTCCATTAAAGGCTCAGGAAGAAAATAGGAAGGTTAGAAACTGGAAATGACTGTTCTCCTTTTGTCAAGCTCATGAAGTAGGATAGACTTTTAGCAGCTGGCAAGCTCTTTCACTACTGCCCTTGCTTTAAAAATAAGAGCATGAAATTTACAAGAATTTTTGGTAAATGACATAATTGTTATTCATATTGAAAACTACCTGCGATTGAGCACACAATTTATGGAATATAATGAACTTTCACGCAGCTAAAACTTTTGCAGGAATATGCATGACAGTACAAGACTTGTGATTTTTAGAGCAGTAATAATCGGTTATTCCATTTTGTGGAATTATGGAAAATACATGTGACTTAAAAACACATTATTCGTGGAATAGAAAGAAAATATGAAAATAGCTAAAATGCATAGAATGGGAATTAATACTTTTTCGTACTCTACATTATCTAGGTTCACACGAGAAATAAAAAAGAAAATCCTAAATTCACCCATGTCAATCATACTGAAAAACACTGCAAGAATATCCTGTAGTAAAAGGATAATATTTACACATAAAGGAGGTGCAATTCTTGAACATAGAAATGACATGACACGGCAGTTTTCGCGTTCGCCATCTTCCCGCGAGAACGCCGGCATTCCACCGTACGCTCTGACGAAGTATTTTTATACGCGAGTAGCAAAATCACCATGACAGATGCAAGTATATATTTTTGCCGCAAGAATAAAAGGAACGTGCTTGAATGTTGATAATAAAACCTTGACACACGAAATGCACATGACATGCAATATTCACGCTATGTCATATTGAGATAACACTCTGAATAAACCATGCTACTTCACGAATTCTACGAATATCTACGTATTTAATTAATACAGCACTGTCACAATTTATACTTAACACCATGCACACTAAGAAATGATATACTGTGTCAATATACTTTACCAGATTTTGCTCTATTTGAACACTTAATTTCTTTCACTTACGAGAACGGTATAACGTACAGGCCAAAGAGAAAAGAAAAAGAAAAAGAAAGAAAAACAGTATATTTCCAATATAGATGGTACAAAAGTACCATCATTGGTTTTTAAAATCTCTTAAAATTAATACATTTAGATGATACACACACACGAGTATTGTAAAACTCGTGTCACTAGTCGAAAAGAAATGATTGAGGGCAATGTACTCCTAATCTTGCTTAATCTACATTTGATAATACATGTAATGATAATTATAAGAGACAACACAATTCCATGGACGATGCATTTTCATTGTGAGGTGAAAACACTTTTGACAGTTTACACGTACATGACATAAAACTTCGCAATTCTTGACGCCAGGAAATAATACATGAATCGCTTGTTTCGGCCAATGTTCAAAAGTGTCATTGTGAGGAAGCATGAAAAAAATATATATATATATAAATATACATCCGTATACATATACATATATATATATATTCATACATATATATACATGTACATATACACACATACATATACATGTATACACGTACACATAAGCATGAGGACCAAGAAGATAATAAGTTTTGTATTTCTAATCCAACAATTTTAACATAGCGGTCATTAGTTGATAAGCATTTTATTTAAACAAAAAGTGGATGATCGCACAACAAATGTATAGTTTTTACATGAATGCTTTACAATAATAAAGAGATGACGAGTTAGGTAATGTTACAAGTTGAGAGTGAACAGAAAAAAGACCATTATCTCTAGTAAAATGCTAGTTGTCAGTCTAGTACAGACATGTGTGCACATATACACGCAAATATATACATATACACATGCACGCACATAATTACACCAAACTCGTAAGGATACACAAATGCATTTCTATGCATCGAGGCAATACATACGCATTCTATTTAGTGTCATATGCACAGCGTGCATACGTACAGATATATACAAGTGAGCATGTGCGCGAATATCAGCGTAAACCAGTCAGTATAAACCAGAAATTCCAATCGAGGGAAACGGAGAAAATATCTTTTATTATGGCGTGAATTTTATAAAAATTTCGTACTACAAATAGTGGCACAAAACAGTCTACCTAAGTCTGAAACATGAAAACGATTTTGGGACGTGAATAAGAAAGAAAACATAAATATCCTATAAAGGTTTCATATTAGAAAAGAAAATCACATTATCTTTGAAATATGGCGCAAATTGTCGGCAATTGATAAACAGACATAGGTATCACATTATTATAAGCATATAACTATAAGCGTAATACTGCAATATAAATGGGTGATCACACAACGAATTTATTGCTTTTTTTACATGGTTGCTTTACAATTTCATATTAGAAAGTAAATCACATTATCTTTGTAATATGGCGCAGAATGTCTGCAATTGATAAACACACACACACACATAGGTACCATAACGGTCTAGTTTGATGCTTGCACAGAAATGGAGAGGAATGACATAAAATGCAACCTTCGACTGGTTTATCTACTCTAGTGCACACAGGTGTACATGCACATATGCACACCCATATGCCCACATACACCTATATACGTACACACATATTCAAGTAAGCATGTTTGCAAACGGCAGCGTATAGGCGATCAAATCACACTACCTACGCTTACTCTAAAACTGTTTTGTGATATCTTGTATTATAAAACAATAAGCGAGGGAGATTTTTGAGCAATGGAGATACCAGGCAAATATGATTCGACAGTACTTATTTTGTGTGTTCTGTAACTAAGAATTATTCTTGAGACACTAGATGACGAGTTATTTTGGCTTTAAATTCTCTCGGGCTTTGAGGGACTTTAATACTCAGGGGAAGTTTGTTCCACAGTAAAGCGCCTGATATGGACAGAGCCTTCTGCCCTAAGTGAGTTGAACGATAGTTGACTAAAACATTATTGCTTCTATTCGGTTTTTGATTGGTTACAGTGGGTGGATGGAAACACACTATCTCAGCATTGCTCTGAGGAAGATATAACGAGGAGAATACGTATTGGGCCTTCTGCATGAGGAGCCTTTCTTGGATAGGAATCCAGCCGAGTTTATTGAGGAGAGGGGTTACGTGGTCACTTCTTTTGAAATTACCGTTGCATACCACCTTCGCTGCAAAATTCATGCACTTTTGTAAGTCCCTATGAAGGTATTTAGGTAAGTCTCCCCATACTAGGCTGCAGTAGTCAATGCGTGATAACACAAGGGATTGAATTGCTAATAATCTGGATTTTTCGTCTAGCATACTTTTTATACGATGAAAAAACATTAAAGTTCCGTAGATTTTGTTGCAAGTAGTCTCAACGTGAGATTTGAAGGACATATTTCTATCGAACCAGATTCCTAGATTTTTAACTTTTTCTGATGCATTTATTTTATCATTTCCAACTGCAAGAGTAAGATCTGAAGTTTTTTTAATTGCATCTTTGGATCCAAAAATAATGCATTGTGTTTTATTAGCATTTAATTTAAGACCATTTCGGTCGTACCATGATTTCAGGCTAGTCAGTAAAGTTTCGGCTTTAATTTGCGTCTGTGGTATTTCCGATACAGAACTTGTTATTGCAATTTGAACATCATCTGCATACATCGAGATCCGTGTGTTAGAAGGCATTGGAGGGAAATCATTAATGAAAATAGAAAACAGTAGCGGACCAAGAATTGATCCTTGGGGAACACCAAAATTGTTTTGAATGAATGGGGACAATTTGTTTTCTATGCGGACTGCATGAGATCGATTTGACAAGTAACTTTCAAACCATTGCGTGTCTATTCCCAAGTTCAGTATTTTACGTAGAAGTCTATTATGTTCGACACTATCGAACGCCTTAGAGAGATCGAGTAGCAGCAAGAGTGTTACATTTTTTTGATCGATGTCACTGTATATTTTTTCAGAGATATTGAGCAGAGCGTCTTGAGTGCTAGTATTTCTTCTATAGGCACATTGATTTTGGTGGAGTAGATTTGACTCGTCCAGGTGAAACGACAGTTGATTCGTCACCACTTTCTCTAATAGTTTTGACATGACAGGCAAAAGACTGATGGGCCTGTAGTTTGATGCTGTATTTAGGTCGCCACTTTTATGCAACGGTCTAATAATGGAGTGTTTCCATTGGTTTGGAAACATGTTGGTTGCTATTGATGTATTAATTATCAGACGAATCCATGGTGCTGTAACAGGGAAACTGTCTTTGATATATTGAAGACTGATACCATCATGTCCAATTGCCTTTGTGTTTTTTAGTGAGTACAAGATATTTTGTAACTCCGGTAAATCGACAGGGCGTGGTCTCCACTTGACATCAGTCCTCGAGGGTGCAGTGGGGCATGAATTTTCAATTGTCGTTTCATCTGGATTGGTACACACCTCACTGAAAACTTGAGCCCCTACTTTTGAAAAGAATGTGTTGAAATCTGTGGCTGTTGCCAAGGGATTTTCAAATTTACTTTTGCGATCTAGATTTTTATATGGGGCTACCTCGCTAATGATTTCCCAAGTTCGTTTCGGGTTATTTTTAGCCGTTATCAGTGCCTGGTGGAAGTGAGTTTGTTTCGCTTCAGTGATTTTCTTTCGAAGAATTTTCTCATGTTCTTTATATCTCTTGTATAAGGTACTGTTTGATCTATTTTTTTGTACTCTCGCAAGTTAGCTTTCTTTATTCTGCTCATATCTTTCACTTCGTCAGTAATCCAAGCAGTTCGTTTTGGCTTGGTTTTTTTGGTAACGTAAGGTGCACATTCGTTGAGAGCTGCTGTGAAGTTCTCGTTGAAGATTGACTCTTGAATGTCAACATCGTCAGTTTGCATCATTTTCTGGAATTCGGTGGACCTATCGAGAAGTTTTCTTGAAATAGTTTTGCTGAATAGTGCCTTTTCGAGCGATAGGTCATTAAGTGGTATTTTCGTCTTTCCTTTGCAATATTAATTTCACATTCTATAGAGTGGTGATCGGAAATAGAAGGTGATATTACTGTACTAAGTATTGCGGTGGGATTATTTGTGATTGCTAGATCGAGGAGAGTTGCAGAGACTTTAGTGATGCGAGTCGGTTCTTTGACCATTTGTGATAAGCTTAGTTTATACAATAGTTTGCTTAGCTGATTGTTTTTGACCGTTAGGTCAACATTAAAATCTCCGAAAGCAAAGAATGATTTTTTTGCCTGAAGGATTTCTGTGAAGGTTTCCTCAATGAAATCTAGTGTTAGATTTAGGGGAGACGATGGGTGCCGGTAAAGGCTGCCAATGATGATTGATTTGTGTTTATTTATTTGCGCTTCTAGCCAAACCATTTCAATGCCTTCGCAAACTTTATTCGCTAATAATGAAGATGTTGAGTACATTTCTTTCACAAATATACAAGATCCACTACCTCGGCTGGTTTTAGCGCCATCGCAGCGGTACAACACGTAATCAGGAATGTTAAAAAATGAACTTTGGGTTCGTGAATCAAACCATGTTTCTGAGACACACAAAATGTCAATTTCTTCAGTGACCAACATTACTCTGATTTCATTCAATTTACCATTCAGGCTTCGAGCATTTACATGCTTAATTTTGATTTTACCTATATTAGCACTCTTTTTGAAGGTAGCAAAGTTACTATTTCGATGGGATCGTTCAGGGGATTTATCGATTTTGTCTAAGTTTCCCAGGGTGTTTGGCCCAGCTTCTGCTATGTAAGAAAGTCTACTATTTGGCTGGGCAGCGGCACTCTGTCAAAATGAGGTGATCCCGGTCTGATTTTTGCCTTGTGTGACAAGAGCACTGTAGTGATCGCTTTTACGATGGAGCAGTAGTGGAGGGTTATTATTTGATAACTCTGAAAAGGGATTGACTGATATTTTCAAAACACAATGGTCTTGTTCATCCAGGACGAGAAGTTTTTGGCGTGTCACATTTGAAATGATTAGTGGTATAAGGTCTACAACAGCTTGATCAAAATGTTTGTCGTCAATGTAATTATCTATGAGGTTTTGCATGTCTCCACTGTTCTTGTGAAAAAAATTAGCGTATGTGCTGTTGTTTGCTTTACTCTCTGTTTTGATTGCAGCCTTTAGGGAATTGTAATTCCAATTTGATGCCGGTTGTTTTGTAAGTAGATGAGCGACTGCATGGAGGAGGCAGTGTCCATCGGCTTTGGTGGGAATCAGTTTTATGTTCCATGATCGTTTCAATTCATCCATTGTGGAATTCATGCGTTCACAAATGGGGCTGGAGACGTTTTTTTGCGTACTTTTTACGTCATTAAGAGGTTCTGAGAGATGCGGGGAATTTACGTTTTTCCGGCTCTGAAAGGGCGGGCTGTGATGATTTCTTGTATGGGGATTTGCATAGAACTGAGAAATGCTCGTGTCAATTCCATTTTTCTGGCGATGATTGTGAACACAGTTGGGTAGTGGGCTTTCCATCGATTGTCGACTGCAATTTTGCAGCGATTTCTCTCTTCCTGTTGATTTCACTGCTTCCGAGTATGTGATTGGATGTTGATTTATACTCGTGTCTAAGAGGGGCTTTTCATCCCCTGCATCAGCATTGGATAGCAATGAAAACCTATTTTTTGTAGGCACTCCGCAATTGTTTGTGGCAGATGCAGGAGAGGGCTTGTTATATGAGGGCAAACATGGGGAGGAGAGGGGGGGAGAGGGTTTCTTATATGAAGGCAAACATCGGTTTATGCTCCTGGAGGTTTCACGTGGAAAGGCGGTCAACTTAGAACAATCATTCAACTCATTTTGCTGTTTTGCATCATCATTAGAGTATTCAGTTTCTTCATTCAGGTCATGGGAGTTTCTGACACAGGAGATAAAATGTGAAGTTAGTCTCAAAGGTGATCTTAGAGCAATTTGTTGAAGAAAATGATGCGTGTCTTTTCGCGTACCAGGCCAAGTGCGGACGTTGTTGTAAGCTTCATTAACAGTAACGGTTTTTACATTTGCTCGCAGCGGAATCAGTTTAAGACCAATTTTTCTGCACAGGCTCGATGCCATGTACAATTGCTGCCCACTGCAGGCACTCACCACATAAATACGAGAAAGAAGATTCTTTGTCATGATCAGATTTTTTAACTTGGTGAGATTTTGGGACGAGAGGCTCAAACCTTTGAAACTAATTATATAGTTCCTGAAAGGAGGTGCGCGTTCAATCTCACCATAGAGATCATTGAGACGTTCCGAAGTTATGGTCTGAATTCTGCATGCACTATCAATGTCATCTCTGTTGATTTTTGTGAGACTATTGTCTCCAACGAGAAAAGTGTCTAAAGGGGGTTTCGCATAAGGATGGTTACTAGCAGCTATGACCGGCGTAAAATCATGAGCGCTGATACGATAATTTAAAGCAAAAAGCTGTTCTGTAATCATTTGAATATTTGATACAGTGGAAGAAATCGACGCTGGGCTTGGGGGACGATTTTGTCTCAAAGCTTTATTGAGAAATGCAGCTGTAAGAGACAGCGTGTTATTTATTTCGTGAATAGTTTGGGAACTGGTCATTTGGAGAGGATGTAAGTACCCCTCAAAAGCGGTAACAGGTCCGTTTGTATTGTTCTCCACTGAAAATCTTACGTTATCCTCGCAGTTTACGCTCTGATGTATTTTACTGCCGACTGAAACTGGCGACTTTTACGGCGACTGAAACTGGCCCCAGCTCAATATTTTTTGGGGGAGGTGAGGCCAAACGAACTGGTCAAGCACTTATTATTTGTGAATAATCCTAGAAAAACCTTTTCTGTGATGACTGTTACTCCGTTTCTTACAGTAATGGTATACAAAAGAACCCAAGAGAGATGTACGGCCTGCAATGTTTAGTGAGAGGAGTTAGGACAGGCGTCACCCAATGTTCGTAACCTTTCCCGCAGCACGACGTGAGCTATTGAGCTAACGGGCCTAAGTTACTTTTCCTAATATTACCATGAAATTATCATTGCATCAGTACGAAAGTAACTTTGGTAAATTACCAAGGCTATAGCTGAATAGTCAATGAGTTAAATCCATATTCGTGCACTGACTCGCTGTTTCAAAAGGTATTTATTGCAACAAACAAACAAACAAAACCGTTTATTTCCAAGTTGTTACATGAGATACGTATGCCAACATATTGGCTTTTAAAAGTTCCTTAATATAAGACGTCCTAAAACAAAAGATCCATACGAGGAGTATTAATTGACAAACCATCCGAGGTGTAAAAATAGATAAGCCATACGAGGCATAATAATCGACAAACTATACGAGGTGTGCTAATAGATAAACTATCAGAGGTGTACAAATAGATAGACCATACGAGGCATATTAATAGACATAATATACGAGGCGTACTAATAGACAAACCACACGTGGTGTGCTAATAGTTTAACAAAGTTCCATACGAGGAATACTAATTGACAAACCATTCGAGGTGTACAAATAGATAAGCCGTACGAGGCATAATAATAGACAAACTATACGAGATGTTATATTAGACAATACTATCATAGGTGTACAGATAGATGGACCATACGAGGCATATTAATAGAAAAAATATACGAGGCGTACTAATAGACAAACCATACGGGTCGTGCTAATAGTTTAACTCTGTCAAGGGTAGTTGAATGAGAAATGAGAAATATTATCTCTTGGATATTTTATATTCCAAGAGATTCCGGTACAGCGCTTCTTGCCTTTTTCCTACTTCGATAATTCCAACTAAGAACTTGGCAGTTTCGAAGAATTCTTTAGTAGTTTTCGAATTATTTATAAGATCATCGAAGTAGGAAAAATACAAAAAAAAAACGCTACACCGTACTAGATTGAAACACCACCGTAAATGACAATCAAGTATTGAGAAAAAAAAAGATAGTCTCGAAATAATTTGTAAAGAACATCGCGCAACACAGCACGCACATCTAGAAATGCGTAAACAAACTTACACTCAAAATTGAAATGCGTGGCTTGTTCGGCATACAAATATAGAGATAATTTTTGCACGAGTGCTTTATTTCCTTTGTCTGTTTATACTTTTTAATTTCTTCTGTTCACAGAAATGCCCTTCGGGGTCGTGATAGATCGATTTATAAATCATTAAGCAAGCGCAATCAATTTGTTTATTTCTGAAATTTGGTGCAGTGTTAACTGATCGCAGAGCTGTAGGTAAAATGTAATGTGTCTTGAGGTTTTGCTTTTTATGCAAAAAGTAGAAATAGAAACAGATATATGTACATGTGCGCATATATGTGTGCGAAACGTGTGCATGTTTACACTGATACATAAACATTTATGTTTGCGTGCGCACACGTACATACTCACGCACACACCAACACACAAATTCATATATATACGTATTGAAAATGAATATAAGAAAAATGCTAATAGACATGAAAAATAATCTTACTCTTTCAATATTTAAAATGACAGCCCAAGCTCTGATGAATCGTAAGAAATAACCTGAGGAAAGATAAGGAATAGAAAAGGACTTCGAAAAACGTATAAATGGAATGGTTTTTTAATTTCCTAAAGGAAATTTTGAGAAAACTCAAGTTACCGCTGAGGAACAACAACAAAAAAAAAAACATATAACTTCAATATATCATATCATATACCATATCTTCTCGATATTCTCTGCAACATCATGCGGACATGGGTGCATGGGATAAAATGGAGATACAGTGTAGGCCAGTTACCACTCATGATTGACAAGTATCTACAAAATTTAGGCAGATATGCGCAAACAAACATATACTCAACATCAAAATTTGCTTGTACAACATACGGACAGAAAGATAATTTTACCACGATTCATACGCTCAAATTACGATTAATTTCATTAATTGTATTTGTCATTAATCCGATTCACAGAGACGTCCTCTGGTGTAAGTGGGAGATCTATTTTTGAATCATTTCGCTAGTGCAATAAAATTTATTAACCGGATGGTTTTTGTGTAAAGAAATGAAATAGAAACATGTATATCTATTTATGTAGATATATATATATACCTACATACGTACACACACATATTAATATATGTACTTATTGAGAATGAAATATAAGAAAAAAATACATATATAAAATAAGAGGATAGAAACAACCTACCATCTATTACACCGATAATGACAGTTGAGCTCATTGTAATCCTAAGAAATTATTCGAAAAAAAATAACTAAAAGGAAAAGAAGACTTCGGAAAACGTAAAGTGAACTGGTTTTTAGTTTCTTCATGGAAATTTTTAAAAAAACTCAGGTTACACTCAAGAAACAACACAACTCTTCAGCATTATACAGACATGTGTACATGGGATAAAATGGAGTAACATTGTAGCCGGATATCACATTTGAGTGGAGAATATTTACAAAATTTGGCACATATAGGTAGGTTAAGCAATGGTCCAAAGTGATAATTTTGATAACAGAAATTAACAGTTTTTTTTCGATTTTAAAGTTTAGTGCTGGTGTGCACTGAACGCACGGAAAAATATTAAAAGACTAAATGAAAATGCTTAAATTAACTCCTCCCCCCAGCTCAGCCGAAATCGATTGAAAACATCTTCGAGAATGATTTTGAAATAACGAGACAACGTTAGCCAAAATTTAATTCATTATAAACTTTGCACAATCCTCACATTTATAAACCTGTATATTGGTGTACACACAAAATGTATTTCAGAGTATGTTTTCCATACGGATGTTAAATATTAATACAGAGGAGAAAAAATAACAAAATAAAGATGAGGAAATACTCCTATTTATGGAAAAACCGTTCATTCTGCTGTATTGAACTCACGGCTGGGGTGCTCATTATTGTCGACAGAAATAGTTAAGATGAATGCAATAATGGCTTAGCAAACGTAAAATGAAATAGTTTCTAATTTTCTAACAGAAATTTCAGGAAAATTAAAATTTCTGGTAAATGGGAAATTCACACCGAAATGCTGCAGGTCTATAGAGATGCAAAATGACGTGACACATTTACTCTAAATTCTTTTACCCTTTTAGAGTTTTTGATATGCTGGGGAAGCTTGTTCCACAAAAGGCTCCAGAAACTGAGAGAGCTTTTTGTCCCACGTTAGATGAACGGTAACTGACTAAAACATCATTCCTCCGATTTGGTTTTTTGTTTGGGATATTAGATGGAAAAAATTTTACCACCTCTGCATTACTTTGGGGGAGGTACAGAGAGGAGAACACTCGTCGAGCTTTTTGGATCATGAATCTGTTCGGTATTGGGATCCAGTCGAGTTTTCTTAAAAGAGGGGTGACATGATCGTATTTATTGAAATTTCCTTTGCACACCACTTTGGCGGCGAAGTTTAGACATTTTTGCAACTCTTCCTGACGATATTGACGTAAATTTCCCCATACAAGACTGCAGTAGTCCAGGCGCGATAAAACTAAAGACTGAATCACTAACAACCTAGATTTTTCGTCAAGTGTGTTCTTAATGCGATGAAAGAACATTAAGGTTCCGTTTATTTTGTTGCACATTGTTTCGACGTGTGAATTGAAAGTCATATTTTTGTCAAACCAAACACCCAGATTTTTTACCGTCTCTACTGGTTCAATTGTGTCGTCTCTAGTAAGCGTCGAAAATTTCTGTATGTGAAAATGAAAATAGATTATGAAAATAGGCGTAACTTGAGCTTAGAATTTCTAATCAAATTATCTCAGTAATCGTGTGGTAAACAAGCTCAGATATTCAGCTTTGCGTGTATGTTTGTTTATTTGTTTTAGGTGTTTGTGCTGTGCCCTGTTTCATTATATATTACCTATGACAAAACATTTCTCATTTCTTGTAAATCATTTAGGACGGGATTTCAGCCTGTTTCGGGAGAGCGTCTGATGTTTTTCCTTCCTTCGCTCGAAATGATAGCAAAGAACCTCAAAAGCATTCTCCCGTGGTATTTAAAGTATTTATAAGCTATCAGTTACATTGCCTTGGCTAAAATAGTCAAGAGGAATTAGTTTCATTGTTACCCTCGATAGCAATTAACCCCTAACACGGCTATTGTACACCTTGCATGGTTTGTCTATCAACTAGGGTACTCTACATTAACAATTTTTTTAAAATCAAACGTGTACTTCATAATATACATCAACTTTCATCGAAAGAAAGGGTTTTTCAATATTTCTTTCTTTATAATTTCCTCTATCTATAAAAACTTTCGTCGGCAATTCGCGTTAGTGACTTTTCCGTATTCCGTAGTTCCTTGGTGATACTTCATCGCTTTTGTCACGGGATTAGCGTAGAACTGAGAAAACGTAATTAAGGAAAGAAATAGATACAAGAAAACCTCTTTTACGTTTTGAAAATGCGTTCCAATCATCTCCCTTGGGTTATGAATTCCCACCTTTTCTTTCCTTATTTACGATTTCCCGTTTATTCGTAAGTCCTGTGACAAAAGTAAAGAAATATTACACGGAATTACCATATGAATACGGAAAGGTCACAAGCGCAAATTTATTTATTCATACCGGTACGTGGGTAAGCCATTTACCTAGTGGTAAATTGCTACGGTCAGTACGTGGTACTCCGGTTGGTACATCCGTGTCCCAACACGTAGTTGACAATACATAAACCTTATACGTCATTAGCTGCTGGATTATCTCCATGAAAACCTACTCTGAGTTTTTGATCGTTGAAATGCCCGAGAGAAGCCTTTGGAGAACAGCGCGTGGACCAAACCGCCCGTCTCCCTGCTCTCTCGAGCAGCTGTGAAGTGGTGCAGTCTTGCGCGCTGTTGGTTCTCGGCCACAATTGGGGACCGTTGACGTGACGGTGGTAAAGTGCGAACTGAGACAATTACTGAAAGATTGAACTCAACAACGCAACTTTTGTGCTTGAAGAGTAACTTCACCTTGAGTGAGAAGAGCAATTTAGGGGCAAACTTTTTTTGAGCAGAGAGAAGCTTGCAGAGACGTAAGGTTCAACACACAATAATAACTGAGAGCGCTTGTCTGCAGCATGTATGTACTAGAGTTCTCAAACAACTTCCTTCTAATGTCGCAATTCCAAGTTTAATGAGATAATAAGTGGCTATAACTTTGAAGTTGAAGATGAAGTAACTAGTGGGTAAATTAATGTGGTACTTGCTATGTCGCAACTCAAGGGTCTAATGTTTTTGAAAATAGCTGTCAAATGTGTGGCCAAATTTGTAGCTTTTGGAATACTGGGGCTTTAATTTATGAAGTTTGTTTAAAAGTGACGGCAGAATCACTAAAGAACAGAATGATCCATGAGATGATCTTGTTTTACTGAATAGCGTTACAATTATTGTACATTCCGTACACAAGGCTTAATGTGTAAATTCAAACTTTTAAGCTGGAGTTTTTGAGATACCACTGCACAGCTTTGCTCTCTTGAAATTTCCTTACTAGTGATGCTGCTTCCTGTCAAGAAATAAGACATAAACACATGTTGGTTCAGCAGTCATTGTTGAAAGACCCACAAAGGTGTAAGCAAAAATTAGAAGTAGGACATCAAACATGCTAAATTAACTAGCTCGGTAGAAGGCCCTGGCTAGTTGTTATATAGTGAAGTAGGCATCGTTGTGTTTATGGGATTTCCGAGGCTGAGGTTTGAGCGTCACCGGAAGACCTGCGATTGCGTCTTGCCGGATGCCTTATCGCGTTCAGGTCACATATCGCAATGCGACCTCCGCCGGAAGCCGTGCCTTCGGGGGCGCATCGCATTAGCATGCACCGGAAGAGCCTTTTTTAACTTCCGAGCGGAGGTCGCATTACGACATGTGACCTGAACGCGATAAGGCATCCGGCAAGACGTAATCGCAGGTCTTCCGGTGACGCTCAAACCTCAGCCCCGGAAACCCCATAAACACAACGATGCCTACTTCACTATATAACAATAAATAATATCGTTACCAAAGGTTATACATTATTACCAAAGAGAATATATACCAAATATTACTGACCTTATTAAAGAGTCAGTGATTGAAATTTCCTTTAATTCATCTTATTATATATAATAAATAAGATGCTTATGAACCAATGATTTTTACGTTACAATATTTCATCAGAAATCCAAAGAAACATCTAAAGCTCATTTGTTAAGAAATCTAAAGCGAAACTCGGCGCTGGCGATTTTCTCTGTTGGGTATAGGAGAAAAATTCCAAGCACAATACCCCACTCTACCCAGGTGTCTGAAATGGGTACCGGTCTTGACCGGGGGAAAGCGTCATGGCGTTAGTTATAAGGCATTTGAAAATCCAATGTACAAGGTGATATGTATCAGGCTTGATTGTAAATAAAGCATCCGTAGATGCCTTCATTATTATTATTATTATTATTAAAAAAATTATTAAATGTCATGTACAATGTACATGCAAACTGTCATAGTATTTTCAACCCACAAAGTTCATTATCTTTGTTTTCATGAAATAACTACCGCTATTCGACCTCAATTAACCAGCTATAAGGTACATTTTCATGTCTGTCCTCTCCGTTTTTGAGCAAGCATCAAACTGGACCGTCATACGAGTAGTACCACTAACCAATTGCACACATTTGCATCATATATCAGAGATAATGTGACTTCTTCAAATTTGAAACCCTTATAGGAGATTCATGTTTTCTTCCATTATTCACATCCTAAAATGTTCATGTTAGGCTTGTGTGGTCTAAGTTATATTTCTTGTGCTCTTGAGTATGACAACCCTACCTAGGATTTTAATTACACGTACTACTCCAATTTTGTTGTACATGTTTTGATAGCCATTGCAGAACAGTCGTTTTCATGTTTCTGACTCAGGTAGACTGTTTTATGCCACTATTATTAGCATGGCAATATATTAGATTCTTTGCGAGATGAAAAACATTTTAGAGTCCCGTGATTGCAATACTAGTTTGTACGTAGGAGTGAAAGAGATTAGATTATTAGTAACTTTAAGACTCCCTATCCGCAACAAAGGCAATCCAAAGAGAGGAAAGAAGAAGGCCCCATTTACTATGGAGTTAAGGGAACTCGGATTCTATGCAGAAAGGGCATGGAAACAGTAAGTAAAGAAAGAAGTTCATGAAACAAGATCAAAGTTGACGAAGAAAGTAGTAGGTGCTGAAACAACAAGATAGCAGTTGACCGAAAAAAGGTGGTTAACATAACAAAAGCATTTTATTGCAACAAAAGGAAGGCCTACCTAACTCACAGCTCGGGCCCTCACACTGTCCCTTCGAGAGTGCTAATTCCCATAGATACAATAGTTGTGTCCCCCTGAGGGGAAGAGTGAAATATGGTTCAGAATGTCAACCTCACTGCGTCGCTGAGTTTTCACTCGCGCCGTGTGAGTGATAAATTCTGAGACCCAGTGGGAGCTATTTCACAGCTATTTCTATTGTGCACTCCTTTAATTCTGGTAACATTTTGGTTCGGCCATTTGTATTGACAGTGTTATATAACTCCCTTGCTACCCCTCACAGCTCCTGCCATCATAGCGGCTGTGACATTACAACGTGAGAGAGGTTCACAGAAATTCCACGGAGGTGAAACTTGTCAGAAGCAGCCGTTAATGATAGGCAATATAAAATCCCGAAAGAGAACAGTTTAATCAGTACAATAATACTACAGACTATACAGTTTTTGATGTTGACAAATTCAAAGGTAGTACCAAGTACAAAATCATGAAATTAAGATGATGCCACAAGTACAATCTGGGCTGAACTGACACAACGGCACAAACAAAAACTTAACGCATGAGAACACGGACATCATTTTAGGCCAATCAAAACACATCATGAACTCATTGTGGGTGGTTGTCACGTGCTCAAAAATAGTCAGTTCCAAGGAGTAGTCCTCACATTAGTGCGCAACTTAAAAGAGGTCTGGAGTCGGAGTCACTCGATTATAACTGCATGAGAAATGCTCGCCCAGTTGCCTTGCTCCAGTACGACCAGTCAACAAACGCTGGCTTGCACAGGGAATCAAGGTGCGCCGCTGAATCCAAATACTACAACACAACACTCCTACAAATGCTGCCACGATGTGGCCACGAAAGCATATTTAGACACATTAATACAGTTAAATCGATAGCCTAAAGGGGATGAACATATTTTCCTAGGACACTTATAACCTCCTAGTAGGAGATCTAACATATCCTACAATTATACAAACAGTCGAAGTTCCAAGATCAACAACAAGGAAATTACGAAATAGTCTCATAAGTTAGAAGTCATCCAACCCTAAAAGTCAAACTATATCCAGAATGAGCAATAAAATAGATGTGAATAATAAGTTGCAACACAACAAAATTATGGGAGCATTATTAGTTCGCACACCTGCTCATTAGAAAACGTGATATCTACTTTCCTACTAATAACTACATAATAACATCAAAATGATGGTTTGGCACAAATTTGAAACACATTGCCTTTGAAGCACTTTCAAACATAGGGTGAAGATGGACGTGTAAACGGGATTGCAATTTTGAAGCAACTCGTGGCACCACGCGTAGATATCCATTCCCTACGTTTTCAGACATTGGGTGTAGATGGACGTGTATACGGGAATGCAATTTTGAGACCGCTCGTGGCACCACGCGTAGATATCCATTCCGTCCCCCAGAACCATTCCTTAACCCAGAATAAAACCATTGCATCTGTAACTTGAAATTCATTTTGAGCTGAAGTTTTAACGATTTAGTGCGTGCACATTTGGCCCGCAAGTGTTTTGTTTCCCCAGGAGAGAAAAGGAGCAAAGCTCCCTCATCTCCTCCTGATACGTAAGGAATGAAAAAAAGACACCTTATATTTCCAGAAAGTTAATACAAATTTTAACGCATTAATTTTACAAAAGCTTCTATGGCAACTGGCCTTACATCTAATTGTTGCAAAAACTACAGCTGTATTCTAATTGTAATGTCCATTACAGTTGATAGACCAACTGAGAACAAAGCAGTAAAATCCTATCAAAGTTCATGGCAAGTTAGGAAAATAGGGACAGTTGAAACACTCAACTGATAAACGAAAAGGAAAGAATATTTAGACATTAACACAGATGAATTTCGAAGGACGAAAGAAAAAAGAAAGGACAACAGTTTTTTCCAAACAATTTTGATACGTTGAATGCTAAACAACATACTTAGCTTCAAACATTCCGTAAAATAAGGTCGCTAAATTGATAGACAATCCGAAAGATGTTGGTTGACATTACCTCCGTCAGAGTTGAATATATCATTGAGAGAAACTAAATTACAGTCTATTCTCATGAATATTTCACGCTCTAAACAAGGACTATAAGCCTAAAAATACTCTAAATACTACTGATAAACGCTATAAACAAGGACTATAAGACTATAAATGCTGTAAATACTACTGATAAACGCTATAAACAAGGACTATAAGCTTAAAAATACAGTAAATACTACTGAGAAATGCGTTGTAGGACAGTCTCCTCTTACAATCACGCGAGAGCCAAGGCTCCCGCAGCAGTTGTTGGTTTTATTAGGTATAGTGGGTGGAAGTAAATGATTTTGCCACTACAACTAAGAAATTGACTTCAGGAAGTTGAAGCTATTTTTTTCGTTCACACATATCAATGAATACCCTAGAAGTCGCTGAACTTGTTCGGGCCCACAGGTAGCTATACTCAAATTTGACCATTGTACTAGACTTAAGAAAAATTCTACCTCTGTATCACCTGTGGTAAATAAATTGTTTAAAAATACGTGCCAGGTAAGGAACTCAAAGAAGAGGATTTGATTCACAACCAAATTTTTTACCAAAAAATGCCCGAACAACAAAATTCCTTGTCGTCTGAATTGAGAAAAAGCTACCAAAGCACAGAGCTAAAAAGTATTTACCTTTAGAAAAACAACTGAAATATATCCTTAATATAAAACTACTAAAATCTAATTAGGGTAAGTAACACAAGAAGTAATTTTAAGCCTATGACAGTGATGAAATTCAACTAAAAACGCAATAATAATCTAGAGACAATTCAGAAAAAAAATAGAACATAGTAGATAGAAATACCGTCTTGAATGATCTTCAAGATATAAGAAAATATTTGTCAAATGTAATTTATGGAAAACATAGCACAGCGCGCGCATCATGAACAGATGAATAAATATTCGTTCAGAAATTTCTTTATGAAGGTATCCTAGTAAGCCAAATTTCATAAATTTACGTAGGACATCAATATTACCAAAATAAATTCGATAACAAAATCGAGATTCTGCGTGCCAAAATTTACAGATTTGGAACCAAAACCTGTAAAAGCACCGTATCTTAGTCATAAAATGTTGGGGTAGATTACCACAAACACGTTTGCTCACGACCACACACAAACAACGTGACACAACTGAAGACTGCGACCAGTAATCATTAAATATAAACGGAGAAAAACGAACACGCAGTTCAGGTTGGACAAATTTCACATGCACAAGACACGGAATGCTCAAAAAATAGAACATAAACAGCTGATTTTCAGGCGTCACCATCTGAAGAACCTCATTTTTTATGATAGTTTTTATAATCTTTAGAAATAAGCCTCATTAATCAATTAAAAACACGCAAATAAGTGGGGAAGACGAAGAATACAATATTAATTGATAAATAGAACCTCATCGCAGACAACGCTCCAGAGGTGTTAGATTAGATTGGATTAGTATAAATACAATTGGAGCCTCCTAATCACAAAAACAGGGTTCTAAAGAAAGGTAGGATAAAGCCATAATTAAGTAATAACTTGAGGGAACGCAGAATCTGTGCACAAAGTTTATAGAAAAAGCCTGACGGAAAAGAAGTTCATGAAACAAGATAAAGTCGAAAAAATACAAAACATGAAAAACAGGACAGCAGTGAACCACACAAAGCAGGTCATAAACAAAGAAATATATGTCATTTGAACAAAAAGGTGGTCAACCTTACTGGAAACTTGGGACCACACATTCTCCTGGCAACACTAATTTCCATAGATGCAACATTTGTCTCCCTCTGAGGGAGAAATTCTCAAGATCTTTGACTACATAGAACAACTCTACTATTTAGCAACTTGGAAGCACAGCGTAGAAATTATACAATAAAGCAACCCAAAAACTTGAATCTGACAGCTAAAAAGAAAAGGTATTGATGCAACTCGAGAGTTCCTACGCTTGACAATTTAGTAAGAGGCTCGAAGTGTCACAGTCACGTATGAATAGCAATATGTCAATTTTTCGACACACAAGAGCACCAGTGTGCGGGTACGGGAAACAAGGGTACCAGCACGCAGAGCTTCCTCCACATCACTGTGGGCATGACACGTTGAGGTTACTGACATCAACGTCGTGAAAACCTTGCTGGTAAACAATACGCAATCCATATAGTAAACGATAGATGATAGCAATGTGGTATGTGAAATAGCCGATCATCAATGTTTGCCAATGAGCTCTACGACCACATTTTTTTTAGCATCACATCTACGCAACATCAGAAGACCTTTGCTTCGCAACATCGTTGAATTTTATGCTAGTGAAAATCACATATAGGTTTCATTCATACATTTAGTTCCCGCGATGGAATAAACTAAAGTACAATACTCGTACACGAAGCAAAATTCGAGCAGCTTGGATCACTGTGTTGTTTCAGGAAATATTATTCCTGTGCAATGACCACATCTCACAGTACCCGAACCAGAAGCATCGATGTTAGAAAGTAAACAGAAATCAACCAAAACATGGATCATAGACTTTACTTATATAATCAAATAATTTCAACTTCCCTAAAAAAACCACAGAGCCTTTCCCTGTAGAGAAATGTTTAATGCCCTACAATTTTCAATTATTATCACTATTATCTGGAATTCTCCCACTATTGCTGTTGTACCATGTCTTGCTAAACAGTAATGCGCTCTGCTAACACATGTCATCTGAAACAGAAATGACAACACGATTCATTCATGTTTCTTAGCTTGGTGTAATTTCATTTTATGTTTATAAGCAGAGGAATAGTCACATAACTCACACCTAAATAATTCACCTTGAGCATGTTTGCTAGCTAGGTGTGATTTGAGAAGGCTTTTATAAGCACATGAATAGTTACATAACTCACACCTAAATAGCTCACCATGAGCATGGTTGCTAGCTAGGTGTGATTTAATACGTCTTTTATAAGCACAAGAATAGTCACATAACTCACACTTAAATACCTTACCTTTACCATGTCGGCTCGCTTGGTGATATTTCAAACTTGATTTACAAGCAGAGAAATAGTCACATAACTCACACCTGAATACCTCACCTTCAGCATGTTTGCGGGCTAGGTGTCGCTTATATGTTTGCTTGGTGAAGGTTGAATAGTCGCATAACCCACACTTGATTAATTGCCCCTTACCATGTATGCTGGCTTGGTGTAATTTGATGAGGTGTTTATAAGCAGAGGAATAGTTGCATAACTCACACTTTAACAACTGACCTTTACCATGTTTACTGACTTGGTGGGTTTTCAAATAGCTCTTTTTACCGGTGAAATAGTCACATACCTCACACTTAAATAGCTCACCTTTGCCATGTTTCCCAGCTTCATGGAATTTTAAAGTTTGTCTACTGCCTGTGGAAAAGTCACATAACTCACATTTCAAAAACTCACCTATACCATGTTGATTCGCTTGATGTAATGTTAAACTGATTTTACGAGCTGTGGAAAAGTTGCATAAATCACACTTAAATACCTTACCTTTACCATGTCGGCTCGCTTGGTGATATTTCAAACTTGATTTACAAGCAGAGAAATAGTCACATAACTCACACCTGAATAGCTCGCCTTCAGCATGTTTGCGGGCTAGGTGTTTCTTGATGATACATTTAGTAGCACAGCAATAGTCACATAACTCACACCTGAACAGCTTACCTTTACCATGTTTCCTAGCTTGGTGGGCTTTAAAATTATCTATACGACCGGTGGAAAAATCGCAAAACTCACATTTCAATAACTTACCTATACCATGTTGCCTCGCTTGATGTAATGTTAAACCGATTTTACGAGCAGAGGAATAGCTACATAACTCACACTTAAACAGCTGACCTTTGCCATGTTTGTTGGCTTGGTGAGATTTGAGATTGCCCTTACGACCAGTAGAATAATCACACAACTCACACCTAAATACCTGACCTATACTATGTTCCCTCGCTTGGTGCTGTTGAACATAGTATTTACGACCACAGGAATAGTCACAGACCTCACACTTAAACAACTGAGATTTATCAGCTTTCCTTGCTTCATGTGTTGACTTGCGCTCACAAGCCAAAGGCTGCTCCAAATTTGTTTCATTAACTATTGGATATTCGAGAGCACTATCGTTAGGTGTAATTAAATTGGGCTTTGTGTGTGATGAATAGCTACAGAATTTACAGACCACAAGATTTTTAGGACGATGTTTTTCAAGTCGATGTTCCCAAATCATTTGTTTCATACCTGAATACTGATAATGATCTGATTGACACTTGCACGTATTTTCACCATCATGCTGCACCACTATGTGTTGTTTCAAAGTACTCATGTCTATAGTGGAGAAATCACAAAGTTCACACAGTAGGGGCTGCGACACGAGTCTGTCAGGAAGTGTGGCCTCGGCGCCCTTTCTGCAGCTGCTACCCGACACATCTGATGGTAGCAAGTCAACGCTCCCTTGAGATGTTACAGCTAGTCCTTGATGCGCAGTACGCATGTTGTACGCACCACAGCTGCCTTCCCTCAAATTGTCTTTTGCTTCTGCATGCCCTGAACAATCTGAGGCAACATCATCCACTTCTCTCTTGAAAGCAACTGCATGAAAGCCCGCACCTGAGCCGACCTATAGGAGAGGACTATTTTTACTTAAAAGTTTAAAGGTTTTGTGTTTCTGCAGAAAAATGTCAAATTGTAGACAAACGATATAAAATACATATTGTTAGTAATTACAAAGGTAGATGAATAATATTTTGGGCAAAGATGCAATTCGAAAATCACACTCTCTTACACAGTCCGTAAATGCAATACACATGATATATCTAAACAATATTCGATGCTTACCAAAATTCAACACCTATTTCAAGAATTTGACACGCATTACATTACAAAATCAGTTAAGAACTAATTTACCAAAGAACTTCATAAAGCGAATCTTTAGAATTAGAAACTTAAACCGTCTACTGTTAATGTTCGACTCTCAAAAAAACATCACTAACTCGATTATTCTATCAACAGTTGACAACAAGCGTATGATGAATGGTCTCTGAATAAACGGCAAGTTGCTGGAATGATTTCTAAACAAGCAAAATAAATAAAACATTCATTCATTAATCATAAACAGGAAAAAAATGTACGCAAATCAAAAAACTAACTTCATAACTAAGTCACAAGGCTTTATGGGTGGCAAAAGGTCCACAGTCAAATTTTATTGAAAATTCAGCATCTATAATTCTTGAAGAAGTGAGAAAAAAAGAGAACTACAAATGTTTCCAGTTATCTGGTTGTTACTGCTTTCTTGCTGTTGCTGGTATGTCATTTTTCTTGATTTTCCGAATATATTTTTGTTTTGATGTTTCCAGTTATCTGGTTGTTACTGCTTTCTTGCTGCTGCTGCTATGTCATTTTTCTTGATTTTCCAAATATTTTTTTGGAGGACCTACTTCAATAGGAATTTTTTGTGTTAGATTTAATTATTAAATACCGCGTTTTGTACTCTGCTATAATTCGCCATTGCTGATTTTTAATGTCTTTTTGTTGTTTTTCAATGATGCTTGTAAACAAGTTTCATAATTTGTTTTTGTCCATTTCTGTCTTTTTTATATTATAACGAATTATAAAATGATCAGAAGGGGGTTCGAGTCAAGACGTATCATGAAATTTAACTTACTGAGGCACAACGCAGGCAAAAAAGGGCTCCATGACACTTGGGGTACAAGAAGCATGTTGAAATACGTTCAACATAAAATGAAACATGGGATACAATTAATTACAAAACATGATGGAATTACAGCAGAAAGAGATGCAGTAACATTATGCCTGGTAAAATTATTCTTGAGAATAAAATAAAAAAAACACAGATCATGTGGAAAAACAAAAAGACAATAAATTTTGACGCCCCCCCAATGCAAACTCAAAAAAACCGGCTTGTGTAGCGAGGTCACTCCCTGGAACCAGAGTCAAACATCACTAGGCAACCAATGAAACAGCAGCTTAAGAAGAATTTGAGCAAACATAATGTGAGTTACTTTATATCATTCAAGTGACATTGATTGGAATGTTATCCCCATAGTGATATGTTTTGACAATAATGTCAGAAAAGCTCAAGAGAATGAGGGATAACAGCAGTAATAATGTAATAAAAGTAACACAATAAGAGACATGAACAGGGCAATACAGATTATTTGACTAATTTAAATGTTGTAAAGCATGACCTGAAATGTTCAATTAGTGTATTATTGTACAATTAGTGTATTTGTACCAAGCCTTCAAAAAGATAGCAAGGCTTCAAATGGAAGCATTCATGAGGAGAGTACGCAACCAAAAGTATACAATCAAAAAGAGGGCAAATGACCCACTGGATTCATTCACGAAAAAAGCAATTGACTAATTGAAAGTATTTAGGAGAAATGTAAGTATCAAATTAAAAGCATTCAAGAAGGAAGTAAGCAACCAATTGGAAACATTCAGTAGAATAAGCAACAAATTACAGCACCTGGGGTTTTTGATTCCAGTCAATGGGTTCGTCCTTTACTGTAATGGCCTCCAGTTCAGCATCAGGCGTTTCTTGTTTGATGTAAATTGCTTCTAGATGATTCCCAGAATTTGGTTCAACTGCAAATGACACAAGATCATTGAAAAACAAGCCTGTGCCGTCGCGGTTGCGCACTTTCTCTGTACATATGTTCGTACATATGCTGATGCAATGCCTGGGTGCGGTTTTACCGCAGTGCGGGTGCTTGGTCAGCAAATAGACACTATATAAAGACGTGCGCGACTTGCAAAGTCGCATTTGGTCCGTGTTCCTCCCCTGTACAACATCTCTACAAGTAAAGTCGCACAGTAACCAGCGTATCTCACTGACCTTCGGACTTCACACCTACTTTTGCCTTCACAAGCCAGAGATAAAAAAAAATTTAGAAAAAATTCTTTTTGAGCTGAAATACTAGGAAAATTGCTCATATTTGCAAGTGATGAAAAATTATTTGTTTTTGAACATGTGAAGAACTAGAACAAATTTCTAGGGTTAATGGAATCATCCAGGCCCCTGTCGTTCCGATGAGCATTTTTCATGTTTTTGTTGAAAAAGGACTTTTAGGTGGTGGACTATTCAGCGGTAAAATTTTATGGCGCTACGGACAATAGATCCCCCCAGGGAGAGGGGGGGGGGGGGGGGGGAAGGCAAACTCTTGAATTTTTGACTTCGTATAAAAAGAAAACAAAACAGGAAATGGACAATTTGAAACTGTACTTTTGTTAGAAAGGCTTCAAGGATTCTAAAACTGTCTTTGGTTTTGTTCTAGCATCAAAACTCAATGATGAGTTCCTTTTTGAAATATCTATAAAAATGTACCAAAAATATGTATACTGGCCAATTTTCAAACGAATCGGACAAAAAAAGTTGAAAAATCCCTTAATCCCTTAAGAAGTTGGAATGGAATCTAGTAACACTTTCTCCAAGGGTGGACACAAAACTGTTTAATTAACTAAATTATCAGCATCTCAAGAACTTGAAGGATTTCAATAAACAAAATTATTTTTTAGCTCACCAGCAAATTTAACTGCTGATAAGTAGTGAAAAACAAAGTCTTTAGAATAAATAATTCATGTAAATCACACAAAACTTGCTAATACACTAAAATTTGTCATTAAAATCTGCAATTTGTACATCACCAAATTTTTGAATGACATAATCCAACTTACCATGGATAAAAAGGATTCAATTCAGCAGCAGGAAATATTACACTGAGTTATAATTTATAACTCCTCAAAACACTGAAGTCAGTTTTAGCAGACCATTTCAGGTCATGATTTTAGGGCTCATTATTTGAACCAATATCATTTGCGGCATTGTTAAAAACATTTTAGTTAATTTTTATACTAGCTAGGCAGGATTTTCTATTCTACTGTACCATCTACTAACTTATCTCTCAAATTTAAACCAAAATTAAGTCTCACCTTGCATCACATCTTCTTTTGGAACTTCCGGCCTGATGAAGTCATGCCTGCAACACGGCCTCTCCACTTCAGTATCAGTCAACTTCTGCACCATAACCGCTTCATGCTCCATGCTGGGTGTTGAGGCACCTGGGCAGTGGACAATAGGATGTGTGTTTGTTTTCATATTTATGACAAAGCCATTAACTGAAAACCATCATGCAATGAGATATTTTTAAAAAAACGAGATGCCAATTATGCTTAACAATAAAAATAGCAATATTCTTTCATATTGAGAAAATATGACAAACGGACTAAGTATTTGAACATAGCACTGCTGTACACTGAATGGCTCAGATGACTTTATAATTTACAGATTGCATTTGGTTTTCAAATATGTTTCTATGTATTACAGGTAAACGAATTCAAAACCTTATTTTGTTACAAAGAACACAAAGGTACAATTCTTTTTACATTGAAAGTGCAAAATGTTTTTGAGTCCTTTCATTTATATTAAGCATACACCATTGAATTGTTTGGAAGGTTCATTTTGCAAGTTTTTTTACACTCAAGTGGTCTCATAGCTTTAGTGGCTTTAGTCGGTAAAATATTATGCTTGGGATAAGGTTTCTAATAACATATTTCATTCCACCAACAATTCACTTTCAGTCAAGCTGAGCCCATGCTACTCTTTTTTACACTGCCTTCAGTTATGACATAGATGTATTCTTTAAATTTTTTTAAATTTCTCGTTTAAAATTATCTTCCGTGCCACAGCTACCTAGTAGCTGTATAATAATTGTCTGTGTCACTGCTCTGCAAGCTTCATCACATGTTTGGTTACTAGGAATGGGGAAGATCATAGTTTCTTTAAACTTGGGCTAGTTAGCTGATTTAAGGAGCCACCTATCCATAAATTAACCTGCAATATTTCTATGTTTGAGTCCATGTACACTGGGAAGTGGTCTGACATCATGGTGTCTGGGTGAGTTTTCCATGTTAGGGAGACTGTAAATCTTCTATCACTAGTGCTAAGTCAATACGAGTATATTTTCCATTTGATGATAAAAAAAGTAGGGGCTGTGTTGTTTAACAAGATAAGATTAATGTCTGTAATCCAGTTCTCTATATTTTTGCTTCTTCTATCTAAAAAGTCTCAGCCCCATGAATAGCTGTGGGCATTAGAACCCATCACAATGATGCTGGATCCCCTATTCAAATTGCTAATCTCTAGTAGGTTGGGACCTACTAAATTGTTATCAAGTGTTGGTGGCAGATACATATTGATAATCTTGATAAGTTTCTTGTAAATGAATACTCTACAAGCTACAACTTCAACAGGAGTGATTTGAATAGGTATACAAGGTATAGTATTATGGACATAAATCATTACCCCTACCTCCTCTATTATCTCTATCTTTCCTGTAAGGTTAAACCTAGTTTTTTAAGTTTAGTTTGATTGTGATTTTGTCACTGGGTTTCTTGTAGGCAGTGGGTTTATAGGGTTGCCAAGATTCTGTGTTGATTTGCCATGGCTATGATGTGAGCTCTCTGAATTGATTGCATCAGCGTATAATAATTTTGGGTTCATGTTGATACATGGGCAGCTGCTAGAAGAAGAGTTTAGAAAAATATCCTCTTATATTCCATTGCAATATTGATAGATTCATTATGGGCTTATAAAAGAGGTGACATTTAGTTTAGTTAGCACTTCTGTTTCAAGATCTTCTGCTTTCAGGATGTTGCTAAGTTCTGTTAGTAGTTCAATACACTCAGTGATTAAATTGGGGATTAGCATTTTGACAATTGTAGGGAGAAGTTCAAATATTAAGGTCTTAAGTGATATTTCAATTTCGTTTTCTGAGATCCTTTTATTGCTATGCTGATTTTTAGAGACAGGAAGGTTCCTTACATTCAACTGAGTTTTTGCTGTGTCACAATTAGAAGCCAATAAGTTGTAATTTCCTTATTTGACTGTGTTTCATGGCTTTATTTTCCATTACTTTGTTTTAAGTAAGCTGCTTCTGCAGTTCTAGCTTTTATGAGCATGCATTGCATAGGGTTGCCAAGATTCTGTGTTAATTTGCCATGGCGCTGATGTGAGCTCTCTGAATTGATTGCATTAGCATATGTTTTTTGTGTCAAATTTTGAGATTCTGTTTGGAGGTTCTTGAGAGTACATGTGGAGGGGGGTAGAAGTGTCTTGATTATAATTCTGGAATGGTGTCTTGCTGCATGCAAACTTGGGTTTGGTTTTGAATGATTTTCCTTGCAACTACAAATGAAATATTTTGTCTTGCTTAGAGTTTACCGACATTATGCTCTGAATCCAAACGGGGCACTCTTTTGAGGCAGCTTTATGGCTTCCCTTGCAGTTTACATACTAAATTTCAGCGGTGCAGTTGTTTCAATCATGCTCTCAAGATGAGCAATTCTTACAGACTTTCCGGTTTCAGCAGACTGAGGTAGTATGTCCCCATTGCCAGCATTTGGTACATTGAATAGGGTTGTTGTAGAAAGTATCCACTTTGTAATTTGAATAGCCTGCTTTCAGCTCTGTAGGGCAAGTCCCAAAGAAAATAAGTACAAACAAGGATGAATTGGCACGCTTTGAGTCCATGTACATTTCATGTATACCTCCTACACCAGAGGAGGCAAGTTGTTGTAGAAAATCTTCTAATGAGTCCAACAAAAATTCTGGAGCACAAATCTTTACATAGGAGGTATAAGCCCCCATACTATCTAAGTCTTAACTGGAATTTCACCAAACTTGAAATCCAAACGGTTTTCACTTGGCTTTCTGTGTTAGCTTTAATAATGTGATTGTTTGATCTTTTGTACTCGACTTTTTCACTTTCACCACAAATTTGGTTTATTGCAGCTTGTACTTAGAAAGGATTCAGTTTTGTTAAGTTTTGGTTATCACCTTTGTTCATTTATTAGTACATTCCTAACTGTTAACTGATTTGGGATTTTATTTGCATTTTCTGACAAGTTGAAGTCTATGTTAGCAGATTTTATTCCTGCAGGGTATAAAAGGTTTTGTTTTGGCTCTTCTTGATTCTTTGGAATTGCCAAAGTTGATTCAGATGAGAATCATTGCTAGAAAGAACTCCTGAGGGATCTGACTCGCTGAGCAATGATACATTGTGCTCAGACATTTCTGAGTCAGAGGCATTATGAGTTTCTGTCTTTTTCTGCTCTGCAAGTCCAAAAACTCTTGACTACTCTCTAATGTTATCTTAGAAGTTATAAATAAATGTGCCAAGATGCATGTCTTATATTCCATTTATTTAGGCAAGTCAATGAATAAAAATTGTTCTAGAAGGTTTCAACCTCCAGGGTCATGATCAATGTGTAAACAAGTAGAAAAATGAGTTAAATGACCAATTTACATCAATGATCAAAGAAGCAAAAAAAAAAAACAAATGAAAGGAACAAAATAAAAATGTTCAGTATTAAAATTATGTTAGTTGTAGAGGAAAGGCTAATTGCATATCATTTAAAAAGTTTTTCTTTCAAAATGTGGAGATATTCTAAAATGCAGAGGTTTATTTGATGCAGAGGAAATAACTCTAAAATCGCCTAATCTAACAGGAATGTTGCACTTCTCCGCATGAGAGCAGACTGAAGAGTGGGAAGAAGTGGAAAGCAACTGATTAGTTCTAAAGCCCTTGCTGGGTAACTTCTTTCAAAAGCTGAAAAATTCTCATTTAATTTTGGATGATTTGTACCAAAGCCTTTTTATTTTGGGATCTGGTCCCTGGCATCTTATATGGATTGCCAAAAGTTCATAAACCAAATTTGAATTTGAATTTCACATTTTGTTCAATATTTGTTACCTACAAGACTCCTAGTTTTAACACTGCAAAATTCCTAGTCCCTATTTTAGCTGCATTTATATGTAATGCTTATACTGTGCCAAATTCAAAAACCTTTGTTGATGAAGTAACGTCTTTAGAAATTGTTGACAAACTGTTTATGGTTTCTTTTGATGTAGAAAGTTTTTCACCAATATACCACTACATGAAACTATTGACATTTGCTTAGATCATTTATTTACTAGTGTAGGTTCCGTCATTGGCCTAACCAAATCGTTGTTCAAATCCCTACTTCAACTTTCTGTCTTGAATTCATTTTTCATCTTCAACAATAAATGTTATCAGCAAATAGAAGGATTAGGAATGGGTCTTCCATTGGGACCTACTTTTGCAATTATTTTCATGATATCATGACCAGCACTGGTTAGATTCTTGTTCTGTAGATTTTAAGCCTGTGTTTTATAAACATTATATCGATGATACTTTTTTGTTGTTTAGGAATAGTTCCCAGTGCAACTTATTTTTAGAATTTTTGAACTCGCATCACCCTAACATCAAATTTACTACGGAGACCAAGAAGAATAATTCTCTAGTTTTTAGATGCTACTATAACACGCAAAGAAATTAGGTTTCAAAGTTCTGTTTTCCATAAGCAAACATTTACCGGGTTAGGAATTAATTTTTTCAGTTTTTGTACATTCTCCTTCAAATTAAATAGCATCGAAACATTGTTGTCTAGAGCCTGTTGTATATGTTCATTAAAAACTATGCATAAGGAATTTGAATTTTTTAAAGTTTTTTAACAATAATGGATTTCCTCTATCACTAGTTGATTATTGTGTTAGGAAGTTTTTGAACACAAAATTTTTTACTGATGTAACTCTACCTACCACTCCTAAAAAAGAATTCTTTTTCTCGTTTCCATTCTTCGGTCACCAATCGGAGAAACTTACAGACCTTGTTGTCATTCTTCTATTGAAACATTTTCTGCAGATTGATTTTAAATTAGTGTTAGTCAATACATGTAAAATAGGATCATTTTTCAATTATAAAGATAAAACTCTTAAAGGTATTCTCTCATCCAAGGAAGAATTTCAGGGAACTTTTTTAAGCCAAGACATAATGGCAAATTGGAACTAGATGTAGCAATCTAGCAAATTTTTGTGAACCATTTAGAAGTACCTTATAATCGAAATTGACACCATATATTAAAAAAAATATAATCTAAAATTAGTTTATAAAAAGTTTTATCATAAAAAATATTATATACATCTTTCTTTTTTTACATGAAAGAATGAACTTAGATTGAATCAAATGATAGGAGCATTTCACATCTCCTCAGACCATGTTTGTTAATGAACTGACAAGCGAGACCAAGTTATCGATGCCGCTGAACAAACACGTTCCAAGGAAACATCATTCATCATATTAAAAGACAGTTTCATGCCATATATCTTGTTTTAAATCATCACCAAATTATTTCGTTAAAAAAAGGAAACTTTCAGCTTTAGGAAAAGGTAAGTTTCATGGTCAAAAACCCCTTCAGAGTAATAGTAAATTATTGTTCCCTGTGAACGAGACAGGGAAGAATACATCTATGTTATTTACCCTACAATAATTAATCGCTCTTTGGCCTTGTAGGGGACACAAATTCAGCTTGTCCCTCAGAAATGAACTTTGGAGAAGTTCCAGTGGCTAGTCCGGAGAGTTGCTTCTTCTACGCTGCAGCTACCTAGCAGCTGTATGCGTGGAGTATATGTGCTGTGGAATAGTTATATGGTAAATTGCATTTTTCCTTTACATTGCGTAAATATTCACATATTTTGGTTTGTCTTCGAATAAGTTGTATGAGACTTTTTATTTTCGGTTCATAATTTGATGGTGTCATGAAGTTGGAGAATACTAATTTCTGCCAACCAGTTTGGTAATTTGAAATTAAATATTAGGCAATGGGGCTACAAAAATGTAATGTGAGCAAAGCGTGACATTCGAAATGACAGTGGGTGTCATGAAGAGGTATGTGGGAATGATTTTCTTTTTTATTCATGTTTGTGAATGAAATGCAATGAACGGTTTTTGAGTATAAAGTACACAAAGAGAACATCTATGTAAATCAATAATATCAATCCCACAAATAATTTCCACATTGAAATATGTAATTGATTGTAAATTCAGTAGTTATTTGAGGTCCGATCAAATTACTCTAAACAAGTTTTTACTGGATATTTCTTAATGAATTTAGATGGCATAAGAAAGACAACTGGTTAATTTTTGAAAAATGTGATACATGAGATGCATTACAACATACGGGTTCTAAAAAATTTCTTAATAAAAAATGTACTTAATTGACATAACATTTCATTGATCATAAATTATTAATCACAATCATCGTAAAACAAAATATTAAACATGACACACTTACGCTCAGCAGAGCAAGTTGATACATGTAAGTTACGATATTAGAAGATTTCAAAATTCAATTTTGAACTTTGTACAAAATATTTCCCTACATTACTGTTTTTTGTTGTTGTTGTTCCAGGTCAGAGAAGAAAAATTGTTTGAAATAATGCAATTAATGACTCTAAACATGCTATGCAATTTGTGGAAACATTGAGTGTTCCATTTACAATTGCAGCCAGTGCTTTGACATTCAAGTGATCAACCCATCCACAGTCATAGTCATTGCGCCGACGGTTATTATTAAATCGTGTCAGTAAACTGTTGAAGGTTGAAAGGTTTGGATTGCCTGGAGCGTTCCTACTTACATTTATTCTGATTCGGTGCGTTTACCAATTGTAGATTTTTACCTCTTTTATTCATAAATAACCAATGTTTTATAGAGATTTTCAGCAGAATGTGCAATAGTTGTTCAACTAGTTAGAAGTTTACAGTCTTTATATAAGTAAATACACATGCCAGAGTAATGCCCAACCTTCTGAGGACCACAAAATTATTATTTCTAATTATTATTTTATCAGCAATTACGCAGTGCAAATGAGGTTTTGCTTGCTAGTCATTTCAACTCCTGTAAAATATTTCAAAAAAATTTAAATGAAATATCACACAAGGGCCTGTTTGAAATACACGGAACTAACTCATTATTGTCAGTCGTAGTAGTTTGAGTTACATCAAAACAGCGCTTCATCGTAAGAGCTGAATTCTAGAGGTATATTTTTTCCATGCTTTCTCCATAGTTTTATTTTGCTACAAGATGATTAACTGTTCAAAAGAGTTCGGTTTAAAAAATGATGATTTTTGTTGTCTGGGAGTCTGGGACTCAACAAGCTCTTGTAAGTAAGAGCTTATATGTTGGTAACATATTATACTTTTTTTGCAATAAATGCAAATATTTTCAAATTTTGCTGTGATTCACCCAATGACATAAGAAAGCTGAGAACTTTTGAAGGGTTTGTCCAGATTCCCAAAAAAGACAAAGTTGGACAGTGGACAAGGAGCGAGAGTAGTCGAAGAGTTTATATTTTTTCATTATCAATGCTTTGCTGGTCTCTTTTTGTTCTAAGATGTTTTTATTTTCCAGAACATTGTGGTTAAGCTCATAGAACTCAAATGATTAATATTGCAGGAGAAAGGGGTAAATCTGAAGGAGATGACTGTTGTCGATTTTCCACATTTTGGTGCCTGAACCTAATTAATTGAATCAAAATAAACAAGTTTTCTTCTATTTTTTTTTCGTCTCAAATGAGTATTTTACGATTTATAGCGGTAAGTTTAGTTTCGTCATTGATGACGAATGCGCTCGAATAAGCTACTCATCGATTTTTGAATTTTTGTTGCTTGAAACTTGGTAACAACATCGAAATAAACAACTTTTATTCTATACACTTTTTTCGTCAAATGAGTATTTAACGAGGTATAGCGGTAGGTTTGGTTTCGTCTTTCAAGACAGAGCGCTGGAAGCGAGACGCCATTGCAGTATTGCCATACAACTTGATCAAAGAATTTCTTTCCGCTTCAAAGACTGGAGTTGCGGTAAGTCATTTACCGCTATAACTAATAAAATACTCATTTGAGACAAAAAGTGCATAGAAGAAAACTTGTTTATTTTGATCTAATTAACTATGCTAAGGCATAGATATTTATAAAATCAACAACTGTCATCTCCTTCAGATTTACCAAAGGTTTGACATATAGTCATAGCAGTTTTGCGTATTATGCAATTTAATTTTGAGACTAATTTAGACGAGCCCAATAATTTAACAAAGTGCAAGGAAGTTAAAAACTTATTTGATAAAAAATATGGTAAATGTGTAGCGTTTGGTAGGAATCGATTTCGCAGTTTTTGGGGCCTAAACATAGTTAATTAGGTTAAAATAAACAAGTTTTCTTCTATGCACTTTCCGTTGCAAATGAGTATTTAATGAGTTATAGCGGTAGGTTTATTTTTGCCTTTGATAACGAATGCGCTCAAATAAAGAGCTACTAGTCAATTTACAAATTTTTGTTGCTTGAAACATGGTAATAACATCAAAATAAACTACTTTTCTTCTATACAATTTTAGCGGGAAATGAGTATTTTATGAGTTAGAGCGGTAGGTTTTACTTTTTGCGCGAGTGAGCTGTTAAGAGTATGTTTGAATACTTTCTAAATTATTATTAGCCTACCCCGCGGAGCTTGAACTCACTTCTTAGATCTTTTATTTAATAACACAATAGAAATTATTATCCAAAAATAACTAATTATAGCGGTATGGTAACTTTCGTCATCGATGGCAAGAACCGCTTGAGCATTCGAGCGCGTCGGATCAGAGCGCCCATGACAGTATTGCCAGACAGACGTGCGGTCTATGAATTACTTGCCACTTCAAACACTAGAGTTGCCGTAACTAATTCACCGCTATAACTCGTCAAATACTCATTTGCGACGGAAAGTGCATAGAAGAAAACTTGCTTATTTTGACATAATTAACGATAATTATGCACCGAAAAGTCAAATCGATTCTTACCTAACGCAACACATTTACCAAAAATAGGTTTTCTACCGATATTTAAAACTTGGTATTGCCAAACATGGTAATAATGAGAAAGAATATCAACAATAAGGATGCAAAATAGCAATTAATTGCTTCAGCAGCTTACTTATATTACTTCAAAACTTAGCTGAATTCAATAATTGAAAAGTTTAAGGAATTTTAATTCATATACTGTTAGGTAGCCTCATAAATAAACCAATGACATCAATATAACAACTATAGACAGTTCAATAACGGTAAATCTGAAAGAGATGACAGTTGTCGATTTTGTAAATTTCGATGCCTTAGCATAGGTAATTAGATCGAAATAAACAAGTTTTCTTCTATGCACTTTTTGTCTCAAATGAGTATTTTATTAGTTATAGCGGTAAATGACTTACCGCAACTCCAGTCTTTGAAGCGGAAAGAAATTCTTTGATCGAGTTGTATGGCAATACTGCAATGGCGTCTCGCTTCCAGCGCTCTGTCTTGAAAGACGAAACCAAACCTACCGCTATACCTCGTTAAATACTCATTTGACGAAAAAAGTGTATAGAATAAAAGTTGTTTATTTTGATGTTATTACCATGTTTCAAGCAACAAAAATTCGAAAATTGATGAGAAGCTGTTTATTCGAGCGCATTCGTCATCAATGACGAAACTAAACTTACCGCTATAAATCGTAAAATACTCATTTGAGACGAAAAAAGAATAGAAAAAAACTTGTTTATTTTGATTCAATTAATTAGGTTCAGGCACCAATAAGTGAAAAATCGACAACTGTCATCTCCTTCAGATTTACCTCAATAACTTCTAAGGATTTTAATCAAATGAACTGTTCATGAAAATATTTTGAAGTTTTTCCAAACTAAAAGCATTTGGAAACTGTGAACGTCTTATACGTGTGATCAAAAAAATTTTGGAACTTTTTTCGGTAAATCTGAAGGAGATGACAGTTGTCAATTTTCCACTTTTTGGTGCCTGAACCTAATGAATTGAATACAAATAAACAAGTTTTCTTCTATGCACTTTTCGTCTCAAATGAGTATTTTACGATTTATAGCGGAAAGTTTAGTTGGTAAATGTTGAGGACTTGACCATAATCGATTTTCCACTCTTTGATCAATAAAGATTGTTGATGAGACCAAAATAAACAAGTTTTCTTTAATGCACTTTCCGGCGGAAATAAGTATTTTAAAAGTTATGGCATTAAATGAGTTACCGTAACTCCAGTGTTTGAGGCGGGGAAAAATATACCGCGCCGTCCGACGTGAAAGTAAACAGGCGTTCCTGCGCGCCAACCAAGCCGACGAAAAGCAAACCCCCTATTACAAACGTAAAGAGGTTGGGTCGTGAGGGGTAGCAACAGTTCTTTTAGAGAAAATTATAAAACTGAAAATACTGTGGCTACCCCTCACGACCCAACCTCTTTACGTTTGTAATAGGGTGATGCACACTGGAGTTTTGGTAACTCATTTAACGCCATAACTTTTAAAATACTCATTTCCGCCGGAAAGTGTATTGAAGAAAACTTGTTTATTTTGGTCTCATCAACAATCTTTGTTGATCAAAAAGTGGAAAATCGATTATGGTCAAGTCCTCAACATTTACCGTTTAGTTTTGTCTATGATAAGAATGCGCTGGAATTAACAGCTACACATCGATTTTCGAATTTTTGTTGCTTGAAACATGGTAATAACATTGAAATAAACAACTTTTATTGTACACACTTTTTTTGTCAAATGAGTATTTAACGAGGTATAGCGGTAGGTTTGGTTTCGTCTTTCAAGACAGAGCGCTGGAAGCGAGACGCCATTGCAGTATTGCCATACAACTCGATCAAAGAATTTCTTTCCGCTTCAAAGACTGGAGTTGCGGTACGTCATTTACCGCTATAACTAATAAAATACTCATTTGAGACAAAAAGTGCATAGAAGAAAACTTGTTTATTTCGATCTAATTAACTATGCTAAGGCATCGAAATTTACAAAATCGACAACTGTCATCTCCTTCAGATTTACCCTTTTTTCTAATTTGTGTCCAATTCTGAAATTGCAGGGTCTCAAGCAACAAAAGAACTACTCTCACGAGCACTCCATACAAATCTCACGAGCTCTCCATACAAAGTCAAAAACTATACTCACGTGAATATACAAACTATATCAGTTTTTCAGTACCTTCACTTTAATCCACCAGAATTTTCGTCAGAGGATCAGTAGCACACGTACTGACGTACACACAGCTCAATCGGCACACATGAACTGATGAACTTGAACTTGAAATTGAGGGCCGACAGCGTCGGGGCCTTTGTAACGGCCTACAATTCCCTCCACAGTTATCACACAAAGAGTTCAGCGTCTGGTACCAGACTTGTCCACTAAACTACTCAGGATCTACCAATCCTTGTCACAAGCTGCCATTGGATGGCGTCACTGGGATAGCCAGTGTGTCAAAACACCATCCCCAGGCATATTGGGTCATTACAGCCCATCCTACCAGACTGGCTCATTCCAGTCACTGTCTCTTACTCCAGGCACGCACAAGAAACACTTTCATAGCCTCAGTGATACTCGCATTACACTCCTGATCCAATCCAGCAAGACAGCTCATACCGCAATCATCTTCAGCACATCTGGCATTCCACTCATTCTCTCCATACTGCTCAGACACCACATTCATAAAACTCTCTCTCTCTTGCTCATACTTGCTACATTCCAGCACAAAATGCTCAATTGTTTCCTCTACTCCACTATTACACTGCTGACATAATCTGTTATTATTCTCATTCCATCTCCATGTACGTCTGTTCACACTCAATGACTTACATCTCACAGCAAACAAGAGTTGACTTCCAAAACTACCATCATAGAACAGCTCAAATTTAGGTGCTTTCTTTTTCATATACCAGTTAAGTGTAGGCCTCCGCATCATGCCAAGCTTCCACTTATTCAATCCATACTCTTTTGTTTGTCTCTCAATCTCTTTCTTCCACCTCTTGCAGTCCCACTCAGGCCCTTCACCTCCTAAATTTATTAAACTCCAGTCATCCACAGGTCTCCCAATTCTAACATGAATAATCTTTTGCATACTGAGTTTCCTTGCATGCCCCCAACATACTTTCTCCCAATAGCTTACACTCAGATTCCATTCAAAGATTCGCCTTACCCACCTGCTATTCTGCATTCTTTCAATTCTCACCTTATAATTCAGCACAGCTTTCATCATTCTTTCTGAAAATAGGCTCCACCCTAGGTCACCTCTAATGGCCTCTATAGCTGTCCATTTCGGAGCACCCAATGCTACACGTCCTACCTTATTTTGTATCACATCCAGCTTTTCAAGATCACTTCCATTCCAAGCAAGAGCACTCATACCATACATGACACTAGGTACAGCAACATACTTCCACATTCCTCTCACACATTCGTACTTGTTTGCTCTGTATCTGGCCACACTACCTAACCGTCCACTCCACTGCATTGCTTTAGCCACTTTCTCACCTTTAGTTCTAGTACATCCATCTTCACTCATCATACAACCTAGATATTTGTATTCTTTTGTTCTACCTATTCTGATTTCTCCAATATTCCACAGTCTGTCTCTATCAGTCTCATCACTATTTATAACCATGACCTTACTTTTATCGGCACCAAAGTTCATCTTGAAATCTGTACTATATCCATTCACAATGTCAAGCATCCTTTGTAGTTCATGACCACATTCACTAACCACAACCACATCATCAGCATACAACAAACAGCTCAGTCTCTCATTACCAACTTTCAGTCCTAAACCACTCCCTCTCAGTCGAACTGCTAATTCTTCTGTGTACAATCCAAACAACAGGGGGGACAGAGTACAGCCCTGTCTCACTCCTCACTTGCCCTGTTTCCAAATTTCCTAACCTGTAGATAGCACTTGTGTTCTCATACAGACTCTGTACAATGTTCACTATTTTTCTGCTAAAACCAACTTTTCTCAAAATTTCAAACAGCCTAACCCGATCCACTCTGTCATACGCCTTTTCAATATCCAGGAATGCTAAATATACCTTCTTGTTATCCTTCTTCATTCGCTCAATTATTTCACTTACTACAAACAGATTATCCTCCCCCGTCTATCTTGCCTAAAACCATTCTGTTCTTCTCCCAGGACTCCTAATTCCTCAACTAAATTTTTCATTCTCTCATTCAAAATACCACAAAAGATCTTACATACGGTGTCACCCAGTGCAATTGGTCTGTAATTATTAAGTTCTTTCATACTCTTATGTCCACCCTTATGCAACAGAACTACATTACACTTGTTCCAGTCATCCGGTACTCTTTCACTCTTCCATATCTCATCAAATAAACATTTCAACATACTGACTACACTCTCTCCTCCACATTTATAGAACTCATATGGTATCTTATCAGGGCCACATGCCTTTCCATTTTTCACTTTCTTCAAAAAACTTACAATCTCTTCACAAGTGATTTCGTCTTCTATTTGCAGTTCATGTTCATCTATCAGAAAATTTATTGGTTCATCATCTGTAACCTGCTCATTCATTCCACCAATGTCCTCCCAGTATTCTTCAACTGCTTTCACCATTTGCATCCTATCTTGCACACTGCAACCATTGACTACTAATTCATCAACTTGAACTTCACTACCTCTATCATTACCTTGTATAAACCTATACCAATCTTTTATTCCATCTGGACCTTTCTTTCTTAGATTTTCAACTTGGTGTCTCTCTTCTTTAACCCTAGCCTCATTGATCATTCTCTTTACTTTCTTCTGCTGGTCCTTGTACTCATTCCATACACTCTGCCATTCATCCTCAGTAATTCTGCGTCTTTCATACATTTTCCTCATACTGCGTTGTTTTTTATTTAAAGTCTTCCTTCTCGTTCGTTCTTCCTTTATCTCACTCGTAAACCACCTAGCATTCCCTGTACTTTTCTTGCATTTCATTCTACCGATCTTTTGCTCTGCCACATCATACAAGGTTCTTGCAATCTCCTTATTTAGGTCATTTACATTTCCACACCTGTTCCAGTTACATCTACTCAATTCATTTCTAAATTCTTCCCAGTTTGCCATTTTAATACGCCAATTTTCTCTTACTCTGCTGGCCTTCTGCATCGGCTCCTTTCCACCCCAATTATACTCTAGTACAAGCATTTTATGGTCACTATCAATATCAAAATCATCTTCATCTACAAACATTTCTTTGACACACTCTCTTGCTCTACTATTCACTATCTTATAGTCAATTGCAGTTTTACATTCCCTGCTTTGCCATGTATGCAAGCCATTTCCTATTGTTACATTTAGGTTCTCAAGTTCATTCTCATCACAGAAATCAATCAATTTTTGTCCATTTGCATTCACAGGCTCACCAAGTATACCAACATGGCCATTCATATCACCCATCAAAATCAGAGGGCATCTGCAATGCTCTTGCACAATTCTTGTTAATATTTCATACTTTTTTACATTCTCTTGATGAGCTAAAATACCATCAGTTGTCATATAGCATACAACCACAATAACAATTCTCTGGCATGCATTCTTTCACACTTTATTACTAACAGATCTTCACTCTCAGGTTCATTTCCAACAGGAATTTCTTCTAATTTCCAATTTAGAGCATTTTTTACAATGAGACCAACTCCACCACCTCTTTTTTGCCAACTTACACGACCTTTTCCAATCATGTAGTACTTACTCTCCTTACATGATGTTTGAAAAAATGAAAATTGATTCTATAAGCCATCACGTCCTAGCGCCACCACATCCGCACTCGATCAAAAGCAAAATCAATGACACCACAAACTCGGATGAATCGTAAAGGATGGACTAACTAACTAATGAAGGAACAAGCAGAAAATGTTGAGATTCAACTTCAGTTCATATATATATATATATATATATATATATTTGAACATACATCTAAGTTGTCGCAGTCACCCATTGAATTACTTCCGTTTCATTTTTTATGTTGATGTGTAAGCTTCCTAGGGGGACTCACTAAGTCCCTTCTTCTTCTTGTCGTACAATGTAATTAAACGCCAGGTGTCCCCGTATAAAAAAATAAATAAATATTTTTCTGTGCGTAATTTCTCATCAGTTATAAAAATGAGGATTTGCTTGCTTGGTTATGTATCACAAACACCATTCATTCATATGATAAAAAAAGGCATTTGCTTGCTTTTGTTCACATGTCAAAAATACTGCGTGAAAATTATATCTACGAGTGCACACGGCCGGTCAAAATAATGACTGGATTAGATATATTGTCGCAACTCCAGCCTTGCTACTCGTTTAAGTCCCTTGCAAGTTAATCAATATCTTGCATTATCAGGGACTAGGTCATAATTAACCCTTTACTGACCTAAAAGACTAAATATCAATTAAATATGACAAGCAAGCAATAAGTGGATTGCTTCCCCTTCCTGGCGACAAATGCTTATATCGAACATCCCTAATGTGTTCGTTTATTCTTGCGAGCTGAATCTGAAGCCACAGCAGCGGATTCGGAGCGCCCTTGACGTCGAAGCTTTCGCGGGCTGACACGTCAGAAGAAGATCATCAGCGGAGTTAGCAGCACGTGCCTTTGTGCTTGACGACTTCCAAACCGGTCCTGCTTTCGGGCAGCCTAACGCCCGGAGAGCCGACTAGCAATGAAGAAATGTTCCCTGGACAACTATCTTCGAAGTTCAGGTGAGCAATCTTTACTTATTGTCTTTGCTTGTCATATTCTTATTTATCTCGTTGCAGAAGAGACTATGGTAAATGCCAGGTAATTCTGGAAGTTGGCGCTTTTAGGAGAGCGCGACATAGTCCTTTTTTTCGAAGATAGTTTTGTTATTTAATTTAAAGAAAGTGATTCAATCTTCGAATTCCTTGTTCGAGGAAAGTGATCTAATCTTTGAATTCTTTAAAAACCTTAAATTCATTATTCTTAAATTCTCTTATACGAGGAATTTCTCAATTTATAAAATTCTTCATTCATTTGAAAGTTAAAAATTTAAACTTCTTATGAAAAGCAGTTCTGGCGTACGCAATTCGTTCAGCTGCTAAAGCAAGGCTGGAGTAGCTTCAGGGAAAATCCTGGTGACTATATCTTTTTTGTTTCTTCTTTCTCCAGTTCAAATAACTGTTTTTCTTTATAAAATAAAATTACTAAAGAAAAAGGGATTTAATAAATTTTCTGTAATTTGGAAAGTCTCGCTGGTTTGCCGTGCTTTCCGGGCTTAGGAGCCGGGGTGTATCTCTTCTCTCTAGAATTAAGGTGCTTTTTTTGCGTGTCGTTTTTGTGTAAGGTACCATTTTTTGTATTGCTAGCTCCTTGTGCTTTTGGGAGCTAGTCTCTTGTTTACCTTGCACAAATTATAATTTTTTCTGATTGCATTTTTTGTGTGCTAGTATGTAAGTGAGAAAATAAAAATAATATTGTAGCAAAAATTTAATTAAAGTTTTCGTGGAAAATTAACTATGTAAAACTTTCTAATGTAACCTAACTTTAATTGGTGAGGGATGTAACTTTTCTGTGTATTCTGTGTGTCTTTTGTATTTTTTCTATCTATATAATATGAGGATATAAACCTAACCTGTCCAATTTTAAAAGTGTAGACTTTTATCAGCTGAACTTTTTTCTAATAAGCTTATAAACTATTTACTTATTGTTTTTTTGCAAACATGACCGAAACTTTTAACGCCTCAGCCCTTAGCATGAAAATGCGGGGAGTAAAATGTAGTATTACAGCTTTACGCAAGAAAGTGCTAGCTCCTGGCTGTGCACCTTCTCTCCTAAGGGAGGCCATTCCTCAGTTGAGTGGCCTTCTAAAGGATTTTCGCCGTCTCTCCTCTATTCTACCTTCTGACCTTGAGGAAATTTCTGAAGAGGAGTTAGTTAGACGTGCAGAATACGAAATCCAAATAGTTGAATTAATCGCTGAATTGAAAAATTCAGTTTTCCCGGCACCGGTGTCTTACTCTAATGATACCGCGCCTCCTTCTGAGGCTAGTAAAGTTTCTGTTGCGGAAGTGCCTTTAAATATTTTTAGAGCTCCTCAACTGACTTTGAGAAAGTTCAGTGACAATGAACACTGTCCTTTTTCTTTTCTTCATTTTCAGGAATCTTTTCTTAATGCTCTTCTTGCTTATCCTACTATGAGCGAGGGGCAGAAATTTATATTCTTAAAAAATCAGTTACAGGCAAGAGCCCTTAGTCTTGTTGAGGGACTTCCCAATGAGAATTGTTTCCAAGCTGCTTGGGCTTTACTCAAGCAGGAATTTTTAAACGCTGATAAGCTCGTTTCGCTTGCACTGGACGAATTAATAAATTCTCCCAGTGTCCTTAGCTTTGCAGAAATAGGGACGTTTCTTTCTAAAGTTAAGTTTCGTCTGCTTGAGCTCTCTAAGCTTGGTGTAGATTTCCGTAACGAGAAATCAGGCAATCTCTTGTTTTCTGCTATAATTAAAACCAAGCTTCCAGATTTTTTCTTGTTAGAATTGCTTCGTTATTGTAAAGCTAGTTTCTTTTCTTTAGAGATGTTTGAGAACGCGCATCATGTTCTGTCTCTTTTAGAAACTAAATCTAAACCCAAGAAATTGCTCTCCCTTCGCAATGATAGGGTGGAGTAATGGATGTAGGTTAAGAAGACGAGACTCTTGGAGTTTGTATAATCAGTACACAGAGCAGGACACAAGTTTACATTACGAAGGGTAGTGGTGGAGTGGGCTCCAGCCAAGCCCGAGAACCATGAGCAGAGATCCACAAGAACCATGAGCTCAGTTCTCAACGCATAGTGCTGTCTAAATACATTCTTACACAAGAGCACTGTAACATTATCAGTATTATACACATATACATTCAAGGTGCTACATGAAAGGTTTCAACACTCCTTCTCACATTGAATGTGTGTCAGATGAGACCATTCCTAACTTCGTTCTTAGTCTAGAGAACTTTTCTATCGGCAGGTTCTTGGTGAATATGTCGGCGAGCATTTCGTCGGTAGGGCAATACACTACGTCTATATCTTTGTTACTTACAAGATCCCGTACATAGTGAAACTTAATATCGATGTGCTTGCTCCTCCCATGATATTTGGGATTGTTGGCAAGACAGATGGCTGACTGGTTGTCTTCGTTTATAACCATTGGTTCCATAGTCCCAAAATTTAGATCACTGAGTAAGTGCTTTAACCAGACAGCCTCTTGAGCCGCACCGGCAAGAGCAACGTATTCGGCTTCTGCAGTTGAGAGGGCTACACAAGTTTGTTTGTTAGATCTCCACGTAATTACCGAATTACTGAGGGTGAAACAGTAACCAGAGGTAGACTTTCGGTCATTTTTATCACCAGCCCAGTCAGCATCTGAATAACCAATGCAAGTATCAGAACATTTGCTATACAAGAGACCTAGTTTAGAGGTGCCTCTCAGGTACCTGAATATTCTCTTAACACACATCCAATGCTGTTCAAGAGGTTTGGAGCTGTATTTAGCAACATTATTCACTGCGAATGCAATGTCAGGTCGAGTTCTGGTTGACAAATACAAAAGGCTACCTACAGCACTTTGATAAGTGGCAGGGTCAAATTCGACATCATTTGGGGAGCATATCGGATTTACGTTTACATCGGCGGGAGTTGCAACAGGTTTACAATTATCAAAGCCAAATTTTGACAACAGAGCCTCAGTGTAGGCAGTTTGATTCAAGAAGACATTGTTTTTAGATTGTACAACACTTACACCTAGGAAGTAACTCAGCACACCAAGGTCCTTCATTTTGTATTGGGTAGAGAGGCTCAACTTTATTTGATTTATTTCATCACCAGACTCAGAAGCAATTATTAGATCGTCTACATACACCGCCACAATACACAGTTTCTTATCTTGAACACGAGTGTATATACAAGCATCACTCTTAGATTGTACAAAACCCAATTTCTTCAAATAGCTATCTAGTGTAGTATTCCAACACTTAGGAGCTTGTTTTAGTCCGTAGAGCGATTTTTGTAGTTTACACACCAGATTTTCTTTGCCTTTGACAATAAAACCGTCAGGTTGAACCAGATATAGTTCTTCAATCAGTTCTCCATTAAGGAAGGCTGTTGCAACGTCCATGTGATGGACTTGCATGTTGCATTTGGCAGCCAAAGCTAGTACTGTCCTGACAGACTCAAATCGAACCACGGGACTGAAGGTCTCGTCGTAGTCAATGCCATATTTTTGTGAGTAGTTCTGAGCCACAAGGCGAGCTTTGTACGAGCAAATGCTTCCGTCGGGTCCGGTTTTTCTTTTAAAGATCCACTTTGATTTGATAGGTTTTTGTCATTAGGACACTCTACAAGAGACCATACTCTGTTTTGATTTATAGACTCCATCTCATTCTCCATAGCTGTTTCCCATAGTTTTGCTTCTGGTCCACTGAGTGCTTCTTGAACACAAGATAGTATATCAAGCTCATTTTTCATTAAATACACCCATTCACCAAATCTATCAGGAGCCCGTCGATATCTGGCTGATTGTCTAGGCTGCACTCCCTCCATCCCAGCATCTGACTGTCTATGCTCCACCCCTCCCTCAGAGTCTTCTGGTTCTGGATCCTGAGGAAGAAGAGTAAAATTACCATCATTTACTTCTGAAGGCTCCTTCTCAATTGGCATCTGCTGAGATTCATTGAACATAACGTCTCTACTCAAAAATATCCTTCTACTGTTTATGTCATACAGACGATATCCCTTGGATCCACTTCCATATCCTACAAGAACACACGGTTTAGATTTTGGATCAAGTTTTTCCCTCTCATCTTTGGGGACATGAGCGTACGCACTGCAGCCAAAGGTTTTGAGGTGCTGTACGTTGGGCTTGTGTCCATTAAGGGCCTGATAAGGGGTCATATCATTCAATGCACTAGCAGGGCTCCTATTTTTGATATACACGGCAGTTGATATAGCTTCACCCCAGAATGATTTTGGTAACTTTGAACCAGACAGCATAGCTCTGACAGAGTCAAGAAGAGTTCTATTCATTCTTTCTGCAACTCCATTTTGTTCAGGTGTCTTAGGCACAGTTTTTTCATGGATAATTCCTTCCCTTTTTAGGAATTGTTCAAAGTCATTAGAGATGTATTCCCCACCGTTATCGGAGCGCAGAATTTTAATTTTGTGATCATAGTGATTTTCTACCAAGGATTTGAACTCCTGAAACACTCTGAAAACATCACTCTTATGTTTGATAATGTACACCCAAGTATATCTGGAGTGGTCGTCTATGAAGGTTACAAAATACCTTCCACTCCCAAGTGATATGGGATTAAGCTGGCCACACACATCACTGTGGATAAGTTCTAAGGGTTGGCGTTTCCTTTTGTGATTTGTTTTGGGGAACGGAAGCCTATGATTTTTACCATCACAACAGTTTTCACAAAAAATGTTATCTCCACTCACAGAACAATCAAAACCTCTAACAAGATTCTTAGTGGCTAATTTCTTAAGATTATTGAATCCTAGATGACCAAATCGTTTATGCCACAGAATTTCATCAGAGGAAACGTTCATGCATTTAGCGGCTGAATTAAGGGTGCAATTAAGTTTATACAATTTTCCTACTTTACTGCCTAAGGCAATTAATTCATCGTCTTTATTTACAATCTTACATGAGCTTTCGTCAAAGTAAACTGAGTTTCCACTTTCTGTAATCTGAGGCACGGAAAGTAAATTGTAGGCTAAGCCAGGTACATACAAGACATTCTTAACAACACAGGTATCTACTCGACCTTTAGGCAATAACACCATAACTTCAACATCACCTACACCAACACCTTGCAAGTTTCTACCATCACCAACTTCAATGTTAATTGGACTAGATAGCTCATTCATACAAGAAAAATCATTCCTATTATTACACATGTGTGCTGTTGCACCGGAATCAATTACCCAACAATTATTGATATTTATCACAGACAATGCACCGATATAATTTGTTTTACCTGCTACAAAATTGTTTTGGTTTTCTGTGTGGTTCCCATCTTCTTTCTTCAATTTTTCTTGATAGATCCAGCACTTGGTACGTAGGTGTCCCAATTTTCCGCATTCGAAGCATCGTGAGTTTTTCAATTTGGAGGTCACAAGGGATTTTTCACTGAAGTCTGAAGCACTTTGGTTTTTCAGTTTTGCTTCTTCATTCAGAAGACGCTCTGTCACAATATCCCATTACGGTAGTTTTTCATGAGCTTCCAGTGCAGTCACCAGTGTGGAGAAATGGTCGGGAAGTGACGACAGCAAGATTATTACACGACTTTCTTCATCAACAGCGTCATCAATCACACTCAAGGACTCAAATATTTCGACAAATGCTTTGAGATGAGTTTGTAAGTCTTGGTCTTCTTTTAGTTTCATGTTGTAGAGTCTTTTGCGTAGTCTGAACTTGTTAGACCAAGTTTTCTTCTGGAATGTATCTTCAATCTTATGCCATAGTTGCACAGGGTCAGTAGGATCACCCAACAAATAAAGTTGACTTGTTTCGACACCAAGCACAATTGTTGCAAGTGCACTGTCACGTCTTTCTTCAAATTTTCTTCGAGCAGTCTCGTCCGTAGTCTGTGGCATGGTTTCCGTTCCTCGAACCAAGTTCCACAGTTTTTCCTTCATCAGAATCATCTTCATTTGCAGCTTCCACGTAGGATAGTTTTTATCATTAAGAGCCGTGAGGCAGTTCTTTGCACTTTCACTTATGGAGCCTGCCATGTTTCTTTCTCTTTCACCGTTTCTGTCTCACACAGCACTAACAAATCACCAACTTCTGTTCTCGCTGTCCCGGGCTGTTTTTCGCTTCGGGACTTAAGATAACCTCACTTGATATTACTTCATCGGAAGGTTTACTGTGCCCATAACCTAATGGATGTAGGTTAAGAAGACGAGACTCTTGGAGTTTGTATAATCAGTACACACAGCAGGACACAAGTTTACATTACGAAGGGTAGTGGTGGAGTGGGCTCCAGCCAAGCCCGAGAACCATGAGCAGAGATCCACAAGAACCATGAGCTCAGTTCTCAACGCATAGTGCTGTCTAAATACATTCTTACACAAGAGCACTGTAACATTATCAGTATTATACACATATACATTCAAGGTGCTACATGAAAGGTTTCAACATGGAGGAGAAGACTCGAGCTGAAACTAAGTTTAAACCTTCTCCTGTGTCTTCTAATCTTCCTAACGTAAAAGTGTGCCGGTTTTGTAAGCTGACCGGTCACACGTCATTTTCTTGCCGTAAATTTGATACTCACGAAAAACGTGTGAAGCAAGTAGGCGAGTTGCAGTTGTGTTCCGTATGTCTTAGTCACAACCATGTAGCTAAGTCTTGCCCTGCAAAAAGCAGAGGCTTGCCTTTTAATTGTTCTCTTTGCAAGGCTAATACTCACGTTAGCCCGTTGTGTCCTAAGTTCGTAAGTTTTTCCTCTCTTGCCTCTTCCTCTACCTGACGGTTAAAGGCACGTTTTCGAATGTGCCCTGTAATCGCTCTTTCCACTAAAGTTAATAATCTTTCTAAACGTGTTAATTTCGTAATTGACACCGGGAGTCAACAAACGTTGATTGACCTGGATACTGTTAGTCCTAACATTTCTACCGATGATTTGCAGCAAATTACTGTAAACACGGTTGGTGCCTCTGTCCCGTTACGGGGCAAGCACATTAACGTCGAGCTCGTGCTTCCTGACTGTGAGAAGCGTGAGCTTGATGTTTTTGCAATGCAGAATTTAAACCTACAGATGGGGATGAAGGGTTTGCAATCTAAACTCGAGCTCCTTAAAACTAAGCTTCCTCTTTCTACTTCCTTTCCTGAAGTCGTTGATGACAATATTCACATCAACGGCATTCTAGGAGTTGATGCTCTTCTAGCTTTTCGAGTGCTTGAATTGCAAAACGTCGCAGGCTATAAAGTTATGCGCGTAGCTAACGGGTTTTTACCCTTTGGGAAATTAAAATGTTATAAGTCCTCTTTGTTTCCTATCGTGGCTTCGGCCGCTAAAAAACAAGACAGTGGCTCGCCTTGTTCTGTTGTGTCGCCTAAAAATTCTTCCCCTTCTATTGTTTCGCCTAAAAATTCTTCCCCTTCTGTTGTTCCGCCTGGAATTTCTTCTCCTTCTGTTCCGCCTGAAGTTTCTTCCTCTTCTGCTGTTCTGCATGGAGTTTCTTCTTCCGTGGCTGTTGCTAATAAACGAAACAAGCAAACAAAAAAGAGTAAATCCAAAGCTAAGCGTTATCATGGTGTGTTGGAGGCATTTTTTGAACCTCCTAAAGTCTGTTCTTCTGCATTGGATGGAACTGACTGTGATGTGCAGGCCGGTCTTGATAGACTTCTAGACTTGGAATTAATAGGGGTACCTGCTAAGGAAGTAGAGAATGATAAAGAGCTAAAAGACTTCAAAAGTAGCGTAGTTTATGACGAGGGCCACTATCATGTTCACATACCATGGAACCGTAATTTACTAGCGAAAGTTCCTCATAATTTCGGTTTAGCGCGCTATCTAGCGCAGAAGGTTGCTGCTTCTAACTCTCGTAAGGGGATAGAGCAGCAGTATAACGATGTCTTTCAGGAACAACTCGAACTTAATATAATTGAGCCTCTTTCTCTCGAGAATCTAGATGTGTGTGAACATAAGTGGATACCGCATAGGCCTGTCGTGCAAGAACACGTTACCTCTTCCAAGATACGCCCAGTGTTTAATTGCTCGCTTAAGCGAGGTAGATTGCCTAGTCTAAACGAGGCATCATACGTAGGTCCTAACCTCATGAATGATTTGCTTGGCTTACTGGTGTATTTTCGCTCTAATTCTATTGTTGTGTTATCTGATATTTGCAAGGCTTTCCTTCAAGTAAAGTTAGCCAGGACTTTTGACCGAAATCAATTTAGTTTTGTTTTCTTTAAAAATGGTGAATTTAAATATTTCCGATACACAACTTTATTGTTCGGTTTTGTTGCCTCCCCTTATATCCTTAATTTCCTTCTCAAATTACATGCTAAAACTATTAATGATTTGGTGGTTAGAGACATCATGTCTAACAAACTTTACGTTGACAATCTAGTTTTTACTACTAATAGTCTCGAGCTAGCGCTTGACACTTTTCAACGCGCGAATAAAGCTTTCTACGAAAGCGGTTTTCCTTTGCGTCAGTGGCAATCTAACAACTCTAATCTCTTGTCTCAGATTGACCCTTCTCTTTGTAGCTCCAGTGCGCACTCTAGAGTGCTGGGTTACAACTTTGATTCTACTTCTGACTCTCTTTCCATTTCTGTAAAAAGCTTAAATCCTTCCTGTAAAACTCGTAGGAGTATGCTGTCAGACATTGCTTCTTTGTATGATCCGTTGGGAATTCTGTTGCCGTTCTCTGTTCGAGGAAAACTCATTTTGCGTAGATTAACACCGTTGAGACTAGGCTGGGATCAAGACGTTCCCGATGATATCTGTAAAGAATGGCGTATATTTTGTCAGGAATTCTCTGAATTGCATGAATTTGAGTTTCCTATGATGAATTTTGTTGAGACTGAGAAAATTGATCTAGTAATTTTTTGTGATGCTAGTGAAAGAGCTTTTGGAACCTGTATGTACGGTGTCCAAAAAGAGCGCAGCTCTCTCCTTTTCTCTAAAGTTAAAGTTTCGCCTCCTAGGCAAAGAACTCTTCCTTCTCTTGAACTTCTGGCAGTGTATCTTGCGTACCAGTGTCTGGTTTCTCTGATGTGTGACGTCAACTTTCCCTATACGGTCTCAAGTGTAACTTTTCTTACCGATTCCCAGGTTACCCTGGCTTGGTTATTAAGTGGTAAGCCTCCTCGAAAGAATATTTTTGTCAGTAATAGAATTAAGGATATAGACAGCATGCGCCTGACGTTGGAAGGTTTTACTGTAGCTTCTTTCCATTATGAATACGTGCCCACCATGTACAACATGGCAGACATGTTAACGCGAGGTATTAAAGCATCAAAATTTCTCGAGAACAGAACTGTATGGTTGGAAGGTCCTGACTGTATTCGAGAAGGTAAGGACCAGTGGCCCAAGGGACACCTAGGTTGCATTCCCCATCAATTTGTTTCCTCTGCCTGTATCAATGTTAATATTGTTCCTCCGTGTGAAGCTCCTATTTTAGAGATTGAACGCTTCTCCTCCTATCCTAAATTACTGGGCACGATGGAGAATGTATTTAAAGCTGTCGCTATTTTTCGACATGCAGATTTGGGTAATGTAAAATTGCGAGCTTTCATTTTTCTTATTTCTTCTATGCAAAGTAAAATAAATAATGAAATAAATAAATAATGAAGGCATCTACGGATGCTTTATTTCCAATCAAGCCTGATACATATCACCTTGTATATTGGATTTTCAAATGACTTATAACTAACGCGAGGACGCCATTACGCTTTCCCCCGGTCAAGACCGGTACCCATTTCAGACACCTGGGTAGAGTGGGGTATTGTGCTTGGAATTTTTCTCCTATACCCAACAGAGAAAATCGCCACTGCCAGCGCCGAGATTCGATCCCGGGTCTCCCGAACGGCGGCAGAACCCTCTAGCACATGGCTATGGCGGCAAAAGTAAATGCTTTGCAGGCGAGCTCGAGGCCTTGAAAAATGAAAGTCCTCGGCCGCCTCTGCTAGTTAGAACTTTCAACCTTTTTCTTGATTCTCACGGTATCATTCGTTCTAATAGTCGTATTGCAAATGCTGAGGAATTAGACTATAACACTCGCAACCCCATCTTGCTGTCTAGTTCTTCACATTTGACCAATTTGTTAATTTCACATACCCATAAACTTCTTAACCATCAGGGGCTCGACATCACCGTTCAAAAACTTAAGCTGGACGGTTATGTCGTGCCACGCTGCAAGCGTACAGTTCGCGGCGTCTTGGCTAAATGCATTGTATGCAAGAAGCTAAACGCTAAAGCATTTAACTATCCCGATCCTCCTGCTCTACCTGACTCTCGTACTAATTTCGTGAGGCCATTTGCCACAACTGGCATGGATTTCTCTGCCCACTTTTGGGTATTAGACCCTTTTGGTCACAAGCAAAAGGTGTATTTGTTGTTATTTACGTGTTTTCAGACTAGGGCTATTCACATTGAAGTTCTTCCTTCTATGTCTCTGGAGGAATTTTGTTTCGCCTTCATTCGGTTTACAAACGAAAAGGGCATTCCTAACACTGTTTATTCTGACAATGCTAGGACTTTCACCGCCGCTCCCGATCTTCTATCGGAAGTGCTAACTTCCTCTTTGTATGAAGAGCGATTTCGCCCTTTTAATATTAAATTCAAAACTATCCCTATCTACAGTCCGCAATTTGGAGCGATATGGGAACGCCTGTTCAAGTCCATAAAGGATTGCATATATAAACTTTTTGGACGGAGCACTTATTCTTATTCTTCTTTCATAACTGTCATTTCTGATATTTCTCTCAACCTTAATCGGCGTCCTCTCTCGTACACTGAGATGGGGGACTCGATTTTACCTATAATGCCCCTTCAATTTCTTCAACTTTACCCTACATCTAATTCTCTTATTCTGTCCGATGAGCTTCCGGACTTGGAGACTGACGATGTTGAGCATCGCGAGCATTTGCTCACTCTTTTGGAGAGACGCGATGTCATGGTCGCCAAGTTCCGGGAGCTTTGGTATTCTCAGTATCTTATTTCTTTGCGAGGTCCATATCGTCTGAAATCTTTACCTTTGCAAAACAAATTATTAGCTGTGGGTCAAGTGGTACTTGTAAAACACCCTATAAAACCCAGACCATTTTGGGCCTTGGCTCGCATCAGTGCTTTGCTCCCTGGTCGCGACGGCAAGGTCCGTGTTGTAAGAATTATAAGGGCTGATAACACTGAAAGCGCCATTAAAGTCTCGTTGCTATACCCACTGGAGTTAGTTGTGACCGATCCTACTCCAGAGGAGGTGGGAGATAGCGCAGACGGGAGTGGTTCGGACGCGGAATCATACCCTCGTTCCAAGCCTCCCGCGAGGTTTGAAACTCAAAGGGGTCGTTCTACCTCTGAACACCCTAGAGTTCAGCAGCTTAATTCTTCAACTTCTTCTGATACGGATTCTTCGGCCTTGTCCGAAGAACCCGTAGTTACTTCTGCTGACCGCCCTCAAAGGCAAGCGGCGCGTCAGCAACGTAGTAAATTAACTTATCTTATTAAGAAAGGGCGTTTGTAAACCCTTTCATTTATGTGTAATGCGCAGAAATTATTACTTGGTCCTTTCCAGTTAAGCTGGAAGGACATTGCATGTCTTTGTGTATTTCACGGAATTTTCTATGAAAACTCCGTTTTTTCTTTTGCCGGGATTGTGTCGCAACTCCAGCCTTGCTACTCGTTTAAGTCCCTTGCAAGTTAATCAATATCTTGCATTATCAGGGACTAGGTCATAATTAACCCTTTACTGACCTAAAAGACTAAATATCAATTAAATATGACAAGCAAGCAATAAGTGGATTGCTTCCCCTTCCTAGCGACAAATGCTTATATCGAACATCCCTAATGTGTTCGTTTATTCTTGCGAGCTGAATCTGAAGCCACAGCAGCGGATTCGGAGCGCTCTTGACGTCGAAGCTTTCGCGGGCTGACACGTCAGAAGAAGATCATCAGCGGAGTCGGCAGCACGTGCCTTTGTGCTTGACGACTTCCAAACCGGTCGTGCTTTCGGGCAGCCTAACGCCCGGAGAGCCGACTAGCAATGAAGAAATGTTCCCTGGACAACTATCTTCGAAGTTCAGGTGAGCAATCTTTACTTATTGTCTTTGCTTGTCATATTCTTATTTATCTCGTTGCAGAAGAGACTGTGGTAAATGCCAGGTAATTCTGGAAGTTGGCGCTTTTAGGAGAGCGCGACAATATGACAAACTGAGCTTTAACATGGTTTTCCCATGATTTTCCACGCTATTCTATGGCTTTCCAATACTTTCCCAAGTCCCAACCGCTGATATTCTATTCAACCTAACCTAACGTACCAATACACGTGATATTCATTCTGACTCCCATTCTGCTGGGTTAAGGCCAGGGTTGCGGAGTCGGAGGAATAAATTTGCGACTCCGACTCCGAATCCGACTCCACCTTTCCAGAATTTGGCGACTCCGACTCCGACTCCGACTCCACCTTTTCAGAATTTGGCGACTCCGACTCCGACTCCGACTCCACCTTTCCAAAATTTGGCGACTCCAACACCGACTCCGCCTATTCACAATTTTGGGATTCCAACTCCACCTATTCATAATTTATACGATGAATATTTTATTTCTTAACTAGCGTTCACGGTCCGTCAAAAATGACGGGATTCAATACCTTTCTTCAACAAATTTTCGTTCGAGTGGAGTTTCCATGCTTAAACTCATTCCAAAGTTAACTTATTTTTCGTATTAGAGTAATAAACACTTGGAACACAGTATTTTTGAGCCGCAAGAGAAGTAGTTATAGCCATTCGTATCGCATAGTAGATGCAGAAATTCAGCATTACTAAAAGCAACTGCGAGCTTGTGTATGTACATTGTAATATGCAATGGTGTATTGTAATACAGTACATTGTAATATACAATACCCCGTCGAACTCGGTATCCACGATTCAAACTCTGGTATATGAGGCTCTGGATCTCTCAGTTGTTTTGAACGTGGCATTATAGCTAGAGCACTTGTACGAAAATGAGTGTATTAATTGACCGTGAACTGAAACCAAGACCGCCAGTGCTAATTTTTTCCTATCGATTCTTAAGAGCATGACACGAAACGTGTAAATAAACACACGACTGTCAATCTTAGTAGTAGACGGTTGCAGATGTTGAAACCTGTACATATGTTCACTATATTCTTTATTAAAGAACGACTTTTAAATTGACTGCAGAATGTTAATTGACAAATTACTAGAGTACATGATAGGTGAAAAATGACGGGATTCGATGGTATCGTTTTAAAAAAATATCAAGATAAAGATGACAAACAAATATACCCATCCTAATAATACCCGCGATTGAAATACAGTATTCTCGTACTTGTGCACTGGCAAAACTTTTATCATAGTTACGGTCATTAAGCATCTTTAAGAATGTCGCAGACGCACCAACCAAGCAACAACACTGTATTATAATTTAAATTATTATTCGGCAAGAAGTTTTTAAAAAAATTTCCATACCTTTTCACTGCGATTAGCAGCATTTTCGTGACAATAGATTCGATTTTGACGCAATGTTTTTTATTTATAAACAAAAGTGAGCAGATGCCAGGTTTTTCATAATATATCAATGGTATTGATGATATTGTCCAAGCAAGCAGATTCCCATTGTAATAAAATAGAAGAAATTACGCACGAGAACATATATTTATTTACAAATTGACGGACACCTGGGTTTTTATTATACCGGGTGTCCCAAAAAATGTCCCCGATTTTTCAATTAATTATACCTCCGCTTTAAATTAAAATATTGGAATTGTCTTTTATTCACAATGTAATAATTTTTTTTTCCTTTTAGAATAACTTAAGTTTATGAAAATCAGTTGAATAAACACTTTACAATGATCAATTTACTGAAAGGGGTAGAAAAATTAATTGTTCAAAGAAAAAGTTTTTTAAGGAATATTGATACTCTTCCTTATTTTGTACTTTCGAAAAAAATAAACAAACAAAAATATAAAAAGTAACAAATCATTACCATAAATAACGTTTGAACAAATAAAGTAATTCAGTATCCTTCGACATACCCTCCATTTCTCTCAAGGCAAGTATTACTTCTGGCCACCATTGAACGAAGAGTTTTACAGATTATTTCACCGTTTCCTTTCAGTTCTTGAAACACTGTTATTGAAAACACTTGAAACCTCTCAGAAGGTTTAAATACTTGGTGGTATGTTGGATACATCATTTTGAAATCATTCTTAACAGTAGGTATTGAGATATGAAGAAGGACACAAGTGTTGCTTTTAAAACTTTCCCTTTGAACAATTAGTTTTTCTACCCTTTTCAGTAATCGATCATTGTAATGTGGTTATTCAACTGATTTTCAAAAACTTAAATTATTTGAAAAGGAAATAAAACTCACTATAATGTGAAACACAGACAATTAAAATATGTTAATTTAAAGCGGAGATACGAGTATAATCAATTAAAAAGTCGGAGACATTTTTGTGGGGCACCCGGTATGGCGTTGATTGTTCATATGCAATAAAAGGGCAAGTGTCGCCTTAAACAAATAAATAAATTGGTTTAGGTATTTCCTGTGCGTAATCTCTCTTATGTTATTACAATGGAATTTTAAGATTTAAAACTTGAGGGCTACTGTTCGAACATTTATTTCAAATACAGAAGAACTTCAAGGGAACAATAGCTAGTCGTTTCCCGAGATACGCAAAAAGGGAAACAGCATCCAAGTTAAGCATGTCTTGAGGATTCCAACAGTACGCACTGCAGCGTCCTCTGTACTATTTTTATTATTGAATTCCTTTAAAACGGAGACCGAAGATTTTCTTTAACGAAATGTTAGGTTTAAAAACGAAACTCCTTAAAAATAGAAGACCACCAATGGACGTGGCCGGTCATCAGCACGGTACTCCGGTAGGAAGTTTTAGTGGCGTTCTGAGTAGATAGAAACAGAGTTTTAAGATGTCTGGTCGCCGACTAGCTGAATATCGTACCTTGTTGCAAGATTGCATATAGCACTAAGATTATAACAATTAATTGACAATTAATTACCTTGAATAATAAGTGCCTGTTTACCGGGTTGAGGAGTTAAAGTCGCAGAAAGAGACTGCTTTTTACGCAAGTGAAATAAGTTAGAGGTGCCAGACCGACTTCATTAAAAGGGCGACATGCTGCCCAAGCAGAGTAAGCTCAAAGATAATTTAATTAGTGGACTCCAGTGCGTCACGAAATATGTTAATTTAAGCGATTTTAGGTTGATGCAGGTCTGGTAGATGCTCAAACATGCTTAATTATAGGAAGTTAAATTCAAACAAAAAACGAAAAGAAAAGATGTAGCTGCAAAACAAAAAGTCGAAGAAAAGAAAGAACTAATTTCAACAGTTTCAAATTCTTGTCTGTCAACTATGACAGGTCATCTGAAGGAAACTTTTTCTTCCACAAAGCCGCCATCAGAAATACGGAAGGTTTTCAACAGGAAATTTCATTGAACAAATAAAATTGGCTGTTCGTCTTACTCTCTTAAAGATGCTTAATGACTGTATCTGTGATGCGAGTTTCACCAGTGCACTAGTACTAGAATATTTTAATCGCGGGTGCTATTAGGTTGGATATATTTCTTTATGATCCACATCTGGAGAATTCGTATAAAGACAATATTAAATCCCATCATTTATCATGGGTCGAGTACACAATTTTATATCCTGAGTGTTTCAGATCACGAGGTACAAAATTGCACACCAAGTAGAAAACGGCTAAATGAACACTTTTAATTCCATGAAATTTTCCCCCAAAATTCGGGGTCGTGAGATATTAGCTGTTTATTGTTTTAAATGATGAAATTTAATGACACAATTACTCGCAATATTTATTTTGAATTTACTTTACAAAATTGTTCAAAATATGTTCCACCTACATCAATGCACTTTTCGAATGTTAGCCTTAACGACTGCCGGATATTAGGAAACACGTCTGGCATTTATGTATCTCGCCAGCAGCCACTGCAATTCTGGTCACAAAATCTTCCTCAGACTCAATGAGTGTAGCATAGACAAGGCTCTTCACGTGTACCCAAAATATGAAATCGAATGGAGTCATGTCAGGAGATCTAGGAGGTCATGCAACTAAAAGATTTCGCCCGATCACCGTAAATTCAAATAAATATTGCGAGTAATTTAGTCGTTAAATTTCATCCTTCAAAACAATAAACGGCTAATATCTCAATGTCTCTTTCTTCGGAAAATTTCATAGAAGAAAAAGTTTTTATTCGGACATCTTCTACTTGGTGGGCAATTTTTTGCCTCTTATTCTGAAACACCCTGTATATTACTGACAAGTGTCTTCTGAGTAGGTAAAGTAGTCACTGCCTACACTGAAAAGCATAAATATGTATTCACAGTTTTTTTTATTACTAATTAAACACTCATTCAGTGAAATTATAATAGTTAATTCAATGACCATGCTTAAAATCCACAAAATGATATACATGTAGATAAAGTAGGCAAGATTTGCACGGTGCCTCTTGTTCTCTGTGTCTACACTATGCAGGGTAACAATACAGAAAAGGTGTCATATTATTGCTCAACACTATTTTATATCACAGCTATAATAGGAAAGTTGTTTTGCTTTCGTCGCAGGGGACTGAAGTTTTCGGAACGTTTTGTTTACGAATAAAAGTCACTTTTAGTCATTGCGTGTAATATGATACTATCTCTTATTCTCGTCTAACTTTTTACTTCATGTTTGACACTGTCTTATTTTAATAAACGCCCATGTTCTTCTAATTTCATGTTTTTTGGAGCGATTTGAAACGTTTCCAGTAAGAAAATTTGTACTATCGCATAAATGCAACAACCATTGCAGCTGAGATAGGGCATTGCTTTCAGGCACATTATGTGTGTGACTATAAGTGATGTTTTTGCTAGTGTGTGTTATTATTTTCATTGCAGCTCGTTTACATTGTATTTTAATTTTTCATGTCTCTCAATGCCGATATTGATTACCTTACAACATTTCCAAATCTTCCATAAGAAAAAGTAATTAATTATGTAATGCTGCAAAACGGATACTATTTCAGTGTTTAAAATTGTAGAAGCATAATATAAAATTCTCCATTTCAGCGTATGCTTACTTGAAAACTGGGGAGAGATACGAAGATAAAAATTCAACATGATAATGATATAGTGAAATACAATATAACTCTGAAAGAACCAAACAACATTCAAGAAATAACTTTAGAAATGAGCAGAAATTGTTATTAATAATACATGTTAACTTGACCTAAAGATAAGGAAGCCATATCAATTTTGAAAACATAACCTGAGAACTAGAAGTCTTTATGTACCAGACCATAGCTTCAGGTTTTGGCAAAGACTACTCATTGGCAATGAATCATTACCTAAAGACTAGAAATATTTATGATCACAACATAACTTTAAGTTTCTGCAAAGACTAGTCATTATCAATCAATGCATCATTAAGAGCGTACATAGTTGCCACTCCTTACGTGAGTACAATGTATTGCATCAGCTGAAATGTTCTACAAGTAACTTGCAACACATTTAGTACTATTTGCTACTTCCTGTGTACTAATTGAAGGGGAAATGAACGAAACAGAAATATACAGAACAAATTTTCAATGCTTCAAATTACTAATTCTTGCTTAAATAACTCCATTATTATTCATTATTAATTCATTATTACTCCAGTAAAATTATATTTCTTTCTTGTATTTATCATATATAGGAATGCAAACCCACAACGACTAGACAACAATGACGGTATTATAAGTGATAGGTATAAATACGCTGTTTCAAACTTAAAACAAAATAATCAAAAAAACATTGCGTATTTTTAGATTTTCAGCATTGTATTCTAACTGTGTTTTGTTTACTTTCGGGTTTAAACAATTATAAATAATTTTTAGTAAAAATTAGAATCGCAGACAGCAAAAAATAGCGACTCCAACTTCGACTCCACCATCCGAATGAACGACTCCAACTCCGACTCCGACTCCACCACACTCGGAAAAGCGACTCCGACTCCGACTCCGACTCCACCACACTTCAGAGAAGCGACTCCGACTCCGACTCCGACTCCACCCTAAAACATGCGATTCCGGCGACTCCGACTCCAGACTCCGACTCCGACTCCGCAACCCTGGTTAAGGCACCGAAAATTGTGGAGTTGATGAAGCTTGTGTCACACATACGATTATCTCACTCTTCCGGTTGGTGGGTGTGACACACAGACGGATGGACGGACGGACGCTGCAGATTTTATGATATAGATTGTTAAGGAAATGCAGCTTACCACGAGGAAAAGATATAACAATTTTTCCAAAAACTTTTTGGATAATAATAATTAAATAACAACACACAGTTGTTGCTTGCTTGGTTGGTGCGTGTTTCGGTGACGTTCTTAAATACTCAATGACCGTATCTGTGATACGAGTTTCACCAGTGCACACGTAAAAGAATATTTTAACCGCAAGTACTATTGGGATGGATATATTTTTTTAGTCATCTTCATCTGGAGGATTTTTCTAAAGATAATATCGAATCCCGTCATTTTTAACTGATCGTGTACTTCAGTCACCCTCAACAAACCTTAAGTTGTTCTCGGGACGTTGATACTATAGCGACGGTGTTCACTATTTTACTTTAGTTACCTTAGCAAAACTGCTTTTTCAACTTGTTCTTTTTAAGTTACCAGGTTTTGTAATACCTGTTTGCCGTGACAATCGTTTTCGCTCAGAATAAGAAAATTGAAATTTAATTTTGAAAGGAAAAATTTCCTTAACCTACACAAGAGTAACGTACTGATGAAGAACTGAGTTCTTCACCGGCGGAGTAATCGTGAATATAACGATGAACTTGTATGCCAAAACAGTGTAGTCAACACGGAAGTGGCAGTTGATGTTGACGGTTAGGTGGTAGGCGGCGAAAATAATACACCGACTTCACCGCACGAACACATTCTATGCGAATTGTATAAGTTAGTGCATGACCGGTGTTTTCAGCGTGTATGCTAAAATCAATTTTAAATAAGGTAATAAAAAATAAATGCAACTGAGTTTTGTGCGAGAATGAGCAATGTGGTACACATGTGTCCCAGTACGTAGTCAACGTGTTGTTACCTGCGATATGAGCTGGAGCTTGAAATTAGACTTGCCTTCTGTTTTTTAAAAAAAAAGTTCTCTGTATTGTACCGGACCATCTTTACCCCTTTCACTAACGTCAAATTTTCAGCACCTAATCCATTTTTCTCCTAATTATATCTTACGTTTTTATTTCACAATATCGGATGTAACATGTCTCCAAAAGTTCATGTGATCCACTCTCGTTTGGATGTTCTTGCCTAAAATCTCGGTGATGTGAGTGGTGAACGTGGCGAGAGATTCCATCGGGATATTTCAGTGATGGAGCAGCGATGCAAAGGAGAATGGAACCCTGGCGTGTTGGCAGACTGCTGCTGGAATGTAAACAGAGAAGATCGCACTCCACACAACAGGCTTGGGAGGACAAGTGTTGTTTGAACTGACACGTGTGTTTGTCATTCCTATCCAATAATGATATTGATGTACAGAATTTAATACAAGAAATAGTATTTAATCTGGAAAGAATAAGGTCAGATTCTGAATCAAAACATTTTTTAACTTCATAACAGGTTACGTAACACGTACTTTTTTACCTAGCATTTATTACAGAGTAATAAGTGAGTTTCAGCCTCCCGTACCACGACAAAGACGCTCAAAAAGAGGCAGGCGGTTAGTAACATTTGGTGTAGATTTGAGGGAACGCGGAAACTATGCACAAGATGTGTAACTGCACAGGATCACCTGTACATAGAATCAGTAAGTTGAGTAAGGTGGAAAAAAAACAAGATATAATCATAAGAAAAACGGAATAGTTGCTGAAAATTGGACGGTAGTGCATGGGGTAAAGATGGTCCGTTAAAATACAACGTCTCTTTTCAACAAAAGCAGGCAAGTCTAACACCAAGCTCCAGCTCATGTCGCAGGTATCAACACGTTGATGTTACTCACAACGTACTACATCAATTATAGCCGCCACACGATCCTAGCCAATATATTCTCTATACTAAATTTGAGATGGAGTAAATGATGTACATGCTTCACTTATACGCACCGTACTCTGAGTGATACATCATCTCTTACTTTCCGAGGTCTTTTTAGAAGGAAATTACTCCTTTTAAAATTTAAAACTACCAAAGTTTATGGTGAGTCAGGGGCTGCAGAGTTGTACATTCGGATTAAAAAAAACTGAAAACTTACTTCTATCAAGAGAATGATACTTTTTTGAAGAGTAACTAAATAATAATATTCACTCCACAATGAGCGTCCCGGGAAGCGCTTGTGTCAAAAGCTTGCCTCTGCCCCCCTTCTATCATGATCACCTGTGCTGCATGCCAGATACCGCCAGATCTTGCATACACCTGCGATGCATGCCAGATAATGCCAGATACCGCCAATAACTACCGCATTGTGTTCTCTTATTTCCCTTATACTGTATATTCTACATACAAAGTGTAAACGATAGTCGGATATTAGGAAACACGTCTGGCATTTCAGAACTCTCACAAGCAGCCTCTGAAATTTTGGCCACGAGATCTTCCTTACATTTCCATTCAAAACGTTTTTGCTGAAACCTTTTAATCGAACATCGCTAAAAGGAAATTTCATCGTATTACACCCTCGTACATTAGAAGTGTTTATAACGTAAATTCAAACTAAATATTGAGAGTAATTGTATCGTAAAATTTCATACTTTAAAACAATTAACTGCTTATATCTCGAAAACCCATAAGTGTTCTGAAAATTTCATAGAAAAAATTGTTCATCTGACCAATTCTGCTGGTGAAATTGTGTACCTCTTGTCGTAAAACATCCTGCACAAACTAGCATTATCTTCGCACAGTTAGCCAGCAGGTTGTAATTATATTAACTTAATATATCTGAACACGTCAATGATTTGCTTTCATCACAACCTTATCAGAAACTTAAAAAAGAAGGAAATTCCGATAAAATTGATCATCTTCACTCTAAAAACGTTTCGGAGTCCAGTTCCATCATCAGTTCAAACGAAAAACAAAAGAATTGCGTCTGAAATATAAGATCAAAGTGAAATGGATTGTAGGTACTGCAAATATATCATGTAAGTAAAAATACAAAGTATGAGACTGTAGCATATCGCTACAAAGCGTAAGAATTATGAAGTTTCCCATTCGCACTTAAATAAATTAATCATTAGCATTAAAAATCTTACTATAATTTATTATTAATTATTTTCTAATTCTAATTCGTAATCATTGAAGTTTGTGTGTAAATACATGAGAGATCAAATAATCAATCGACATTTCGAGTTTTAAAGCAGCCCGATTTCGGCAACACTGAAGCGCGTCACTTGAACTGACTCACTCTTGCTTGTGGCTTTAGCGTGAGAACATCATCTCGTAAGTGCAAGTGAAATTTAGGCTTAGAATAGAAAGAAACCGGGTAAAGTATATGTGCCATGTGTTTTTTCGTGTGTATTGTGTTAAACGTAAAGATCTGCTCAGTGTCGTGAAGTAGGGATAAACTCTAAAATAGTGTTAAGATTCTTAGACTAGCATGTGTTATCTAGAGTGCTAACTCGGTGATATAGAGTGAATATTGCGTGTCATTTCCAAATTCACGTGTTGAGACTTCATACTAGATATTCAGCTAACGTCATTGTTTTTCCTTACTGCAAAACTTATATTGTGGTTGCCAGTATCATATCGAGAATTATTCATAAACTGACTCGTGAACGCACGCGGCTAAATCGCCGGCGTTCTTTGTCGATAGTGTGTCTTTGTTGTTTTCAATGGCGGAGCAGATACTGCCGTCTTCCGTCACTACTCCGTGACTATAATTGCACTATAAGCATGTGTTATAATAGTATTTTCTTTTTTTACAAACATACTTGCAGTAGTTTTTCTTAAATATGTTTCAACGCGAAATAATAATTAAAGATGTCTCTTAATAATCTCGTATGTGTATAAATTACGAAGGTTATTCATGTCTATGCTTGCTAAAGTTTTGAGTCATTTTTTTATAGCTCATACTCCTTGAACCTTGCGTTTAATCGCACTTATTTCAATTTAAATCATTTCAATAAAAATTTAATTCCATTCTGTTCATTCTTGTGACAAAAATACCCACTACCAGTTGCCTTTCGTGAGTGCGTACAAATTGTGCCGGCGGCTTGGCGAATGCCGACGTGTAGAGCCGCCGGGTTAATCGCCGCACTGATTTTCATGTTTTCGTTTTGCGCACATTTCCTTTCTGTGCAAGCAAAACGTTTAGTGTTTCTTTTTCTTATTATTGGGTATTATTCCTTACTTTTTATTAATTGCAACTGATATTTATCCGTGATTTTCAGTAGGATTTATAGCAATGAAAGTAGGATTCCTTTTCTCTGTTGATTCTTGTACGGAGATAGAGATGTTTCTAGAGCACTGGACGAACGTAATTCTCACTATTACGCAATTTTAGCCGGGTTATGTCTTTCGCGGTTTCATGAATCTTGTGTTATGAAATCCCGTGTTCTTCTTTTCCAAAACTCCACCAAATTAACCTCCTAGATTGCTGTCCTGCAGATTCTTGCAAAAGTTGCATTCTCTTGATATTTTCATGATATTCCCTAGATCTTGTGTTTACTTGCATGTAGTTTCGGTAATGAATAACGATTTTCATTACCGGAAGTTCTTAAACCTCATGCTCAGTGATTTAAGCAAAAGGCATTACTGAACAGTTTTGCCAGCTGAACCATTTAAACAATTTATTTATTGTTTAAAAATCTTTCTACAAAAATCTGTCCTTTCTCCTGGAGTTTTGCCACATGTGAGAATCCTTAAAGATAGCTCGTGTCTGATCTGTAGGATTTCTCGGAGTTGCGTGTGGGCGTTTATCATGTCGATGCTTGGGGACTGTCAGTGGTGAATTTTCCTTGATGTCCTTGGACTGCTCATCCAGCGTATTGGACTCTTTGCAGGACGTCAACATCATCACACACACACCACTCGCAACAGCCTCCCCTGGGCCTTGCTTTGGCCTCTTGTTTTGCCTCAACTTAATTGACCTGGGCCTTTCTTGCTTTGCCTAAACTTCACTGAACTGGTTTTGTTTACCTGAACTGGCCCGACCTTAGCTGGCCTCATCTTACCAGTCGATACTTCCCTGGCCTCTACAAAGTTAAATTGCCCCTTTACAATCGACTCGGGTCGCTTCCAAGTTTTATAAAATTGGGTCAAAATCATATTTAAACCACACACATCACACGCGGTCGACTGCAGAAATTTCTCCAGGAGCCTCCCGCCTGCCAGGACCGCGAACCATCGTCAGCCGAGTCCTCATGAGGAACAAGATTTGGAAACCCTTGTTCGGCTCTCCTCAAGAATAAAACTACCAACGAAAAAGCTGAGTCCCGAGTGCTTATTATCCTTTCTCACGATTACTCCCAGATGTTTGTCGAGGTTGCTTAGGACTGGCTATACCCCACGGCCATCAAACCTAACAAGACGGACAAAAACAAAGAATAAAATACAGAAGCACAAAAAGAATACATGTGACACATAAGTATGAAATGAAATTAGGCTGGTTCTGACGAGGAATCTACCTATTCACTATTTGCAAAAGGTACGAGCTGTCCATATTGTTCTAATGAGGGTTTCGCTCGAAAATATGCAAGGACTCTTAAAGTTCTGTCATGCGGGGTTGGAGCTGAGTCTAAAATTTTGAAATTGGCAGGAGATATAGGAACATTGCATTAATAACTTAATTATGTAATAACTAAGTAACGACAGCTTTTTGAATATAAGTATTGTTCACTTTGCTTGACGACGAACTATTGTGAGACAAAACGAACAGTCTTTAAACGTGCGTGTTCAGTTGATATCTGGTATTTATATTCCCGTAAAAGAATGAAATACTAATGAAATTCTCAAAACTAATGACGAAAATTACGACAGCAATATATAATTGTAAATTTCGTAATATTTTTGTCTTTTTATCCAAATAAACATGTATAAACATAAACAGAGAATGATCTGTAGAAAATATCGGTCTTGCATTCACCTGCAATGCATGCCAGATACCGCTATTTTCTATAGATCATTCTGTATCGAAACTACATGTTTATTCGGATAAAAAGACAAAAATATTACGATTTTTACAATTGTATTTTGCTTTCGTAATTTTCGTCATAAGTTTTGAGACTTTCATTAGTATCTCATTCTTTTGCGGGAATATAAATACTGTACTAGGTATCAGCTGTACACGCACGTTTAAAGACTGTTCGTTTTGTCTCACAATAGTTCGTCGTCAAGCAAGGTGAACAATATTTACATTGAAAAAGTAGTCGGTACTTAGTTATTACATAATTAAGTTAATAATGCAATGTTCCTATATCTCCTGCCAATTTCAAAATTTTAGACTCAGCTTCAACCCCGCATGACCTCAAAATTTTAAGAGTCCCTGCATATCTTCAAGCGAAACCCTCATTTGAACAATATGGACAGCTCGTACCTTTTGAAAATAGTGAATAGGTAGATTCCTCGTCAGAACCAGCCTAATTTCATTTCATACTTGTGTGTCACATGTATTCTTTTTGTGCTTCTGTATATTATTCTTTGTTTTTGTCCGTCTCATACTTTGTATTTTTACTTACATGATATATTTGCAGTACCTACAATCCATTTTACTTTGATCTTATATTTCAGACGCAATTCTTTTGTTTTTCGTTTGAACTTATGATGGAACTGGACTCTGAAACGTTTTCAGAGTGAAGATGATAAATTTTATCGGAATTTCCTTCGTTTTAAAGTTTCTGATAAGGTTGTGATTAAAGCAAATCGTTGACGTGTTCGGATATATAAAGTTAATATAATTACAACCTGCTGGCTAACTGTACGGAGATAATGCTAGTTTGTGCAGGATGTTTTACGACAAGAGGTACACAATTTTACCAGCAGAATTGGCCAGATGAACAATTTTTTCTATGAAGTTTTCAGAACAGTTTTGGGTTTTCGAGATATTAGCAGTTAATTGTTTTAAAGTATGAAATTTTACGATACAATTACTCTCAATAGTTAGTTTGAATTTACTTTATGAACACTTCTAAAGTACGAGGGTTTACTACGATGAAATTTCCTTTTAGCGATGTTCGATTAAAAGGTTTCAGCAAAAACGTTTTGAATGGAAATGTAAGGAAGGTCTCGTGGCCAAAATTTCAGAGGCTGCTGGTGAGATTTCTGAAATGCCAGACGTGTTTCCTAACATCCGACTATCGTTTACACTTTGTATGTAGAATATACAGTATAAGGGATATAAGAGAACACAATACGGTAGTTATTGACGGTACCTGGCGTTATCTGGCATGCATCGCAGGTGTATGCAAGATCTGGCGGTATCTGGCATACAGCACAGGTGATCATGATAGAAGGGGGGCAGAGGCAAGCTTTTGACACAAGCGCTCCCGGGAATAACGTCAGGTTTGTTGAAGCGTGGCTCAATATTAGATGACTAGCGTACACGACCCCCCAAAAAATTGGGATTCAATTTTTGTTTAGAAAAATACTTCAGATGTGGATGACAAACAAATATATCCATCCTAATAGTGCCTTCGATTACAATATTCGAGCTATTGTGCACTGGTGAAGCTCGTATCACAGATACGGCCATTAAGCATCCTCAAAGAGCGTGGAAGAGAGACAGACCAACCAATTTAATGTGTTCAGTGAGATTCCAATAACATAGCAGAAATTACGCGCAAGAAATGCATAAATTATTTTTATATATTAATTTGAAAATACACCTGGCGTTTTTATCGCACAATAATGATTATTTTCAGCGAAATATTATCGAGTTCGTGCACCTCCTTTGGTGTATATAGCATATGTAGAAGACATGATGAAGCAATAGAGCAAAGCCCTTCATCCCTCCAGCCCGCACTTCCCTCGCTCCTCTCAGGTTATGAAGCTGGAAAACAACATTGCCACAGCACGACTGTAACACTGGAAAGATCAATGTGGATGTTGTCGCTGAGTTTTGACTCGCGCTGTGTTGCCTGAACCCCCGTCACGCAACACCCCCGACCGACGGTTCCCAATACATATGTTTAAGTAACTTGTGTCGTATATTTCCCCCACAGCTCCGTAGCTCTGCGCTGCAGTAATGCGCCACGGCTCAACAATCACAATTTTTCTCTTGAAACTTTTATTGAAGCGAGACGGTAATTCAATTTTTGCAGAAGTTACCCTGATAAAAGAGTGCGTTTAGCTTTCACTGCCAAATTTTCAGTCAACTCCAGATGGATTTTTCATGTCAGCCTGTGTAGAAGATTAGCTTAAAGTAAAGTTTCAAGGTAAAAGGTGATTCACATTAATGGGTCGGAAATTATTAGCCGACTGTCGAGGCTGCGGCAGCGCGGTGCGAGACGCTGCTGAAGTATTAAAGGGAACGAGTATTCTTTAGAAACTTTCAGAGTTCACAAATCAGATGTGCAGAAAAGGCGTTCAGGGTCGTAGATAGCTATCGTTTCAAACTGATATTATACACACAAGAAAATAGGACAGCAAAATTACACGAAGTGAAGAGAGGAGTGTAAAAATTGTGAATATTTAATTGAGTACTCGATACGTGTACATTTGGCGTCGATTGGAAGCTGCAGACGCTTGGAGAATGATCTACACGCGTCACAAGTTATCGTTTGGGGAACTTTGGCCCAGTCCTTGCAGAGTTTAGCCTTCAGAGCCTCCAAACTTTGGTGGTGGTTTGCTGAAACTTTGCTCTTAAGAATGGACCACATACTAAACCAACATCGGCATCTAAGGATGCTTTATTTCCAATCAAGCCTGATACATATCACCTCGTATGTTGGTATATCAAATGCCTTATAACTAACACCAGGACGCCATGACGCTTTCCCCCGGTCAAGACCGGTACCCATTTCAGACACCTGGGTATAGTGTGGGGTATTGTGCTTGGAATTTTTCCCCTATACCCAACAGAGAAAATTGCCACCAGCAAGATGATGTCATAGCTTCGGAAAATGTGCGTAACTTCTTTATACACATAAAAAAAGAAAAGAAAAAAAAGAAAAACAGTATATTTCCAATATAGATGGTACAAAAGTACCATCATTGGTTTTTAAAATCTCTTAAAATTAATACATTTAGATGATACACACACACGAGTATTGTAAAACTCGTGTCACTAGTCGAAAAGAAAGATTGAGGGCAATGTACTCCTAATCTTGCTTAATCTACATTTGATAATACATGTAATGATAATTATAAGAGACAACACAATTTCATGGACGATGCATTTTCATTGTGAGGTGAAAACATTTTTGACAGTTTACATGTACATGACATAAAACTTCGCAATTCTTGAAGCCAGGAAATAATACATGAATCGCTTGTTTCGGCCAATGTTCAAAAGTGTCATTGTGAGGAAGCATGAAAAAAATATATGTATATATAAATATACATCCGTATACATATACACACACATATATATTCATACATATACATACATGTACATATACACACATACATATACATGTATACACGTACACATAAGCATGAGGACCAAGAAGATAATAAGTTTTGTATTTCTAATCCAACAATTTTAACATAGCGGTCATTAGTTGATAAGCATTTTATTTAAACAAAAAGTGGATGATCGCACAACAAATGTATAGTTTTTACATGAATGCTTTACAATAATAAAGACAAGACGAGTAAGGTAATGTTACAAGTTGAGAGTAAACAGAAAAAAGACCATTATCTTCAGTAAAATGCTAGTTGTCAGTCTAGTACACACATGTGTGCACATATACACGCAAATATATACATATACACATGCACGCACATAATTACACCAAACTCGTAAGGATACACAAATGCATTTCTATTCATCGAAGCAATACATACGCATTCTATTTAGTGTCATACGCACAGCGTGCACACGTACAGATTTATACAAGTAAGCATGTGCGCGAATATCAGTGTAAAACCAGTCATTATAAACCAGAAATTCCAATCGAGGGAAACGGAGAAAATATCTTTTATTATGGCATGAATTTTATAAAATTTCGTACTACAAATAGTGGCACAAAACAGTCTACCTAAGTCTGAAACATGAAAACGATTTTGGGATGTGAATAAGAAAGAAAACATTAATGTCCTATAAAGGTTTCATATTAGAAAAGAAAATCGCATTATCTTTGAAATATGGCGCAAATTGTCGGCAATTGATAAACAGACATAGGAATCACATTATTATAAGCATATAACTATAAGCATAATACTGCAGTATAAGTGGGTGATCACGCAACGAATTTATTGCTTTTTATACATGGTTGCTTTACAATTTCAAATTAGAGAGTAAATCACAATATCTTTGTAGTATGGTGCAGAATGTCTGCAATTGATAAACACACACACACACATAGGTACCATGACGGTCTAGTTTGATGCTTGCACAGAAATGGAGAGGAATGACATAAAATGCAACCTTCGATTGGTTTATCTACTCTAGTGCACACAGGTGTACGTGCACATGTGCACACCCATATGCCCACATACACCTATATACGTACACACATATTCAAGTAAGCATGTTTGCAGACGGCAGCGTATAGGCGATCAAATCACACTACCTACGCTTACTCTAAAACTGTTTTGTGATATCTTGTATTATAAAACAATAAGCGAGGGAGATTTTTGAGCAATGGAGATACCAGGCAAATGAGATTCGACAGGACTTATTTTGTGTGTTCTGTAACTAAGAATTATTCTTGAGACGCTAGATGACGAGTTATTTTGGCTTTAAATTCTCTCGGTCTTTGAGGGACTTTAATACTCAGGGGAAGTTTGTTCCACAGTAAAGCGCCTGATATGGACAGAGCCTTCTGCCCTAAGCGAGATGAACGATAGTTGACTAAGACATTATTGTTTCTATTCGGTTTTTGATTGGTTGCAGTGGGTGGATGGAAACACACTATCTCAGCATTGCTCTGAGGAAGATATAACGAGGAGAATACGTATTGGGCCTTCTGCAAGAGGAGCCTTTCTTGGATAGGAATCCAGCCGAGTTTATTGAGGAGAGGGGTTACGTGGTCACTTCTTTTGAAATTACCGTTGCATACCACCTTCGCTGCAAAATTCATGCACTTTTGTAAGTCCCTTTGAAGGTATTTAGGTAAGTCTCCCCATACTAGGCTGCAGTAGTCAATGCGTGATAACACAAGGGATTGAATTGCTAATAATCTGGATTTTTCGTCTAGCATACTTTTTATACGATGAAAAAACATTAAAGTTCCGTAGATTTTGTTGCAAGTAGTCTCAACGTGAGATTTGAAGGACATATTTCTATCGAACCAGATTCCTAGATTTTTAACTTTTTCTGATGCATTTATTTTATCATTTCCAACTGCAAGAGTAAGATCTGAAGTTTTTTTAATTGCATCTTTGGATCCAAAAATAATGCATTGTGTTTTATTAGCATTTAATTTAAGACCATTTCGGTCGTACCATGATTTCAGGCTAGTCAGTAAAGTTTCGGCTTTAATTTGCGTCTTTGGTATTTCCGATACAGAACTTGTTATTGCAATTTGAACATCATCTGCATACATCGAGATCCGTGTGTTAGAAGGCATTGGAGGGAAATCATTTATGAAAATAGAAAACAGTAGCGGACCAAGAATTGATCCTTGGGGAACACCAAAATTGTTTTGAATGAATGGGGACAATTTGTTTTCTATGCGGACTGCATGAGATCGGTTTGACAAGTAACTTTCAAACCATTGCGTGTCTATTCCCAAGTTCAGTATTTTACGTAGAAGTCTATTATGTTCGACGCTATCGAACGCCTTAGAGAGATCGAGTAGCAGCAAGAGTGTTACATTCTTTTGATCGATGTCACTGTATATTTTTTCAGAGATATTGAGCAGAGCGTCTTGAGTGCTAGTATTTCTTCTATAGGCATATTGATTTTGGTGGAGTAGATTTGACTCGTCCAGGTGAAACGACAGTTGATTCGTCACCACTTTCTCTAATAGTTTTGACATGACAGGCAAAAGACTGATGGGCCTGTAGTTTGATGCTGTATTTAGGTCACCACTTTTATGCAACGGTCTAATAATGGAGTGTTTCCATTGGTTTGGAAACATGTTGGTTGCTATTGATGTATTAATTATCAGACGAATCCATGGTGCTGTAACAGGGAAACTGTCTTTGATATATTGAAGACTGATACCATCATGTCCAACTGCCTTTGTGTTTTTTAGTGAGTATAAGATGTTTCGTAACTCCGGTAAATCGACAGGGCGTGGTCTCCACTTGACATCAGTCCTCGAGGGTGCAGTGGGGCATGAATTTTCAATTGTCGTTTCATCTGGATTGGTACACACCTCACTGAAAACTTGAGCCCCTACTTTTGAAAAGAATGTGTTGAAATCTGTGGCTGTTGCCAAGGGATTTTCAAATTTACTTTTGCGATCTAGATTTTTATATGGGGCTACCTCACTAATGATTTCCCAAGTTCGTTTCGGGTTATTTTTAGCCGTTATCAGTGCCCGGTGGAAGTGAGTTTGTTTCGCTTCAGTGATTTTCTTTCGAAGAATTTTCTCATGTTCTTTATATCTCTTGTACAAGGTACTGTTTGATCTATTTTTTTTGTACTCTCGCAAGTTAGCTTTCTTTGTTCTGCTCATATCTTTCACTTCGTCAGTAATCCAAGCAGTTCGTTTTGGCTTGGTTTTTTTGGTAACGTAAGGTGCACATTCGTTGAGAGCTGCTGTGAAGTTCTCGTTGAAGATTGACACTTGAATGTCAACATCGTCAGTTTGCATCATTTTCTGGAATTCGGTGGACCTATCGAGAAGTTTTTCTTGAAATAGTTCTACTGAATAGTGCCTTTTCGAGCGATAGGTCATTAAGTGGTATTTTTGTCTTTCCTTTGCAATATTAATTTCACATTCTATAGAGTGGTGATCGGAAATAGAAGGTGATATTACTGTACTAAGTATTGCAGTGGGATTATTTGTGATTGCTAGATCGAGGAGAGTTGCAGAGACTTTAGTGATGCGAGTCGGTTCTTTGACCATTTGTGATAAGCTTAGTTTATACAATAGTTTGCTTAGCTGATTGTTTTTGTCCGTTAGGTCAACATTAAAATCTCCGAAAGCAAAGAATGATTTTTTTGCCTGAAGGATTTCTGTGAAGGTTTCCTCAATGAAATCTAGTGTTAGATTTAGGGGAGACGATGGGTGCCGGTAAAGGCTGCCAATGATGATTGATTTGTGTTTATTTATTTGCGCTTCTAGCCAAACCATTTCAATGCCTTCGCAAACTTTATTCGCTAATAATGAAGATGTTGAGTACATTTCTTTCACAAAAATACAAGATCCACTACCTCGGCTGGTTTTAGCGCCATCGTAGCGGTACAACACGTAATCAGGAATGTTAAAAAATGAACTTTGGGTTCGTGAATCAAACCATGTTTCTGAGACACACAAAATGTCAATTTCTTCAGTGACCAACATTACTCTGATTTCATCCAATTTACCATTCAGGCTTCGAGCATTTACATGCTTAATTTTGATTTTACCTATATTAGCACTCTTTTTGACGGTAGCAAAGTTACTATTTCGATGGGATCGTTCAGGGGATTTATCGATTTTGTCTAAGTTGCCCAGGGTGTTTGGCCCAGCTTCTGCTATGTAAGAAAGTCTACTATTTGGCTGGGCAGCGGCACTCTGTCAAGATGGGGTGATCCCGGTCTGATTTTTGCCTTGTGTGACAAGAGCACTGTAGTGATCGCTTTTACGATGGAGCAGTAGTGGAGGGTTATTATTTGATAACTCTGAAAAGGGATTAACTGGTATTTTCAAAACGCAATGGTCTTTTTCATCCAGGACGAGAAGTTTTTGGCGTGTCACATTTGAAATGATTAGTGGTATAAGGTCTACAACAGCTTGATCAAAATGTTTGTCGTCAATGTAATTATCTATGAGGTTTTGCATGTCGCCACTGTTCTTGTCGAAAAACTTAGCATATGTGCTATAGTTTGCTTTACTCTCTGTTTTGATTGCAGCCTTTAGGGAATTGTAATTCCAATTTGATGCCGGTTGTTTTGTAAGTAGATGAGCTACTGCATGGAGGAGGCAGTGTCCATCGGCTTTGGTGGGAATCAGTTTTATGTTCCATGATCGTTTCAATTCCTCCATTGTGGAATTCATGCGTTCACAAATAGGGCTGGAGACGTTTTTTTGCGTACTTTTTACGTCATTAAGAGGTTTTGAGAGGTGCGGGGAAATTACGTTTTTCTGGCTCTGAAAGGGCGGGCTGTGGTGAATTCTTGTATGGGGATTTGCATAGAACTGAGAAATGCTCGTGTCAATTCCATTTTTCTGGCGATGATTGTGAACACAGTTGGGTTGTGGGTTTTCCATTGATTGTCGACTGCAATTTTGCAGCGATTTCTCTCTTCCTGTTGATTTCACTGCTTCCGAGTATGTGATTGGATGTTGGTTTATACTCGTGTCTAAGAGGGGCTTTTCATCCCCTGCATCAGCATTGTATAGCAATGAAAACCTATTTTTTGTAGGCACTCCGCAATTGTCTGTGGCAGATGCAGGAGAGGGCTTGTTATATGAGGGCAAACATGGGGAGGAGAGGGGGGGAGAGGGTTTCTTATATGAAGGCAAACATCGGTTTATGCTCCCGAGGGTTTCACGTGGAAAGGCGGTCAACTTAGAACAATCATTCAACTCATTTTGCTGTTTTGCATCATCATTAGAGTATTCAATTTCTTCATTCAGGTCATGGGAGTTTCTGACACAGGAGATAAAATGTGAAGTTAGTCTCAAAGGTGATCTTAGAGCGATTTGTTGAAGAAAATGATGCGTGTCTTCTCGCGTAACAGGCCAAGTGCGGACGTTGTTGTAAGCTTCATTAACAGTAACGGTTTTTACATTTGCTCGCAGCGGGATCAGTTTAAGACCTATTTTTCTGCACAGGCTCGATGCCATGTACAATTGCTGCCCACTGCAGGCACTCACCACATAAATACGAGAAAGAAGATTCTTTGTCATGATCAGATTTTTTAACTTGGTGAGATTTTGGGACGAGAGGCTCAAACCTTTGAAACTAATTATATAGTTCCTGAAAGGAGGTGCGCGTTCAATCTCACCATAGAGATCATTGAGACGTTCCGAAGTTATGGTTTGAATTTTGCATGCACTATCAATGTCATCTCTGTTGATTTTTGTGAGACTATTGTCTCCAACGAGAAAAGTGTCTAAAGGGGGTTTCGCATAAGGATGGTTACTCACAGCTACCACCGGCGTAAAATCATGAGCGCTGATACGATAATTTAAAGCAAAAAGCTGTTCTGTAATCACTTGAATATTTGATACAGTGGAAGAAATCGACGCTGGGCTTGGGGGACGATTTTGTCTCAAAGCTTTATTGAGAAATGCAGCTGTAAGAGACAGCGTGTTATTTATTTCGTGAATAGTTTGAGAACTGGTCATTTGGAGAGGATGTAAGTACCCCTCAAAAGCGGTAACAGGTCCGTTTGTATTGTTCTCCACTGAAAATCTTACGTTATCCTCGCAGTTTACGCTCTGAGGTATTTTACTGCCAGTATTAGCTGCTTCGTATGCATTTTCAAACATAACTTCGCCACCTGAAAGGTCTACACACAATTTATCGTTAAAATTATAATTAAAATTACCCCTTTTACTTTCCAAAATTTTATCGCGTTCTAACGATGACGTTGGTGTTTCCGCCGGCGGTGAACGATTTTGAGCCTTCTCAGTGACGCAGGGCAGGGGCGACGTCGCCATGACGCAACCGTTTTGGCGAGACGAAGGAGCTCTCAGTGCTGTGGCAGATTCCGCCAGTGACGCGGTATCTTCTTTACTGAAGAATCTCGGCTTTGTGGACGATGAGTCTTCTCGGACACAGTCCAAAGCGTGGGGTTGCGAGTCGAGTGTTGCTTGTACGTAATTTCTTGAACTCGCTTCGGGTGTGCCAGTAGCAGGTTTCAGAACTTGAGAAGATGAATTATTACTGGGAGCTGAATTATTACAAGCAGCGCCTGAGAGATTTTCGCCCGTGTCAGATGACTCAGATTTTGCAGTCATTAGTGATGCTTCAGGGGCTGAGAAACACTTGCTGATACCAGACTTCACGAACGTCCGAGAAGCATTTTTCGTTTTGAGTGTTTGAGGACCTTGAGCTGATGGATTTACAGGGGCGGATTTATTAGGTCTGCCTTTCCGCTTTATGGCTGATGCTTTGCGCTTTTTACTGAGCTTTTCGTACGAAGCTGTACTGGAGGATGTTGTTTTTTCAGATTGGGCAACCTTCCGAGTAGTTGAACGAGTTCTATATTGATACATTGTGACGTTGATAGAAAGGAAGAAAAAAAAAAAAAAAAAAAAAAAAAAAAATTAAATTTTGTTCATTGGGTTAAAGTAGAAGACCTCGCCTTTTAAAGGTAGATAAAGAGAGACTGCCAGTAGGAAAGCAAGGGGGGGGGGGGGGCTTGGGGTGTAAGCCAGAGGAGGACTGAGTGTGAGCGGGAGGAGGGGGCAGGATGCTTGCGGTCGGCAGAGCAGAGCAGCGTTGCTTGCTGTCCTTCTTGGGGAAGAAAAGGGAGAAGAAAAAAAAGAACTTCAACTTTTCCATCAGAAGATTGCTTTGGTGAACTATTCGAGAAACGTCGTATTGTTCAAATTTACTTCACATTGTGGAATTATGCTCTGTCTGTGAACACAGGCTTACTATGTTTAACATGGTAAATTATTTCCGAAGTTGCTGGATCAAGTTTATTTAATTTTTATATTTAAAAGTTCCTTCAAAGAAGAAGAAGTTTTTTCTCCTTCTCACATATAACGTCAATAGTTAACCAAAATTGTCCATCAAAAGAACATGATAATAAGGTAAGCTAATTTTTTTTTTAATCAGAAATTGAATGAGTACATTAGAAATTTTCAACATTCATGCTCTATTGTAACAAAAAGTAGTTCACAAAAAAATGGTCACCATTATTTTCCAAAAGATGCGAGTTTGACAGAGCACACTTTCCATTTTGTTTCTGGAGATAACGGCACTTGTTCTTTCACGTTAAGAGTTGGGGTGTTTTGAAGGGATGGAGCGGAGATGGAGGGGGGATGGAGGGGGTAGGGGTGAGCATGTCCGCGCTGTTCCTCACCGGCACTGCGAGGGCTATACAGAGTTTTCACATCTCGCCGGTCTGATCTACTTGTTAAAATGATCATAATTGAATCACCGAAACACAGAAAGTTCACTTTTACCATTTAGTTAGGTAGACGGCACATTCACGGACACTCAGTTCTAATTTCGTACTTCGTGGAGTTTTCCTTCCCTCACATTCTGAAACAATTTAGCTCCGGTGGCATGGAGCGTGCGTTCACGGTGACAGATCGTGACAGAGATATACAGTCATTATAAACTAGCGTGTAACAAAATTTAGTTGTGTAATATTCTTTAATTTTTTATGTATGTGTGCATTTATTTGCATGAAAAATGGATATTTTGAGTCCCTTGAGGAGGTAGAAGATGCTACATTTTCATGAATTTACATCTAAAATATTGTTAATTAATTTATTTGCTGTCATTATATAAGTGAAACCAGATGAAAATGTTATAAATGAGAAGTGTTAAAAAATGAATAAAAAAATGAAAACTATATTTGAAAAAAAATAATAATAATAAAAACAATAATAAATATCCTAACCTAATTTAACCTAGCCTATCCTGATAAAATGTCAATCGTATTAATACATGTAAAGGCGACCTTTTTATGTTACACTGAGGGATTCGGTATCCATGATACCTTAGTTTCCAGGGTATTAATGTATAGAGACAAGACCGCGCTCACCTGGATGGAGTGCATGATTTTAATGTAGTAATCGATTCTTATTTAATGTAAATGAAAGTGTAGTAATCGCGTTAGTTTGTTGGCTTCAAAGGTTGGGTTTTGGGTTGTTTACAGTTGTAACATAGGGCACAATTTAACCCTGCCTTCAGTAATAACATAGGGCACGATTCAACACTAGGCTATCAGTAATAACATAGGGCACAATTCAACACCAAGCTATCAGTAATAACATAGGGCACGATTCAACACCAAGCTATCAGTAATAACATAGGGCACGATTCAACACCAAGCTATCAGTAATAACATAGGGCACGATTCAACACCAAGCTATCAGTAATAACATAGGGCACGATTCAACACCAAGCTATCAGTAATAACATAGGGCACAATTCAACACCAATCTTTCAGTAATAACATAGGGCACGATTCAACACCAAGCTATCAGTAATAACATAGGGCACAATTCAACACCAAGCTATCAGTAATAACATAGGGCACGATTCAACACCAAGCTATCAGTAATAACATAGGGCACGATTCAACACCAAGCTATCAGTAATAACATAGGGCACGATTCAACACCAAGCTATCAGTAATAACATAGGGCACGATTCAACACCAAGCTATCAGTAATAACATAGGGCACGATTCAACACCAAGCTATCAGTAATAACATAGGGCACGATTCAACACCAAGCTTTCAGTAATAACATATGGCACCATTCAACACCAAGCTATCAGTAATAACATAGGGCACGATTCAACACCAATCTTTCAGTAATAACATAGGGCACGATTCAACACCAAGCTATCAGTAATAACATAGGGCACGATTCAACACCAAGCTATCAGTAATAACATAGGGCACGATTCAACACCAAGCTATCAGTAATAACATAGGGCACCATTCAACACCAAGCTATCAGTAATAACATAGGGCACGATTCAACACCAAGCTATCAGTAATAACATAGGGCACCATTCAACACCAAGCTATCAGTAATAACATAGGGCACGATTCAACACCAATCTTTCAGTAATAACATAGGGCACGATTCAACACCAAGCTATCAGTAATAACATAGGGCACGATTCAACACCAAGCTATCAGTAATAACATAGGGCACCATTCAACACCAATCTTTCAGTAATAACATATGGCACCATTCAACACCAAGCTATCAGTAATAACATAGGGCACCATTCAACACCAAGCTATCAGTAATAACATAGGGCACGATTCAACACCAATCTTTCAGTAATAACATAGGGCACGATTCAACACCAAGCTATCAGTAATAACATAGGGCACGATTCAACACCAAGCTATCAGTAATAACATAGGGCACCATTCAACACCAATCTTTCAGTAATAACATATGGCACCATTCAACACCAAGCTATCAGTAATAACATAGGGCACGATTCAACACCAATCTTTCAGTAATAACATAGGGCACGATTCAACACCAAGCTATCAGTAATAACATAGGGCACGATTCAACACCAAGCTTTCAGTAATAACATATGGCACCATTCAACACCAAGCTATCAGTAATAACATAGGGCACGATTCAACACCAATCTTTCAGTAATAACATTGGGCACGATTCAACACCAAGCTATCAGTAATAACATAGGGCACAATTCAACACCAATCTTTCAGTAATAACATAGGGCACGATTCAACACCAAGCTATCAGTAATAACATAGGGCACAATTCAACACCAATCTTTCAGTAATAACATAGGGCACGATTCAACACCAAGCTATCAGTAATAACATAGGGCACGATTCAACACCAAGCTATCAGTAATAACATATGGCACCATTCAACACCAAGCTATCAGTAATAACATAGGGCACAATTCAACACCAATCTTTCAGTAATAACATAGGGCACGATTCAACACCAAGCTATCAGTAATAACATAGGGCACGATTCAACACCAAGCTTTCAGTAATAACATATGGCACCATTCAACACCAAGCTATCAGTAATAACATAGGGCACGATTCAACACCAATCTTTCAGTAATAACATAGGGCACGATTCAACACCAAGCTATCAGTAATAACATAGGGCACAATTCAACACCAATCTTTCAGTAATAACATAGGGCACGATTCAACACCAAGCTATCAGTAATAACATAGGGCACAATTCAACACCAATCTTTCAGTAATAACATAGGGCACGATTCAACACCAAGCTATCAGTAATAACATAGGGCACGATTCAACACCAAGCTATCAGTAATAACATATGGCACCACCATTCAACACCAAGCTATCAGTAATAACATAGGGCACAATTCAACACCAATCTTTCAGTAATAACATAGGGCACGATTCAACACCAAGCTATCAGTAATAACATAGGGCACGATTCAACACCAAGCTATCAGTAATAACATAGGGCACGATTCAACACCAAGCTATCAGTAATAACATAGGGCACCATTCAACACCAAGCTATCAGTAATAACATAGGGCACGATTCAACACCAAGCTATCAGTAATAACATAGGGCACGATTCAACACCAAGCTATCAGTAATAACATAAGGCACGATTCAACACCAAGCTATCAGTAATAACATAGGGCACGATTCAACACCAAGCTATCAGTAATAACATAGGGCACGATTCAACACCAAGCTATCAGTAATAACATAGGGCACAATTCAACACCAATCTTTCAGTAATAACATAGGGCACGATTCAACACCAAGCTATCAGTAATAACATAGGGCACGATTCAACACCAAGCTATCAGTAATAACATAGGGCACGATTCAACACCAAGCTATCAGTAATAACATAGGGCACGATTCAACACCAAGCTATCAGTAATAACATAGGGCACGATTCAACACCAAGCTATCAGTAATAACATAGGGCACAATTCAACACCAATCTTTCAGTAATAACATAGGGCACGATTCAACACCAAGCTATCAGTAATAACATAGGGCACAATTCAACACCAATCTTTCAGTAATAACATAGGGCACGATTCAACACCAAGCTATCAGTAATAAAATAGGGCACGATTCAACACCAAGCTATCAGTAATAACATATGGCACCATTCAACACCAAGCTATCAGTAATAACATAGGGCACAATTCAACACCAATCTTTCAGTAATAACATAGGGCACGATTCAACACCAAGCTATCAGTAATAACATAGGGCACGATTCAAAACCAAGCTATCAGTAATAACATAGGGCACGATTCAACACCAAGCTATCAGTAATAACATAGGGCACCATTCAACACCAAGCTATCAGTAATAACATAGGGCACGATTCAACACCAAGCTATCAGTAATAACATAGGGCACGATTCAACACCAAGCTATCAGTAATAACATAGGGCACGATTCAACACCAAGCTATCAGTAATAACATAGGGCACGATTCAACACCAAGTTATCAGTAATAACATAGGGCACGATTCAACACCAAGCTATCAGTAATAACATAGGGCACAATTCAACACCAATCTTTCAGTAATAACATAGGGCACGATTCAACACCAAGCTATCAGTAATAACATAGGGCACGATTCAACACCAAGCTATCAGTAATAACATAGGGCACGATTCAACACCAAGCTATCAGTAATAACATAGGGCACCATTCAACACCAAGCTATCAGTAATAACATAGGGCACGATTCAACACCAAGCTATCAGTAATAACATAGGGCACGATTCAACACCAAGCTATCAGTAATAACATAGGGCACGATTCAACACCAAGCTATCAGTAATAACATAGGGCACGATTCAACACCAAGCTTTCAGTAATAACATAGGGCACCATTCAACACCAAGCTATCAGTAATAACATAGGGCACCATTCAACACCAGGCTATCAGTAATAACATAGGGCACCATTCAACGCTGCGCTCAGTACAGAGAGTAAACCAAGAACCACATATTCGCCCTATTATAAATAAAGGTTTCTACAATTTAATAATCGTTCTGGAGGAAATATCCTCATTTAAATTTACCTTACAAAGTTTGCATAAAGTTCGACATAAATCTTTGATGAAAAGTAGGTATCACAAAAACTGATGACACACACCAATGAAAAAGCAGTTTTGAAGGGTAACCAAAGGAAAATAAAGAACTTCGTCACAAATCGATAACATACCGAGAACAAATTTAACACGTTAAGAAGTTCAATATTCAAATTTTAAGTAAATTGTAGTAATCAACTTTGAAAATAGCAAACATTAACTGGATCCGGTTTTCATTTAGCTTTCATTAAGTATTTATAAAAAAATGAGTTAGTGGTTGCAGTTGAGTTCGCAGCACTATGAAAATCACTTAAGTGACCACCGGTGGGTCACCTCGCAGGAAATGTGTTAAAGATTCATGAGTCGTGGCTCATTACTAGGTGACTAGTGTGCATGACTCGTCATAAATGATGGGATCCGATATATTCCTAAAACAAATCCCCCAGATGTGGATGACAAACAAATATCTCCATCCCAATAGTACTCGCGATTGAAATGTTCTTGTACGTGTGCACTGGTGAAACTCGTATCACAGATACGGTCACTAGTATCACAGGTGCGGTCACTAGTATCGCAGGTGCGGTCATATGTAACACATATACGGTCATATGTAACACATATACGGTCATTAGTATCACATATACGGTCATTAGTATGACAGGCACGGTCACTAGTATTACAGGTACGGTCACTAGTATCACAGGTACGGTCATTAGGGAGCTGGGGTAAGGATGGTTGTTCATACTTTCGATGTATCAATATTGGAAATCATTGTTTGATGAGTATACTCAAGTCACTTTACCAATAAATTGTTAATTTACATCATGGTCTCTACTGGATCATGAAACTTTGGTGTTAGCATTTGTTTGCTAGGGAGTTACAATACGCAGGTTCCGCGTTGTTACGAGTGATAACATAGGGCTAATTTTAACACCCTGCTTTCAGTAACAACACATGACAAAACACAACACCTATAGTCGCATTCATCGAATATTAAACTCTAAAATACTCTTGTTAAACACCGTGCCAAACCAGTTCCATTATATTCTCATTGAGGACCAGATATCCTTACAAAATTGATGTTAAGTTATCGATTCTTAATCCCAACTTGAAACTGAAATCACAACAATGTATTACAAAAACTGATAACTTACTAAAAAAAGTTATGCATCTAATTTCCTGAGGGTGTCTAAAGTAAAATATTGAAAATTGTCTCTAAAATGAACGTCCCGGGAACAAAATTATGATAGTAGAAGCGGGGGACATTATTAGACACAAGTCATTACTGTATCACCCATCAAAAATGATGGGATTCTTTATTTTCTTTCGACAAATCATCCAGATATGGATGACAAAACATATACGTCAATTCTTATAGCCCGCGATTAAAATATTCTTGCACTTGTGCACGTTTGAAACTCTGTTCACCTTTGGATAACGAGCAAGGAGAATTTAGACTTTCCACCGTTTATCACATGAGAATATTAACTGCCATCCACTCTACCCCACAGGAATAATTCCACTCTTTATTTTTATTATTTAGAAATTATTTTTTCCCGCACTAAACATGGTCAACATTAGTTCCATCTAAAATAGACTGATGACTTACAAAAAACAATAGTATTATGAGGGTAACTTTTGTATGTTAAAAGAGTTGCCCACTGAAAAAAACTTTGTAAAATAACTTAAACAATTTAAACAATTTAAACAATTTATTTACCACAGGTGATACAGAGGTAGAATGTTTCTTAAGTCTAGTACAATGGTCAAATTTGAGTATAGCTACCTGTGGGCCCGAACAAGTTCAGCGACTTCTAGGGCATCCTACCATCACGTTATTCTAAGGTGTACAATAATGTTTAACCTAGTTTACTTAACCTAGTTTCGCATTAGACTGATCATTGAGATAATTTACTCGATATTTTATGTTGTATTTTACAGTATAGGTCAAATCGGCTATATTTAACAGTATGTTCGATAAAACGATTCAAGAGCAGACTGAAGATCGGTTATGTTACCCAAAGCAAGTTACATTATTACATTATCATTGGTTACATGTAGGAGGCAAGATTTGACATGGTGATCTTACACGACTAGTATTCTGATAGGAAGTAAGACTCAAGATGTCTTTTGAATACTTTGTACGAATTACATTTACGGATCTCTGCAGGTATAGAGTTCCAAGTTTTGGTTCCAACGAAGAGGATACTGTGTTGCGACCGGGCCTTCGAATAATAAGGAAGCATGAATTTACTTCTATTTCGGGTTAAATGGTCGTGATGACCAGTTTGCGCAGTCAATAATTGTCTTAGGCTATTGTCGCCATCATTTCTTAATGTTTTGTAAATGAAATTACAGATGGAGATTTTGTAGAGATCCGAAAGTTTAAGTATTTGTAAATTTTTGAAAGAATCATTTGTGTGAGCATTATATTCTAGGTTCTTTACCGCTCTGACAGTTCTTTTCTGCAGAGTAAAAATTTTGTTGGTTTTATTTTTATCAGTTCCGTGCCATGCTTCTATTCCGCATTGCAGGTATGGAGAAATAAGCGTTCGGTAGAGCATTTGTATAGCTGTTTCAGGCAGAAAATTTTTAACTTTATTTAAGATTCCGATGGATTTTGATAATTTAGAACTAATATGAGTGATGTGCTCTTTGAAGGTCAGATGTTTATCTATTATGATGCCCAGAAATTTACATGAGTTGGTTTCTTCGATTTCACCTTCGCCAATTTTAATGTATGGGAGAGATACATCTTTCTTGTATGAGAATGTAATATAATTTGTTTTATCAATATTAAGGCTTATTTTATTAGCTTAGAGCCACGATGAAACCTTATGAAGTTCATTATTTATACTTTCCACAATCATAGCGGGATTTTGGTTCGGAAGGACCGCAGAAAGCGTCCTGTCATCGGCAAAAAGTATGAATTTGAAGAATGATGTAGATTTTACAATATCATTGATAAAAATCAGAAACAGGAGAGGCCCAAGAACAGATCCTTGTGGAACTCCATGGCTAATTGTCTGTGGGTCTGATTTTGCGTCGTCAATGACAACGTATTGCTTCCGATTTGTTGGGTATGATCTGAACCAATCATGGGCAATCCCTCGAGTGCCATAACAGTGTAGTTTCGAGAGTAGTATTTTATGGTCCACACAATTGAATGCTTTTCGAAAGTCAAGAAATACAGAGAAGACAGGCTTTCCTTCATCTATATTAGAATAGAGGAATTGAAAATAATTTAATATAGCCTGTGTTGTTGATTTTTTTAGAGCGAAAGCCGTATTGTTTATCGTAAAGAAATGATTTTTGTTCGAAATAATAGTACACTTTTTATACACAATCTTTTCGAATACTTTGCTAATAATTGGTAGGACGGAGATAGGTCGATAATTGTTTACACAGGTTTTTTCACCACTTTTAAAGATAGGGGTTACTCTAGCAACTTTGATGGAGTTCGGGAAAGTGCCTAGTAAGAGAGACTGGTTAATAATATTTGATATCAGCGGGGCTACAATGTCAGCAATAACTTTAAGTACTTTAGTCGGAAATGTTTGTAACCCACTCGACACGTAATTACATCGGAGGAGTTTGTAGGCGTAAAGAAAAAGGAGTTGGGTTCTCGAATATGATCCATAAACTCCAGGTGGTCAGTAGGTTCACTTGGAATACCATCAGCTATAGTTTTCCCTACGTTTACGGAGAAGTTGTTAAAGACATTAGCAATTTCTTTCTTCTCATGGTATTTCACATTATCTTGAATGACATATTCAATTTTCTATTTATCGGCATTATTCGGTTTACAGCAAGAGTTTAGGAGATGCCAAGTCTTTTTACCGTCAGTTTTGAATTGAGTAAACTTGAGCGTAAAGTAGTTCTTTTTTGATGTTCTTATCTGGTTTGTTACATAGTTTCTGAATCGGTTATATGTTTCTCTAGATATTCGCCCTTCGCGAAGAAGGGCTATGGACGCTTGACGTTTCTTTATATTTATTACGATGTCTCTAGTAATCCAGGGCTTTTGTTTATTTTTCGGGGTAACTGTACGAGTTACAATTGGGCAACACTGATTGTATGCGGTCATTATAGTTTCAGTCAACTTTACTACTGCTTCATCAATGCTCGTAGCATTATTATTTTGTTGAGAGATGTGCAATGTAGGCATTGATTCTTCTAGAACGGTGCGCATTTCTTCAAGATTTGATTCGTTTATTTTACGATATGAGTAAGTTTCAGCCCGTGCCTTGGTGCAAGCAATATAGACATTTTTCTTAATAAGAAAAACTGGGAAGTGATCTGATAAGTCAGAAGTAATTATTCCAGCAAGAAAATCACTTGGGTCTGTCATAAAGATATTGTCGAGCAGCGTACCGCACTCTGAGGTTATTCGTGTAGGCTTTGTAATGATCGGAAGGAAGGGTTGAGACTGAAAGGTTGTTAGTAAATTAGAGATTGGTTCATAGCTTTCATGTTTCAGTAGATCATAATTGAAGTCACCGCATATTATTATGTCATTGTATAAGGGCCTGTTGAACTGAGAAATAATACGATTCAGCTCATTCAGGAAGGAGATAGGACAGGCTGTAGGAGGCCTATACACCGTTCCAAGCACAATGCGTTTACCATCTCTAGACAGTTCCACGAAGAGTGATTCTATATGATCCTGATTCATTGTTGCACTTGCTATGGTTCTCGAGTCTATGTGGTTAGATATATACACATGTGCTGATGCCTCCGCCCCGCTGGTTTTTTCTTAGCGAATGGTAACTATGATAATTTTCAAATCGAATCATGTCTTTAGTCGAGTCATCTAGCCAGCTTTCGGTGAAGCTAATCACGTCTAGGTTATATTTAAGTTCAGTAATAGTACATTGTATCTCTTCCAATTTTGGATAGAGTGACCTACAGTTCCAACAAAGGAGTGAGAAATCTCGGTCAGTTATTCGTATAGTTTCGTTGAATTTTGATATATTAGTATACCCACACTCTTGAGAGTCGTTTAGGTTTGGATATATTCTGTTCAAATGATTGAGATCTGGGTCGATTTCTTCAAATATCTCAGGGTTTATCAGTCATTTAAAATTAGTAAACAGTAAGAAGTAGGTACTATAGAGCTTAAAAACGAAATACAGAGTCAAGCTTTAAGGGATATTCCTGTCTAAAAAACTAGCTTATGAAGTACGAGAGAATAGTGTATAAAAAAATCTAGTGCGATTACGTGAGTACACATAAACTCAGTCCATGAGCGAATAATATTGGAGTTCAATATCACAACATTGGTGTAAACAGATTGCCGCGTGAAGGCGTTTTTACAAGCTCACATACAACAGGTAATAAGTTTTAAAGATTATAACGACAATGATATAATTAGCTAATATGGTTTACGCATAATAATAACTTTAGTGGTAAAAAAAAGAAAAAATTCACAGTAACATTGAGAGGTAAAAAATTGCTGATTGCGTTGTTTCAAAAGTTCACACACAGCTGTCATAAATGTTTACAAACACATCTGTTATACATTTGTATAGATTCAGGTTAAACTAACATCAAGTTGAGGTTAAACTGACATGATACCTAATTGAGGTTAAACTAACACGAAACTGACATATCTAATTTAGGGGATCACCTAGTCTAGTCACCCATGACCTGCTTCGATGTCATATGAAGTTGTTGCATCAGGTATTGCTCGAGGTCATCTGGCGTGTTGATCTCGCGGCGTCTTGAATCTTGGTTTCCGGGGTTAAATATGAAGATGCTTCCATCCTGTGTTCTTGGGATTCCAATTATAACCGGGAATTTCCTTTTGGCCATCCTCAGAATGTACATGACGTTAGCTCGTGAAGGTATGAGGTATTCATTTATGAAGAAGAACTGGGGTTTCTTTTCTCGGCAGGCGTTGAGAATTTCACGTTTTTTTATAATGTTTTAGTTCAAATGCAATGTTTCTTTGATCTACGTTCCCAGTTACTGTTTTTTTCCCCATTCTTGTAGCTGACGTGATGTCAGTGTCGGAGAGGTCAATGTTGATCTTGTCCTTCAGGAGTTGGCAGGCTGTATCCTTACAGATTTCGTCTGCGTGAGATTGCGGTATTTCCCTTCCAGAAATGACGAGAGTACATTTTTTGTCTTCAATGTCTCAGCGCTGATCATTTTTTTTCACTTCGGGATTGTTCAGGATTGAAAACTTCAGGATTGTTCAGGCGTGGTTCGTTATTATATTATTATTTTCATAAAGTAAACTTTTTACAAATAAGTATTACAAATTATTATTATAGAATTCAATACGTTTAGACTTTTAATCTCATTATTACAATGATATTTACCTTGTAAATAATCGTTTGTTTCGACCAACGACACGGGCACATACTACGATACTCATACGCGTGTGTGTACCACTACGGGTTATTACCTTGAGGTATTTAAAAAAAACGTTTTACGTTTAAAAATGCCATAATAATGTTTATACATTAAAGGTAAATAAAATGTTAATGGTAAACAACAAATCAATTTTGAATATTTTAAAATACTTTAAAAGTGTTGATTTGTTAGTCATAAATAAAATTTTAATGAATAACAAAAACCAATGTAATACATTTTAAAATGCTATAAAAATGTTGACATGGTTATAATAAATGAAATGTCATTAATAAATGAAAACCAACGTAAAGCATTTAGTGAATCAACTTTATTGGAAATATAATTTTTCTTTTGGTACTTTTCTTTCCTTAATCCTGCTGTGGAAAAGATGGCTTCCTTATTAAATGGAAATATTAAGCCGAGCGGAATATATTTTTAATGTTTTTAGTAATTCAATTTCTAATTTCAATTTTTTGCTGTCATTGCTAAAGAAGTAATAACAGTAATTGGTGTGTTGGCATTTAATTCCTTTCTTTCGTAATTAATGATGGTTGATTTAATAAGAATTGGAAATTTAACTAATTAACAACGTTCAATTTCAATTACCAAAGTAATTAATTACCAATGTAATTAATTACCAATGCAAGTAATTACCAGTGTAAATAATTACCAGTGTAATTAATTAACAATGTAGTTAATTACCAATGTAATTAATTACCAGTGTAATTAATTACCAATGTAGTTAATTACCAATGTAATAATTAACAGTGTAGTTAATTACCAGTGTAGTTAATTGCCAGTGTAGTTAATAACTAGTGTAATTAATTATCAGTGTAATAAATTACCAATGTAGTTAATTACCAATGTAATTAATTACCAGTTTAGTTAATTAACAGTGAAATTAATTACCAGTGTACTTAATTACCAATGTGTAATTAATTATTGGTGTAATTAATTACCAGTGTAGGTAATTACAGTCGAGGGTTAATTACGTAAAACTGCATCATTCATTACGAAAGAAAGTAACTAATCACTTCCTCTCACAATTACCTCTGGGACATCAGACGAGCCCCTGTCACAATGTGCACTCCGACCTACCCACAAAATAAATAGGTACATGGCAGGCAATACGTACCCACCTTCGAGCCGAAAAAAGAATACCAAAAATTAAATTTTAGTCCACAAACTCGCATGAGCAAAATTTATAAAAGGAAAATTAAACACAAAAACATTTTCTGATTTTTCTCGACATACAGTTAATGTACAGCAATTATATATATATACCCACGTGCGTATATATATATACAAACATATGTATATATACTTTATATGTATACATGGTGCATATATGTACACCCATACACACACATTACAAATACAAACGAACTCACGTTTCCGCCAGAAGAAATTCTTCAAAATGACATTTTTCACTAAAAAAAAGTATGAGTACGTAGGTATTTCAGCGAAGGGAGTGAGGAGTTATGCACAAAGGAGTGTATGTAGTAACGTAACAAAACAACCATCCAAAATGTGTATATGTGGCGCACATTACACTTCCTGCTCCACATGACACAAAAACACATACACAGAGCTGTACAAAGTACACACACACAAAGCAACAAACACACACACACACACACACAGAAGCGGGCTACGGCAGGTCCGTGGAGGTGGAGAGGAGGATGGAGGCGCTCACGTCTGTGATGAGACATGGAGATAGATGAATAAATTATTTATTCATTAAATCATTGAATGAATAAATATATCAATAATTAATGAATATATTAATATATGAATCAATTAATTGATAATTTTATATATAAATTCATACATCGATATATTTAAATAAATAAATAAATGTATCAATCAATAAATTAACATATAAATCGATATATTAATATACAAATCAATAAATTAATATATAAATCAATATATTAATATATAAATCAATAAATAAAATACAAATCAATAAATTAATGAACAAATAAATCAACAAGTCAATAAATCCATATGTCAATAAATCAAATAATCACTAAATTGATAAATAAATCACCAAATTAATGAACAAATAAACCAAGTCAATAAATCCATAAACCAATAAATCAAATAATCACTAAATTGATAAATAAATCAATAAATTAATAAAATTATAAAAATAACTACATGATAGAACAAAGAACAATCTATCACCTGGTCAGATTCTAGTCACATATTCATCACTACGGACAAGAAATCAAATCCAGGGATAGTCGCCTCTAATGGCTGCCTAATGGCGAAAATTTGTTGTTTTGTACATAGATTATGATCGATATCAAAATTTCATTTGATCTGGAATATAGCATAGATTTGCTACTGTCCGTTACGATGATAGATGAACTTGCTCGACATTCCAAACCTTGACTTGCTTGCCACCCATGGAACACAACACATACCTACACACATGGATACATAGCACTCATATACATCTTACATACGAACATCTACACACCAAACACACATGTACATAATCACACAACTACACATCACACACCACACCAACATATACACACACCAACATGCACCACAGCCACACACACACCACAGACACACACACACCACAACCACACACACACCACAACCACACACCACCCACCCAATATGCCAGGTCCCGCCACCATGGTGTGGTAGTCGTGGTAGCGGTCTGACAACCACCGCCCGCCGTCGCTATTTTACCGCCCAGCGCCGCCAGACGCGCTCAACCGGCGGGGAAAGCTGAAGCTCTCTGAAGGAAGGGGAAAGGAAGCCCTGAAATGGTGGCAAGGGAGCCCTGCAATGGTGGCAAGGGAGCCCTGGAATGATGGCAAGGGAGCCCTGAAATGGTGGCAAGGGAGCCCTGAAATGGTGGCAAGGGAGCCCTGAAATGGTGGCAAGGGAGCCCTGAAATGGTGGCAAGGGAGCGATTATTTTAAATGTAAGTTTAGGCCTCCATAACCACAAAAACAGCATTCCGAAGAGAGGAAGGAGGACGGCACTATTTAGGATGGAGATAATGGAATGCGGAATCTATGCAGAAACACATTGAAAAAGTAATTTGAGGAAGAACTACACCATAGCAACTATCCCCTCACCTTTAGCTATCTGGATGCCGACGTTTTGGTCCGCCAGAAGTGCCGAGTCACTCTCCCCCACACAAGATGGAGTCTGTGAGGCTGGAGAATACGGAGTCCACGGGCAAGGACTGGTTCCCTTTGCTAAGGGCTTCTCCTTCGTCAGGGTCATGCTGCAGGAAGGTCACGGCCACAGCGCCATCCAAGAATTCGTCGTCTGCAAACCCTGGTGTTCCACAAGGTTCTGTCTGTGGGCCCATGCATTGAAGATAAAGTGAATATATTCCCATTGTTCTCTAACTATGCGTTGATTCCTATTTTCTCAGGTGCTTTTAAGATGAAGTGCATATATTCCCATTATTCTCTGATTAAATTAGGTACATTTCTCGTTCACAAATATCGCGTTATTTCAAAGTTGAATGAATTCTTGAATAGAAAATCAATTTATTAGTTTAAGAACAAAAATTGATCATTAGATTACAATGGATGAAGTTACTTCATGTTGAGAAGACAAATTTAGATGCAAACTACTCTTTTTTTGAGCAGAGGGAAGCTTTTGGAGACGTAGGGTTTAGCACACAAAAATAACTGAGAGCGCTTGTCTGCAGGATGTATTTACTAAAGTCCTCAAGCAACTTCCTTCTCATGTCGCAATTCCTAGTTTTATGAGATTATAAGCTCTTATAACTTTGATGTTGAAGAAACTAGTAGGTTAATTAATGTGGTACTTGCTATGTCGCAACCTAATCTCAATGAGGGTCAAATGTCTTTGAAAATGGCTGCCAAATGTAGCCTAATTTTTTGCTTTTTACTGCAAGGGCTCTAATTTAACATTTTGACTGCGACGTGCGCCACCGGTGGTACACGGAGGTAATTTTCACAATGCTGCTGACCGACCAGTAGTCGCAAACTCAATTTTTATAAATACTTAATCAAAGTTAAATGAAGACAAGATCCAGTTCATGTTTGGTATTTTCAAAATAGTTTACTACAATTGACTTTAATTTGGAGTTTGATGCTGAACTTAATATTAAGTTGCCGCAGTCAAAGTGTTAAGAAGATGGATTAAAAGTGACGGGCAGAATCTCTGAGGAATAGAATGATCCATGAGATGATCTTGTTTTGCTGAATAGCGTTACAATTATTGTACTTTCTATACACAAGGCCAAATATGGAAATTCAAACTTCTAAGTTGGAGTTTTTGGAGTATCAGGGCAAAGATTTGCTCTCTTGAAATTTCTTTTCTAGTGATGATGCTTTGTGCCAAGAAATAGCTCATGAACACATGTTGGTTCAGTAGTCATTGATTAGATTATTAGTTAGTTTAATCTTCCCTATCCGAAGGCTATCCAAAGAGAGGAAGGAAGAAGGCACCATTTAGTATGGAGTTAAGGAAACTCGGCATAGAAAGGCCATAGAAACAGTAAGATAAGAAAGAAGTTCAGTTCACGAAACAAGATTGAAGTTGATGAAGAAAGTAGTAGGTGCTGAAAAAACAGGATAGCAGTGAACCAAAAAAAGATGGTTAACATAAAATAAGCATTTCATTTCAACAAAAAGAAAGCATACCTAACTGTTAGCTCGGGCCCTCACATTGTCTCCTTAGGAGTGCTAATTTCCATAGATACAATAGTTTTTTTCCCCCTGAGGGGAAGAATAAAATATAGTTCAGAATGTCAATATCACTGCGTCGCTGAGTTTTGACTCGCGCTGTGTGAGTGATAAATTCTGAGACCAAATGGGAGCTATTTCACAGCTATTTCTATTGTGCACTTCCTTAATTCTGGTAACATTTTGGTTCTGCCATTTATATTGGCAGTGTTACATAACTCCCTTGCTACCCCTCACAGCTACTGCCAGCATGGCGGCTTTGACATTACAATGTGGGAGATGTTCAAAGAAATTCCACGGGCGAGGGGAAACTTGTCAGAAGCAGCCGTTAATAATAGGCAAAAAAAACATCCCGAAAGAGAAAAGTTTAATCAGTACAATCATACCACAAAAATGTACAGTTTTTAGAGGTTTGTGAATTCGACGATAGTTCTCAGTACAAAATCATGAAATTAAGATAATGCCACAAGTACAATTTGGGTTGAACTGACACAACGGCACAAACAAAACCCAACTCCAGAGAGCACGAGTATCATTTCAGGAGGTCAATCATCACACATCATGAACTCATTGTGGGTGGTTGTCACGTGCCCAAAAATAGTCAGTTCCAAGGAGTAGTCCTCACAATAGCGTGCAACTCAAGAGAGGTCTGGAGTCGGAGTCACTCGATAACAGCATGAGAAATGCTCGCCAAATAGAGTTGCCCTGTTTCTAATACGACCAGTCAACAAACGCTGGCTTGCACAGGGAATCAAGGTGCGCCAATGAATCCAAATACTACAATACAACACTCCTACAAATGCTGCCACAATGAGGCCAGGAAAGCATATTAAGACACATTAATACAGTTAAATCAATAGCCTAAAGGGGATGAACATATTGTCCTAGGACACGTATAATCCACTAGCAGGAGATCTAACATATCCTACAGTAATACAAAGAGTCGAAGTTCCAAGCCCAACAACAAAGTAATTACAAAATAGTCTCATATAACAAGGTTAGTAAGAAGTCGCCCAACCCTAAAAGTCAAACTGTATCCAGAATGAGCAATAAAATAGATGTGAATAATAAGTTGCTACACAACAAAATTATGGGAGCATTATTAGTTCGCACACCTGCTCATTTGAAAACGTGATATCTACTTTCCTACTAATAACTATAAAATAACATCAAAACGAAGGCTTGACACAAATTTGAAACACATTGCCTCTGAAGCACTTTCAGACATTGGGTGTAGATGGACGTGTAAACGGGAATGCAATTTTGAGACCGCTCGTGGCACCAAGCATAGACATCCACTCCTTAACCCAGAATAAAACCATTGCATCCGTAACTTAAAATTCATTTTGAGCTGAAGTTTTAACGATTCGCTGCGTGCACATTTGACCCGCAGGTGTTTTTTTTCCCCAGGAGAGAAGAGGAGCAAACCTCCCTCATCTCCTCCTGATACGTAAGGAATGAAAAAAAGACACATTATATTTCCAGAAAGTAATACCAATTTTAATGCATTAATTTTACAAAAGCTCCTATGGCAACTGGCCTCATATCTAATTGGTGCAAAAACTTCAGAAGTATTCTAATTGTAATATCCATTACAGTGGATGGACCAACTGAGAACAAAGCAGTAAAATCCTATCAAAGTTCATAGCCACCTAAGAAAAACAGAAAAAGAATTGAAAGACTCGACTGACAAACGAAAAGGAAAGAATATTTAGACGTTTATACAGAAGAATTTTGAAGGACGAAAGAAAAAAGAAAGGAAAACCGTTTTTTCCAAACAATTTTGATACGTTGAATGCCAAACAACCTAATTAGGCTTTAAATATTTCGTAAAATATGGTCGCTAAATTGATAGACAAACCGTAAGATGTTGACATTACCTCTTTCAGAGTTGAATATGTAATTGAGAGAAACTACATTAGAGTCTATTCTCATGAATATTTCACGCTCTAAACAAGGACTTTAGGCCTAAAAATGCTGTAAATACTACTGATAAACGGTCTAAACAAGGACTTTAAGCCTAAAAATGCTGTAAATACCACTGATAAACGCTATAAAAAAGGACTATAAGCTAAAAATGCTGTAAATACCACTGATAAACGCTCTAAACAAGGACTTAAAGCCTAAAAATGCTGTAAATACTACTGATAAACGCTATAAAAAAGGACTATAAGCCTAAAAATGCTGTAAATACTACTGATAAACGCTATAAACAAGGACTATAAGCTTAAATTTACTTTAAATACTACTGATAAACGCTTTGTAGGACAGTCTCCTCTTACATTCACACAAGAGCTAAGGCTCCCGCAGCAGCTGTTGATTTTGTTGTAGGTATAGTGGGTGGATGTGAATGATTTTGCCCCTACAACTAAGAAATCAATTTCAGGAAGTTGAAACTAGTTTTTCGTCCACACATATGAATGAGTGCGTACTACTTAATCAGCTCAAAAAGAAGGATTTGATACATAACAAAATTTTCGTGCAATTTTTTTCATCAAAATAATGCTGGCACAAAAACTTCCCCATCGTCTAAAATGAGAAAAAGCTACCAAAGCACAAAGCTAAAAAGGATTTACCTGCAGAAAAACAAGTGAACCAAAATTGTGAACGTAAACAAAGTTTCAGGGGATAGTTTAAAAAAAATTCTATTCTATTTCAAGAAACTCCTTAATATAAAACTACTAAAATCTAATTAGGGGAAGTAACACAAGAAGTAATTCTAAGCCTATGACAGTGACGAAATTCAACTAAAAACGCAATAATAATATAGACAATTCAGAAAAAAGATAGAACACAGTAGATAGAAATACCGCCTTGAATGATTTTCAAGATATAAGAAAATATTTGTCAAATGTAATTTATGGAAAACATAGCACAGCGCGCGCATCATGAACAGATGAATAAATATTCGTTCAGAAATTCCTTCATGAACGTATTCTAGTAAGCCAAATTTCCTAAATTTACGTAGGACATCAATTTTACCAAAATAAATTCGATAACCAAATCATGATTCTGCGTGCCAAAATTTACAGATTTGGAACCAAAACCTGTAAAAACGCCGTTTCTCAGTCATAAAAGGTTGGGGTAGATAACCACAAACATGTTTGCTCCAAAACACAAACAGACACCGTGAGACAATTGAAGACTGCGACCAGTAATCTTTAAATATAAACGGAGAAAAACGAACACGTACTTCAGGTTGGACAAATTTTACGTGCACGAGACACGGAACGCTAAAAAATAGAACATAAACCGCTGATTTTCAGGCGTCACCATATGAAGAACCTCATATTTTATAATAGTTTTTATTATCTTTAAAAATAAGCCTCATTAATCAATTAAAAACATGCAAATAAGTGGGGAAGTTGAAGAATACAATATTAATTGATAGATAGAACTTCGTCGCAGACAACGCTCCAGAGGCGTTAGATTAGATTGGATTAGTATATATACAATTGCAGCCTCCTTAATCACAAAAACAGGGTTCTAAAGAAAGGAAGGATAAAGCCATTATTAAGTAATAACTTGAGGGAACCCAGAATCTGTGCACAAAGTTTATAGAAAAAGCCTGATGGAAAAGAAGTTCCTGAAACAAGATAAAGTCAAAGAAATACAAAACATGAAAAACAGGACAGCAGTGAACCACATAAAAGCAGGTCATAAGTAAAGAAATATATGTCATTTCAACAAATAAGGTGCTCAACCTTACGGTAAACTTAGGACCACACATTCCCCTTGGCAACACTAATTTCCATAGATGCAACATTCGTCTCCCTCTGAGGGAAAAATTCTCAAGATCTTAGACTACACAAAACAACTCTACTATTTAGTGACTTGGAAGCGCAGCGTAGAATTTATACATTAACGCAACCCAAAAACTTGAATTAGACAGTGTAAAAGAAAAGGTATTGATGCAACTCGAGAGTTCCTATGCTTGACAATTTAGTAAGAGGCTCGAAGTGTCGCAGTCACGTATGAATAGCAATATGTCAATTTTTCAATACACAAGAGCACCTGTGCGCTGGTACGAAAAACAAGGGGACCAGCACGCAGAGCTTCCTCCACATCACAGTAGGCATGACACGTTGAGGTTACCGACATCAACGTCGTGAAAACCTTGCTGGTAAACAATAAGCAATCCATTTAGTAAACGATAGATGATAGCACAGAGATATGGGAAAAGCCGATCATCAATGTTTACCAATGAGCTCTACGACCACATTTTTTTAGCATCACATCTACGCAATATCAGAAGACCTTTGCTTTGCAACATCCTTGAATTTTATGCTAGTAAAAATAACATTTAAGTTTCGTTCATACATTTAGTTCCCGTGAATGGAATAAACTAAGGTACAATACTCCTACACAAAACCAAATTTGAACATGTTGGAGCACTGTGTTGTTTCAAGAAATATTATTCCTGTGCAATGACCACATCTCACAGTATCCAAACCAGAAGATTAGATTATATTATAAGTTAGTTTAAGCCTCCCTAACCGCTACAAAAAAAGAGCGTATCGAAGAGAGGAAGGAGGAAGGCACCATTTAGTATGGAGATGAGAGAATGGGGAATCTATGCAGAAAGGTCATAGAAACAGTAAGATGAGGAAGAAGTTCATGAAACAAGATCAAAGTTGAAGAAGAAAGTAGAAGGTGATGAAAAAACAGGACAGCAGTGAACCGAAAAAAAGATGGTCCGTAACAAAACAAAAACCTATTCTATTTTAACAAAGAAGAAAGCCTACCTAACCTTCAGCTCGGGCCCTCACATAGTCCCCCTGGGAGCGCTAATTCCCATAGATACAATACCTGTATCCCCCTGAGGGGTCCAAACCAGAAGCATCGATGTTAGAAAGTAAACAGAAATCAATCAAAACATGGATCATAGACTTTAGTTATATAATCAATTAATTTCGACCTCCCTAAGAAACCACAAAAGATTTCCCTGTAGAGAAATGTTAAATGCCCTACAATTATCAATTATTATTACTATTATTTGGAATTCTCCCACTATTGCTGTTGTACCATGTCTTGCTAAACAGCAATTCGCTCTGCTAAAACATGTCTTCAGAAACAGGAATGATCACACGATTCATTTATGTTTCTTAGCTTGGTGTAATTTCATTTTGTTTTTATAAGCAGAGAAATAGTCACATAATTCACACCTGAATAGCTCACCATGAGCATGTTTGCTAGCTAAGTGTGTTTTGATAAGGCTTTTATAAGCACAAGAATAATCACATAACTCACACCTCAACAGCTGACCTTTACCACGTTTGCTAGCTTGGTGGGATTCCAAACTAATTTTACAACCGGTAAAATAATCACATAACTCACAATTGAATACCTTACCTTTACCATATCGGTTGGCTTGGTGTAATTTCAAACTTGATTTAAAAGCAGAGGAATAGTCACACAACTCACACCTAAATAGCTCACCTTCAGCATGTTTGCTGGCTAGGTGTCACTTATAATGTTGCTTAGTAGTTGTAGAATAGTCGCATAACCCACACTTGACTAGTTGCCCTTACCACCATGTTTGCTGGCTTTGTGTCTCTTCAAACAGTTTTTATAAGCAGATGAATAGTCGCAAAACTCACACTTCAACAGCTGACCAATACCATGTTTGCTAGCTTGGTGGGATTTAAAATAGTTTCTGCGGCCGGTAGTATAGTCACATAGATCACACTTGAATACCTGACCTTTGCCATGTTTGCCAGCTACATGGATTTTTATACTTTGTCTACAATTTGTGGAAAAGTCACATAACTCACATTTGAATAGCTTACCTTTACCATGTTGTCTGGCTTGGTGTAATTTCATTTTGTTATTATAAGCAGAGGAATAGTCACATAACTCACACCTAAATAGCTCACCTGGAGCATGTTTGCTAGCTAAGTGTGATTTAATAAGTCTTTTATAAGCACAAGAGTAGTCACATATCTCACACCTAAACAGCTGACTTTTATAATGTTTGCTAGCTAGGTGGGATTTCAAGTCATATTTATGACCGGTGAAATAGTCACATAACTCACACTTGAATACTTTACCTTTACCATGTCGGCTGGCTTGGTGTAATTTCAAACTTGATTGAAGAGCAGAGGAATAGTCACACAACTCACACCTAAATAGCTCACCCTCAGCATGTTTGCGGGCTAGGTGTTGCTTATATGTTTTCTTAGTAGTGGTTGAATAGTCGCATAACCCACACTTGACTAATTGCCCCTTCCCATGTTTGCTGGCTTGGTGTGATTTGATGAGCTGTTTATAAGCAGATGAATAGTTGCATAACTCACACTTAAACAGCGGACCTTCACCATGTTTACTAGCTTGGTGGGTGTTCAAATAGTTTCTTTTAACGGTGGAATAGTCACATACCTCACACTTAAATAGCTGCCCTTTGCCATGTTTCCCAGCTTCATGGAATTTTAAAGTTTGTCTACTACCTGTGGAAAAGTCACACAACTCACATTTGAATTGCTTATTTTTACCATGTCGGTTGGCTTGGTGTAATTTCAAACTTGATTTAAAAGCAGAGGAATAGTCACACAACTCACACCTAAATAGCTCGCCTTCAGCATGTTTGCTGGCTAGGTGTAATTTGATGATTTGTTTAGAAGCACAGCAATAGTCACATAACTCACACCTGAACAGCTGACCTTTACCATGTTTGCGAGCTTGGTGGACTTCAAAATTATACTTACGACCGGTGCAATAATCACATAACTCACATTTCAACACCTTACCTATACCATGTTGACTAGCTTGATGTGATGTTAAACAGATTTTACGAGCAGAGGAATAGCTGCAAAACTCACACTTAAACAGCTCACCTTTGCCATGTTTTCTAGCTTGGTGAAATTTGAAATTGTCCTTACGACCAGTAGAATAATCGCAAAACTCACACCTAAATCCCTGACCTATACCATGTTCCCTCGCTTGGTGCTGTTGAACATAGTCTTTACGATCACAGGAATAGTCACAGACCTCACACTTAAACAACTGAGATTTATCAGCTTTCCTTGCTTCATGAGTTATCTTGCGCTTGCAATACATATGCTGCTTAAAATTTGTTTTATTAGCCATAGGATATTCGAGAGCACTATCGTTAGGTGTAATTGAACTAGGATTTGTGTGTGATGAATAGCTACAGAATTTGCAGGCGGCGAGGTTTTTCGGACCATGTTTTTCAAGTCGATGTTCCCAAATAATTTTTTTCATACCTGAATACTGATAATGATTTGATTGACACTTGCACGTATTTTCACCATCATGCTTCACCACTATGTGTTGTTTCAAAGTACTCATGTCTGTAGTGGAGTAATCACAAAGTTCACACAGTAAGGACTGTGACACGAGTCTGTCAGGGGGTGTGGCCTCGACGCCGCTGCCGCTACCCGACACATCTGATGGTAGCGAGTCAACGCTCCCTTGAGATGCTCCCGCTGGTCCCTGATGCACAGTACGCGTGTTATACGCACCACAGCTGTCTTCCCTCAAATTGTCTTTTGCTTCTGCATGCCCTGAACATGCCTCAGAGGCAACATCGTCTACTTCTCTCTTGAAAGTAACTGCATGAAAGCCCGCACCTGAGCTGGCCTATAGGAGAGGACTATTTTTAAAAGTTTAAAGGTTAAAAGTTTAAAGGTTAAAAAGGTTAAAGGTTTAAAGGTTAAAATGAAATAAACTTTCTTCAGAAAAACGTCAAATTGCAGACAAACGATATAAAATATATATTGTTAATAATCACAAAGGTAGATAAATAATATTTTGGGCAGAGATGCAATTCGAAAATCACATTCTCTTACACAGTCCGTAAATGCAATAAACATGATATATCTAAACAATATTTGATGCATACCAAATTTCAACACCTATTTCAAGAATCAGACATACATGACATCACAGAATCAACTACGAACTAATTTACCAATGAATTTCATAAAACAAATCTTTAGAATTAGGAACTTAACAAAACCGTCTACTGTTAATGTTCAACTCTCAAAAAACATCACTAACTCGATTATTCTATTAACAGTTGACAACGAGCGTATGATGAATGGTCTCTGAATAAACAGCAAGTTGCTAGAATGATTTCTAAACAAGCAAAATAAATAAAACATTATTCATTCATCGATCATAAACAGGAAAAAAATCAAAAAACTAACTTCATAACTAAGTCACAAGGCTTAATGGGTGGCAAAAGGTCCACAGTCAAATTTTATTGAAAATTCAGCATCTAATTCTTGAAGAAGTGAGACAATAAAGAAAACTACAACGAATTATAAAATGATCACAAGGGGGTTCGAGTCAAGACGTATCATGAAATTTAACTTACTGAAGCACAACGCAGGCAGAAAAAGGGCTCCATTAACTTAGTGTATAAGAAGCATGTTGAAATAGGCTCAACAAAAAATGAAATAAGGGATAAAGTTAATTACAAAACACGACTGAGTGACAGCAGAAGGAGATGCAGTAACACTATGCCTGGTCAAATAAAACAAACACAGATCAGGTAGGCCAACAAAAAGACAACAAATCTTGAGGACCCCCAATGCTAACTCAAAAAGATTATATTAGATTATAAGTTCGTTTAAGCCTCCCTAATCGCTACAAAAATAGAGCGTATCAAAGAGAGGAAGGAGGAAGGCCCCATTTAGTACGGAGATAAGAAAATGAGGAATCTATGCAGAAAGGGCATAGAAACAGTAAGATAAGAAAGAAGTTCATGAAATAAGATAAAATTTGAAGAAGAAAGTCAGAGGTGCTGAAAAACAGGACAGTAGTTAACCGAAAAAAGGTGTTCCTTAACATAAAAAAAAACTTATTTCAACAAAAAGAAGGCCTACCTAACTCTCAGCTCGGGCCCTCACATTTTCCCCCTGGGAGCGCTAATTCCCATAGCTACAATAGTTGTATCCCCCTGAGGGATGCTAACTCGAAAATCCCGGCTTGTATAGCGAGGTCACTCTCTGGAACCAGAGTCAAACATCACTAGGCAACCAATGAAACAGCAGCTTAAGAAGAATTTGAGCAAACATAATGTGAGTTACTTTATATCATTCAAGTGACATTGATTGGAATGTTATCCCCATAGTGATATGTTTTGATAATAATGTCAGAAATGCTCAAGAGAATGAGGGATAACAGCAGTAATAATGTAATAAAAGTAACAAAATAAGGGACACGAACAGGGCAATGCAGATTATTTAATAACTTATTTAAATGTTGCAGAGCATGACCTGAAATGTTCCACTGCACAATTAGTGTATATATACCAAGCATTCAAAAGGATAGCAAGGCTTCAAATAGGAAGCATTCATGAGGAAAGTACGCAACCAATAGTATACAATCAAAAAGAGAGCAAAGGACCAATTGGATTCATTCGAGGGAAGAGCAACTGACCAATTGAAAGCATTCAAAAGAAAGATAAGCATTGAATTAGAACCATTCAAGAATGAAGTAAGCAACCAATTGAAAACATTCAGTATAATAAGCAACAAATTACAGCACCTGGGGTTTTTGATTCCAGTCAATGGGTTCGTCCTTCACTGTAATGGCCTCCAGCTCAGCATCAGGCGTTTCTTGTTTGATGTAAATTGCTTCTAGATGACTCCCAGAAGTTGTTTCAACTGCAAATGACACAGGATCATTGAAAAACAAGCCAGAGATAAAAAAATATAGAAAAAAGCCTTCTTGTGCTGAAATACTAGGAAAATTGCTCATATTTGCTAATGATAAAAAATTGTTTTTGAACATGTGAAGAACTAGAACAAATTTCTAGGGTTAAGGGGGTCATCCAGGCCCCTGTCGTTCTGATGAGCATTTTTCATGTTTTTGTTGAAAAAAAAGACTTTTAGGTGGTGGACTATTCAGCCCTAAAATTTTATGGTACTACAGACAATAGATCCCCCCCAGGGGGAGGGGGGGGAAGGAGACAAAAATCTTGAATTTTTGACTTCGTATAAAAAGAAAGCAAAACGGGAAGTAGACAATTTGAAACTGTACTTTTGTTATAAATGCTTCAAGGATTCTAAAACTGTCTTTGGTTTTGTTCTAGCATCAAAACTGATTGATGAACTCCATTTCAAAGTAACCATAAAAATGTACCAAAAACTAATTTTTCGTAAAAAAGGGCCTAAATCAAAAAAGTTACAGGAGTAGGTTTACTTTCAAAAAAATACGTATACTGGCCAATTTTCAAACGAATCGGACGAAAAAAGTTGAAAAATCCCGATGATTCCCTTAAGAAGTTGGAATGGAATCTAGTAACACTTTCTCCAGTGGTGGACACAAAACTGTTTAATTACCTAAATTATCAGCAGCTCAAGAACTTGAAGGATTTCAATAAACGAAATTATTTTTTAACTCACCAGCAAATTTAACTGCTGATAAGTAGTGAGAAACAAAGTCTTTAGAATAAATTATATATGTAAATCACACAAAACTTGCTAATACAATAAAATTTTGCATTAAAATCTGCAATTTGTACATCACAAAATTTCAATTAAAAATAGGAAGACTAATGACACAACGCTTAGACTACTTTTGTACTAATTTTGTACTAATTGGATGATAAAATCGATAGAAGTGAATGTTTCGACCAACTAGCAGTGGTCATTCTCAACACTGTAAAAGGTAAGATTACAAATCAGTCATCATTCAGAAAATCACAATGGTAAAAACAAACATGCAATTAAAAACATTTGCTAACCAACTATTTGTAGGGGATAGGCAGACTGCATATCATTGAGCTTTGGCTTTAGTCTATAAATGAAGAGAGATTCTAATATTCTGAGTTCTATTGGGTTACTTCCTCGGCCTAATACTTCAAAATCAGATAGTCTAACAGGCAGGTAGCATTTTTCTGCATGTGTGCGTATTGCAGAGTGAGAAGGTGCTGATAAAAGGTTATTAGTACGGTGACTTTGTCCAGCATGCTCAGCCACACGAATACAAAGGCTACGGGATGTAGATCCAACGTATTCAGATGCACCACATCGTGCACAACTATGCTTGTATACAACCGAGCTAAGCATGCCTTTAGGAAGTTCATCCTTAAATTTGAAAAAAGATCCAACTTACTAGGAATTGACAAGAATAAATTTAAAATCACACTGCGTAAAAAACTTCGATAAAAGTAGGGATAGTTCAGATTTTAGTTTTTCCGACTGAGCACCAAAGTACAATAGTGAAACATAACATTGTTTTCTATCAACAGAGGCAACCGATGGAACATTTGTGCGAACAGAGGAGAGAAATTTTCTAATTGAGTCGTCTACTAGGCGAACAGGGAACCCATTCTTAACAAAGTAGTTCTTTAAGAACATAAATTCCTCGTGAAGGAAATCAAATGTGCTGCAAACACTATAAGCCCTATACAGTAACGTTTTGATACCATTTATTTTTAATTGAAAACAGCAAAAGCTAAAAAAACTCAATCCTAAACCAGTAAATGTTGGTTTGCGATAGACTGCACATTCAAAACTATGACCCATTCTACAAACATTGACATCTAAAAAACGGGAGGTAATTACCTCTTTCTGTGTCCATGGTAAATTTGATATTCGGGTGCTTAGTATTCATGTAATCTAAAAATAATGAACAATGGTGTTGGTCCCTGAACAAAATGAAAGTATCGTCTATATACCGCTTGTAAAAGGCTGGCTTAAATTCAATAGGACATTCCTCAATCCAGGATTTCTCGTGATGACACATAAAAATATTAGCCAACGTGGGACCCAAGGGGAGGCCCATACCCAATCCATCCAGTTGTTTGTAAAGTTTACCATTAAAAATGAAAAAACTATTAAGAACCGAAAGTTCAAGAAATTTCCGAAGCAATTCACGGGTTAGGCCCAAAACTAGATTGCTGTTACTAAAAAGATAATTCAAACAGATCGAAATAGTTTTGAGCAATGGGATATTAGTGAACAGGTTTTCAATGTCAAATGATGCCATATAAAGTGAATTTGCATTTTTAACAGAGGAAATTTGCTGCAAAAATGATTTAGCTCGGTTGTATACATGCATAGTTGTGCACGATGTGGTGCATCTGAATACGTTGGATCTACATCCCGTAGCCTTCGTATTCGTGTGGCTGAGCATGCTGGACGAAGTCACCGTACTAATAACCTTTTATCAGCACCTTCTCACTCTGCAATACGCACACATGCAGAAAAATGCTACCTGCCTGTTAGACTATCTGATTTTGACGTATTAGGCCGAGGAAGTAACCCAATAGAACTCAGAATATTAGAATCTCTTTTCATTTATAGACTAAAGCCAAAGCTCAATGATATGCAGTCTGCCTATCCCTTACAAATAGTTTGTTAGCAAATGTTTTTAATTTCATGTTTGTTTTTACCATTGTGATTTTCTGAATGATGACTGATTTGTAATCTTACCTTTTACAGTGTTGAGAATGACCACTGCTAGTTGGTCAAAACGTTCACTTCTATCGATTTTATCATCCAATTAGTACAAAATTAGTACAAAATTAGTACAAAATGAGTCTAAGCGTTGTGTCATCAGTCTTCCTATTTTTAATTAAGATCTCCAAGAATTGGAACTTTGACGTCTTCACCAAATTTTTTAATGACATGATACAACTTACCATGGATAAAAAGGACTCAACTCAGCAGCAGGAAAAATTACACTGAGTTATAATTTATAACTCCTCATAACACTGAAGTCATTTTTAGCAGACCAATGCTGTATATTTTAGGTCATGATATTAGGGCTCTTGAAATAACACAATGAAGGAAGAAATATTACAATCATACATTATGGATATAAGTTAAGGTTTTGCTTTTGCAAAGTCTAACAATGATAAAAGAGCAAAGAAAATTGCTTTAATAGAAATCATATTTCTTTAAAAAAAAACAATTCAATAAAAAGGAACGTTTCGACCAATTTTTTTTGGTCATTTTCAACCATCTGAAAAAATTAATAATTTTCTTCGCAAACTAAAGAAATCAGCTATAATTACAGATGAATTGTATAAAACTCTGTTTGTCTCAGGATCCAGTCCAGGCATTTTATGCGGCCTGCCAAAAATACATAAACCTAATTTCAAAGTTGATTATCCATTCCGTCCAATATTTGCAGCTTACAAAACCCCAAGCTTCAATCTTGCTAAATTTTTAGTCCCTATTTTGTCACCATTCACTTGTAACATGTATACCGTGCCTAATTCAAAATCTTTTGTTGAGGAAGTGACTTCCTTTAATAATGCTAACGAACTATTTATGGCTTCCTTTGATGTCGAGAGCCTGTTTACTAATATCCTGTTGCATGAAACAATTGACATTTGCCTAAACTATTTATTTGCTAGTGTTGACTTAGTCATTGGCCTCACCAAGCCTCTGTTCAAAACCCTCCTTTAGCTCTCTGTTCTTAATTCATTTTTTATGTTTGGTGACAAATTTTATCAACAACTTGATGGGTTGGGTATGGGCCTCCCACTGGGGCCCACATTACCTAATATTTTCATGTGCTATCACGAACAACGATGGCTTGACTCTTGCCCTGTGGATTTCAAGCCGGTATTTTATAGACGATACATAGACGATACTTTCTTACTGTTTAAAAATCCCATGCATTGTAATTTATTTTTGGCGTATCTGAACTCTCAACACCCCAATATTAAGTTTACTATGGAAACGGAGAAGCACAATTCTCTCTCATTTTTGGATAGTAAAATTACCCGTAAAGATGGCAGTTTTCAAAGCTCTGTTTATCGAAAGCAAACATTCACTGGCCTAGGAATAGGTTTCTTTAGTTTCTGTCCATTTATATTTAAAATTAAGTGTCAAAACATTACTCTCTAGGGCCTACAGTGCCTGCTCTTCAATTGATATCATTCATAGTGAATTTGAGTTTTTGAAATTGTTTTTTAGTCAAAATGGTTTCCCTTCAGGACTAGTAATTTCATGTATCAAGAATTTTTTTAATCATAAATTTTATTCCCGCGTACCATTACCTACTGCTCGCAAGAAACAATTTTATTTTTCATTTCCGTTCTTTGGCAAGCAGTCCGAAAAGCTCAAAAAAGATCTCTACTTGTTGCTCTCTAAATACTTTTCACATGTCGACTTCAAAATCGTATTGGTCAATGCATATAAAATAGGGTCTCATTTCAATTACAAGGACAAACTACCTAAAGGCATGCTCTCATCCATCATTTATAGATATTGTTGCGCACGGTGTGCGTCTGAATACATGGGTTCGACCATTCGAGCCCTGGATATTCGTGTGGCTGAGCATGCCGGCAGGAGTTTTCGAACTAAACAGTTACTCTCTTCTCCTCACCAATCTGCTGTTCGCTCTCATGCAGAGAGTTGTGACTTTCAAATTCGGTTAGACGATTTTAAAATAGTTTCTTCTACATCCGGTACAATTAACCTTTGCATTTTAGAATCGCTATTCATTTTAAAAGATAAACCTACCTTGAATAATACGCAATCGGCCTTCCCTCTGCAATTAGTGTAGTCTGTCTCTTTTTTCCTTTTTTTTTCAATGTCATAATGTCACACTGATGTATGTATATTGAACTTGTTATAACGCGGTGTTTTTGTATTTTTTCAGATGGTTGAAAATGACCAAAAAAAATTGGTCGAAACGTTTCTTTTTATTGAATTGTTTTTTTAAAGAAATATGATTTCTATTAAAGCGATTTTCTTTGCTCTTTTATTCATTGTTAATCATACATTACCAGCAAATGCAACAAAAACAACACTTTGACATAATTTTTAATATTACAGTTTTTGATAGTTTTCAGCACATTCGGCCTCATATCAAGGTTCAACAGATTAAAAAAGTAATATTACTGTAATAATGCTAACTCCATGTGTACAGTACCTCTCATCAAAATACTTTGTGTTAATACCACAATTTTGAAAAAAGAAAGATTACACTGAAAGCACGGTTCAATATAGAATGGAGGGTTACCAATAAGTTAAGGCTTACTTTGTTAATAATTCTACTTAAAATCTATTGAGTAAATGCCAATGTTTCTGACATGAAGTTGTGCCATACTGAAGACTTAAATACCATTTCAATAATCAAAACAAACAGAAACACACGTGCAGTATTACACTTTCAATAATTCACACATTATCTCCAGACATGGCTGTGTGGGTACCAAAATTTATACAAAATGACAGCCAGAACCACAGAGCAATAAGTTGCAAAAGATGTTCAGAACACAGACTATTTGCATTTATATCTCCTAATGTTGTCATTTCTCCACTTATGTCATGACACATCCAAGTTTGCCATGCTGCCAAAATTTACGAAACCAAAGTACTATGCCGTCACAAGTGCGTACTCCCTCTGTGTATCTGTACGTACGTGTTTAGGTCGACGCCCTGTGTGGGTACCGCAGTGCGCATGCTGACCTAAGCAAATATTATGTATATAAGGTAGTGCGGAGCCCCCTTGGGGCGCATTTGGTGTTCCTGTCTCGCTACGTCAAGTACACGCTGAAACTCTACTCGTCTACTTACTACCCACCCTGAGAACGGCATAGTACAAATTGCAATTTATTCAAATTTTACTGCACCTTCTGTTAGATTTACAAAATTCAACTCATATAAACACAGACTACAGAGCCCATCTCAAAATCATGATTGAAGTATTTTATAATACCAGTTTTATTATTTCTTCTATACCAATCTTGGTAGATAATATCCTATAGTTTTTTGTTTTTAGCTTACATTTTAAAAGATAAAATTGCAGGTCTAATTTTTGAACCAATATCATTTAAAGCTTTGTCAAAAACATTTTAGTTAATTTTTACACTAGCTAGGCAGGATTTTCTATTCTACTGTACTATCTACCAACTTATCTCTCAAATCTAAACCAGAATCAAGTCTCACCTTGCATCACATCTTCCTCTGGAACATCCTGCTTGATGAAGTCATGCCTGCAACACGGCCTTTCCACTTCAGCATCGGTCAACTTCTGCACCATAACCACTTCATGCTCCATGCTGGATGTTGAGGCACCTGAGCAGTGGACAATAGGATGTGTTTGTTTTCATATTTATGACAAAACCATAAACTGAAAACCATCATGCAATAAGATATTTTCAAAAAATGAGATGACTATTATGCTTAAGGAGATCATCCCAGGCCTCTGCCAGGCCCCTGTTGCTCCGGGGGTCATTTCTCATGTGTTTGTTGGGAAAGGACCCTTAGGTGGTGGACTATTCGGTCCTAAAATTTTATGGTGCTATGGACAATAAATACCCCCCCCCTGGTGTGAGGGGACCAAAATTTCAAAATTTTCCATTTTCGACTGATTTTGACCCCATATAAAAAGAGAAAAAATGGGGAATGGAAAAAAAGCCAATGTGGGCTTGTTAGAAATGTTCCAAGGATTCTAAAACTGTCTTTGGTTTTGTTCTAGCATCAAAACTCAATGAGGAGATACGTCTTGAAATATCAATATCAGTGAAAAGTACCAAAAACTTTCAATTTTTTCCCAATTTTGACCCCATATAAAAAGAGAACAAATGGGGAATAGAAAATAAGGCCATGTGGGCTTGTTAGAAATGCTTCAAGGATTCTAAAACTGTCTTTGGTTTTGTTCTAGCATCAAAACTCTATGAGGAGATACGTCTTGAAATATCAATATCAGTGAAATATCAATAGGTAAAAACCAAGAAGTCAATTTTTTTTCAAAAACTAAGGACTAAATCAAAAAAACGAATGGAATAAATTGTGTTTCTTTTCAAAAGTTACATATCATAGTCAAATTTCATAAGAATCAGACTGGAAAAAAAATTTGTATGTAAAAAAAAGTAAATTTTTTTTATCTTGGAAATCACAATTTACAGCGTGAATATGAAGTGATGTATGGACATTATCGAAATAAAAATTCAAACTGCATTCAATTACATAAATTGTCATTATATTACAATTCTACAAAAAATTTTGTTTTGGCTTATACTCAAAAAAAAAAAACCTTTCAACATTCAACCCGTATCTCCTCATTGAGTTTTGATGCTAGAACAAAACCAAAGACAGTTTTGAAATCCATGAAACATTTCTAACGCCCCCACGTCAATTTTTTGTTGAAATTCGAATTTTTTTAAAAAATATATAGCTCTAAACCCAAAAAATTGTGGTTGATTTCAGAAATTTGAAATTTTTTCTAAAAAATCGAAAAATTTAAATTTGAAAAAAAGGCCAACGTTCGGGTGTTAGAAATGTTCCAAGGATTCTAAAACTGTCTTTGGCTTTGTTCTAGCATCAAAACTCATTAAGGAGATACGTCTTGAAATATACATGAAAATGTACCAAAAAACTAATTTTTAGTACAAAAAAATTAATAAGGCCTAAATCGAAAAAATGACACGAGTAAAAAAGGTTTACTTTCATAAAATACATATAATGGCCAATTTTCAAACGAATCGGACGAAAAAAGTTCTCCAACTGGGATGATCTCCTTAACAATAAAAATAGCAATATTCTTTCATATCGAGAAAATATAACAAATGGACTAAGTATTTGAACATAGCACTGCTGTACACTAAATGGCTCAGATGACTTAATTTATTTACAGATTGCATTTGGTTTTCAAATATGTTGCTATGTATTACAGGTAAACAAATTCAAAACCATATTTTGTTACAGAGAACACATAGGTACAATTCTTTTTACATTGAAAGTGCAAAATGTTTTTGAGTTCTTTCATTTAAATTAAGCATACACCATTGAATTTTTTGGAAGGTTCATTTTGCAAGTTTTTTTTACACTCGAGTGGTCTCATAGCTTTAGAGGCTTTAGTCGGTAAAATATTATGCTTGGGATAAGGTTTCTAATAACATATTTCATTCCAACAACAATTCACTCTCAGTCTAGCTGAGCCCATGCTACTCTTTTTTACACTGCCTCCAGTTACAACAAAGATGTATTCTTTAAACTTTGTTTCAATATAAATTTAAATTTTTCAAATTTAAATTTCAATTTCTCGTTTAAAATCATCTTCTGTGCTGCAGCTACCTGGCAGCTGTATAATAATTGTCTGTCACTGCTCTGCAAGCCTCATCACATGTTAGGTTACTAGGAATGGGGAAGATCATAGTTTCTCTAAACTTGGGCTAGTTAGCTGATTTAAGGAGCCACCTATTTGGAAAATTAACCTGCAATATTTCCATGTTTGAGTCCATATACACTGGGAAGTGGTCTGGCATCATGGTGTCTGGGTGGGTTTTCCATGTTAGGAGAGACTGTAAATCTTCTATCACTAGTGCCAAGTCAATATGAGTATAGTTTTCATTTGATGATAAAAAAGTAGGGGCAGTGTTGTTTAACTAGATAAGATTAATGTCTGTAATCCAGTTCTCTATAATTCTGCGTCTTCTATCTATAAAGTCTGAGCCCCATGAATAGCTGTGGGCATTTGAAGCCATCACATTGATGCTGGATCCCCTATTCAAATTGCTAATCTCTTGTAGGTTGGGACCTACTAAATTGTTATCAAGTGTTGGTGGCAGATACATATTGATAATCTTGATAAGTTTCTTGTAAATGAATACTCTACAAGCTACGACTTCAACAGGAGTGGTGATTTGAATAGGTATACAAGGTATAGTATTATGGACATATATCATTACCCCTACTTCCTCTATTATCTCTATCTTTTCTGCAAGGTTAACCCGTCTCCACATGGTCGACCTACCGGGAGGTTTGAAGAAAATGGGTCAACTGCGCAACTTACTGTACATTCATTAATCATGTTTGAAGTTTCATTGGGGGTTCATTGTAAAGAGAGAGAGTTGCTCTTTCTGTCAGTGGGGAAAAAAATGCTGCTACCCCAACAAAAATCTACAAAATTTGAGTTTTTATTTGGGTAAAATACAAAAAACAGAAATCAGAGAATCACTGGCCATTTTTCATTTATTGCACTTTCATGTTTTTTTATGATGGATTTTCATAGATTCTGAGTTGCTGAATCTTGTGGTATGTGAATTTTTTTCAGGTCTAATAGTTCCGGAGTTATGTGCATTATATGTAAAACAGTTTTTATTTTTTAGTTCATTTTGTGTATAGGCTGTTATCAAGCAGTTTCATTGTTGTAAATAGTTTGATCTGCATAGAGCTTTTCCTCCCAAATACAATGGTGGTATTATGTTTTGCCTGGGAGTAAATCTGTGGATTTGGACTCCCATTTTCGGAACAAAAAACAGAAAAAAATAAAAATGATGGCGACCTTCTAGAAGGCAGAGTGTGTGCTGGTATACCTCAGCTACACTGCTGGCCTTCTATGAGGTTTTGCAGCGCCGGTAGCAACACTCCAGACTGAGCAGAAGAATTCATACAGATTTGAGCTTGTTACCTCTCCTTCCCAGTTCCCCCCACCTAATTTTACCTTACACCAATGAATAGCGCTTAACGAGACACTTAAAGCCATATATGGCAACCCTAGGTTTGCTGATGTGAAACATGTACTAGCTTTGCCGACCTTCCAAGAGTCCAGGACGTGGCGACGGGTTAAACATAGTTTATTAGTTTAGTTTGATGGTGATTTCGTAAGTGGGTTTCTTGTAGGCAGTGGGTTCATAGGGTTGCCAAGATTCTGTGTTGATTTGCCATGGCTATGATGTGAGCTCCCTGAATTGATTGCATTAGCGTATAATAATTTTGGGTTCATATTGAATAATGAGCAGCTGCTAGAAGAAGAGTTTAAAAAAATATCCTCTTATATTCCATTGCAATATTGATAGATTCACTATGGGCTTATAAAAGAGGTGACATTTAGTTTAGTTAGCACTTCTGTTTCAAGGTTTACTGCTTTCAGGATGTTGCTAAGTTCTGTTAATAGTTCAATACACTCAGTGATTGAATTGGAGATTAGTATTTTGACAATTGTAGGGAGAAGTTTGAAAATTATGGTCTTACGTGATATTTCAATTTCGTTTTCTGAGATCCTTTTATTGCTATGCTGATTTTTAGAGCCAGGAGGGTTCCTTTCATTCAACTGAGTTTTTGCTGTGTCACAATTAGTAGCCATTAAGTTGTAATTTCCTTATTGGACTGTGTTTTATAGCTTTATTTTCCATTGCTTTGTTTTAAGTAGGCTGCTTCTGCAGTTCTAGGTTTTTATGAGCATGCATAGGGTTGCTAAGATTCTGTGTTGATTTGCCATGGCTATGTGAGCTCTCTGAATTGATTGCATTAGCGTATGGTTTTGTGTCAAATTTTGAGATTCTGTTTGGAGGTTCTTGAGAGTACATGTGGGGGGTTAGGAGTGTCTTGATTATAATTCTGGAATGGTGTCTTGCTGCAGGCGGACTTGGGTTAGGTTTTGAATGATTTTCCTTGCATCTACAAATGAAATATTTTGTCTTGCTTGGAGTTTACCAACATTATGTTCTGAATCCAAACGGGGCACTTTTCTGAGGCAGCATTATGGTTTCCCTTGCAGTTTACACATACTAAATTTTCAGCAGTGCAGTTGTTTCAATCATGCTCTGGAGATGAGCAATTCTTACAGACTTTCCGGTTTCAGCAGACTGAGGTAGTATGTCCTTATTGCCAGCATTTGGTACATTGAATAGGGTTGTTGTAGAAAGTATCCACTTTGTAATTTGAATAGCCTGCTTTCAGCTCTGTAGGGCAAGTCCCAAAGAAAATAAGTACAAACAAGGATGAATTGGCACGCTTTGGGTCCATGTACATTTCATGTATACCTCCTACACCAGAGGAGGCAAGTTGTTGTAAAAAATCTTCAAATGAGTCCAACAAAAATTCTGGAGCACAAATCGTTATATAGGAGGTATAAGCCCCCATACTATTTTAGTCTCAACTGGAATTTCACCAAACTTGATATTCACCACGGTTTTCACTTGGCTTTCTGTGTTAGCTTTAATAATGTGATTGCCTGATCTTTTGTACTCGACTTTTTCACTTTCACCACAAGTTTGGTTTATTGCAGCTTGTACTTAGAAAGGATTCAGTTTTGTTAAGTTTTGGTTATCACCTTTGTTCATTTATTAGTACATTCCTAACTTAACTGATTTGGGATTTTATTTGCATTTTCTGACAAGTTGAAGTCTATTTTAGCAGATTTTATTCCTGCAGGGTATTAAAGGTTTTGTTTTGGCTCTTCTCGATTCTTTGGAATTATCAAAGTTGATTCAGATGAGAATCATTGCTAGAAAGAACTCCTGAGGGATCTGACTTGCTGAGCAATGATACATTGTGCTCAGATATTTCTGAGTCAGAGGCATTATGAGTTTCTGTCTTTTTTGCTCTGAAAGTCCAAAAACTCTTGACTACTCTCTAATCTTAACTTAGAAGTTATACATTAATGTGCCAAGATGCATGTCTTATATTCCATTTATTTAGGCAAGTCAATGAATAAAAATTGTTCTAGAAGGTTTCAACCTCCAGGGTCATGATCAACGTGTAAACAAGTAGAAAAAATGAGTCAAATGACCAATTTACATCAATGATCATAGAAGCAAAAAAAAAAATTAAAGGAACAAAATAAAAATGTTCAGTATTAAAATTATGTTAGTTGTAGAGGAAAGGCTAATTGCATATCATTTAAAAACAGTTTTTCTTTCAAAATGTGGAGATATTCTAAAATGCAGAGGTTTATTTGATGCAGAGGTTTATTTGATGCAGAGGAAATTACTCTAAAATCGCCTAATCTAACAGGAATGTTGCACTTCTCCGCATGAGAGCAGACTGAAGAGTGGGAAGAAGTGGAAAGCAACTGATTAGTTCTAAAGCCCTTGCTGGGTCACTTCTTTCAAAAGCTGAAAAATTCTCATTTAATTTTGGATGATTTGTACCAAAGCCTTTTTATTTTGGGATCAGGTCCCTGGCATCTTACATGGATTGCCAAAAGTTCATAAACCAAATTTTAATTTGAATTTCACATTTCGTTCAATATTTGTTACCTACAAGACTCCTAGTTTCAACACTGCAAAATTCCTAGTCCCTATTTTAGCTGCATTTATATGTAATGCTTATGCTGTGCCAAATTCAGAAACCTTTGTTGATGAAGTAACGTCTTTAGAAATTGTTGACGAACTGTTTATGGTTTCTTTTGATGTAGAAATTTTTCACCAATATACCACTACAAGAAACTAGTGACATTTGCTTAGATTATTTATTTACTAGTGTAGATTCCATCATTGGCCTAACCAAATCGTTGTTCAAATCCCTACTTCAACTTTCTGTCTTGAATTTGTTTTTCATCTTCGACAATAAATGTTATCAGCAAATAGAAGGATTAGGAATGGGTCTTCCATTGGGACCCACTTTTGCAAATATTTTTATGTTATCATGAACAGCACTGGCTAGATTCTTGTCCTGTAGATTTTAAGCCTGTGTTTTATAAACATTATATTGATGATACTTTTTTGTTGTTTAGGAATAGTTCCCAGTGCAACTTATTTTTAGAATTTTTGAACTAGCATCACCCTAACATCAAATTTACTACGGAGACCAAGAAGAATAATTCTCTTGTTTTTAGATGCTACTATAACATGCAAAGAAGGTAGGTTTCAAAGTTCTGTTTTCCATAAGCAAACATTTACTGGATTAGGAATTAATTTTTTCAGTTTTTGTACATTCTCCTTCAAATTAAATAGCATCGAAACATTGTTGTCTAGGGCCTGTTGTATATGTTCATTTAAAACTATGCATAAGGAATTTGAATTTTTTAAAGTTTTTTAACAATAATGGATTTCCTTCATCACTAGTTGATTATTGTGTTAGGAAGTTTTTGAACACAAAATTTTTTACTGATGTAACTCTACCTACCACTCCTAAAAAAGAACTCTTTTTCTCGTTTCCATTCTTCGGTCACCAATCGGAGAAACTTACAGACCTTGTTGTCATTCTTCTTTTGAAACATTTTCTGCAGATTGATTTTAAATTAGTGTTAGTCAATACATGTAAAATAGGATCATTTTTCAATTATCAAGATAAAACTCTTAAAGGTATTCTCTCATCCAAGGAAGAATTTCAGGGAACTTTTTTATGCCAAGACACAATGGTAAATTGGAACTAGATGTAGCAATCTAGCAAATTTTTGTGAACCATTTAGAAGTACCTTATAATCGAAATTGACACCATATATTAAGGGAAGCATTTTGACAAAATGGTCAACTTTTGTTCTATTGGACGTACGTCTATGAAAATTTGCAGATTACTAGATCTCTACATTTGTAACAACTTATCTCAAACAAAATTTTTTCATACGGCCATAGAAAATTTTTTATTTGAAAAAAATAAAATTATATATACATATATTATTCATTATAACTTATTATAACTTCGAAATTTACAAAGCTAGAGCAATGCGGTTTGTTGCATTTGAAATTCAAACGTGCGCTCTATCCATAATACGGGGGGAATTTTTGATTTATTTCATTCCGAATTTATATGAATTTTTTTGTCAGAGTCGAACCATTTTGACAAAATGGTCAACTTTTGTTCTATTGGACGTACGTCTATGAAAATTTGCAGATTACTAGATCTCTACATTTGTAACAACTTATCTTAAACAAAATTTTTTCATAAGGCCATAGAAAATTTTTTATTTGAAAAAAATAAAATTATATATACATATATTATTCATTATAACTTCGAAATTTACAAAGCTAGAGCAATGCGGTTTGTTGCATTTGAAAGTCAAACGTGCGCTCTATCTATAATACTGAGGGAATTTTTGATTTATTTCATTCCGAATTTATATGAATTTTTTTGTCAGAGTCTCAATGCAAAAATGCAAAAGTTATAATTTTAGGGTAAAAAGTCTATGGAAAGCTTTACAGAAACAATTTGGAAAATCCCCCCGTATTATTGGTAGAACACACATTTCACTTTCAAATGCAACAAACCGCATTGCTCTAGCTTTGTAAACTTCGGAGTTATAACGACAAACGTCTTGATAAGTTACTTTTTTTATAAAACCTATTTTTAAGAAACAAAATGCTTCTCCTCCTACATTTTTTGAGCTACAGTGATGATTTTGGTATCATTTGATGCAGAAAAACAAGGGCTTTACAATGTATTGAGAAGTTTTTCAAAATTCATTCTTGTTTCAAAGTTATGACGTCATAAATTTGAATTTTCTTGAGAATATTTTGATTTTTTTTCTTTTTAATTTTTTAAATTTTTATATTGGAAATTTGAGGAAAAGCATTCAAGTTTTTGGAATGTCCACGTTATTCTGCATCCAATGGTACCAAAATCATTACTGTAGCTCAAAAACTATCAGAGAAAAAGCATTTAGAACCCCCCCCCCCAAATGTCGTTTTCTATGATTTCCCATTTTCTTTTCAAGAAAATCGCATTTTGTCATAAATGATAAATGATTCTAAATTGTATTTCCTATCAGTATACCTAATTTCATTGCTCTAAATTCAATAATAAAAAAAATATTCGGATGGGGATGAGGAATATGAATGATGAAATATATAAAAAAATGAAATGGAAAAAAATTGAAAATTTCATATTTTTTTTTTTTTTGTCCACGTTATTCTGCATTCAATGATACCAAAATCATTACTGTAGCTCAAAAACTGTAGGAGGAGAAGCATTTAGAAAACCCCCCCAAAAATGTCGTTTTCTATGATTTCCCGTTTTCTTTTCAAGAAAATCGCATTTTGTCATTGATGATTAATGATTCAAAATTGCATTTCCTATCAGTATACCAAATTTCATTGCTTTAGGTTCAAAAATGAAAAAAAAGGTCCGTAAGAGGGATGCCCTCCCCCCCCCGGGAGGGAAGTTAGCTCTGGGGTAGGTTCCTGATATTTTTACAGACATTCGGGGACATGTCTCTAACTCATTTAAAGCAATAAAAACAAAATCGGGAGAATCGACCTTTGGACTCAGATGCCCCCAAAAACCCCCGGAAAATGCTTCCCTTAAAAAAAATATAATCTAAAATTAGTTTATAAAAAGTTTTATCATAAAAAATATTATGTACATCTTTCTTTTTTTACATGAAAGAATGAACTTAGACTGAATCAAATGATAGGAGCATTTCACATCTCCTCAGACCATGTTTGTTAATGAACTGACAAGCAAGACCAAGTTATCGATGCCGCTGAACAAACGCGTTCCAAGGAAACATAATTCATCATATTAAAAGCCAGTTTCATGCCATATATCTTGTTTTAAATCATCACCAAATTATTTCATTAGAAAAAGGAAACTTTCAGCTTTAGGAAGAGGTAATTTTCTTGGTCAAAAACCCCTTCAGAGTAATAGTAAATCATTGTTCCCTTTGAACAAGACAGGGAAGAAAACATCTATGTTATTCCTACCCTACAATAATTAATCGCTCTTTGGCCTTGTAGGGGACACAAGTTCAGCTTGTCCCTCAGAAATGAACTTTCGAGAAGTTCCAATGGCTAGTCCGGAGAGTTGCTTCTTCTGCGCTGCAGCTACCTAGCAGCTGCATGCGTGGTGGAGTATATGTGCTGTAGAATAGTTATATGGTAAATTCCATTTTTCCTTTGCATTGCGTAAATATTCACATATTTTGGTTTGTCTTCGAATAAGTTGTATGAGACTTTTTATTTTTTGTTTAGAATTTGATGGTGTCATAAAGTTGGAGAATACTAATTTCTGCAAACCAGTTTGGTAGTTAGAAATTAAATATTAGGCAATGGGGCTACAAAAATGTAATGTGAGCAAAGCGTGACATTTGAAATGACAATGGGTGTCATGAAGAGGTATGTGGGAATGATTTTCTTTTTTATTCACGTTTGTGAATGAAATGCAATGAACGGTTTATGAGTATAAAGTACAAAAAGAGAACACTATGTAAATCAATAAAATCAATCCCACAAATAATTTCCACATTGAAATATGTAATTGATTGTAAATTCAGTAGTTATTTGAGGTCCGATCAAATTACTCTAAATAAGTTTTTACTGGATATTTCTTAATGAAGTTAGATGGCATATGAAAGAAAACTGGTTGATTTTTGAAAAATGCGATACATGAGATGCAATACAACATACGGGTTCTAAAAAATTTCTTAATATAAAACGTACTTAATTGAACTCATAACATTTCATTGATCATAAAATTATAAATCACAATCATCGTACAACAAAATATTAAACATGACACACTTACGCTCAGCAGAGCAAGTTGATACATGTAAGTTACGATATTAAAGATTTCAAAATTCAATTTTGAACTTTGCACAAAATATTTCCCTACATTTCTGTTTTTGTTGTTGTTGTTCCAGGTCAGAGAAGAAAAATTGTTTGAAATAATGCAATTAATGACTCTAAACATGCTATGCAATTTGTGGAAACATTGAGTGTTCCATTTACAATTGCAGCCAGTGCTTTGACATTCAAGTGATCAACCCATCCACAGTCATAGTCATTGCGCCGACGGTTATTATTAAATTGTGTCAGTAAACTGTTGAAGGTTGAAAGGTTTGGATTGCCTGGAGCGTTCCTACTTACATTTATTCTGATTCGGTGCATTTACCAATTATAGATTTTTACCTCTTTTATTCATAAATACCCGATGTTTTATAGAGACTTTCAGCAGAATGTGCAATAGTTGTTCAACTAGTTAGAAGTTCACAGTCTTTATATAAGTAAATACACATGCCAGAGTAATGCCCAACCTTCTGAGGACCACAAAATTATTATTTCTAGTTATTATTTTATCAGCAATTACGCAGTGCAAATGAGGTTTTGCTTGCTAGTCATTTCAACTCCTGTAAAATATTTCAACAAAATTTAAATGAAATATCACACAAGGGCCTGTTTGAAATACACGGAACTAACTCATTATTGTCAGTCGTAGTAGTTTGAGTTACATCAAAACAGCGCTTCATCGTAAGAGCTGAATTCTAGAGGTATATTTTTTCCATGCTTTCTCCATAGTTTTATTTTGCTACAAGATGATTAACTGTTCAAAAGAGTTTGGTTTAAAAAATGATGATTTTGGTTGTCTGGGAGTCTGGGACTCAACAAGCTCTTGTAAGTAACAGCTTATGTGTTGGTAACATATTATAATTTTTTTGCAATAAATGCAAATATTTTCAAATTTTGCTGTGATTCATCCAATGACAAGAGAAAGCTGAGAACTTTTGAAGGGTTTGTCCAGATTCCCAAAAAAGACAAAGTTGGACAGTGGACAAGGAGCGAGAGTAGTCGAAGAGCTGAGATTTTTTCATTATCAATGCTTTGCTGGTCTCTTTTTGTTCTAAGGTGTTTTTATTTTCCAGAACATTGTGGTTAAGCTCATAGAACTCAAATGATTAATATTGCAGGAGAAAGGTTTGACATATAGTCATAGCAGTTTTGCGTATTATGCAATTTAATTTTGAGACTAATTTAGACGAGCCCAATAATTTAACAAAGTGCAAGGAAGTTAAAAACTTATTTGATAAAAAATTGGGTAAATGTGTAGCGTTTGGTAGGAATCGATTTTGCAGTTTTTGGGGCCTAAACATAGTTAATTAGGTTAAAATATACAAGTTTTCCTCTATGCACTTTCCGTTGCAAATGAGTATTTAATGAGTTATAGCGGTAGGTTTATTTTTGCCTTTGATAACGAATGCGCTCGAATAAAGAGCCACTAGTCAATTTACGAATTTTTGTTGCTTGAAACATGGTAATAACATCAAAATAAACTACTTTTCTTCTATACAATTTTAGCGGGAAATGAGTATTTTACGAGTTAGAGCGGTAGGTTTTACTTTTTGCGCGATTGAGCTGTTAGAGTATTGTTAACAATGAGCTGATTTTCAACCATGAATGGAGTCCCTAATATTAGATAAATCTGTTCTGAAACAGAAAAAGTAGGGGTTAGGGGAATAGGCAGATTGCACCATCTCATTAGCAAACACGGTTTAGGAGACTGGTGAATCGCCCCATTACAGTATGTTTGAATACTTTCTAAATTATTATTAGCCTACCCCGCAGAGCTTGAACTCACTTCTTAGATCTTTTATTTAATAACACAATAGAAATTATTATCCAAAAATAACGAATTATAGCGGTATGGTAACTTTCGTCATCGATGGCAAGAACCGCTTGAGCATTCGAGCGCGTCGGATCAGGGCGCCCATGACAGTATTGCCAGACAGACGCGCGGTTCATGAATTACTTGCCACTTCAAACACTAGAGTTGCCGTAACTGATTCACCCCTATAACTCGTCAAATACTCATTTGCGACAGAAAGTGCATAGAAGAAAACTTGCTTATTTTGACATAATTAACGATAATTACGCACCGAAAAGTCACAAACAGATTCTTACCCAACGCTACACATTTACCAAAAATAGGGGAACAAGTCTCGCTGAGCAGCGATGCCGAGAATGAAAATTTGGTAAATCTGAAGGATATGTCAGTTGTCGATTTTCCACTTTTTGGTGCCTGAACCTAATTAATTGAATCAAAATAAACAAGTTTTTTCTATGCACTTTCCGTCTCAAATGAGTATTTTACGATTTATAGCGGTAAGTTTAGTTTTGTCTGTGATAACGAATGCGCTCGAATAAACAGCTACTCATCGATTTTCAAATTTTTGTTGCTTGAAACATGGTAATAACATCGAAATAAACAACTCTTCTTCTATACACTTTTTTCGTCAAATGAGTATTTAACAAGGTATAGCGGTAGGTTTGGTTTCGTCTTTGATGATGATCGCGCTGGAAGCGAGTGTGCAGTGCAGTGTTGCTGTCCAACGCGCTCCTTGAATTACTTGCCGCTTCAAACACTGGAGTTGCGGTAAGTCATTTACCGCTATAACTAATAAAAAAACTCATTTGAGACGGAAAGTGCATAGAAGAAAACCTGTTTATTTCGATCTAATTAACTATGCTTAGGCATCGAAATTTACAAAATCGATAACTGACATATCCTTCAGATTTACCGAAAATTTCGATAACTGGAATTTGATGCTGATTCCGAATCTGCAATTTGTTTTGACCGCTCTCGATTTTTTGATTTTTTGTTTTTCTTTAATTTACAATTTTTATACATTTTTAATGTTTTTTTTTGGCCTGCACCACCTCATGATCCAAACTCTGCCATTCTCGACCCAACCTGGTTGGACTTGGCATACTTTGGCTTGCACCACCTCATGATCTGAACTCTGTCATTCTCGACCCAACCTGGTCGGACTTGGCATACTTTGGCTTGCACCACCTCATGATCCGAACTCTGTCATTCTCGACCCAACCTGGTCGGACTTGGCATACTTTGGCCTGCACCACCAACTCATGATCCGAACTCTGCAATTCTCGACCCAACCTGGTCGGACTTGGCATACTTTGGCTTGCACCACCTCATGATCCAAACTCTGCCATTCTCGACCCAACATGGTCAGACCGTGCCTTGAAGACCTGAGTACCGGATAGGGCCGGGTTCCACCCAACCTGTACGGACATGGCATTCTTTGGGCACCACCTCAGTTGTTTCTAGCCGCCTTTCCAAAATAAAAAAAAAAATAAAAAAAATTGAGAGCGGTCAAAACAAATTGCATATTCGGAATCAGCACCAAATTCCAGTTATAATCGATATTTTTATTCTCGCTGAGCGGCTTTGCTGCTCAGCGAGACTTAAGCCAAAATAGGTTTCCTACCGATATTTAAAATTTGGTATTGCCAAACATGGGAATAATGAGAAAGAATATCAACAACAAGGATGCAAAGTAGCAATTAATTGCTTCAGCAGCTTACTTATAATACTTCAAAACTTAGCTGAATTCAATAATTGAAAAGTTTAAGAAATTTTAATTCATTTACTATTAGGTAGCCTCATAAATAAACCAATGACATCAATATAACAACTATAGACAGTTCAATAACTTCTAAGGATTTTAATCAAATGAACTGTTCATGAAAATATTTTGAAGTTTTTCCAAACTAAAAGCACTTGGATTCCGTGAACGTCTTATACGTGTGATCAAAAAAAGGTCAATATTGAATATAATGTTGTCAACGAATTTCATAATTTTGTAGGTATAGATGGGTAATATAGTCGATTATAAGACGTTTTACAGGAATGACATTCTGCCCGGCGATGCGTTATTTTCGAATTATTCAACTTTGAAGCTGGCTTGTGCGCGCCATGGAAGCATGCGGGGCTAGCGTAATTTAATTAATAACAGAAGCTAACCCACTATTACAAATGTAAAGAGGTTGGGTCGTGAGGGGTAGGCACAGTTCTTTTAGTGAAAATTATAAATAAAGGTTTCGAGTGACGTTTGTTTACATCGACGCCAAGGTGGCTGCCGCCATGGCGCCAACCGGCTGAAGATGGCGGCAGCCATCTTCGATTCGATGAAAACAAACGTCACTAAAAAGCTTTATTTATAATTTTCACTAAAAGAACTGTTGCTACCCCTCACGACTCAACCTCTTTACGTTTGTAATAGGGGTTAGGGTAATTCATCAAATATCGAACAGAAACCACGTGTGTCTAGAAATAACCTTCATAAATCGGTAACTATTGCTCTGAATAACTGTTGCGGGCCTCAAGATTATTCTTGAACAGTTGCTTTCTTGCTCTGTGATGTCGCTTTAAAGACAACGTAGATTATTGGAATTTATTTATTGTTCTAAAAATCGAATTTTTTAATAACATAATTTCATCAATATCGAACATGAATCGAACAAGAATTTTGATCCGAACAGGATGGTTTGTCAATTAGTTCTCCTCGTATGGAACTTTTGTAAGACTATTAGCACGCCACGTATGGTTTGTCTATTAGTACGCCTCGTATATTTTGTCCATTAATATGCCTCGTATGGTCTATCTATTTGTACACCTCTGATAGTTGTATCTCATGTGGCCACTTAGAAAATAAACGTTTTTCTTTCATTCTTTTTTTCTTTGGTGTACTGGATTTTCTTGGAAGTGCTCGCGGTGGCACAGCGGTTAAGGGATCGGACTTGTATCTTGGAGTAGCGGGTTCGTATCCCGGCGCTGGCGCTGCGATTTTCCCCGTTGGGTATAAGGGAAAGCTCAAGCACAATACCCCACTCGACCCAGGTGTCGGAAATGGGTACCGGCTTACGGGGGAACCGTCATGGTGTCCTATATATAGTGTTAGTTATAAGACATTTGAAAAACCAATGCTTAAGATCATTTGTATCAGGCTAGATTGGAAATAAAGCATCCCAAAGATGCCGATGTTTGTTTTGTTTGTTTGTTTTAAAATAACTGTCTCATTACTTATTTTCAGGAAGCATTTGAATGGAGAGTTATCAAAATTTGAATATGATGTCGATGTTTCATTTGCAGTGCTTGTTGAACCATCATTGTGATCATCAAACTGTGTGACCTTTTTTGGAGTAGAGTGTAGAGCACTCGTCAATGAATTATTATTGATGCTTGCATCAATTTTCTTGGCAAGGGATTGATCATCAGTAAATGTAGCCAGACGAATCATTGATGATCTTGAGGGCCTTGGAACACCAGCAGCTGATTGGTCGCCATCTTCAACTATTCAATGGTATTATCAAGCGTTAATACAATATTTTGAGGAAATGAAACAGGCGTTCAATAGATCGATTCAGTTATTTAAAAGAATTAAGAATCGGAAAGCCTTGTTCGAGGCATAAATTCATGATTTTTATGGAATTTTGATTCAAACACCTTTGTTCAGTATTTAATACTGACATGAAATAGGAACTGAATGTCGAACATGGAATAATTATCAAGTTTTTAGCGGGAAAGAAAAAAATACAGCAACAGAACATCATATGACAAACTACTCTCTAGTTATGACGGGAGGTTGACGGTGACCCAACAACAATTAAACCGCCGCAGTTTTCCCGAGGTGCGTAAGATTTTTCGGTCAATGTGAAGTTTCATGCAATCACGGAAATTGATAATTATATTCCAAACAATCACTAAAGGAACCCATTTAAGAACGTTTTTCAGGAACTACATTCTGCTCGCTGATGCGTTATTTTCGAATTATTGAACTTTGAAGTTGGCCGTCGCGCGCCCAAGGAAGCGAGCGTAATTTAATTAAAAACGGAAGCTAACCCCCTATTACAAACGTAAAGAGGTTGGGTCGTGAGGGGTAGCCACAGTTCTTTTAGTGAAAAGTATAAATAAAGCTTCTAAACCACCCATTAGGGTGACGACCGCAATCTTGTTTACATCGGGTCTAACATGGCGACCACCATGGGCGCCGCCATTTTGGACCCGATGTCAACAAGATTGCGGTCGTCACCCTAATGGGTGGGTTAGAAGCTTTATTTATAATTTTCACTAGAAGAACTGTGCCTCCCCCTCACGACCCAACATCTTTACGTTTGTAATAGCTTCCGTTATTAATTAAATTACGTTTCACGCGCTCGCTTCCTTTGGCGCCAAGGCCAACTTCAAAGTTCAATTATTCGAAAATAACGCATCAGCGAGCAGAATGTCATTCATGTAAAACGTTCTGAAATGTGTTCCTTTAGTGATTCCTGGGATCGGCATTATTATTTTCCGTGATTGCATGAAACTTCACATTGACCGATTTTTCAAGTGAAAAAATACGACCAATTTGTAAGGGTCGTACAGAAAATGCGTTCGCAACAGCTGGTAGCAGTTTGCAGCTCACAGAAATGAGTTTTTATCACTAAAATAGGAGTTTTAGATGTAAGATCACCGGCACTGAGCAAGTTTGGATGCTTACTAAATTTATTACGCGCATATTTCCAAAGTTGTTTGATAATCAGTTCAGTTTGATATTTGATGAATTACCCTAGCTTCCATTTTCATTGCTAAAACAATGACTGTTTTTGCGTTAAAAGGGCCATTCAGGAGCGCCGTTCGTATAACTTCAAACTTAAATAACTTGAAAACTAAGCATTTCCGGGCACATTGTCATTCGTGTAAAACGTCTTAAAATTAACTATATTACCCATCTATACCTACGAAATTATGAAATTCGTTGACAACATTATATTCAATATTGCCCAAAAAAATTTTTGAACTTTTTTCTAATTTGTGTCCAATTCTGAAATTGTAGGGTCTCAAGCAACAGAAGAACTACTCTCAGGAGCACTCCATACAAATCTTACGAGCACTCCATACAAAGTCAAAAACTATACTCACGTGAATATACAAACTATATCAGTTTTCCAGTACCTTCACTTTAATCCACCAGAATTTTCGTCAGAGGATCAGTAGCACACGTACTGACGTACACACAGCTCAACCGGCACACATGAACTGATGTTTGAAAAAATGAAAATTGATTCTATAAGCCATCACGTCCTAGCGCCACCACATCCGCACTCGATCAAAAGCAAAATCAATGACACCACAAACTCGGATGAATCGTAAAGGATGGACTAACTAACTAATGATTGAAGGAACAAGCAGAAAATGTTGAGATTCAACTTCAGTTCATATATATATATATTTGAACATACATCTAAGTTGTCGCAGTCACCCATTGAATTACTCACGTTTCATTTTTTATGTTCAGGTGTAAGCTTCCTGGGGGGACTCACTAAGTCCCTTCTTCTTCTTCTTGTCGTACAATGTAATTAAACGCCAGGTGTCCCCGTATAAATAAATAAATAAATATTTTTCTGTGCGTAATTTCTCATCAGTTATAAAAATGAGGATTTGCTTGCTTGGTTATGTATCACAGACACCATTCATTCATATGATAAAAAAAGGCATTTGCTTGCTTTTGTTCACATGTCAAAAATACTGCGTGAAAATTATATCTACGACTGCACACGGCCCGTCAAAATAATGACTGGATTAGATATATGACAAACTGAGCTTCAACATGGTTTTCCCATGATTTTCCACGCTATTCTATGGCTTTCCAATACTTTCCCAAGTCCCAACCGCTGATATTCTATTCAACCTAACCTAACGTACCAATACACGTGATATTCATTCTGACTCCCATTCTGCTGGGTTAAGGCACCGAAAATTGTGGAGTTGATGAAGCTTGTGTCACAGATACGATTATCTCACTCTTCCGGTTGGTGGGTGTGACACACAGACGGATGGACGGACGGACGCTGCTGATTTTATGATATAGATTGTTAAGGAAATGCAGCTTACCACGAGGAAAAGATATAACAATTTTTTCAAAAACTTTTTGGATAATAATAATTAAATAACAACACACAGTTGTTGCTTGCTTGGTTGGTGCGTGTGTCGGTGACGTTCTTAAAGATACTCAATGACCGTATCTGTGATACGAGTTTCACCAGTGCACACGTAAAAGAATATTTTAACCGCAAGTACTATTGGGATGGATATATTTTTTTAGTCATCCTCATCTGGAGGATTTTTCTAAAGATAATATCGAATCCCGTCATTTTTGACTGATCGTGTACTTCAGTCACCCTCAACAATCCTTAAGTTGTTCTCGGGACGTTGATACCATCGCGACGGTGTTCACTATTTTACTTTAGTTACCTTAGCAAAACTGCTTTTTCAACTTGTTCTTTTTAAGTTACCAGGTTTTGTAATACCTGTTTGCCGTGACAATCGTTTTCGCTCAGAATAAGAAAATTGAAATTTAATTTTGAAAGGAAAAGTTTCCTTAAAACCTACACAAAGTAACGTACTGATGAAGAACTGAGTCCTTCACCGGCGGAGTAATCGTGATTATAACGATGAACTTGTATGCCAAAACAGTGTAGTCAACACGGAAGTGGCAGTTGATGTTGACGGTTAGGTGGTAGGCGGCGAAAATAATACACCGACTTCACTGCACGAACACATTTCATGCGAATTGTATAAGTTATTGCATGACCGGTGTTTTCAGCGTGTATGCGAAAATCAATTTTAAATAAGGTATTAAAAATAAATGCAGCTGAGTTGTGTGCGAGAATGAGCAATGTGGTGCACATGTGTCCCAATATGTAGTCACGTGTTGATACCTACTGTACGAGCTGGAGCTTGAAATTAGACTTGCCTTCTTTTGTTGAACAAAAATGTTTTCTGTATTTTAATCGACCATCTTTACCCCTTTCACTAACGTTCAATTTTCAGCACCTAATCCATTTTTCTCCTCATTGTATCATAGTTTTTTATTCCCACAATATCGGATGCAACATGTCTCCAAAAGTTCATGTGATCCACTCTCATTTGGATGTTCTTGCTTAGAATCTCGGTGATGTGAGTGGTGAACATGGCGAGAGATTCCATGATATTTCAGTGATATTTCAGGATATTTCAGTGATGGAGCAGCGATGCAAAGGAGAATGGAACCCTGGCGTGTTGGCAGACTGCTGCTGGAATGTGAACAGAGAAGATCGCACTCCACACAACAGGCTTGGGAGGACGAGTGTTGTTTGAACTGACACGTGTGTATGTCATTCATATCCAATAATGATATTGATGTATAGTTTAGGATACAAAGATATAACACCTAATCTGGAAAAATTACGGTTATATTCTGAATTAAAACATTTCTTCAACTTTAAAATAGATTTTACTTAACACATACTTTATTACGCAGAATTTGCTGCAGAGTTATAAGTTAGTTTTAGCCTCCCGTACCTCGACAAAGTCGCTCAAGAAATGGCAGTCGGTAAACAACATTGGGTGTAGACTTGAGGGAACGCGGAAACTATGCACAAGGTGAGTTACTGCCCAGGATCACCTGTACATAGAATCAGTAAGTTGAGTAAGGTGAAAAAAAAGATATAATCAAAAGAAAAAAGAAATAGTTGCTGAAAATTGGACGGTAGTGCATGGGGAAAGATGGTCCGTTACAATACAGACAACGTCTCTTTTCAACAAAAGCAGGCAAGTCTAACACCAAGCTCCAGCTCATGTCGCAGGTGTCAACATGTGGATGCTACTCACGACTCACCACAACACTTATAGCTGCCACGCGATCCTAGCCAATATATTTGCTAAACTAAATTTGAGATGTAGTAATAATGTACATGCATCACTGATGTGCACCGTACCTTGAGTGATCCATCATCTCTGACTTACCGAAGACTTTTTAGAAGGATATTTTTCCTTTCAAAATTTAAAATTTACCAGTAATTATCGTAACCTTGAGGCTGCAGAGTTATACGTGAGTATTAAAAAAACTGAAAACTTACCTCTATCTTGAGAATAATACTTTTTTGAAGGGAAACTAAATAATAATATTCACACCACATTGAGCGTCCCGGGAATAACGTCAGGTTTGTTGTAGCGTGGCTCAATATTAGATGACTAGCGTACACGACCCCCCAAAATGATGGGATTCGATATTTGTTTAGAAAAATCCTCCAGATGTGGATGACAAACAAATATATCCATCCTAATGGTACCTTCGATTACAATATTCGTGTACATGTGCACTGGTGAAGATACGGCCGTAAGAGGATGGAGGAGAGATGGACCAACCAATTTAATGTGTTCAGTGAGATTCCCATTGTAATAAAATAGCAGAAAATACGCGCAAGAAATGTATAAATAATATTTATATATTAATTTGAAAATACCCCTTTCGTTTTTATCGAATAGTAATGATTATTTTCAGCGCATTGTTATCGAGTTTGTGCACCTCATTTGGAGATCATAGCAAATGTAGAAGACATGAAGCAAGAGAGCTAAGTCTTCCATTCCTTCAGCCTGCACTTCCCTCACTCCTCTCAGGTTACGAAGCTGGAAAACAACATTGCCACAGCACGACTGTAACACTGGAAAGATCAATGTGGATGTTGTCGCTGAGTTTTGACTCGCGCTGTGTTGCCTGAAACCCCGTCACGCAACACCCCCGACCGACGGTTCCCAATACATATGTTTAAGTAACTTGTGTCGTATATTTCCCCCACAGCTCCGTAGTTGTGCGCTGCAATAATGCGCCGCGCCTCAACAATCACAATTTTTCTATTGTAACTGTTATCGAAGCGATACGGTAATTCAATTTTTACAAAAGTTACCCTGATAAAACAGCGCGTGTAACTTTTAGTTTCAAATTTTCAGTCAACTCCAGGTGGATGTCTCATGTCGGTGAAGTTAAGTGAAACTTAAAAAAAAGGAGTAGGTGCGCAACCTTTATTATGGGAAAAGGTAAGTAATAGGGAGACGTAACGGTAGCGCTGTTCGAAACGCTGCTAAATATGTAGGGAACGAGTGTTCTTTAGAATCTATCAGACTTAATTAATCTGAAGGGCAGATAAGGCGCACGAGGTCATGAATAGTTATCGTTTCAAACTGATAGTATATACACAAGAAAACCGGACAGCGAACTTATACGAAATGATAGAGATAACAGTGTAAATTGTGAATATTTAATGAGTACTCGATACATGGACATTGGGGGTCGATTGGAAGCTGTAGACGCTTGGAGAAAGATCTACACGCGTCACGAGTTATCGTTTGGGGAATTTTGGCCCAGTCCTTGCAGAGTTTAGCCTTCAGAGCCTCCAAACTTTGGTGGTGGTTTGCCGAAACTTTGGTCTTGAGAATGGACCAGATGCTTTATTTCTAATCAAGCCTGATACATATCACCTCGTATGTTGGTATATCAAATGCCTCATAACTAACGCCAGGACGCCATGACGGTTACCCCCGGTACCCATTTCAGACACCTGGGTAGAGTGGGGTATTGTGCTTAGAATTTTTCCCCTATAGCCAACGGGAAAAATCGCCACCAGCGCCGGGACTCGAACCCTCGATGCCTTCATGGAGGGGCGGGTCCTTAAACGACACGGCTATGACGAGCACAAGTTGAGTTGAGTAGAGAGGGGTTAAATCTGGTGATGAAGGAGGCCATTCCTCAAAAGATTTACCTGTTCCCAGACTTCCAAATCAAAAAATAAGGAAATGGTAAGTTCTAGCTGTGCAGATGGAAAGTCCAGGGGTGAATATGTGGAGTCCTAGGGTGGAGCGTAATGATAAATAAAAATATAGGAAATAAACAAGCAGAAAGTTGAAATCAATAATCTAATAAGGATAGCTCTAAAAATAAATTGGTAGCACGAATTACGAAAAGTTACTATTTTATTGTCACTTTAGAGTTGTTGAGGATGTATAAAGATGTCATTACATCGGGAAGTTTGAGTAACGTCTTTATACGCATATAAAGTCATTATAAACTAGCCTGTAACAAAATTTAGTTGTGCAATATTCTTTATTTTTGTTTACATTTGTATGCATTTATTTATATGAAAATTGGATATTTTGAGTCCCTTGAGGTAGAAGATGCTACGTTATCGTGAATTTACAACTAAAATATTGTAATTTAAGTTATTTCCTAGAATTATAAAAGTGAAACCAGATAAAAATGTTAAAAAGAGAAATGTTGAAAAAATAAATCAAAATAATAAAAAATATAAAATATAATTATTAATGATAATAAAAATTAAAAAAAATAATAATAATAAAAAATAACAGTAAATATCCTAACCTTATCTAATTCAACATATCCTACTAATCCTATCCTGATAAAATGTCAACCGTATCAATGCATGTAAAGGCGATCTTTTTATGCAACACTCAGGAATTTCGTATCCGTGATACCTTAGTTTCCAGGGTATTAATGTATCCATATAAGACCACGCTCACCTGGCTGGAGTGCCTGATTTTAACGTAGAGATGAAGCTGTAGTAATCTTGTTTGTTTGTTTCAAAGCTCGGGTTTTGGGTTGTTTCCAGTTGTAACTTAGGGCACAATTAACGTTGCCTTCAGTAATAAGATTGGGCACAATACAACACCCTGCTCTCAGTAACAACATGGGGCACAATACAACACCCTGCTCTCAGTAACAACATGGGGGCACAATACAACACCCTGCTCTCAGTAACAACATGGGGCACAATACAACACCCTGCTCTCAGTAACAACAGAGGGCACAGTACAACACCCTGCTCTCAGTAACAGCATAGGGCACAATTCAACACTCAGCGGGCACCAAAAAAAGTATGCACCTCTAGCACCTCAACTGTAATCTATTTTCCGTGTAATTATTCCCCAATTTGTACACTATATGTAGCTATTACTCCTATCTAAATTAATGTAGCAAAAGTACGTGAACTACGTCCTTACGCTCTGATGAAAAGTGGGTATAACAATCACTGATGACTTAAACCAAGAAAAAAAATAATGTTTTGAGGGTAACCAAAGGAAAAAATAACATCGTCATGCTTCGATGAACATACCGAAAATAAATTTAGGATTGTTCAGTCGTGGCTCAATATTAGGTGACTAGTGTACGACCCGTCATAAATGACGGAGTCCGATATATTCCTTAATTAAACAAATCCTCCAGATGAGGATGACAAACATCTCCATCCTAACAGTACCCGCGACTAAAATAATCCTGTACGTGTGCATTGGTGAAACTCGTATCACAGATACGGCCATTAGTATCCCAGACACGGTCACTAGTATCACAGGTACGGTCACTAATATCACAGATACGGTTATTAGTATCACAGGTACGGTCATTAGGGAGATGGGGGAGGGATGTTTGTTCATATTTTCGATGTATCAATATTGCAAATCATTGCTTGATGAGTGTGCTCAAGTTACTTTACTATTAAATGGGTAATTTACATGATGATCTCTACTGGATCATGAAACTTCGGTATTAGCATTTGTTTACGAGGGAGTTACAATACAGCTTCCGCGTTGCTACTAGTGATAACATAGCGCAAATTTCAACACCCTCGCTCGAATCCGTTGCTAAGGCTTCGGATTCGCTCAAGAGGATAAGGCGAACAATTTATTCGTGTTCACCGATGTTAGTCGCCAAGAAAGTGAAGCACTCCCACCATTGCCCCGCTTTGTCATAAATTGTTAGCGTAATTTACTTTTTAGGCTTGTTTAGATTGGGATAAAGCCCTTGTCCTTTATTATGCAAGGTATTGGATGACTTTCAAAGGACTTCAGCAATGAGCAACGGCTGGATTTGCGACAACTTAATTACTTCCCGCTCCAAACACTACAGTTGCGGTAGGTAATTCATTGCTATAACTCGTTCAATAATTATTTCCGACGGAAAGTGCATAGAAGAAAAGTTGTTCATTTACACAAAGTTAACTATGTATAGGCACCCAAAAATGGAAAATCAATTATGGTCAACTCAACATTTACCAAAATTAATTTACGTAATACTCAAAATTTCAAATCTTTCTCCAGCAATATCAATCATTTGAGTTCTATGAGCTTCACCACAATATTATGGAAAATAAAAACATCTTAGAACAAAGAGAGACCTGCAAAGCACTGATAATGATAGAATCTCAACTCTTCGATTACTCGGGCTTTTCGTGCACAGTACAACTTTGTCTTTCTCGCAAATCCGGACGAACCCTTCAAAAGTTCTCAGCTTTCTCTCGCTGTTGTGTGAAGCACAACAAAATTTAAAAATATTTGCATTCATTGCAGAAAAATTATACCGTGTTATTGACATATAAGTTGTTAATTACAAGAGCTTCTTGAGTACCAGACGTCAAAAATTACCTTTTTAAAATCAAACTATTATGCACAGTTAATCTTCTTGTAGCAAAGTAAAACTATAGAGAAAGCATGGAAACTATATCTAAAATTCATTTTCTTACGATATAGGGCTGTATCGATGTAACTCAAACTACTACGACTGACAATAATGAGTTAGTTGCGTGTTTTTCTAACAGGCCCTTTACGCGATAATATTTCATTCAAACCTTGTTAAAATATTTTATAGGAATTAAAATAACTAGCAAGAAACCTCATTTGTATTGCGTAAGTAACTGGTAAAATAATAATAATAAATAATAATTTTGTGGTCCTCAGAGTGTTAGGCAATTCACCGGCATGTGTATTTACTTACATAAAGACTACAAATCTTCAAACAAGTTACGCAACTGCTGCACATTCTGCCGAATATCTCCTATAAACATTGGTTACTTACGAATACAAGAGGTAAAAAAAATACAATTGGCGAACTCACCGAATCAGAATAAAAGTGAGTAGAAACGCTTCAGCGCACCCACACTTTTTTACCTTCAAAAGTTTACTGACACGATTTATAAATAATTATTAGCGTCAGCGCAATGACTGCGGATGGGTTGGTCACTTAAACATCAAAGCACTGGTTGCAATTGTAAATGGAACACTTAATGTTTCCACAAATTGCGGAACATGTTTAGAGTCATAATTGTATTTTTTCACAAAATTTTTCTCCTTTGGCATTGAACAAGAACAAAAAACTGTAATAAAGGAAATTTTTGTACGAAATTCAAAATTGAAATTTGAAATATGTTATCGTAACTTATATGTATCAACTGGCATTACTGAACACAAGAGTGTCATGTTAAATATTTTGTTTTATGATGGTTGTGATTCATAATTTTATTATAAATAATACATATATAAATAATGAAGGCATCTACGGATGCTTTATTTCCAATCAAGCCTGATACATATCACCTTGTACATTGGATTTTCAAATGCCTTAACTAACGCCAGGACGCCATGACGCTTTCCCCCGGTCAAGACCGGTACCAATTTCAGACACCTGAGTGGAGTGGGGTATTGTGCTGGGAATTTTTCTCCTATACCCAACCGAGAAAATCGCCACCGCCAGCACCGAGAATCGATCCCGGGTCTCCCGCACGGCGGCAGAACACCTAGCTACTTGCGCTATGGCGAGCTATATTATATATGAAATTGGTAAGAGTTCAATTGAGGACGTTTTAAATTAGGAAATTTTTAAGCCCCAATATGTTGTTAGGCATCTCATGTATCACAATTTTTGGAAATGAACGGGTTTTCCTTTTTTCTTATGCTATCTAACTTCATCGAGAAATATCCAGTAAAAACTTTGGTAGAGTTGTTTTGGGTGCTCTAGCGGAATTCTATCTTCACCCTGGCACGCAAATCGAACGGTCTCCACGGGAGGCCAAAAACACGCGGTTTCTTCAGTTTAATTTCATTCCCGTTGACTCCGTAAACTGCACAAACAGGTACAATTTAGATTCAGCCCAACAATACGCATGATGGGAAAACTCCCAGTTTAAGATCATAGACGACTGACCACTTAAACTATATAATTCCGCATAACAAGAAAGAAATTCATACCTCGAATGTATATGAGAAGTAGCTGACTAAGACACGAAGAGCAGCTAAATAATGCCGGAACTAGGTATGATATTCTAATGACAGAAGAGCGACAAGAGGGTGGCAATGAGACATTGCCATGGGAGAATAGCAACACATGAAAAGGGATTCATTGTCCTGCCAACAACACACACAATGGCACAATTCATAACGCAATTCTGTTGCATTGACAGAGAAGAAAAATAAGTCTCTCCAGCTAAAGAACACATTGGCGGATACACATTTGTAATGCACACATAGGACCAAAGGACAGCCTACTCACACACACATTGATTACAACTATTTTAGCGTCTGAGTCAGCATGTTAAAACTTCAGGCTTTCAAGGTAAGAAACACATTTCATTCTCTACATGGAGTACACACAAGGCAAGTCTAGTTTTATAAAATTACACATGGAAGTCCTTACTTGTCTTCTCATTATAGTTTTTGGGCTATCAAATATGTGCACTGTGGTCAGAGGAGGACGGCACATTGACACACTAATTTTAATTCTAGGTACTCGGCCTTCTCTGACTGTCTACATGATCAAATGCTACAATACCACTGGCTAACCTTGATATACAACCCGACAACACCCTAAAATACTTACAGACGATGGGGGAAAGTCCCTCACGATAGAAAACTTTTAAATAGTTTATTTCAACATACAAAAGAAATCACTGCTTTGTTTTATTTCTTCACTCTACCTGTGGGAGGGGAGAAAGTTTTTAAAGGGTTAGGTCTCTGATGCAGGTGCAAGCCAGAATAGTAACAGCAGACTAGTGCTACAGCCTATCCAGCCGCAGAATAATCAGAACTTAAGTTACAGCAGTTCAGCCTTTGTCAAAAAAAATCCTATTGTCAAAAATAAAAAACGGTTATCTCATTGACCAGCCTAATACTGAGAAGGTTTGATAGGACTCGCTGATTTGAATTGCTTAATCTAAATGCAGGTGAACTATCCCTAGGGCAACAAATACACATTGACCACGCCGCCCTGAAAACACAAAATCACATGGGCTAGTGGTCGCATAAATTTCTGAGTATATTCCCAGTCTATCTTTGGAGCGCTTTTGACTCTAGGCTTCCACCTTACTGACTGGCGCAACTTGTCCAGCACAGTTCATGGGTGAGGAGCCGTCAAGATATTATTGACAGGAAAAAATATTTTTGTTTCCTAGCAAAACCTGAGCTATGCACGGTCAGGTTGTGAAGTTGCTGGAATCTGCTATTTGCTAGTTCACCCTATCCCTTATACTTCAACACATCACCTGTGTGGTTACACTAAAATTCAATACCCAGCTCAAAATTCAGACTCTAAAATCAATGAACAAGTCTAAAGTTTATACATTCAGTGACCTGTCAAAATACTCTCACTCTGGAGTCTGAAATGTTATGCCTAGCATTACACTGCAGCTTACTGGCTATGGGAAACACCAGACTTCACAATATCACAACGGCTAGTCTGACTTAATGTAGGTGGTTTGCCGGCTGCCAGAAACATCCTTGAATGCTCTAGAAACCGGCTGTTCACCGCTGTCAAACACAAAGATACATGTGGCGAATCGACAATATTGCTAGTTCGAGGACGCGTTTGAATTAACAAGTTTCCGACACATAATCACACAAAGGACAGATAAACTTAAAATTATCCAGGCACTTGTTGTATCCACGAGCACTTCAGTCAAATAGAACGCTGGCGTCGTTCTTGAGGACCAGCGCAGATCCGCCAAATGTTGCCGAAAAGAGATTTGAAAATTCGCGTCTTGTAAGACGCGACAAGAGTAATTTTATCGGATATCAAATACCTACTAAATTTACAATGCATCACTTTTACCAATGTTAAAATTATCTTTGAGACGGATTTTATTAATTTACATAGATGTTCTCTTTGTGTACTTTATACTTAAAAACCGCTAATTGCATTTTATTCACAAACGTGAATAACGAAAGGAAATCATTTCCAAATACCTGTTCAAGACACCCACTGTCATTTTAAATGTCACACTTAGCTCACATTCCATTTTTAAGCCCTAATGCTTAATATTTGATTTCATGCCACCAAATTGGTTGGCAGAAATTGGTTTCTTTAACTTCATGACGTGATTAATTATAAACGAAATATAAAAAGTTTCATACAACTTACTCTAAGACAAACAGAAATAATATGTGAATATTTACGCACTCTAAAGGAAAATCGGAATAACCATATAATTATTCAACAGCAAGTATATGAAGGTTGCCTGGTGGGCGTAATTCAAATTTTACTAGTTAGTGTTAAGTACACCAGTTTGATATGCTAGTATCAACAAGACTTCGACAATTAAGGTTTTGACAGGGGGTCACCAGCATTCCCTGTGCCTATGGCTAAGCACATAAATGCAATTTTATATTTGAGATTTGAAAGTTGGTTTGGCCCATTGACTCAGAAGGAGTAGGTAATCGGGTGCTCTACTGGCACCGTGGTTTTCAGATCACTTGCACAAACTTATCCTCTGGAGGACAGTGAAAAAACGACAACTCTCGCCTGGTTTATTGGGACGCCTATGTATGCCGTGAATACGGCCAATCGTGGGGTGGATTTGCTTCTTGAGGAAGGAGGTCCGGGTCGCGCTAGTGTCAAAAGTCTGTTGATGCCCTCCATCTAGCATGGTCACATGTGCTGCATGCCAGATACCGCCAGAACTTGCTTACACCTGCGATGCATGACAGATACCGCCAGCCATTCTACAAATCATTCTCTATCGAAACAAAATGTTTATTTGGATAAGACGACAAGTGTTTGTAACGTAATTTCAAACTAAATATTGCGAGTAATTGTATCATCAAATTTCACACTTTAAAACAATGAACTGCTAATATCTCTAAAACCCAAAAGTGTTCTGAAAATTTCATAGAAAAAAATTGTTCATCTGGCCATATTCTGCTGGTGGAATTGTGTACCTCTTGTCGTAAAACATCCTGCAAAAATTAGCATTATCTCCGTTCAGTTAGCCAGCAGGTTGTAATTATATTTACTTAATATATCTGAACACGTCAGTGGTTTGCTTTACTCGCAACCTTCTCAGAAACTTAAAAACGGAGGAAATTCCGATAAAATTTATCATCTTCACCATGAAAGCGTTTCGGGGTCCAGTTCTATCGTCAGTTCAAACAAAAAACAAAAGAATTACGTCTGAAATATAACATCTGAGTGAAATGGATTGTAGGTACCACAAATATATCATGTAAGTAAAAATACAAAGCATGAGACGGACAAAAACAAAGAATAAAATATAGAAGCACAAAAAGAATACATGTGACACATAAGTATGAAATGAAATTAGGCTGGTTCTGACGAGGAATCTACCTATTCACTATTTGCATAAGGTACGAACTGTCCATATTGTTCATATGAGGGTTTCGCTTGAAGATATGCTAGGACTCTAAAATTCTGAGGTCATGCGGGGTTGAAGCTGAGTCTAAAATTTTGAAATCGGCAGAAGATATAGGAACATTGCATTATTAACTTAATTATGTAATAACTAAGTACCGACTACTTTTTGAATATAAATATTTTTCACCTTGCTTGACGACGAACTAATGTGAGACAAAACGAACAGTCTTTAAACGTGCGTGTTCATCTGATATCTAGTATTTATATTCCCGCAAAGGAATGAAATACTGATGAAATTCTCAAAACTTATGATGAAAATTACGAAAGCAATATATAATTGTAAAATTTGTAATATTTTTGTCTTTTTATCGAAATAAACATGAAGTTTCGATAGAGAATGATCTGTAGAAAACAGCGGTTCTGCATACACCTGCGATGCATTCCAGATACCGCTATTTTCTACAGATCATTCGCTATCGAAACTTCATGTTTATTTCGGTAAAAAGACAAAAATATTACGAATTTTACAATTATATATTGCTGTCGTAATTTTCGTCATAAGTTTTGAGAATTTCATTAGTATTTCATTCTTTTACGGGAATATAAATACTAGATATCAGCTGAACACGCACGTTTAAAGACTGTTCATTTTGTCTCACAATAGTTCGTCGTCAAGCAAGGTGAACAATATTTACATTCAAAAAGTAGTCGGTACTTAGTTATTACATAATCAAGTTAATAATGCAATGTTCCTATATCTTCTGCCGATTTCAAAATTTTAGACTCAGCTTCAACCCCGCATGACCTCAGAATTTTAGAGTCCTTGCATATCTTCAAGCGAAACCCTCATATGAACAATATGGACAATTCGTACCTTATGCAAATAGTGAATAGGTAGATTCCTCGTCAGAACCAGCCTAATTTCATTTCATACTTATGTGTCACATGTATTCTTTTTGTGCTTCTGTATTTTATTCTTTGTTTTTGTCCGTCTCATACCTTGTATTTTTACTTACATGAAATATTTGTGGTACCTACAATCCATTTTACCCTGATCTTATATTTCAGACGTAGTTCTTTTGTTTTTCGTTTGAACTGACGATAGAACTGGACTCCAAAACGTTTTCATGGTGAAGATGATAAATTTTATCGTAATTTCCTCCGTTTTTAAGTTTCTGAGAAGGTTGCGAGTAAAGCAAACCACTGACGTGTTCAGATATATTAAGTTAATATAATTACAACCTGCTGGCTAACTGTACGGAGATAATGCTAGTTTTTGCAGGATGTTTTACGACAAGAGGTACACAATTCCACCAGCAGAATATGGCCAGATGAACAATTTTTTTCTATGAAATTTTCAGAACACTTATGGGTTTTCGAGATATTAGCAGTTCATTGTTTTAAAGTGTGAAATTTGATGGTATAATTACTCGCAATATTTAGTTTGAAATTACGTTACAAACACTTGTCGTCTTATCCAAATAAACATTTTGTTTCGATAGAGAATGATTTATAGAATGGCGGTATCTGGCATGCATCGCAGGTGTAAGCAAGTTCTGGCGGTATCTGGCATGCAGAACATGTGACCATGCTAGAAGGAGGGCATCAACAGACTTTTGACACTAGTGCGTCCGGGTCCAGTTAGGCGACGTAATCCAGCCACGTGCCGTGGCTAGCGGGAATCCGTTGTGGATCCAGGCGAGGACGTGTATGTTGGTGTAGTTATACGCAGATGCGGGTGATAAGTATGGCTTAATTAGGAGGTCTCAAAAGAGGCAGTACTGCCTTATTACTGCTTGTGGAGCCGTGTGGCTGGATGAATCTGAGTGTGAGCCGTGTGGCTGAATGACTCTGAGGGACGTCTCAAGTGAGTCTGAGGAACGTACGTCTCAAATGAATCTGAGGGACGTCTCAAGTGGGTCTGAGGAACGTCACAAATGGGTCTGAGGAAGGTCCAGATTTTTGGGCTCAATGGCGGGGACTGAGGACTAGGTGGTTGTGTTTGTGTGTTGACTTCGTAGGTTCTTCTGTATGGGAGAGAGGAGCTGGATCACTTGTTCAAGTACAGGTAACTAGAAAGAACAGTCGCTGCACAAGCCAGGCTGTGAGCTACTGCTGATTAACAAGATTGCCTCGGATCGAGGAGTCTCTATGCAGGTACCTCAACCGTTATTCTGGCTCCCGAATACGGCCGAAGGCAATCGCACTCTTGACTAAATCGTATGGACAATCATGAAATTCCCAGGTGCAATTTTCCCCATTTCTCTAACCCAAGAGTATGCTCAGAGTACTACTAGAAGTGAGCACGGCATATCTTTGACTGTCTGTTGCATGGAGTACAAGGTCAGTATACGAGGTTAAAGAGTCGTTACTGGATAAGTCGACGTAAGGGAATTTGGCTGATTAAAATCAAGGCTGTTGCGGCCGAATACTCTAGAGTACACCTACTGGAATACACAAGTGCTTTAGGTTTGACAGTTATTAGATTAGAACAATTTAAACTAAGCAAACAGTCAAGGACTGTCTGCACTAATCATAACTAAGGCAAAAGTTGGCTGGATCAATGCTAGCTTAACCCATTTGGAAAGTAACAGGGAACCACCACAGAGCTTCAACAGCTACATTATGAGTATCTAAGCATGAATTAGGTGAGACTCTTATGCTATTACAAATGAGTAATAAAAGAGCCATGAAATTGCTCTAAGTTATCAAGAAAGATTAATTTACCAATCCAATCAGCAACACATGAAGGTAACAATGCTAAAAATCGTACTAGTTGAGAGCACAATAAAGAATACTCGGAGGCTAGCAAGGCACACAAAAATAGGTAAGACAACAATGACCAGGATGGCGCAGAATAGCAGAATATTTAGGCATCCTATTGGTTATATTGAACAACAACACTTCTGGCAGTAATCCCTAAAATGACAAGGGGTGAGAGGAGAATAGGCACAAAAATGACAACAAGCATTTGCAGGTTGAACTATTAACTCCAACCCAGGGAACTAGGGTAATTTTGGAGTGAAATTTGAGGAATTTGTACTCTAGAATATTCAGACAATATTCGGAAATGAACTAACAATCACCTAATCCAACTGGATCAGGTTTACTCCTGAATACTATCACTATTATACCCTCTGACAACAATGTCTAGTTGGGCAACATCAATTTCTAAAAAGTTAACACTCCACGACGTCACGAGAATCAAATAGGACCAACCAGCCCCGTGACCACTGCGTGTGATAGTCAACTCAAAGCTGAAGGTAGAAAAAATGAAGCGGCTAAACACTGAGGTTATACAAAAATTAAGGGAGTCTTAGTCAGCATATATGAGAAAGGTGAGGCCTCTATCTCTCAAAAATTCCCGTGAGCAAGACCACAACTACTTTTTAAACAAAGAATTACTGGCCTAGTATGCAGCATGATTCTGAAGTATTTACACTTACAAAGTGGGTCATTATTTACAAGTATGCATGATGTAGAGATCTGAGTATCAGTGGAAACAATAGGCTGTGATAGCTGAATTCTGGCTTCACAAATAATTTGCTTCTCCAACACATCAGGCAATTTTGTTGTCAAATAATTATTGAACATAATGGAGCCAACAAGTGGGAAGAATATAAAAATAACAATCGAGTGAGCAGACGATACCTATAAGAGTGGTACACTAGAAAAAATGCAAGCTCAGGATGGCAACAAATTAAGTGATTTGCAAAGGTTAGCATCAGCTCACTACTTCCTAAGCCAATCAAGAAAATAATAACAATAGGCACAATGGGGTAAGGATCCTGTCTTCTCAATCATAAAAACCTCAGGAGTTATAGAAGACAGGATCATGACTTATGAGAAGTTGAGGCAGGGGTAGTGACGCCAGCCATAGGACATAAATGAACACAATGCTCGTGACACCGGACTGCCCAACTACAGTATTTAACAAACCTGGCACAACACAGACATAAATGTTAAGATCAATGTAGACACGAATGTGATTACGGTATCTCACTCAATTACTTAGCCGTATAGCACAAGAGAACAAGCAATTATGTCATTAATAATCTCACCCGTGGAGACAAGGAACGCGAGAAACGCACACACCGAGTAGTTTAGTAAAAGTGAGCTTGTTGGCGACGAGTGTTGCTACGGTGCGTCTTTGAGGGGTCTCTTACTTTTTGAAACTGAATTCTCGAGAGACATATTTTTTGGTACACACTTTTAATAGAATATGGGTAATGTTGAGTAAATTTCTTACTCTAAAAATAATGAGAGTGAACAAAATGCGATACTTGGATTTTTAGATGGACGTTATAATAATTCGTAAATTTTGGCTGGTAAGAGGCTGGAAGCGTTCACTACAAGTATACTCCACCATGCACACATCTGATAGGTAGCTGCGGCGCGGAAGGAACAGCTCTCCGGACCAAATGGAACTCTCGGAAGTTCATTTCTCATGAACGAGCTCAACTTGTGTCTCGTACAAGGCCGAATAGTGAATCATTCTCGTAAGAATAGCATTAAGCATTAATAGCAACCCCCCATAACAGTAATCCGGTCCTTGTGTCTCCCTAGTGACGAGAAGGCAGTCCTGACGTCAGGCCTTCATCGCTTGCGGGAAACAACCGCCTCCCCGAAGCGTCGTATCCCTGCCCCCATCCCCCCATGGCTGGCTGCTTGTCTACCACGCCAACGTCACGTCTATAGTTTTGTAAGGCCAGGTGTAGCTGCTTCAGTCTTTGAGTTACGTTTGAGGCAAGTGAAGCAGTGGCCTTACTTATATACTCCTCCTGCAGTTGGTATGGGTGTTACGCAGAGGAGATGTGGGAACTTTTTTTGCATAAATTTACATTTGGACATTTTTTAGATTACTGAACATAAAATGACTAGAATCAAGATTTGAGGGGTAACTAAGGTTGGGCACCACAGTTTCACCAACTAACACATGTTATCACAGGCCAAGGTGAGGATGTCATAAGCTATCAAGATTCTGCACTGCATAGAATTGAAAGTACCGGTTGATGGCAGACTGATGCTCGGTCGTAAAGCATTTATGGTGTTTACGAAGTTCTTAGTCTTTCTGGGTGTGCATTTAAGGTGTGCTCGTCGTGTCGTGAGACTAGCGAACTTGCCTCCGTCCAGGCAGACCCTGGTTCGAGTCCCGGCGCTGGTGGCAATTTTCTCTGTTGGGTATAGGGGAAAAATTCCAAGCACAATACCCCACTCTACCCAGGTGTCTGAAATGGGTACCGGTCTTGACCGGGGGAAAGCGTAATGGCGTCCTGGCGTTAGTTATAAGGCATTTGAAAATCCAATGTATAAGGTGATATGTATCAGGCTTGAAATTGGAAATAAAGCATCCGTAGATGCCTTCATTATTATTCTGGGAACATTGCAGCGGCCAGGGCTGCTTTTAGAGCCTCAGAGGTGTTAGTGAAAGCATAGCGCTATGACTTAAGAAAATTCCTCATAATTCCTTTAAAACAAAAGAGAAATTACGAAGGATTCCCATCGCGAGCACACATTTTATCCTAATAAATTTTTTAACACTTAAAAGCGGAAATTTCTGTACAGAGGTTACAATAGTTGTATTGTAACGAAGATAGGTGGCTGTGTGGGGGAGGATGCTGGTGAGGCACCGTTGTGTTGTCTGCTATGGTACAACTTTGTGCGTAACAAAACAATCACAACGAACCGGTCGAGCCTGCATTATTTGTGAATGTTCCTTGAAAAACATTTTCTGAGACGACTGTTACCCCGTTTCTTACAGTGATGGTATATATAAGTACTCAAGAGAGATGTACGGCCAGCAATGTTTAGTGTGAAGAGTTAGGACAGGTGTCACCCAAAGTTCGTAACCTTTATCGCGATGTGGCGTGAGCTGTTGAGCTAACGGAACTTAGTTACTTCTCCTAATGTTACTATGAAATCATCATTGCAAAAGTACGATAGCAACTCTGGAAAATTACTAAAGCTATAACTGAATAGTCACTGACTTAGTTTACCCATTTTCAAACACTGACTCGCTGTCTCAAAAAGATATCAATTGCTACATAGTAAGCGACGAAAATTTCTGAATATGAAAATGAAAATAGATTAAGAAAATAAGCGTAATCTGAGCTCAAGGTTCTTAGTCAATTCATCTCAGTTATCGCATAATGAATAAGCTCAGATATTCAGCTTCGCTTGTATGTTTACTTGTTTTAGGTGCTTGTGTTGTGCTCTGTTTTTCATATATTGCTGATGAAAAAACTTTTCTCACTTCTTGAAGATCATTTAGGATGTGATTTCAGCATGTTTTGGAAAAGTGTCTGATGTCTCTCCAGCTTTCGTTCGATATAAAGTGTCTGATGTCTCTCCAGCTTTCGTTCGATATGATGGCGAAGAACCTCAAAGTTATTCTTTCGTGGTGTTTAAAGTATTTATAGGCTTTTAGTTACCTTGCCTTAGTTAAGATATCCAAGAGGAAATAGTTTGATAGTTACTTTCAATGACAATTAACCCGTGGCATGGCTATTGTACACCTATTATGGCTTGTCTATCAATTAAGGAACTTTAGATTTACGAATTTTTAAAATCAAACATGTACTTTATTGTTTACATCAACTTTCTTGGAAAAAAGGGTTTTTCATTCTTTCTTTCTTTCTTTCTACTTTCCTCTATCTATAAAAATTTTCGTCAACAGTTTGCGCTAGTGACCATTCTATATTCATGTCGTAATTCGCTGTTAAATTTCATCACTTTTGTCACGGGACTTACATGGAAACGGGAAAACGTAAATAAGGAAAAAAAAAGATGGAAGAAAAACCTCTTTTACTTTCTGAAAATGAGTTCCGATCACCTTTCTTGGGTTGTCAAGCTGAAAATAGCATTCTCACTATTTCTTTCTTTATTTATGTTTTCCCGTTCCTACATAAGTACCGGGACAAAAGTGATGAAATATTACACGAAATTACGATATGAATACGGAAAGGTCACGAGCGCAAATTTATTTATTCATACCAGTACGTGGATAAGCCATTTACCTAGTGGTATATTGCTACGGTACGTGGTACTTCGGTTGGTACATCTGTGTCCTAATACGTAGTCTACTATACGTAAACCGTATACGCCATTAGCTGCTGTATTATCTCCATGAAATTGTCTCCATGAAAACCTACTGAGTTTTTGATCGTTGAAATGCCCGAGAGAAACCTTAGAACAGCGCGTTGACCAAACCGCCCGTCTCCCTGCTCTCTCGAGCAGCTGTGAAGTGGTGCAGTCTTGCGCGCTGTTGGTTCTCGGCCACAATTGGAGACGGTTGACGTGACAGTGGCTGAGTGCAAACTGCAGCAATTACTGAAGAATTGAACTCAACAACGCAACTTTAGTGTTTGAAGAGTAACTTCACCCTGAGTGAAAAGCGCAATTTAATTGCAAAGTTTTTTTGAGCAGAGAGAAGCTTGTGGAGACGTAAGGTTCCACAAAACTAACAGGGAGCGCTTGTCTAGTCCTCAAACATCTTTCTTCTCATGTCGCAATTCCTAGTTTGATGAGTTAATCAGTGGTTATAACTTTTAAGTTGAAGATGCAGTAACTTGTAGGTTAGTTAATGTATTACTCGCCATGTCGCAACCTTATCTCAATGAGGGTCTTATGTCTTTGAAAATGACTGCCAAAATTAGCCGAATTTGCAGCCATTGTCTCATTAAAGAGGGTTTAAAAGTGACGGGCAGAACCTCTGAGGAATAGGATGATCCATGAGATGATCTTGTTTTACTGAATAGCGTTACAACTATTGTACTCTCTATACACAAGGCCAAATATGGAAATTCAAACTTCTAAGCTGGAGTTTTTGGAGTATCAGGGCACAGCTTTGCTCTCTTGAAATTTCTTTTCTAGTGATGATGCTTCCTGCCAAGAAATAGCTCATGAACACATGTTGGTTCAGTAGGCATTGGATTAGATTATTAGTTAATTTAATCCTCCCTATCTGAAGGCGATCCAAAGAGAGGAAGGAAGAACGCACCCTTTAGCATGGAGTTAAGGAAACTCGGCATAGAAAGGGCACAGAAACAGTAAGATAAGAAAGAAGTTCAGTTCACGAAACAAGATATAAGTTGAAGAAGAAAGTAGTAGGTGCTGAAAAAACAGGAGAGCAGTAAACTGAAAAAAAGATGGTTAATATAACAAGAGAATTTTATTTCAACAAAAGAAAGGCCTACCTAACTCTCAGCTCGGGCCCTCGCACTGCCCCTCCGAGAGTGCTAATTCCCATAGATACAATAGTTTTGTCCCCCTGAGGGGAAGCGTGAAATATAGTTCAGAATGTCAACCTCGCTGCGTCGCTGTGTTGCCTGAACCCACGTCACGCAACACCCCCGACCGACGGTTCCCAATACATATGTTTAAGTAACTTGTGTCGTATATTTCCCTCACAGCTCCATAGCTCTGCACTGCAGCTAATACTAATTCGCTGAAATTAATTATTTAATAACTAGTGTACACGGCCTGCAAAAAATGACGGGATTCAATACCTTTCTTGAACAACTTTCCCAGACGTGGATGACTAACAAAAATATCTATCAGTACCGGTGACAAAAAATATTGTACTTGCACACTGGTGAAACTCGTATCACAGATAAGGTCATTATGGTTATCTTCATGAGCATGACGGAGAAATGGAAGACGCAGACTCAAAACAAATAAACCAAGGGTGTTGTTAGGTAGTAGCAGGACCCGTTGGAATTCCCCGGACCCGTGGAAATTCCTAGGTGGACCCGTGCAAAAATTCTACCAGTATTACCTAACCTATGCTAGCCTTGCCTATCCTAACCAAACCTATCCTAAACGAACACATCCTGATACAATTCAAACAAATCAATGCATGTAAAGGCCAGTTTTCATGTTATACTGAGGAATTTGGTATCCATGGTACCGCAAACCCAGATATCTCATGTTTCTTAAGAAGCGGACACCAAACAGATATATAAATAAACACACAACGGGTATTATTAGGTTAGATCAGGCACGCTTCAGCGCTCCGAAATATGCTGCCTGCGTAGGGACTTAAAATTGTGATGATTAGGTTTAGCCTAGCATGTTTATAACTAGCGTTAAATTTAAGTGATGTATGTATGTAAAAGGCAGTGATGTTAGTGAGTAAAATGCAGTGACGTTTCTAAGAACTTAACTGAGTGTACAGAGACCATCAAGATTGTCCCTTTGTGTTTAGCGATGAATTTTGCATTGTGCATCCAGCTGGTGATTGATAACAAATTCTGAGACCCAATGGGAGCTGTTGGACACTGCAAACTGTGTTAAAATGAACTTTTGCCGTCACGGCTATTTCTATTGTGCTCTCCCTTAACTTTGGTTACATTTTGGTTCTACCACTTACATTGGCAGTGTCATAGAACTCCCTTGCTACCCCTCACAGCTACTGCCATCATGGCAGCTGTGACTTTACCACGTGCGAGAGGTTCAAAGAAATTCCACGCGCGGGGGGAAACTTGTCAGACGCAGCCGTTAATAATAGGCAATAAAAAATCTTGGAAGCGAATAATTTAATCAGCACAATAATACAACAGAATAAGTTCAAAATCATGAAATTAAGATAATACCACAAGTACAATCTCGGCTGAACTGACACAACAGCACAAACAAAAACTCAACTCATGAGAACACGGACATCATGTCAGGTCAATCGACACACATCATGAACTAATTGTGGGTGGTTGTCACGTGCTCAAACACAGTCAGTTCCAATTCCAAGGAGTAGTCCTCGCATTAGTGCGCAACTTAAAGAGGTCTGGAGTGGGAGTCACTCGATTATAACTGCATAAGAAATGCTCGCACAGTTGCCCTGTTACCAATACGACCAGTCAATCAACGCTGGCTTGCACAGGGAATCAAGGTGTGTCACTGAATCCAAATACTACAACACCCCGCACTCGCGCATTAGAAAACGTGATATCTATTTTCCTACTAATAACTATATAATAACGTCAAAATGAAGCTTTGACACAAATCTGAAACACATTGGCTTTGAAACGTTTTCAGACATTGGGTGTAGAAGGACGTGTATACGGGAATGCAATTTTGAGACCGCTCGTGGCACCACGGATAACTATCCATTCCTTAACCCAGAATAAAACCATTGCATCCGTAACTTAAAATTCATTTTGAGCTGAAATTTCAACGATTTAGTGCGTGCATATTTGGCCCGCAAGTGTTTTGTTTCCCCGGGAGAGAAAAGAAGCAAACCTCCCTCATCTCCCCCCGATACGCAAGGAATTAAAAAAAGAAACCTCATATTTCCAGAAAGTTAATGCAAATTTTAACGCATTCATTTTACAAAAGCTCCTGAGACAACTGGCCTTATATCTAATTGGCGTAAAACTACAGAAGTATTCTAATTGTAATGTCAATAACAGTGGATGGACCAAATGAGAACAAAGCAGAAAAATCCTATCAAACTTCATAGCCACATAAGAAAAACAGAAAAAGAGTTGAAACACTCAACTGTCAAACAAAAAGGAAAGAATATTTAGACGTTTATACAGAAGAATTTCAAAGGACGAAATTAAAAAGAAAGGAAAACAGTTTTTTCCAAACAATTTTGATACGTTGAATGCCAAACAACGTAATTAGGCTTTAAATATTTTGTAAAATATGGTCGCTAAATTGATAGACAAACCGTAGTCATAAAAGGTTGGGGTAGGTAACCACAAACACGTTTGCTCACAAACACAAACAAACAACGTGATACAGTTGAAGACTGTGACCAGGAATCATTAAATATAAATGGAGAAAAACGAACACGCACTTCAGGTTGGACAAATTTCACATGCACGAGACACGGAACGCTAAAAAAATAGAACATAAACAGCTGATTTTCAGGCGTCACCATCTGAAGAACCTCATTTTTTATAATAGTTTTTATTATCTTTAAAAATAAGCCTCATTAATCAATTGAAAATATGCAAATAAGTGGGGAAGATGAAGAATACAATATTAATTGATGAATAGAACCTCATCGCAGACAACGCTCCGGAGGTGTTAGATTAGATTGGATTAGTATAAATACAATTGTAGCCTCCTTAATCACAAAAACAGGGTTCTAAAGAAAGGAAGGATAAAGCCATGATTAAGTAATAACTTGAGGGAACGCAGAAACTGTGCACGAAGTTTATAGAAAAAGCCAGACGGAAAAGAAGTTTATGAAACAAGATAAAGTCAAAAAAATACAAAACATGAAAAACAGGACAGCAGTGAACCACAAAAAGCAGGTCATAAACAAAAAAATATATGTCATTTAAACGAAAAGGTGGTCAACCTTACTGGAACCTTGGGACCACACATTCCTCCTGGCAACACTAATTTCCATAGATGCAACATTTGTCTCCCTCTGACGGAGAAATTCTCAAGATCTTATACTACACAGAACAACTCTACTATTTAGCGACTAGGAGGAGCAGTGTAGAAATTATACATTAACGCAACCCAAAAACTTGAATTTTTGACAGCGAAAAAGAAAAGGTATTGATGCAACTCGAGAATTCCTATGCTTGACAATTTAGTAAGAGGCTCGAAGTGTCACAGTCACGTACGAATAGCAAAACGTCAATTTTTCGACACACAAGAGCACCTGTGCGCTGGTACGGGAAACAAGGGCACCAGCAGGCAGAGCTTCCTCCACATCACTGTAGGCATGACACGTTGAGGTTACTGACATCAACGTCATGAAAACCTTGCTGGTAAACAATAAGCAATGCATATAGTAAACCATAGATGATAGCAATGTGATATGTGAAATAGCCGATCATCAATGTTTACCAATGAGCTCTACGACCACATATTTTTAGCATCACATTTACGCAATATCAGAAGACCTTTGCTTTGCAACATCGTTGAATTTTATGCTAGTAAAAATCACATATAGGTTTCATTCATACGTTTAGTTCCCGCGAATGGAATAAACTAAAGTACAATACTCCTACATAAAGCAAAATTCGAGCATGTTGGAGCATTGTGTTGTTTCAGGAAATATTATTCCTGTGCAATGACCACATCTCACAGTACCCGAACCAGAAGCATCGATGTTAGAAAGTAAACAGAAATCAATCCAAACATGGACCATAGACTTTAGTAATATAATCAATTAATTTCAACCTCCCTAAAAAACCTCAAAGCCTTTCCCTGTAGCGAAATGTTACATGCCCTACAATTATCAATTATTATCACTATTATCTGGAATTCTCCTACTATTGCTGTTGTACCATGTCTTGCTAAACAGTAAGGCGCTCTGCTAAAACATGTCTTCTGAAACAGAAATGATAACACGATTCATTCATGTTTCTTAGCTTGGTGTAATTTCATTTTCTGTTTATAAGCAGAGGAATAGTCACATAACTCACACCTAAATAGTTTACCTTGAGCATGTTTGCTAGCAAGGTGTGATTTGAGAAGGCCCTTATAAGCACTAGAATAGTCACATAACTCACACCTAAGTAGCTCACCTTCAGCATGTTTGCCAGCAAGGTGTGATTTAATAAGGTTTTTATAAGCACAAGAATAGTCACATAACTCACACTTAAATACCTTACCTTTACCATGTTGGCTGGCTTGGTGATATTTCAAACATGATTTAAAAACAGAGGAATAGTCACATAACTCACACCTAACTAGCTCACCTCGGGCATGTTTGCTAGCTAAGTGTAATTTGATAAGGCTTATATAAGCACAAGAAAAGTCATAGAACTCGCACCTAAACAGCTGACCTTTACCATGCTTTCTAGCTAAGTGTGATTTGATGAGGCTTTTATAAGCACAAGAATAGTCACACAACTCACACCTAAATACCTTCCTTCAAACATGCTGACTGGCTCGGTGTAATTTTAAACTTGATTTACAAGCAGAAGAATAGTCACACAACTCACACCTAAATAGCTCACCTTCAGCATGTTTGCGGGCTAGGTGTCTCTTATATGTTTGCTTAGTAAAGGTTGAGTAGTCGCATAACCCACACTTGACTAGTTGCCTCTAACCATGTTTGCTGGCTTGGTGTCTCTTTAAGCAGTTTTTATAAACAGATGAAAAGTTGCATAACTCACACTTTAACAACTGACCTTTACCATGTTTGCTGGCTTGGTGGGTTTTCAAATAGCTTTTTTTACCGGTGGAAAAGTCACATACCTCACACTTAAATAGCTCACCTTTGCCATGTTTCCCAGCTTCATGGAATTTTAAAGTTTGTCTACTGCTTGTGGAAAAGTCACATAACTCACATTTCAAAAACTCACCTATACCATGTTGACTCGCTTGATGTAATGTTAAACTGATTTTACGAGCTGTGGAAAAGTTGCATAACTCACACTTAAATACCTTACCTTTACCATGTCGGCTTGCTTGGTGATATTTCAAAATTGATTTACAAGCAGAGAAATAGTCACATAACTCACACCTGAACAGCTGACCTATACCCTGTTCCCACGCTTGGTGTTGTTGAACATAATCTTTACGACCACGGGAATAGTCACAGACCTCACACTTAAACAACCGAGATTCATCAGCTTTCCTTGCTTCATGAGTTATCAAGCACTCATAAGCCGAAGGTTGCTCCAAATTTCTTTCATTAACTATTGGATATTCGAGAGCACTATCATTAAGTATATTTAAATTGGGCTTTGTGTGTGATGAATAGCTACAGAATTTACTGGCCACAAGATTTTTAGGACCATGTTTTTCAAGTCGATGTTCCCAAATCATTTGTTTCATACCTGAATACTGATAATGATCTGATTGACACTTGCACGTATTTTCACCATCATGCTGCACCACTATGTGTTGTTTCAAAGTATTCATGTCTAAAGTGGAGTAATCACAAAGTTCACACAGTATGGGCTGCAAAACGGGTCTGTCAGGAGGTGTGGCCTCGGCGCCCTTTGCGCAGGTGCTACCCGACACATCTGATGGTAGCGAGTCAACGCTCCCTTGAGATGCTTCAGCTGGTCCCTGATGCGCAGTACGCGTGTTGTACGCACCACCGCTGCCTTCCCTCAAGTTGTCTTTTGCTACTGCATGCCCTGAACAAACCTCAGAGGCAACATCGTCCACTTCTCTCTTGAAAGTAACTGCATTGAAGCCCGCACCTGAGCCGCCCTATAGGAGAGGACTATTTTTACTTGAAAGTTTAAAGGTTTTGTCCAAATTAAAATGAAATAAACTTCCTTCAGAAAAACGTCAAATTGTAGACAAACGATATAAAATATATATTGTTAGTAATCACAATGGTAGATAAATAATATTTTGGGCAAAGATTCAATTCGAAAATCACATTCTCTTAAGCCCCCTCCAGACCTTGCATTACCATGTTGCCTCTGGACGTCGGAGTGGCGCTGCAAAAGAACCGCTGATGACCAGACTGGCTTGTGGGAAAGCCCGCACTGCAATGGCATTCAGTTGCTCAAGAGCTCTGAGAGGGGAAGGATGCTTGCGAGCTATACGCGGGAGCTACTCACTCCCGCGTATAGCTCAGGGCTGCCAATGAGAATTTTACCAAAACCCCAGCATACGCTAGAAAAAAAACAGATTGCTGCTTAAAACCCCAGATTCACGAAAAAGTGTTAATGAAGTAATTTGCTAACCCTCGTACTCGTATTACTCTGAATCAGTTGCTGCCGTCAAACATATAGCGTTGCTCCGTAATTTCTCATTCTGCCTCTCAAAATATCGGTGACTTATTGCTCTGATTTCCATATCGCGTATTAATTCTTTTCGTGGTTGCCAAGTAGTACAATCATTGTTGCTCCTCGAAATTAATTGTTTTGCCAAAATTCTATCTCTTGCAGTTTCTGCTTTCAGAAAACTGGTTTGTTTCGTTTTAACACAATTCATGACTGAAAAAATTCGTTCAATCAAAGCAGACGAATGCGGCAGAATAGTTAGACTTGTCATAAAAGCAGACAAGAGGCCAAATTTTGAATTTTGGAAACCGTCCTTGATTTCTTTTAGTTTGTTCCAGTATCTGGGAGGATTTTATAAAAGAACAATTACTATGTAGGTGCTTTCAATAATTATGTGTTTCATGTACCACAGTAACAGGTACTGCATAACTGGTACTTGAACATTTAAATTGTTCGATATTTTTTGCTGGCAGTAAACAGACGTCACTTAGATTTACTTACAGACGTCACTTAGAGAATGCAGATGCAACAGGAATATAATAGCAAATAATGCACCTAATTTCAATTAAACGAATTTGATAATTTAATACCATAATTTTCATTGCATCAAGCGCCGAAAAAAATTATTATATATAAAACCTTCAATTTGTTACCTCTGCATAGAAAACCCCAGATTTTTGCCAATTTTTTGATAAAAACCCCAAAACCTTAGGCCACAGCTAAAAACCCAAGATCTGGGGTTAAAACCCCAGCTTTGGCAGCCCTGGTATAGCTCGTCAGTCAGCGCGGAGCGCGCCACCGACACGACCTTCCGCAATGCCTGCTGCTCTCACACTGACTCGCATCGCCCTACGACAGCAATCAGGAACGCTCAGCTTCTTGGTGGGCATGAAAAATCAGCTTCTCAAGCGGTCGGAGAGCTATCTACAGCTCGTCTAAGCGGCATCAAGCAACATGGTAATGCAAGGTCTGGAGGGGGCTTTACACAGTGCGTAAATGCAATACACATGATATATCTAAACAATATTCGATGCATACCAAACTTCAACACCTATTTCAAGAATCAGACATACATTACATCACAAAATCAACTACGAACTAATTTACCAAAGAACTTCACAAAACGAATCTTTAGAATTAGGAACTTAACAAAACCGTCTACTGTTAATGTTCGACCATAAAAAACATCACTCGATTATTCTATTAACAGTCGACAACGAGCGTATCATGAATGGACTCTGAATAAACAGCAAGTTGCTGGAATGATTTCTAAACAAGCAAAATTAATAAAACATTATTCATTCATTAATCATAAACAGGAAAAAATGTACGCAAATCAAAAAACTTATTTCATAACTAAGTCACAAGGCTTAATGGGTGGCAAAAGGTCCACAGTCAAATTTTATTGAAAATTCAGCATCTAATTCTTGAAGAAGTGAGAAAAAATGAAAACTACAACAAATTATAAAATGATCACAAGGGGGTTCGAGTCAAGACGTATCATGAAATGTAACTTACTGTAGCACAACGCAGGCAAAAAAAAGGGCTCCATTACACTTAGTGTACAAGAAGCATGTGGAAATTGGCTCAACAAAAAATGAAATAAGGGATAAAGTTAATTACAAAACAAGACTGAGTGACAGCAGAAAGATATGCAGTAACACTATGCCTGGTCAAATAAAACAAACACAGAGCAAGTAGGCCAACAAAAAGACAACAAATCTTGACGCCCCCCCCAATGCTAACTCGAAAATACCGGCTTGTATAGCGAGGTCACTCTCTGGAACCAGAGTCAAACATCACTAGGCAACCAATGAAACAGCAGCTTGAGAAGAATTTGAGCAAACATAATGTAAGATGCTTTATATCATTCAAGTGACATTGATTGGAATATTATCCCCATAGTGATATGTTTTGACAATAATGTCAGAAATGCTCAAGAGAATGAGGGATAACAGCAGTAATAATGTAATAAAACACAATAAGGGACACGAACAGGGCAATGCAGATTATTTAATAACTTATTTAAATGTTGCAGAGCATGACTTGAAATGTTCCACTGTACAATTAGTGTATATGTACCAAGCATTCAAAAGGAAAGCAAGGCTTCAAATAGGAAGCATTCATGAGGAAAGTACGCAACCAATGGTATACAATCAAAAAGAGAGCAACTGACCAATTGAAAGCATTCAAGAGAAAGATAAGCATTGAATTAGAACCATTCAAGAATGAAGTAAGCAACCAATTGAAAACATTCAGTAGAATAAGCAACAAATTACAGCACCTGGGGTTTTTGATTCCAGTCAATGGGTTCGTCCTTTACTGTAATGGCCTCCAGCTCAGCATCAGGCGTTTCTTGTTTGATGTAAATTGCTTCTGGATGACTCCCAGAATTTGGTTCAACTGCAAATGACACAAGATCATTGAAAATAGTGATGTACCGATACCATTTTTTTGGCCGATACCGATACCGATACCCATTTGTTGGCCGATACCGATACCGATACTCCGATACTTGAAAATACCGATACTTTGACCGATACTACTACCGATACCGATACTTTTACAATCATCTAACCTAATAATACATATTTCGTTGTATGTTTGTTTATGTATTTGTTCGGTGTCCGCTTCTTAAGAAACATAAGATGTCTCAGTTTGCGGTATCATAGATACCGAATTCCTCAGTGTAACATTCAAAGATCGTCTGTACATGCATTGATATGTTTGAAATTTTATCAGGATAGGTTATTAGTATTGGATAGGTTGTTGTGATCGCCGTAATTTGCCTATTTTTCCTAACCATGTCGCTTTTGTGCAGCTTTCAGGCCATATTGAATAATTAAAAGACATTAAATTAAATATGGTAATTTTGAGAATAGCTGTGCCCGAAGTAATCGTTTTTGAATAATGGGGATTTGTCACTGGAGGGGAACTCTGAGTCAAGAGAGCTTTGTGTGTTCTTGTACATATGTGCTCGGCATTCACATTTTAAACCTACCCGACTTTCCGTTCTACGTATTGGCAACAGTGGACAACGCATTAGTGGTGTAGGGCCTACAAGAACCGCAGTTGCTACCATGTAATGACGATCGCTAGGCCTTCGCGTCGCGAACGTGCTTCGTGGCGGTGCGAGTCACGACATAGAATTATGATACCATAGGTTAGATAATGTTGACGGAATTTTTCCATGGGTCCATCTAGCTTAACGATGACATTTTCCTTGGCATTTCCATGGGTCATGCTGCTACCTAATAATACCCTTGCCCTTGGTTTATTTTTTTGGTGTCTGTTTCTTCCATTTCTCTGTCACGCTCATAAGGATTGTTATAATGACCGTATCTGTGATACGAGTTTCACCAGTGCGCAAGTACAAGAAAATTTTTCATCACGGGTCGGGTACTGTTAGGATGGATATACTGTTTTGTTTGTCATCTACATCTTGAAAATTCGTTCATGAAAGGTATTGAATCCCGTCTTTGGCGGGCCGTGCACACTTGTATTAAAATGAAACCATTATAAGCCCTACATGGGGGTTATAATAAAATTATTTGCTAATATATCTAATAATATAAAAATATTTACAATAAAGCTTCCGATTATGATAAATAAAATGCTTTTGCTATGTTAACTATATTGTCGAGAAAAATAACAAAATGAAATTCATTCAATAGATATGTGTTTCTAATCGTATTGCAACGTAATGTAGACAAGCTATAATAGCAACTGGCTCCAAAAGTGGACCAAAACAATAATTTCTCCAAAAAAGGGTTGTCATTTTCGTGTTATTCACACCAAATACGAGTACATACTTTGGCGAAAAAAAAATAGTAAAATTCGATAAGCCCCGAAACCGAAAATATCCGCAAACACGCAACCATCTATAAGATGAGGAATTTAATAATGAAAGTTTCAAGGAACTTGATCATATATATTAGGAATACGTTTCGGAGTCCAGATCCATCATCAGTTCGTAAATGTACAAATCATTATGTCTGCAATAGAAGAAAAAACAAAATGTTAGATACAGTCATTAAAGGAAATCAAGAAAATAAAAATAAAATTAAAACATGTCCCAGAAAAAACTAAAATCGACAAGACTATTATTTAGTTACAATTTGTAATGGGTAGGAACTATCAGAATTGTTGAGGGCCGGTTTTCGTTTAAAAATATGTAACGATTCTAAAATTCTGAGTTCACATGCAGTTGAAGCCGAATATAAGATTTTGAAGTCCGCAGATGATATTGGTTCGTTGTATTTTACTGCGTGATTACGTACTGCGGAGTGCGAAGAGTAAGATAATTAGTTCCCCGCGCGGAAGCTTTGACCCCGATGTTCGCCCATTCTGTTATAAAAATATCGTGACGTCATGCCGACGTACGATGATGTGCACTGCACACAACTGTACAACTGTTAAGAATAAATCAGAGAGGCTCGCATCTCCATCGGAAGCGTATCCTTGTACCGGAAAATAGAAGCAACCTTAAAATTATACAATTCCGGTACAAGACATGGATACGCTTTTGATAGAGAAGCGAGCCTTCTGTTTTATTCTTACAGTTGTACAGTGGTATGCAGTGCACATCATCGTACGTCGGCATGACGGCACAAAATTTTTATATCAGAATAGCCGAACATCGGAGTTGAAGCTTCCGCACGGGGAACCAATTCGCACAATTCGTACGTAATCACTCAGTAAAATGCAACGTACCGATATCCTCTGCGGACTTCAAAATCTTAGATTCGGCTTTAACTACATGTGACCTCGGAATTTTAGAGTCGCTACATATTTTTAAACGAAAACCGGCCCTCAACAATTCTGACAGTTCCTACCCATTGCAAATTGTAAGTAGATCTTGTCGATTTTATTTTCTCTGGGACATGTTTTGATTTATGTTTTGTTTTCGTGATTTCCTTTAATGACTGTACCCAACATTTACTTTTATTGTAGTCATAATGAATTTTACTTTCACGAACTGATGATGGATCTGGACTCCGAAACGTATTCCTAGTAAATATGATTAAGTTCCTTGGAATTTTCCTCGTTTTTAAATTCCTCATCAAGTTGCGATTAAAGCAATCAACTGACCCGTTCAGATGTATTCAACTATAAGATTGTTCGTGGATTTTTCAAACATCTTCTTAACATAGAAGAAAAATACAAGATTTGTTATGAACGGCGATATACTTGCTAAATTAAAATAAATTCTTAGCTTCGGAATATTTGACGATTTACAAGCTAAATTAAAATATAATTTTCAGCTACTTCTCTACTAAATTCACAAAAACTTTCAAATGCACCTTCAACTTCATTAAATTGGTTTGGTTTTTGTTAGCCTGTCACATACTTTAAGAAATGGATATTAGGTCAAACTAAATAGGTTTTAGTCGTAAAAGTATAATAATTTTATGTCGCTACAGGGCTTAGCTATTCATTTTACATAGCTTTCAGTTATGACCGTGACTCATCGGGAATTCAAAGTAGTGAATTCAGTTAGCGGGCGAGATTAAATGCTATAATTCAACTGTTAGCTAACTTATTTACTAGGTATGAATAGGTTCTTTATTTGATTACAAGTACGCACATCCCGTCAAAAATGACGGGATTCACTAACTTTCTTTAAAAAATTTTCCAGATGTGGTGCCCAACGAATGTATCCATCCTAACAGCACCCGTAATGAAAAATATTCTTGTACTTGCACGCTGGTGAAACTCGTATCACAGATACGGTCACTGTAACTCTCCTTATGAGCGTGACAAAAAAATGGAAGAAGCGTACTCCAAATAAACCAAGAGTATTATTAGATAGTAGCAGGACCCGTGGAGATTCATGGAAAATGTCATCGTTAAGCTAGGTGGACCCGAGAAAAAATTTAGTCAGTATTACCTAACCTGTGCTAACCTAGCCTATCCTAATCTAAGCTAACCTAGCCTATCCTAATCTAAGCTAACCTAACCTATTCTAACAAAACCTATCCTGATAAAATGTCAAATATTTAAATGCATGGAAACGCCATCTTTTAATGTTACACTGAGGAATTCAGTATCCATGATACCGCAAACTCACACAACCTATGTTTATTAACAAGCGGACACCAAATCGTAAATAAACACACAACGGGTATTATTAGGTTACATACTTTTACTTTCTTGATTTATGACCTTAATTTTAATGATAAAATATATATTATTGAAAAGTATCGGTAAAGTATCGGCCGGATTTTGCCGATACCGATACCGATACCACTAAAAATGGCCGATACTGCCGATACCGATACCGATACATCGGTACATCACTAATTGAAAAACAAGCCAGAGATTAAAAATCTAGAAAAAAGCCTTCTTGTGCTGAAATACTAGGAAAATTGCTCATATTTGCTAATGGTAAAAAATTGTTTTTGAACATGTGAGGAACTAGAACAAATTTCTAGGGTTAAGGGGGTCATCCAGGCCCCTGTTGTTCTGATGAGCATTTTTCAGGCTTTTGTTGAAAAAAGACTTTTAGGTGGTGGACTATTCAGCCCTAAAATTTTATGGTGCAACGGACAATAGATCCCCCCAGGGGGAGGGGGGAAGGAAACAAAAATCTTGAATTTTTGACTTTGTATAAAAAGAAAGCAAAACGAGAAATGGACAATTTGCAACTGTACTTTTGTCAGAAATGCTTCAAGGATTCTAAAACTGTCTTTGGTTTTGTTCTAGCATCAAAACTGATTGATGAACTCCATTTCGAATTATCCATAAAAATGTACCAAAAACTAATTTTTTGGAAAAAAGGCCTAAATCGAAAACGTTACATGAGTAAAAACGTTTACTTTCAAAAAATACATATACTGGCCAATTTTCAAATGAATCATACAAAAAAAGTTGAAAATCCCAATGATTCAATTAAGTTGGAATGGAATCTAGTAACACTTTCTCCAGTGGTGGACACAAAACTGTTTAATTACCTAAATTATCAGCAGCTCAAGAACTTGAAGGATTTCAACAAACAATATTATTTTTTAGCTCGCCAGCAAATTTAACTGCTGATAAGTAGTGAGCAACAAAGTCTTTAGAATAAATAATTCATGTAAATCACACAAAACTTGCTAGTACAACAAAATTTTGCATTAAAATCTGCAATTTGTACATCACCAAATTTTTTAATGACATCATGCAACTTACCATGGATAAAAAGGATTCAACTCAGCAGCAGGAAATATTACACTGAGTTATAATTTATAACTCCTCAAAACACTGAAGTCAGTTTTAGCAGACCATTTCAGGTCATGATTTTAGGGCTCATTATTTGAACCAATATCATTTAAGGCATTGTTAAAAACATTTTAGGTAATTTTTATACTAACTGGGCAGGATTTTCTATTCTACTGTACTATCTACTAACTTATCTCTCAAATCTAAACCAGAATCAAGTCTCACCTTGCACCACATCTACTTTTGGAACTTCCTGCTTGATGAAGTCATGCCTGCAACATGGCCTCTTTACTTTAGCATCAGTCAACTTCTGCACCATAACCACTTCATGCTCCATGCTGGGTGTTGAGGCACCTGGGCAGTGGACAATAGGATGTGTGTTTGTTTCCATATTTATGACAAAGCCATTAACTGAAAACCATCATGCAATAAGATATTTTCAAAAAATGAAATGACAATGATGCTTAACAATAAAAACAGCAATATTCTTTCATATTGAGAAAATATAACAAATGGAGTAAGTAGTTGAACATAGCATTGCTGTACACTAAATGGCTCAGATGACTTAATTTATTTACAGATTGCATTTGGTTTTCAAATATGTTGCTATGTATTACAGGTAAACAAATTCAAAACCTTATTTAGTTACAAAGAACACAAAGGTTCAATTCTTTTTACATTGAAAGTGCAAAATGTTTTTGAGTCCTTTCATTTAAGGAAACCGTCCGAGCCAGGCCCCTGTCGGTCCGGTGAGCATTTCTCATGTTATTTTTGGAAAAGAACCTTTAGATGGTGGACTATTTGGTCCTAAAATTTTATGGCCTTACGGACAATAAAATCCCCCTCTCCAGAGGGAGGGTTATGGGACCAAAATCTTGAATTTTCGACCTGATTTTGACCCCATATAAACAGAAAATATAAAGGGAAATGGATAGTTTTTCAATACTTTTTTGTTGGAAATGTTTCATAGATTCTAAAACTGTGTCTGGTTTTGTTTTAGCAGCAAAACTCAAGGAGTTGATACGTTTTGAAATATCCATGAAAATGAACTCAAAAACCAGTATGTCAAATTTTTTCAAAAACTAAGGCCTGAATCAAAAAAATGATTGGAGTTAATTGTGTTTCTTTTTAAAAGTTACATATTAAAGTCAAATTTCATAAAAATCAGACTGAAAATGAAGAATTTCATAATTTTTTATGTGTATAAACTATTTTTTTTCGAAATCACAATTCACAGTGTGAATATGAAGTTATGCATGGAAATTATCGAAATAAAAATTAAAACTGCATGCAGTTACATAAACTATCCATCATATTACACTTCAACAAAAATTTTGTTATGGTTTATACCCAAAACATATACCTTTCAACATTCAAACTGTATCAACTCATTGAGTTTTGATGCTAGAATGCAACCAAAGCCAGTTTTGAAATCCTTGAAACGTTTCTAACAAAGTTATAATTAGACTCTCCCAAATTTTAGAAAACAAAAAAGTTATACGGCTCCAAACCCAAAAATAATTGTTTGTGATATTATAAAGTATTGCTTATCACAGCAATTGTTTTTTGACATGTTAAAATTTTAAATTACAACTTTGTAAGAAATCTTTCAAGGATTCTAAAACTGTCTTTGGTTTCGTTCTAGCATCAAAATTCAATGAGTTGATAAGTCTTGATATATACATCAAAATGTATCAAAAAACTAATTTAAAAAAAAATAAGGCCTAAATCAAAAAAATGACAAGTAAAAAAGGCTTACTTTCAAAAAATACATATACTGGCTAATTTTCAAGCAAATCGGACGAAAAAAGGTTAAAATCCCAGGTGGTATCCTTAAATTAAGCATACACCATTGAACTGTTTTGGAGGTTCATCTTGCAAGTGTTTTTTACACTCAAGTGGTCTCATAGCTTTAGTGGCTTTAGTCAGTAAAATATTATGCTTGGGATAAGGTTTCTAATAACATATTTCATTCCACCAACAATTCACTTCAGTCTAGCTGAGCCCATGCTACTCTTTTTACACTGCCTTCAGTTATGACATAGATGTATTTTTTAAATTTGGTTTCAATTTAAATTTAATTTTTTTCAAATTTCTTGTTTAAAATCATTTTCCGTGCTACAGCTACCTAGCAGATGTATAATAATTGTTTGTGTCACTGCTCTGCAAGCTTCATCACATGCTAGGTTACTAGGAATGGGGAAGATAGAGTTTCTCTAAACTTGGGCTAGTTAGCTGATTTAAGGAGCCACCTATCCAGAAAATTAACCTGCAATATTTCTATGTTTGAGTCCATGTACTCTGGGAAGTTGTCTGACATCATGGTGTCTGGGTGGGTTTTCCATGTTAGGAGAGAATGTAAATCTTCTGTCACTAGTGCTAAGTCAATATGAGTATAGTTTCCATTTGATGATAAAAAAGTAGGGGGCTGTGTTGTTCAACAAGATAAGATCGTTGTCTGTAATCCAGTTCTCTGTAATTTTGCTTCTATCTATAAAGTCTGAGCCCATGAATAGGTGTGGGCATTTGAATCCATCACAATGATGATGGATCCCCTATTCAAATTGCTAATCTCTAGTAGGTTGGGACCTACTAAATCATTATCAAGTGTTGGTGGCAGATACATATTGATAATGTTGATAGGTTTCTTGTTAATGAATACTCTACAATCTACAACTTCAACAGGAGTATTATTTGAAAAGTATACAGGGTATAGTATTATAGACATGAATCATTCCCCCACCTCCTCTATTATCTCTTTCTTTTCTGTAAGGTGAAACAGTTTTTAGCTTAGTTTTATTGTGTTAGTTGAACCCAAAATAATTTTGGGTTCATATTGATGATTAATGAGCAGCTGCAGGATGAGGAGTTTAGAGAAATATCTTCTTATATTCCATCACAATATTGATAGATTCATTATGGGCTTATAAAAGAGGTGACATTTCATTTAGTTAATAATAATTAATAATAATAACAATACACTCAGTGATTGAATTGGAGATTAGCATTTTGACAATTGTAGGAAGAAGTTTAAATATTATGGTCTTAAGTGATATTTCAATTTTGTTTTCTGAGATCCTTTTATTGCTTTGCTGATTTTTAGAAGCAGGAGAGTTCCTTTCTTTCTACCGAGTTTTTGCTGCGTCACAATTAGTAGCCATTAAGCTGTAATTTTCTCATTTGACTGTGTTCCATAGCTTTATTTTCCATTGCTTTGTTTTAAGTAGGCTGCGACTGCAGTTATAGCCTTTTATGAGAATACATAGGGTTGGATTCTGTGTTGATTTTCCATTGCTATGTGAGCTCTCTGAATTTATTGCATAAGCACATGTTTATTTGAGTCAAATTTTGAGATTCATTTGGGTTCTTGAGAGTACAAGTGGGGAGGCAGGAGTGTCTTGATTCTAATTCTGGAATGGTGTCATGTTGCTGGTGGACTTGGGTTTGATTTTGAATTATTTTCCTTGTATCTACAAATGAGATATTTTGTCTTGCTTGGAGTTTACTGGTGATGCAAAAAAAAGGTTTTATTTGATGGTGGTTTTTTTTGCAAAAAACATTTTTTATTTTATTTTTTTATTTTTTGCATACACCCAAATTTTGTGAGGTATATGTCTGTTTATTTTAGGTCACATAAAATACATTATTATCTATGTTCTTTAGTCATGATTTTTTGGAATAAAAACATCACAAGGAAACCATACCTTAAAACTGTGGCTGATAACCCGCAATTATCTAGAGACGTCTAAGAGGAACAGCAGGAGACACAGAACTTATATTGATGAGGTCAAAATGCAGAGCATACTATCTCTACTATGATTTTATTTTCATGTGACCAAAAGATCCGGCATAGTAGAGATATTTAGCTCTGAATTTTGACTCCATTTATATAAGTTTTGTGGCTCCTGCTGTTCCTCGTAAGACTCCTCATGGTAATTGTGGGTTATCTGCCATCATTTTTACTTTATGGTGTCCAATTGATGTTTTTATTAGAAAAAATCACAACTAAAGAAGATTTATATTAATGTATTTTATGTGACCAAAAAACCATGCTGTTACTTCTAAAAAAACATGTTTTTTACTAAAATTCATGACTAAGAAACTGGATGTTAATATACTTTATGTGACCTAAATATTAAAACTCAAAAATCATGATTTATTAGGAAATCATGTTTTTAAAAAAAAATCATTTGTAAAACAACGTTAGTATTACAATATTTTATGTGACCATAAAACCATGCTGATTTTTTCATATTTTCTAGTCAATATGCAGTTAAATGCGCTCACGTTAAAAATTCCGTTTCAAAGGATCACTAAAGAAGCACGTTTAAAAACCTTTTACACGAATGCCATTTTGGTCGCTGATGCATTATTTCTGAGGTATTTAACTTCAAAATTTTTGCCTTCCATAGCAGTCAGTTCCAGTCAGTTGCATGCTTGAGCTGGAGCTATTAAGGTGCGTTTGGGTACTTGAAATTCATTATTAGCCGACCCTGAACCCACTTCTAGGATGTTTTAGTTAATAACACAATAAACAATGTCACCCAAAAATATTAGTGGGGCTGGGGAAGTGAAGACTTGAATGTACAGTATTCACTCCTATGCTTTTGCTAATGTTCTACAGTGGCAGCCATATTGAAACCGATGTCAACTGCACATCAATTTTAGGATTCACTACCCCAGCCCTGCAAATATAATTGGGGTGATAACCTGTATTGTGTTCTAACTAAAACATCCTAGAAGTGGGTTCAGGCTCCGCGAGGTCAGCCAATAACAAACTACAAAGTACCCAAGCATACTCTCAACAGCTGGAGCATGCAGCGGAACTGCTATGGAAGACGAAAATTCAAAACTCAAATAACTTGAAAATAGCGCATCTGCAAGCATGATATTTTTGTAAAACACATTTAAATGTGTTCCTAGTGATTCTTTGGTGCGGAATTTTTAATTCTGTGAGCGCATTGAACTGCATATTGACCATTTCTTTTTTAAAAATAGCATGTCTAAAAAAAATGAATACTATTATATTTAATTTTACCAAAAAAAAATCATCAATTTTCACATTTGCTTTTTTTTACAAGGCATTAACATTCATTTTTTGGTCATGACTTGTGTGAAGAAAATGGATATTAATGTTTTATGTGACCACAAACTATGTATTTTGAAAAAAAACATGTACTTCACAAAAAATCATTATAAACCATTTTTTGTCACATAAAATACATTAATAAACACATTTTTAGTCATGATTTTTACGTTGAAAAAGATGTTTTTAAATAAAAACAGCATGGTTGTATTTGGTCAAATAAAATATATTGATACCCATGATTTTTAGTTATGAATTTTCAGTAAAAAAAAAAAATATTTTTTCATAAAAGCAGCGTTGGGTTTTTTGATCACACAATATATAACAATATCTACATTTTTTAGTCATGATTTCATGTAAAAAATTACGTCTTTTTGAAAAACAAGCATGTTTTTTTGGTCACATGAAAGATAATAGTACCCATGTTTTTTCAGTCATGAATTTTTGTAGAAAAATATGTTTAAAAAAGCATGGTTTTTGAGTCCCATACAATATATTAATATCAATGTTTTTCAAGTCATTATTTTTTTGTACTTGAACTTGAACTTGAGGGCCAACAGCGTCGAGGCCTTTGTAACGGCCTACAATTTCCTCCACAATTTGCACACAAAGAGTTCAGCGCCTGATATCAGACTTGTCCACTAAACTACTCAGGATCTACCAAACCTTGTCACAAGCTGCCATTGGACGGCATCACCGGGATGACCAGTGTGTTAAGACACCATCCCCAGGCATATTGAGTCATTACTGACCACTCTACCTGACTGGCTTACTCCAGTCACTGTCTCTCACTCCAGGCACGCACCAGAAACATTTTCATTGCTTCAATGATGCTCAAATTACACTCCTGATCCAATCCAGCAAGACAGCTCATACTGCAATCATCTTCAGCACATCTGGCATACCACTCATTCTCTCCATACTGCTCTAACACCACATTCATGAAACTCTCTCTCTCTTGCTCATACTTACTACATTCCAGCTCAAAATGCTGAATTGTTTCCTCCACTCCACTATTACACTGCCGACATAATCTGTTATTGTTCTCATTCCACCTCCATGTACGTCTGTTCACACTTAATGACTTACATCTCACAGCAAATAAGAGTTGGCTTCCAAACTACCATCATAGAACATCTCTAACTTAGGTGCTTCTTTTTTCACATACCAGTTAAGTGTAGGCTTCCGCATCACTCTAAGCTTCCACTTATTCAATCCATACTCCTTTCTTTGCCTCTCAATCTTTTTTTTTCCACCTCTTGCAGTCCCACTCCGGTCCCACACCTCCAACATTCAATAAACTTATCATCCACAGGTCTCCCAATTCTAACATGAATAATCTTTTGCATACCAAGTTTCCTTGCATGCCCCCAACATACTTCCTCCCAATGGCTAACACTCAGATTCCATTCACAAATTTGCTTTACCCACCTGCTATTCTGCATTCTTTCAATTCTCACCTTATAGTTCAGCACAGCTTTCATCATTCTTTCTGAAAATAGGCTCCACCCCAGGTCCCCTCTAATGGCTTCTGTAGCCGTCCATTTTGGAGCACCCAATGCTAAACGTCCTACCTTATTTTGTATAACATCCAGCTTTTCAAGATCACTTCCATTCCAGGCAAGAGCACTCATACCATACATGACACTAGGTACAGCAACATTGTTGCCGTTTGTCTCCCGCAGGTGAGATAAACTCGTTATCTGCTTGTTACTTTGTTACTAAATGACAACTAATTAAGGAAAATAAAACTTTTCTACTTGATAAATTGCTATTGGAAAAAAATAGTGATACAAGTGAAAATGTAATGGATAATAATGCGTTGGTCAATGAAATGTGGATTGAGAAACATGAATGGTAATAGCTAAATGAACTTAACTAAATTAATAGACGTAAATTAACGGGACTTAAATGGAGTAAGTTAATGGAGATTGAATTGACTGAACTAAACGGAGTTAAATGAAGTTAACTGGAGCAAAAGGAGCATGGACAGGTGGGACGAAACACTGTAGAAAATAAATCAAAACCTAAATTAATTATCTGTCAATAGAAGAGACTAAGAGACCAGTGGAGGGAACGTGAGATTGGGATGCAACATGCAAACATCTTAACTAACAACATACTATAATACATGCAGAGGATATTTACAGAAATAATAAGAAAATATGATATTTACAAAAAGAAATGCAGAACTTAAAGAAACATATTACACTACTTAACTCAAATGACTGAAAACATAAAATAACAAATTCTATAACTCAAAAGAAAATATAACTTAAAATCATAAATAAACTAATAGAAATCAAACAGCAAATAATAATAACTGAATTTCAACAAAATAAATAATACCAGAACCAGCAAGTAACAAACTAAAGCAAAATTACTCACTTATCCTTATGAAGGATAACTTACTAATTCACCTACCAGTAGAACTGAAGCTTCACTTTTATTTGGAATTATCTTAGTGCCTTTACTAATATTTTAATGTGGTTAAATTCATTACCAACTGAAAAGAACAAAAATGTACAATTAGGCTATAATAACATGAGAATAACAATAATGATTATCTGAGTAAAAAGAGGCATGAAGGCTGTGCTATAAAAAGTAGCAACACAACCCCCCGGTTACAACATACTTCCACATTCCTCTCACACATTCATACTTGTTTGCTCTGTATCTGGCCACACTATTCAACCGTCCACTCAACTGCATTGCTTGTGCCACTTTCTCACCCTTAGTTCTAGTGCATCCATCTTCACTTATCATACAACCTAGATATTTGTATTCTTTTGTTCTACCTATTCTGATTTCTCCAATATTCCACAGTCTGTCTCTATCAGTCTCATCACTATTTGTAACCATAACCTTTTTTTTGTCAGCACCAAAGTTCATCTTGAAATCTGTACTATATCCATTCACAATGTCAAGAATTCTTTGCAGTTCATGTCCACATTCACTAACCACAACCACATCAGCATACAACAAACAACTCTGTCTCTCATTACCAACTTTCAGTCCTAAGCCACTCATTCTCAGTCGAACTGCTAATTCTGTGTAAAATCCAAACAGGGGAAACAGAGTACAGCCCTGTCTCACTCCTCTAACACTCCTCACCTGCCCTGTTTCCAAATTTCCAAACCTGTAGATATCGCTTGTGTTCTCATACAGAGTTTGTACAATTTTTACTATTTTCTGCTGAACCCAACTTTTCTCAAAATTTCAAAGAGCCTAACCCGATCCACTCTGTCATACGCCTTTTCAATATCCAGGAATGCTCAATATACCTTCCTAGCATCCTTCCTCATTTGCTCAATTATTTCACTCACTACAAACAGATTATCCTCCCCACGTCTATCCTGCCTAAAACCATTCTGTTCTTCACCTAGGACTCCTAATTCCTCAACTAAATTTTTCATTCTCTCATTAAAAATACCACGAAAGATCTTACATAGTGTCAGCCAGTGCATTTGGTCTGTAATTTTTTAGTTCTTTCATACTCTTATGTCCACTCTTATGCAACAGTACTACATTACACTTGTTCCAGTCGTCCAGTATTCTCTCACTCTTCCATATCTCATCAAATAAACATTTCAACATACTGACTACACTCTCTCCTCCACATTTATAGAACTCATATGGGATCTTATCAGGGCCACATGCCTTTCCATTTTTCACTTTCTTCAAAAAGCTTACAATCTCTTCACAAGTGATTTTGTCTTCTATGTGCAGTTCACGTTCATCAATCAGAAAATTACGTGTTCATCATCTATAACCTGCTCATTCATTCCACCAATGTCCTCCCAGTATTCTTCAACTGCTTTCACCATCTGCATCCTATCTTGCACACTGCAACCATTGACTACTAATTCATCAACTTGAACTTCACAACCTCTATCATCACCTTGTATAAACTTATACCAACCTTTTATTTTATCCGGACCTTTCTTAGATTTTCAACTTGGTGTCTCTCCTCTCTAACTATAGCATCATTTATCATTTTCCTTACTTTCTTCTGCTGGTCCTTGTACTCATTTCATGCACTCTGCCATTCATCCTCAGTAATTCTGTTTTTTTCATACATTTTCCTCATACTACGTTGTTTTTTATTTAAAGTCTTTTTTCTCATTTGTTCTTTCTTTATCTCACTTGTAAACCACCTGGCATTCCCTGTCCCTTTCCTACATTTCTTTCTACCAATCTTTTGCTCTGCCACATTGTACAGGGTTCTTGCAATCTCAATATTTCGGTCATTTACATTTCCACACCTGTTCCAATTGCACCTACTCAATTCATTTTAAATTCTTCCCAGTTTGCCATTTTTATCTGTCAACTGTCTTTCACACTACTGACCTTCAGCATTGACTCCTTTCTACCCCAGTTATATTCAAGCATAATCATTTTATGATCACTATCAATATCAAAACCATTTTCATCTACAAACATTTCTTTGACATACTCTCTTGCTCTACTATTCACAATCATATAGTCAATTGCAGTTTTCCATTCCCTGCTTTGCCATGTATGCAAGCCATTTCCTATTGTGACATTCAGGTTTTCAAGTTCATTCTCATCACAAAAATCTATCAATTTTTGTCAATTTGTATTCACCGGCTCACCAAGTATACCAACATGGATGGCCATTCATGTCCCCCATCACAATCAGAGGGCACCTGCAGTGTTCTCGTACAATCCTTGTTAATATTTCATACTTTTTTACATTCTCTCCATGAGCTAAGATTCCATCAGTTGTCATATAACATACAATCACAACACATTCTCTGGCATGCATTCTTTCACACTTAAGGGCACGGTCTGGGTCCATTTTTGAATAATGGTAGAATTTCGGTTTATAAACTCATCTTAGAGTATTTTCTTGCGCATCCAACGGTATAATTCGTTCTCAAGTACGTACATTGGTTCGTCAACCAGACGGGATAGAAGATGCGCACTAGCGTGACCTTGGGGCGCACCAATGGATGGGTGACCTTCCTCTTCCCCCCCTCATTACGAATCAGTATTGAGTGTTTCTATACAGGAATAGCAAAAGAGTTCATTCATGGCCATGCTTGAAATGCTTTAGTACTCAAACGAAACATTGTAACTCTCAGTGGTAATTATGCTGATCTAACCGAGTGTTTGTTTTAAGTCTGGCTCCTCTGAGTCATCAGCTAATTAGCTGTTGTGTAAACATACAATCACCTCCCGCAGTTTTGAAGATACAAGAATGGCAAATATATCATTCGATAGTGCTTAAAAAGAGCTATCAAGCAAAAGAGTTGAAAAAGAAAAATTTGTTTGTACATGTAGATGAAAATTGTTTTTTTTTATAAGACTGGTGTTCTGAAAATTGCATTCATTGTTTTTCAATATGAATCATTTTCCATAGTTTTGGAGGTACTGGAATGGCTAATATAGCAATTGATAGTGATTGAAAAGATCTACAATAGCTGTAAAATTTATTGAAAACAAATGATGAGTTCAGAAATATAACGAAAAAAAAATATTTTTTAGAAAAATTGTTCTCAACAATTAACTTTTGGATCGTTGGAGAGGGACTTAGCCCACAGTTTTGACGGTACAGAAATGGCAAATGTATTAATCGATAGCAATTGAAATATCTCAGAGAAGCGGTGGTACAGTTTTTTTAATTTCAAATCATGTTGAAAATTATAAGCAGAAGAATTTGAAAAACGGAAAAAGTATTCGATTTTTGGAAAAAGAATTTCACAAAATTCAAAAAATCAAATCATCGAAAAAGGTTACCACCGGATCTCAAGGCACGACAATTATCTACCTAGAAAATCTTTATCCAGTTTTTTAATTTTAAAATTGTGGGCGAGGTCCATTTTTCCTAACACCCTTTTTTTCAGTTTAAAAAAAAAATCATATCTATGATGAATTTATGGAAAAAACACACAAATTCAGAAAGAAATGCCGTATCATTTGACACCTACTGTGAAAATCTTAGAAAAATCCGTCGAGAACCGTCAGAACTTTCATTCTCGCCCTAACCGTGCCCTTAATTGCTAACAAATCTTCACTTTCAGGTTCATTTCCAACAGTAAGTTCTTCTAATTTCCAATTCAGAGCATTTTTTAAAATGAGACAAACTCCACCACCTCTTTTTTGCCAACTTACACGCCCTTTTCCTATCATATAGTACTTACTCTCCATACATTTTAAACTGACTATCACGCATTTGGGTCTCTACTACACCAACACAATCCAAATTTCCATTCTCAAATTCTGCTACAAGGTCATCTAACTTTCCTGCATTCCATCCATGCACATTTATGCATCCAAACCTCACAACACTATTGGAAAATTCATGACATTTTCCATTTTTGCTTGGACAGCTTTTCATTCATCCTGTTCCACCTTCCATTGCAATATGAGTAGACCCGATCCACTGGATGTATCTCCTGGAGAGTTTCATCTCACCTTCTTGTGTAAGGTGGAATCCATCTCCACAAAAACATCCACTCTGGATCACGTTATCCATATCAAGGAAGCTGGAACCCAATTCACGCTTTCTCATACTCTCAGCCTTCATACTCATAATCCTTTCATGCACCTCCCTATTCACCTCCTTTTGCACCCTTTCATACTCCTCATCACATGCAGGCCTTCTCAGCAGGCTGGTCACAGCCACTCTAACATTCTTCTTCCATGCCCTTTCAACCACATTCATAATTGCATTCACCGTACCCTCTTTTCCACATTCAAGCAATCCATTGCCACCTCCTTGCAGTACAACCATCCCTTCATCCATTCCATCTATCACTTCCTCAGCATGCCTACAAATCTCATTCACTCCCTTTCCTCTCATGGTTGTACACCCACTACGGTCAGTCATTCTCAAAAAACGGGACGGCCATTTTATTGATTCTGACTAGACGGTTCCCTTAAGTAGTGTGGCCAGATACAGAGCAAACAAGTATGAATGTGTGAGAGGAATGTGGAAGTATGTTACTGTACTTAGTGTCATGTATGGTATGAGTGCTCTTGCCTGGAATAGTAGTGATCTTGAAAAGCTGGATGTAATACAAAATAAGTTAGGGCGTTTAGTATTGGGTGCTCCAAAATGGACGGCTACAGAAGCCATTAGAGGTGACCTAGGGTGGAGCCTATTTTCAGAAAGAATGATGAAAGCGGTGCTGAATTATAAGGTGAGAGTTGAAAGAATGCAGAATAGCAGGTGGGTAGAACAAATTTTTGAATGGAATCTGACTGTGCGCTATTGGGAGAAAGTATGTTGGGGGGCATGCAAGGAAACTTAGTATGCAAAAGATTATTCATGTTAGAATTGGGAGATCTGTGGATGACTGAAGTTTGATAAGTGTTGTAGGTGTAGGACCTGAGTGGGATTGCAAGAGGTGGAAGAAAGAGATTGAGAGGCAAACAAAGGAGTATGGATTGAATAAGTGGAAGCTTTGCATGATGCGGAAGCCTACACTTAACTGGTATTTGAAAAAGGAAGCACCTAAGTTTGAGATGTTATATAATGGTAGTGTTGGAAGTCAACTCTTATTTTCTGTAAGATGTAAGTCATTGAGTGTGAACAGACGTACATGGAGGTGGAATGAGAATAATAACAAATTATGTCTGCAGTGTAATAGTGGAGTGGAGGAAACAATTGAGCACTTTGTGCTGGAATGTAGAAGTATGAGCAAGAGAGAGAGAGAGTTTTATGAATGTGGTGTTTGAGCAGTATGGAGAGAGTGAGTGGTATGCCAGATGTGCTGAAGATGATTGCAGTATGAGCTTCCTTGCTGGATTGGATCGGGAGTGTGATTTGAACATCATTGAAGCAATGAAAATGTTTCTAGTGCGTGCCTGGAGTAAGAGACAGTGACTGAAGTGAGCCAGTCAGGTAGAGTGGGGAGTAATACTCAATATGCCTGAGGATGGTGTCTTGACACACTGGTTATCCCAGTGATTCCGTCCAATGGCAGCTTGTGACATGGATTGGTAGATCCTGAGTAGTTTAGTGGACAAGTCTGGTATGAGGAACTGAACTCCATGCGTGAAAATTGTGGAGGGAATTGTAGGCCGTTACAGAGGCTCCGAGGCTGTCGGCCTTAAAGTTCAAGTTCAGTTATTGCGATAGGTTTAGTTTCATCTTTGATAACGAATGTGCTTGAATAAAGGGTTACTAATAGATTTACTAATTTTTGTTGCTTGAATCATGGTCATAACATCAAAATAACCTATTTTTCTTCTATAGGCTTTTTGCGGCAAATAAGTATTTTACGAGTTAGAACAGTAGGTCTTATTTTTGGTGCGATTGAGTTATTAGAGTACGTTTGAATACTTTGTAATTCACTATTAGCTCACCCTGCAGAGCATGTGAAGCCTGAATTCACTTTTAGGATCTTTTATTTAATGATGCAATAGAAATTATCACCCAAAATAACAAATTATAGCGGTATGTTAACTTTCGTCGTCGATGGTGGGAACCGCTCAAGCATTCGAGCACGTCGGATCAGAGCGTCCATGACAGTATTGCCAGATGCGCGGTCAATGAATTACTTGCCGCTACAAACACTAGAGTTGCCATAACTAATTTACCGCCTTAACTCGTAAAATACTCATTTGTGACGGAAAGTGCATAGACAAAAACTTGTTTATTTCGACATAATTACCAATGATTAGGCACCCAAAAGTTGCAAATTGATTCTTACCCTATCCTACACATATAACTTTTTGAACAGAAAATTTCTCACTGATATAACTCTACCTACCGCCCCTAAAAAATAACTTTCTCATTTCAGTTCTTTGGTCACCAATCAGAGAAACTTAAAACAGACCTTGTCATTCTTTTTCGAAACATTTTCCGCAGATTGATTTTAAATTAGTGTTAGTCAATTCGTATAAAATAGGATCATTTTTCAATTATAAAGATAAAACTGGTAAATCTGAAGGATGTCAGTTATTGATTTTCAACTTTTTGGTGCCTGAACCTAATGAATTGAATCAAAATTAACAAGTTTTCTTCTATGCACTTTTCGTCTCAAACGAGTATTTTATGATTTATAGCGGTAAGTTTAGTTTTGTCTTTGATGATGAATGCACTTGAATAAACAGCTACTCATCAATTTTTTATTTTTTTTGCTTGAATCATGGTAATAACATCGACATAAACAACTTTTCTTCTATACACTTTCTTCGTCTAATGAATATTTAAAAATTTATAGCGGTAGAGGTCAATATTTACTTTAATGTTGTCAATGATTTTCTTAATTTTATTGCAAAGAATCTATAAAGGAACAAATTCAAGAATGTTTTACATGAATGACATTCTGCTTGCTGATGCGTTATTTTCAAATTATTCAACTTTGAAGTTGGCTTGTGCACGCCAGGGAAGCGCACGTGCCTAGCATAATTTAATTAATAACGGAAGCTAACCCCCTATTACAAACGTAAAGAGGTTGGGTCATGAGGGGTAGCCACAGTTCTTCTAGTGACACTTATAAATAAAGGTTTCTAGTGATGTCCGTTTACATCATCGCCAATGGCGCCACCCGGTACCCAAGATGACGGCAGCTATCTTGGAGTCCATGTAAACGGACATCACTAGAACCCTTTATTTATAATTTTCACTAGAACTGTGGCTACCCCTCCCGACCCAACCTCCTTATGTTTTTAATAGGGGGTTAGTTTCCGTTTCTATTGCAAAAACAATGACTGCTTTTGCACAGAAAAGGCCATTCAGGAGCGCGGTTTGTATAACTTCAAACTTAAATAACTCGAAAACTAAGCATTTGCGAGCACATTGTCATTCATGTAAAATGTCTTAAAATCAACTATATTACCTATCTACAGCAACAAAATTATGAAAATCGTTGACAACATCAAAGTAAATATTGACCGCTGTAGGTTTGATTTCATCGTTGATGACGATCACACTGGAAGCGAGTGCGCATTGCAGTGTTGCTGTCTGACGTGCTCCTTGAATTACTTGCCGCTTCAAACACTGGAGTTGTGGGAAGTCATTTACCGCTATAACTAATAAAATACTCATTTGAGACGGAAAGTGCAGAGAAGAAAACCTTTTTTGATTTAATTAACTATGCTTAGGCATTGAAATTTACAAAATCAATAACTGACATATCCTTCAGATTTACCAAAACTCCTAAAGGGATGCTCTCATGTCTCAAGCAACAAAAGAACTACAGTAAATGTTGAGGAGTTGACCATAATTGATTTTCCACTTTTGGATGACTAAATTTTGCTAATGAGATTGAAATAAACAAGTTTTCTTCAATGCACTTTCCGTCTGAAATGAGTATTTTACAAGTTATTGGAATGAATTACTTGCCGCAACTGTAGTGTTTTGAGTGGGAAGTAATTAAGGAGACCGTCCCACTTTTTCAACTTTTTTCGTCCGATTCGTTTGAAAATTGGCCAGTATATGTATTTTGTGAAAGTAAATCTTTTTTACTCGTGTCATTTTTTTGATTTAGACCTTAGTTTTTTTTGTTCAAGAAAAATTAGTTCTTTGGTATATTTTATGGATATTTCAAAATGGGACTAGTCCCCGAGTTTTGATGCTAGAACAAAACCAAAGACAGTTTTAGAATCATTGGAACATTTCGAACAAACTCTTGCGGGCGTTTTTTCATATTCAAATTTTTTCTATTTTTTACAATTTTTTTGATTTCTAAAAACAACAGTAATTTTTGGGGTTTAGAGCTATATATTTCGAAAAATTTGAATTTCAAAAAAAGCCCGTGATAGTTTGTTAGAAATGTTTCAATGATTCTAAAACTGTTTTTGGTTTTGTTCTAGCATCAAAACTCTAGGACTAGTCCCATTTTGAATGTTGAAAGTTAGAAGTGTTGGGTATCGGCAAAAACGAATTTTTTTGTTGAAGTGTCATATAATGAACAATTTATGTATTTGAATGCAGTTTTATTTTTATTTCAATAATTTCCATACATAACTTCATAGTCACAGTGTGAATTGTGATTTCCAAACCAAAATAAAAAAAAAATTCTTCTCCCAAAGATGTGAAACTTTTTATTTTTGGTTTGATTCTCATGAAATTTGATTAGGATATGTAACCTTTGAAAAAAAACAATTTATTCCAATTTTTCTTATTTAGGCCTTAGTTTTTGAGAAAAAATTGACATATTAGTTTTTAGGTATTGATATTTCACTGGTATTGATATTTCAAAATGGGACTTGTCATCGAGTTTTGATTCTAGAACAAAAACAATGACAGTTTTAGAATTCTTGGAACATTTCTAACAAACACACATGGGCTTTTTTCCATTTCCCATTTGTTCTTTTCTATATGGGGTTGAAATAGCTCAAAATTAAAGATTTTGGTCCCTTTCTCCCCCCCCCTGGGGGTGGGGATCTATTGTCTGTAGCGCCATCAAATTTTAGGACCGAATAGTCCACCACCTAAGGGTCCTTTTCCAACAAAAACATAAGAAATGACCACCAATTGGACGAAAAAAGTTGAACAGCCGGGACGGTCTTCTTAAGGGAACCATTTCCAAAAAACTGAAACTTTTTTTCTATTGGACTTACGTCTATGAAAATTTGCAGACTACTAGACCTCCACATTTGTAACAACTTTTGTTAAATAAAAATTTTTCATAAGGCCATAGAAAATTAATTATTTAAAAAAAACAAAATTATATATATACATATATTATTCTTAATTACTTCAAAATTTACAAAGCTAGAGCAATGCGGTTTGTTGCATTTGAAAGGCAAACGTTGGCTCTATCTAATAGACAAAATGGAATTTTTGGATTATTTCAAACAGAATTTTTATGAATTTTTCATTTCAGGGTCAGAGCAAAAGTTATAATTTTAGGGTAAAAAAGTCTACGGAAATCTTTACAGAAAAAATTTTGAAAATTCATATTGTCAGTTAGGTAGAGCACATACGTCACTTTCAAGTGCAACAAACCGCATTGCCCTAGCTTTGTAAACTTCGGAGGTATTAACTTTGCCGTCTTGATAACTTACTTTTTGTAAAAACTTCATTTTCAAGAAAAAAAATGCTTCTCCTCCTACAGTTTTTGAGCTACAGTGATGATTTTGGTATCATTGGATGCAGAAAAACAAGGGCTTTACAATGTATTGAGCAGTTTTTCACAGTTCATTCTTGTTTCAAAGTTATGATGTCATAAATTTGAATTTTCTTGAGAATATTTTGATTTTTTGTTGTTTTTAATTTTTTAAAATTTTATATTGGAAATTGGAGGAAAAGCATTCCATTTTTTTTGGAATGTCCACGTTATTCTGCATCCAATGATACCAAAATCATTACTGTAGCTCAAAAACTGTAGGAGGAGCAGCATTTAGAAAACCCCCCCAAAAATGTCGTTTTCTATGATTTCCCATTTTCTTTTCAAGAAAATCGCATTTTGTCATAAATGATAAATGATTCTAAATTGCATTTCCTATCAGTACACCAAATTTCATTGCTCTAAGTTCAAAACAAAAAAAAAATTCGGATAGGGATGAGGAATATGAATGATGAAATATATTAAATAAATAAAATGAAAAAAATTGAAAATTTTGGATTTTTTTTTTTTTTTTTTTTTTGTCCACGTTATTCTGCATTCAATGATACTAAAATCATTACTGTAGCTCAAAAACTGTAGGAGGAGCAGCATTTAGAAAACCCCCCCAAAAATGTCGTTTTCTATGATTCCCTATTTTCTTTTCAAGAAAATCGCATTTTGTCATAAATGATAAACGATTCTAAATTGCATTTCCCATTAGTATACCAAATTTCATTGCTCTAGGTTCAAAAATGAAAAAAAACGTCCGTAAGGGGAATGCTCTCCCCCCCCCCGGAGGGGACGTTAGCTCTGGGATACGTTCCTGATATTTTTTACAGACAATCGGGGACATATCTCAAACTCATTAGAGCAATAAAAAAAAAATCGGGAGAACCGACCTTTGGACTGCAGATGCCCCGGAAATGGTTCCCTTAAGTATTCGGAAATGGTTCCCTTAAGTATTAAAGATTGAAATTGCTTTTTGCAGCGATCGCTAACATCCTATTGAAAACGTAAAGAGGTTGGGTTGTGAGGGGTAGCCACAGTTCTTTTAGTGATAGGTATAAATAAAGTTTTCTAGTGACGTTTGTTTACACCGACTCCAAGATGGCTGCCGCCATCTTCAGTACCGAGTGGCGCCATGGCGGCAGCCGCCTTGGAGCCGATGTAACGGACGTCACTAAAAACGTTTATTTATAATTTTCCCTAAAAGAACTGTGGCTACCCTTCACGACCCAACCTCTTTAAGTTTGTTATAGGGTGTTTGGTTCCCTTATTCATTTTTCCCCGCCTAAAACACTGAAGTTTGGGTAACTCATTTACCGCTATAACTTTTAAAATACTCATTTCAGACGTCAAGTGCATTGAAGAAAAGTTGTTTATTTCGATCTCATTAACAAAATTTAAGTTAGCCATCCAAAAGTGGAAAATCAATTATGGTCAACTCCTCAACATTTACCAGAACTACTCTCACAAGCACTACGTACAAAGTCACACACTATATTCACGTGGGCTTAAGTCTCGCTGAGCGCAAGAAGCCGCTCAACAAGAATGAAAATATCGATAACTGGAATTTGATGCTGATTCCATATATGCAGTTTGTTTTGACCACTCTTGATTTTTTTTATTTTTTTATTTTTTTTTGGAAAGGCGGCTAGCAACTGAGGTGGTGCCCAAAGAATGCCGTGTCCGTACAGGTTGGGTGGAACCCGGCCCTATCCGGTACTCAGGTCTTCAAGGCACGATCTGACCATGTTGGGTCGAGAATGGCAGAGTTCGGATCATGAGGTGGTGCAGGCCAAAGTATGCCAAGTCCAACCAGGTTGGGTCGAGAATGGCAGAGTTCGGATCATAAAAGGGTGCAGGCCAAAAAAAAACATTAAAAATATATAAAAATTTAAAATTAAAAAAAATCACAAAAAATCGAAAAAATCGAGAGCCGTCAAAACAAATTGCAGATTCGGAATCAGCATCAAATTCCAGTTATAATCAATATTTTCATTCTCGCTAAGCGGCTTTGCCGCTCAGAAACAGTAGAGCGGCTCAGAGCGGCTTTGCCGCTTTGCCAACAGTAAGAAAAATCCTACCATTGGAAAATCTCAAGATTTTGGGTACTTTTGAGAGGGTTATGGCATTATATATTGCCTAAGGGTCTTAATAACCCTTACTCTAATGATGCATTTTAAGTAGTTAAAACTAGAAAAATATGTTTCACATTTGATTGAATCTTCTTATGAGATCAGAACAAAAAAATATTTAACCAAAATAGGATTAGGCAAATTTAAGCCTAATCTAACACCACAAACCCAAGGAAAGCATAACTAGTTAGACATACTGCTACCAATCATGTGTTGGCTAAGCATAGCAAATGACAAAGTAAATACTAAGTTAAGGCCTAACTAGATCCAGTTTTGTGTCAGAAGCTGAAGTTTATAAAAATAAATGTTACATTAGATGTTTAAATGTAAAGATAACCTAACTACCTAGCAATAATCTCAAAAAACTAACATTTTCTTTCCTAATCATGAGTCCAGAGTACTAGCTTTTGCACTGATTTTACAGTTTTTTATTAGCAATATCTTACCAGCAACTTGAGAAAGTTCTTTTTTAGTATTAGGTACTTCTCGTCGTTTTAAAAATCGTCTGAAAGGTGACAAAATACGTCGATACTGATCTCTTCGAAAATGATCTTCGGACACAAAATGATGCGTTTCCAATTTCACGTCCAATAACTTTTGGTTTTCATACAAAATTATCCATTCTTTATAAATGCCTGAACTTGAACTTGAACTTGAACTTGAGGGCCGACAGTGTCGGGGCCTTTGTAACGGCCTACAATTCCCTCCACAATTTTCACACAAAGAGTTCAGCGCCTGGTACCAGACTTGTCCACTAAACTACTTAGGATCTACCGATCCTTGTCACCAGCCTCCATTGGAAGGCATCACCAGGATAACCAGTGTGTCAGAACACCATCCCCCGTCACATTGGGTCATTACAGCCCATTCTACCAGACTGGCTCATTCCAGTCACTGTCTCTTACTCCAGGCACGCACAAGAAACACTTTCATAGCCTCAGTGATACTCACATTACACTCCTGATCCAATCCAGCAAGACAGCTCATACTGCAATCATCTTCAGCACATCTGGCATTCCACTCATTCTCTCCATACTGCTCAGACACCACATTCATAAAACTCTCTCTCTCTCGCTCATACTTACTACATTCCAGCACAAAATGCTCAATTGTTTCCTCTACTCCACTATTACACTGTTGACATAATCTGTTATTATTCTCATTCCATCTCCATGTACGTCTGTTCACACTCAATGACTTACATCTCAAAGCAAACAAGAGTTGACTTCCAAAACTACCATCATAGAACAGCTCAAACTTAGGTGCTTTCTTTTTCATATACCAGTTAAGTGTAGGCTTCCGCATCATGCTAAGCTTCCACTTATTCAATCCATACTCTTTTGCTCGTCTCTCAATCTCTTTCTTCCACCTCTTGCAGTCCCACTCAGGCCCTACACCTCAAACATTTATTAAACTCCAGTCATCCACAGGTCTCCCAATTCTAACATGAATAATCTTTTGCATACTGAGTTTCCTTGCATGCCCCCAACATACTTTCTCCCAATAGCTTACACTCAGATTCCATTCAAAGATTCGCCTTACCCACCTGCTATTCTGCATTCTTTCAATTCTCACCTTATAATTCAGCACAGCTTTCATCATTCTTTCTGAAAATAGGCTCTACCCTAGGTCACCTCTAATGGCTTCTATAGCTGTCCATTTTGGAGCACCCAATGCTACACGTCCTACCTTATTTTGTATCACATCCAGCTTTTCAAGATCACTTCCATTCCAAGCAAGAGCACTCATACCATACATGACACTAGGTACAGCAACATACTTCCACATTCCTCTCACACATTCGTACTTGTTTGCTCTGTATCTGGCCACACTACCTAACCGTCCACTCCACTGCATTGCTTTAGCCACTTTCTCACCTTTAGTTCTAGTACATCCATCTTCACTTATCATACAACCTAGATATTTGTATTCTTTTGTTCTACCTATTCTGATTTCTCCAATATTCCACAGTCTGTCTCTATCAGTCTCATCACTATTTATAACCATGACCTTACTTTTATCGGCACCAAAGTTCATCTTGAAATCTGTACTATATCCATTCACAATGTCAAGCATCCTTTGTAGTTCATGACCACATTCACTAACCACAACCACATCATCAGCATACAACAAACAGCTCAGTCTCTCATTACCATCTTTCAGTCCTAAACCACTCCCTCTCAGTCGAACTGCTAATTCTTCTGTATACAATCCAAACAACAGGGGGGACAGAGTACAGCCCTGTCTCACTCCTCTAACACTTCTCACTTGCCCTGTTTCCAAATTTCCTAACCTGTAAAAACCACTTGTGTTCTCATACAGACTTTGTACAATGTTCACTATTTTTCTGCTAAAACCAACTTTTCTCAAAATTTCAAACAGCCTAACCCGATCCACTCTGTCATACGCCTTTTTAATATCCAGGAATGCTAAATATACCTTCTTGTTGTCCTTCTTCATTTGCTCAATTATTTCACTCACTACAAACAGATTATCCTCCCCACGTCTATCTTGCCTAAAACCATTCTGTTCTTCTCCCAGGACTCCTAATTCTTCAACTAAATTTTTCATTCTCTCATTCAAAATACCACAAAAGATCTTACATACGGTGTCACCCAGTGCAATTGGTCTGTAATTTTTAACTTCTTTCATACTCTTATGTCCACCCTTATGCAACAGAACTACATTACACTTGTTCCAGTCATCCGGTACTCTTTCACTCTTCCATATCTCATCAAATAAACATTTCAACATACTGACTACACTCTCTCCTCCACATTTATAGAACTCATATGGTATCTTATCAGGGCCACATGCCTTTCCATTTTTCACTTTCTTCAAAAAACTTACAATCTCTTCACAAGTGATTTCGTCTTCCATTTGCAGTTGGCGTTCATCTATCAGAAAATTTATCGGTTCATCATCTGTAACATGCTCATTCATTCCACCAATGTCCTCCCAGTATTCTTCAACTGCTTTCACCATTTGCATCCTATCTTGCACACTGCAACCATTGACTACTAATTCATCAACTTGAACTTCACTACCTCTATCATTACCTTGTATAAACCTATACCAATCTTTTATTCCATCTGGAACTTTCTTTCTTAGATTTTCAACTTGGTGTCTCTCTTCTTTAACCCTAGCCTCATTGATCATTCTCTTTACTTTCTTCTGCTGGTCCTTGTACTCATTCCATACACTCTGCCATTCATCCTCAGTAATTCTGCGTCTTTCATACATTTTCCTCATACTGCGTTGTTTTTTATTTAAAGTCTTCCTTCTCATTCGTTCTTCCTTTATCTCACTCGTAAACCAATTAGCATTCCCTGTACTTTTCGTGCATTTTATTCTACCGATCTTTTGCTCTGCCACATCATACAAGGTTCTTGCAATCTCCTTATTTAGGTCATTTACATTTCCACACCTGTTCCAGTTACATCTACTCAATTCATTTCTAAATTCTTCCCAGTTTGCCATTTTAATATGCCAATTTTCTCTTACTCTGCTGGCCTTCTGCATTGACTCCTTTCCACCCCAATTATATTCTAGTACAAGCATTTTATGGTCACTATCAATATCAAAATCATCTTCATCTACAAACATTTCTCTGACACATATTCTTGCTCTACTATTCACTATCATATAATCAATTGCAGTTTTACATTCCCTGCTTTGCCATGTATGCAAGCCATTTCCTATTGTCACATTCAGGTTCTCAAGTTCATTCTCATCACAGAAATCAATCAATTTTTGTCCATTTGCGTTCACAGGCTCACCAAGTATACCAACATGGCCATTCATATCACCCATCACAATCAGAGGGCATCTGCAATGCTCTTGCACAATTCTTGTTAATATTTCATACTTTTTTACATTCTCTTGATGAGCTGAAATACCATCAGTTGTCATATAGCGTACAACCACAATAACACATTCTCTGACATGCATTCTTTCACACTTTATTACTAACAGATCTTCACTCTCAGGTTCATTTCCAACAGAAATTTCTTCTAATTTCCAATTTAGAGCATTTTTTACAATGAGGCCAACTCCACCACCTCTTTTTTGCCAATTTACACGCCCTTTTCCAATCATATAGTACTTACTTTCCTTACATTTTAAACTGACTCTATCATGCATTTGGGTCTCTACTACACCAACACAATCCAAATCTCCATTCTCAAATTCTGCTACAAGGTCATTTAACTTTCCTGCATTCCATCCACGCACATTTATACATCCAAACCTTACAACACTATTGGACAATTCACGACATTTTTCATTTTTCCTCTGACAGCTTTCCATTCATCCAGTTCCACCTTCCATTACAATATGAGTACACCCAATCCACTGGATGTATCTCCTGGAGAGTTTCATCTCACCTTCTTGAGTAAGGTGGACTCCATCTCCACGAAAACATCCACTATGGATCAGGTTATCCATATCAAGGAAGCTGGAACCCATTTCACGCTTTCTAATACTCTCAGCTTTCATACTCATAACCCTTTCATGCACTTCCCTATTCACCTCCTTTTGCACCCTTTCATACTCCTCACCACATGCAGGCCTTCCCAGCAGGCTGGTCACAGCCACTCTTACATTCTTCTTTTGCGCCCTTTCAACAACATTCATAATTGCATTCACCGTACGCTCTCTCCCACATTCAAGCAATCCATTGCCACCTCCTTGCAGTACAACCATTCCTTCATCCATTCCATCTATCACTTCCTCAGCATGCCTACAAATCTCTTTCACTCCCTTTCCTCTCATGCTCGTACATCCACTACGGTCAGTCATTCTCACAAACCTATCCACATTCTTCACCATGCTGTCACCACATATTCTAATCGTAGGTCTCACTCTCCCTTTCATACTACTCTTTTGTTCAACTTTTCCACTCACATCACTCTTTCCATCCATCTTCCTTTCATTCACGTCCACTACAGGCGCCTGCACCTCATGTGGCATATCAACAGGTTGCTCCTTCACTCTCTTCCCATTCGTACTTCTTTCATCATGCTCATTCATCCTTCTACTCTCATCTGGCACATTTGCACCACCATTCACTTCATTTATTGCATTCACACTCCTTGCACCATCATCCACTTCATTTGCACTCCTTGCACCATCATCCACTTCATTTGCACTCCCTGTACCACCACCATTTACCTCTTCATTCACTGCATTTACACCATTCTCATTCTTTCCTTCATTCAACTTCCTTTCATGCTTCAAGTCAGCCTCTAAAGCAACCATCAGAATGGTCAATCTCTCAACCTCCTCTTCCAACTTCTTTCTCTCGTCATTCAAACATTTCCAGCACGTAAACACAAGATCATTCAACTTCCTTCGACTCATCTCTCTCAAACCTTTGCATGCATCTATATCTACCCACTCTTCACAAGTCATGCACTCAATCTCTTCATCCATTCCACTTGCACCTCCCTTCCTACGACCAGTCCTATTTCTTGCCATCCTCAAACACAGACTTCTATCTCAGTACAAATTTCACAGGCAGAAGAAGTCTTCACTTACCAAATCTACTGAAAATCAAGTTATCAAACAAAAGAAACAAAAACGTTTCCTACTACTCACAGTCACTCTCTACAATGTCACACACTATACTCTATATGCAAAGAAAGCTTAACTACCAGTCAAAACACCTCAGTCAAAAATTGCAAGTCACCACACCAAAGTCCAATGCTCAGTCTCAACTCTCACGCAATAAAAAACTACTCTCACGAGTACTCCATACAAAGTCACACACTGTACTCACGTGAATATACAAACTATACCATTTTTCAGCAACTTTACTTTAATTTACCACAATATTCGTCAGAGGACCAGAAACACGTGCACACCGCTCGGAAGTCCGGAACAACCTCCTCTTGGAAATCGGTGAAATATCACGTTACTATTTTCTGAAGGATTCATACAATCACGAAAATCGCAACGCTTGGTTCTCGCGTACGACGCCATGATGAAACTGCATCAGAAATATTTCAAACTTTCATCCGGCAGCATCCAGTCGTTCGGTGATTGGTCCGACGGTGTGATGACGTCAACGATGCACATCTCCCTTTGATTTGACTGTAATTACTATACTTCTATTCATTGTACTGTGGCGTAGAGTGCGGAGGTGCACTGACGCTCCGCGTAAACGCGGCGTCAAACATTTCAAAATGTAAGGGAACAAAACTTTCCCAAAACCCCAAACTCGAACTGAGTATCTGTGAAAGTGCTTTCTACCTCATTGAATCGCAAAAGTGAAAAACAGTGATCAAGTACAATCATTTGTGACCAATTTAATCGTGCAAAAACAGTCTGGTGCTTTCTGTAAACTTTGTCTCCACTCGAAGTCTGTGTAGCGACCCTCGGTGTAGCCTCCCTCCCTGGTCAACCGCAACACCTGCTCCTCCCTCTTCCGCATATAGAACAAACGTACCACGAATACCAGCATGAAAACAAAAAAAAGGCCCGATGCACTAGCAATTTTGAATTTTGTGAAGACAAAGATAAAACACAGTGAGACATTTTTTGTTATTTCATCAGTTATTGCAAAAAAAAACTATGTTGAGTGTCTATGACGCTCAATTTTGACCTTTAATCCTCGAAATTGTGTTCAAATTACTTTACCAGTAAGTAATTCTGTCCTTTTATTGAGAACTTTTGGTGAAACAGTGACGTAAAAAGTGATTTAGAGAAAATATTTTCTGTAAAGGTTGAAGGTCGCAAAATGAGTGAATAAAATGTGAAACCCTGAAACAATAGAGCTTTATGAGGGCTCAGCTACACCAAGTCTGCGCCCGCACCCCTTCCTCCCCCCAGCCTACCCTCTCATTGTGAGAATTGCCACGCTGTAATAGTGGCTAACTTAAATCTGTGTTCACTGCTAGAACATAATTCCACAACGTAAGGCGAATTTTCAGCAATATGACGTCTTTTGGATAGCTCACCATAGCAATCTTTACATGGAAAAAAATAGTATTGGTTTCTTCAAAAGCAGACGAGCGAGAAACGCCAAGCTGGATCACCGCAAGCATCCTGCTCCCCGCCCTCCCCCCTCCCCCCCCCCCCCCGTCTCTGTCTACTCCACCTTCTCTTTTCCTCTACTCCTCCCCCTCTGTCTTACGGGCGGCTTCTCTTCGTCTGGCATTAAAAGGCGGTCTTTTTCGTTTTCAAATGCGAACAAGCAATGCAATCCCTCATTCGCAAATATTTCAATGATGGCCATCTTTCTTGTCGAAAGTTAATCACTCAATTTTCAACCTCCTCTGAATAAACAAAATTAACTTTTTTTTGGTGAAATAGTGACCCACCAGTTAACTTTGGTGAATAGTGACATAAAAAGTGAAAGAATAATTACAAATTTTTTAATTATGAAACGTTGAGAAACTGAATGATTAAATTGTGTCAACCTGCAAAGGTCTGAACGTCATTTTCGTCATTATTCACGGCCGACCAACACTCTCCCAGTTTCTCGCCTCCTTTCTCCAGCATTTAAGGGCAACTCTATCTTCTTATGTTCTGGTGATGTTTTTTAGGTGATGTTTTTATTGCAATATTTTTGGGTGTTTCAAATTCTAAATGAGAAGCTAGCCCTCACTCATGTGTAAACGATTACCCTTCTACCCAAGACGATCGTTATTCACTCCGTAACAGCTACAGAGTAAACCAAATTTTGAATTATTGTCGAGAATTTGTCCGCGACACAATCTTTTAAGGTGACTTATAGTCAGGTTTAAGTCAAAATTTTATTTAATCTTAACGTATAAGGAATAAAGGTTCTCGATACGAGCAACAAAGAACTACAACGCGAACACACGAACGACAAGCAACGCGAACACACGAACGACTAAAACATCAACGAATAAATTTATCTTGACGAACTAGAAGGTTACGCATAATTAGGAATATACATTAAAGTAAAGGAGCAGCATAAGCGACTGCTTCAAATAAATTGACGAACGGTCGCCCGGTTCGAGGAAAGGCAACAACAGACGTCGCCAGGCTCCAGGTAAGGCAACCACAGACGTCGCCAGGCTCCAGGTAAGGCAACAACAGACGTCGCCAGGCTCCAGGTAAGGCAACAACAGACGTCGCCAGGCTCCAGGTAAGGCAACAACAGACGTCGCCAGGCTCCAGGTAAGGCAACAACAGACGTCGCCAGGCTCCAGGTAAGGCAACAACAGACGTCGCCAGGCTCCAGGTAAGGCAACAACAGACGTCGCCAGGCTCCAGGTAAGGCAACAACAGACGTCGCCAGGCTCCAGGTAAGGCAACAACAGACGTCGCCAGGCTCCAGGTAAGGCAACAACAGACGTCGCCAGGCTCCAGGGAAGGCAAGAACCGACGTCGCCAGGCTACTGTTCGTGTTAAAAAGAGCGACGTTGAACGATCAAAATGGAAACCAGATAATAATTAATATACAAATAAGTATGCGACAAGGTGGCAATGAGGCAATTGTTTCACAGTATTAATAAGTTGACTACAGAGAAATTCATCATTCACCTTCAATAAAAAGACGCCGTTAGACATTGCTCGGAAGAACCGCAGTTACAGACAAGGAAGACAAGAAGGCGCGCGCTGGCTCGGTTAATACTGTAGAGGGGACAAAATATTGAACATGAGCATAATTCTTCACAACGACTGGTGTTAAGTTTCAAGTGGGTATCACAGCAGTAATAAAGCGGCAAAATAGCAAAAATTAGCGCACCTGAACTTATTAGGTCGTCCAGTGTGCTTCTCACTTTAAGGCGCGAAGTTAATTAAGAGAGGCACCGGAAGAACCGGTAAGTGCAAGAAAAGTAAGTGAAAAGGAAGGCTACGTGGGGAGGAATTCAACCCACTAGTAGAAGGCCCCTTTTCCAGGTTAAGTTAGAAGCATGCAATTTTTTTAAGGTTAATTCAACGTTAATTTAAAGGTTTCAAAGTAAATGGAAAGACCAGCTCAAAGTTTAGTAGAGACTGGCTTAAGAATTCATTAAGCACACACATTCAACCATTCATTCATTAAAATTTAAGATAAGCATAAGGAGAAGAACTTAGGTGAGCTAAGCGCCGAAAAATTGAGCCAGCACGGTTTGTCTCCACGCAACGACGTCCAGCTCCGCCTTCGTCAAGGGTAGCGTTGACCGGAAACTGCGGCTTACGACCGGTAGTAGAGCGCAATGAAGGACTGCACGGTAGCAAGTCTAAGGCAATTCTGACCTCTCAGCTCCACCGCTCTCGGACTAGCTTGCGAATAGGTCACTATAGGTTGCTACTTTATGTGATTAGCAGACGTGCACCAATTTTGTGAGGAATTCCTCACACACTCCCGCGGGCGACAAACTACTCCCGTAACCGCTCACGACACCGTTGAGCGGCGGCTCTGAGTGGTCTTTTATTTTTAAATTCAATTGTCTGGGACAAGTTTGCATTATCTGAAGATTCAGCGGTTAAATTATCATTGGTTTGCGGGGTTTTAACAGAGTCTGCAAATATTTCTAAGGGATACAACAATGATACAGCGTAATCACCCAATGATCTGTCCGGTTTCCTAAGCTGCACAGAACGAATTCTTCCGTCTGCACCAGGATATAAGCGCACAACCCTACCTAAAGACCAGAAGGGCCTAGCTTTCACAGGCGAGGCAATTAGCACAACTTCATTTAACCTAATCCTATCTTCCCAGTTAGGCTTCTAAAGAGGCAAATGTCTCTCTCTGAGGGAAAGAAGGTAATCGGAGAAGAAGGCTTCTTTAAATTTATCTAGGGCATCTTGCCTAAGCTCAAGATTTTTCAATAAAGCAGCACGAGAAGGGTTCAGCAATTCATTGCCCGCGCTAGCCATGAAAGTTAAGTTACTAGAAGTAGGAAACTTTATGAAGGAATTTGGCGTTATAACTTCATGATCAAGATCTTGACAGTCCCTGTAAGTAAGTGGCCTATTGTTCACAGCTTCTTGGACGTCAGACAAGAGGGTAAGGAGTGCGAAGTATTCCATCTTCGCCCTACCGATTACTTTGAATAAACAACGTTTGACAACTCCTACCATACGCTCCCAGGTGGCCCCAAACCATGCGCTATACAGAGGTATCTTCACATGTTTTACGTTATTTCTTACCAAGTGTTCACTGAACACGCTGTCCGTGGAAGAACGGGTCAAAAATTCGGCACCCTGAGTAAACGAAGGAGCGTTGTCGCTGTAAATTACACTAGGAATACCGTACCTATTTGAAAATCTAACGAAAGCTGCGAGGAAAGCATCCGTGCTCATGTCCTGCAGCAGTTCTAAATGCACTATGCGCACACTTAAGCAGGTAAAAAGCAAGATGTACATTTTAATCAATTTCTCCCCCAACTTTACATGAAACGCACCCGTGAAATCTATTCCAACAGTTTGGAATGGCCTAACAAAGTTCACACGATCTCTGGGGAGGTCCGTAGGCTTTGGGTACTTAAACGCATGGGCGTTAATTTTTTTGCATGTGACGCATTGGCTTAACAGTTGTTTTATCAAGGGTCGAGGTTTTGGCAACCAGAATCCCAAATTACGCAAGGAATTCAGAGTAGACCCCAAACCCATATGACAACATTTTGCATGGCAGTTTAAGATTATCAACCGAGTGAAATAGCTGTCTCTGGAAAGCAAAACTGGGTTAGCAACCTCGAAAGCAATGTGCTTACACTTGCTTAATCTACCACGTGATCGCATGATTCCCTTATCATCGAGAAACAAATTTAGGTTTCTTACCAGTGGCGGCACTTCTGAAGTTTTACTCCCGCCTGAAAGGAAATCAAATTCAGTGGGAAAAAACTTTCGTTGTTCAAACCGAGCCCAGTACACTTTTGCAGCGTTTGAGCATTGTAAAGCAGTAAAACTCTTTCGTTGCAAATAATAGAACACAGCAAAAATTCTAGCAGTAACCCCGATTAGTTTATCAAGGCTCGAGTATTTATCAACCGAAAAAATAGGAAGAGGCTCGGGTACCTCATCGTTTACCGTTAGGCACGTAATTAAGGCGCGGTTAGGTTGTGAAATGCAACCCAATGATTCAATAGGCCACTGCACGGGTGACCGTAAGAAATGGGGACCATGCGTCCACAATTCAAATTTGCTTTGTAGCTCTTTAACAGTTATACCTCGAGTAACCAGGTCAGCAGGGTTCTCTTGAGTAGGCACGAATTTAAATGAACAAGTCAAGTCAAAATCTGATTTCAGCTGCTCAACAAATTGAAGGATATCTTTAACGCGGTTGTCTGCGAAAACGTTTCCCGACTTTACTCTTTTATTTAAGACCCAAGACAAGGCTATTTGGGAATCCGTAGCAATAGTTAGTTCTACAATTTTTACTCTATCCAACGATTTAAGGAGGTTAAAAGAACATTTTAAAGCCAAGTAAATAGCTAGTAACTTAAGTGTTGGCAAGCTTTTTGATTTTAGAGGAGCGACTTTGGATTTGCTAAAAAGTAAGGAAGGAAGGTTGGACTCTTCAGACATCGCATAAACAGAAAAACCGTAGTTCGTCTTTGAAGCGTCGGTAAAAATAATAAGGGAAATTTTACTTCCAGAAGAAAATACTTTACGCTCAAACTTCAAATCTCCTAATTTATTTAATTCTCCCTGTAACGAGTGCCAGGTTCTTCGCAATTTTTCAGGTAACGCATCATCCCAGTCTAATTTTTCCTGCCATATCTCTCTGAGAAGCACCTTTCCCTTAACCAACACCGGTGCTGCAAGTCCTAGCGGATCAAAACAACGCGCCAGCTTTGATAAAACCAACCTTTTTGTTGCCACTAATTCTCCTGCCTCTGCTGGAACATGTAAACTCATCTGATCAGAATTTCTGTCATACTGGTACCCCAAGATTTTCTCAAAAGACTCATCGTGAGCCACCCCTACCTCTTCACTACGAAAAACTTCTTGCAACGCCTTACTGTTGCTGGACCAGGACCGCAAATCGAAGCCGGCGTCTGCCATACGCGACCTCGCTGTCCTGAAAACATCAGTTAATTCGTTTACATTATTGCCTGTCAGATAAACATTGTCCACATACATCATGTTTTTTAGGAAATAGCTGCAAACATCAGCGGGATACTTAGAAACGTGCTTTTGTACCACGTAGTTCAGGATAAACGGACTTGCAATAAAACCGAATACGATAGATGTGCATCGGTAAACTACCAAAGCATCGTCCTTCATCCACAAAATACAAAATCTATTACGATCACACTCATCCGACAGCTTTATTTGCAGGAACGCCTTTCTAATATCTCCCATGACCAAGATATCGTCATGTCTCAAACCAAGCAAAATATTGAACAAATTGCCCATTAAATCCACGCCAGGATACGCCGCCTCGTTCAAAGACGGATGCTTACCCACTTTAATGCTGCAGTTCAGCACAGGCCTAATTTTCGTGGTACACGTAGGGTCTGATCTAACCACCTCTCTGTGAGGCAAATAAATCCTACGTTGAGGAGAGCACAAAGGAACCTCTTCCAGGATTCCTTCCTCTAGCTGCTGCTTGAAGACAGAATCATACGCATCGTACATGCCCTTCTTGTGGAGCCGGTCTACAACTTTACCCAAAACAGCACGGGCCACAGGAAAATTGTCATTCACGTCTTTCAAGTTGTCATTCCATACTAGCTTAACGTGGTATTTCCCATCTTCAAATTTTATGCCAGAATCAAATTCTTTAATTTTCTCTTGGTCAGAACCACAAAATTCAGTCTCTGATATACCAATAGATTCCAATTTAAAGATGCTGTCCAAGTTAGCTTCGACTTCAGGCTCAGAAAGCACACCACAGACTGGATCTAGGTTAGCAGCTCTGGGTTCCAACACAAAATTTATAGTTGACTCAAAATTATACTTGGCATCGCGTAAATTGTTATACATTTCGGTAGCCTGCTTACGATCAAAAAAATGCTCTACATTCCCAAATGGAATCAGCATACCACACCATGAAAAGGCTGAGCCTTTCAAGCACTGGATCATTTTGAAATCGGTTAGGTACTGCATCAAATCTACACCCAAAATTCCTTCTAACACAACCTCATCACTATGATTCTGGAAGGATGAATCTGCTATCTTGCCACACTTAGCAACGTTTGTAATAGCTTTCTGCAAGCAATTGACAGAAAAGGACATCTGGAAATTTTGATCAATTAGTACCGGTGCCAGAACTGGCTTTGTACCGTCCAGTAGATTCACGTTCAAACTCAGCTCAGCAAATTCTCTCACACCCTTCTCCAAAATTGAATTCACCGCAAACTTTGAGAGCCTTAGATCACCCGTAAACCCAATGCGTTCCAACATCCTTGCAGAGACATATGAACGTTGTGAGCCGCTGTCTAGCAAAAATCTTACCTCAGCCACTGCAGCACCACGACTAACCGGCAACGTAATGGTGGGTAATATGTAGCCAGAGCGAATATCCGATACAGAGTTGAGGCAGGTATTGGTGTTCACACTAGGACAAGCAACTCTAGCATCGGTGCACATAGCAGCCACATGAGATTTCTGTCGACAGAATTTACATTCATAATCTAACCTGGCCGAGCAATTGCTGGCAGTATGTTTAGCGCTGGTACAGTTACAACAGAGGTTTAACTCCAAACAACGTTCTCTTCTGCTGGCATAATTAGGGTAAACGGAACAATTCGTCATACTATGTCCCTGACTCAAGCAAAATTTACAAACTCTTCGTTCAGGAGCTGTTATAGTAGAATTAGCAAACACAGGAGACTCAAACCGCTTTACCGAACTAGGCTTAGAAATGGAAGGCTTAGCTGTATTTTTAGAGGCTTCGACATTCACACGGAGATCCAAAGTCGCAATGACTTCAACATAGTTCTCGAAAATTTCAGAAAGGGACGGATAATTGTTGTTTATTCTGCGGGCCAACTCTTGTTTAAATATCATGGGCAGCTTAGAAAAGACGATGTGCCCGAACATCTTACAACTAGTTTTCTCGCCTAAAATATCGTACTCATAAATTCTAAGGTCAGCTATCAAGCTTCTCACTTCACTCAGGTACACTCTAGTTTCAACAAACTCTTTGTCATAATCACATTTTAGGTTGACGAGCTTCATGCAAAATTTGTACACCAATTCCTCCTTATTAAGAAATTCATGCTCTAACAAGTTCAAAGCCACACTATAATTCTTATCATTTACCAGTAAATGTTCCACCAACTTAGCAGCATATCCAGCGAGGTAACTCTTCAAGTAAGTGAATTTTGCAGACTCAGAGAGCTCAGCTCTCCTACCCACAGCATTATTAAATGAGACCATGAAGCTATGGTATTTCAAGCAATCTTGAGAATCCCCCCTGAAAGTTTCCAACTTTATCGGAGGAAGCTTTACATCTTTCACGGCGTTGATTTTATCATTAGCGGAAGCACTAGGCCCACCATTCTGCGAGAAATCCACCAAAGCCATCTCTACTTCGAGAGTATAGGCTAACTGAGCGTCTACTTCTGCATTAATAGACTCTGCTGAATGTTTAAGTTCTATCATTTGAGCCGTCAGTGCCTCGTCACATTCACCCACCTGAAGCAAATTTCTCCGAATGAGGTCACAATGTACATTAAGCTCAGAAGTAGCGCCTCTCTCACTTGCCTCGGAAGCCTTCTTGATAGCAAGAGTGATCTTACGTTTAAAGATCCCTCTCTTCTGAGCGATAGAAGCATCCATCCTTGGCAAGCTCGGATTCCGTAACTCAGAAACCTGCGGAAAGACTGAGGATTGCGCACGGGAAAGCAAGCGAAGAATCCGGAAATAACAGGAAGAAAATTCGTAAATCAGTGAACAAATTTTGAAAGATAAATTAGGGCGAACAACCTGCAACGTAAAAGAACAGCTAATAAGTTCAGTATTAAATTGTGTCGAGAATTTGTCCGCGACACAATCTTTTAAGGTGACTTATAGTCAGGTTTAAGTCAAAATTTTATTTAATCTTAACGTATAAGGAATAAAGGTTCTCGATACGAGCAACAAAGAACTACAACGCGAACACACGAACGACAAGCAACGCGAACACACGAACGACTAAAACATCAACGAATAAATTTATCTTGACGAACTAGAAGGTTACGCATAATTAGGAATATACATTAAAGTTAAGGAGCAGCATAAGCGACTGCTTCAAATAAATTGACGAACGGTCGCCCGGTTCGAGGAAAGGCAACAACAGACGTCGCCAGGCTCCAGGTAAGGCAACCACAGACGTCGCCAGGCTCCAGGTAAGGCAACAACAGACGTCGCCAGGCTCCAGGTAAGGCAACAACAGACGTCGCCAGGCTCCAGGTAAGGCAACAACAGACGTCGCCAGGCTCCAGGTAAGGCAACAACAGACGTCGCCAGGCTCCAGGTAAGGCAACAACAGACGTCGCCAGGCTCCAGGTAAGGCAACAACAGACGTCGCCAGGCTCCAGGTAAGGCAACAACAGACGTCGCCAGGCTCCAGGTAAGGCAACAACAGACGTCGCCAGGCTCCAGGTAAGGCAACAACAGACGTCGCCAGGCTCCAGGGAAGGCAAGAACCGACGTCGCCAGGCTACTGTTCGTGTTAAAAAGAGCGACGTTGAACGATCAAAATGGAAACCAGATAATAATTAATATACAAATAAGTATGCGACAAGGTGGCAATGAGGCAATTGTTTCACAGTATTAATAAGTTGACTACAGAGAAATTCATCATTCACCTTCAATAAAAAGACGCCGTTAGACATTGCTCGGAAGAACCGCAGTTACAGACAAGGAAGACAAGAAGGCGCGCGCTGGCTCGGTTAATACTGTAGAGGGGACAAAATATTGAACATGAGCATAATTCTTCACAACGACTGGTGTTAAGTTTCAAGTGGGTATCACAGCAGTAATAAAGCGGCAAAATAGCAAAAATTAGCGCACCTGAACTTATTAGGTCGTCCAGTGTGCTTCTCACTTTAAGGCGCGAAGTTAATTAAGAGAGGCACCGGAAGAACCGGTAAGTGCAAGAAAAGTAAGTGAAAAGGAAGGCTACGTGGGGAGGAATTCAACCCACTAGTAGAAGGCCCCTTTTCCAGGTTAAGTTAGAAGCATGCAATTTTTTTAAGGTTAATTCAACGTTAATTTAAAGGTTTCAAAGTAAATGGAAAGACCAGCTCAAAGTTTAGTAGAGACTGGCTTAAGAATTCATTAAGCACACACATTCAACCATTCATTCATTAAAATTTAAGATAAGCATAAGGAGAAGAACTTAGGTGAGCTAAGCGCCGAAAAATTGAGCCAGCACGGTTTGTCTCCACGCAACGACGTCCAGCTCCGCCTTCGTCAAGGGTAGCGTTGACCGGAAACTGCGGCTTACGACCGGTAGTAGAGCGCAATGAAGGACTGCACGGTAGCAAGTCTAAGGCAATTCTGACCTCTCAGCTCCACCGCTCTCGGACTAGCTTGCGAATAGGTCACTATAGGTTGCTACTTTATGTGATTAGCAGACGTGCACCAATTTTGTGAGGAATTCCTCACATTATCTTCACCTTTATTCACTCATCCAATACAACTTCACAATGTCTCATTACGAAACTCGCTCAGCTACTCGGAAAGCAGCTCTATCTGGAGAAATCACATCCCTCACAACAGCGCCGCATGAAAACTCAAACCCCAAAAAGCGGAATATATCTGAACCGTTCAGAAAACGAAAGCAAAATCCACCAAAATTCTCGCGTGTAAAATCGCTCGTTCAAAAGCCTAAGCCGCTCACAATGACTACGAAAACTCCGACAGAGAAACGGTATGACGTCGACGAAAGCACCGCAATTCCCAAAACATCACCAGTGCCGACCGACAGAGAATCGATGGAGAGGTGCCCGACAGAGAATCTAGCAGCAGAGTCGCCCGTCTTTGACGAAAATCTCCCAAGCGCTGCTTGTACCTCATCACTGGCGCCATCTGCCACAGCACCACCGCTAGCTCCTTCGTCTCGCCCCAACGATTGCGTCATGGCGGCATCTCCCCTGTCCTGCGTCACTGAGAAAGCTCAAAATTGTTCACCAACGACGACGACACCGACATCAACGTTGGAACGCGATAAAATTTTCGATGTGAGGAACCATTCAGAGACTAAAATGGGTAATTTTAATTATAATTTTAATGATAAATTGTGTGCAGGCCTTTCAGGCGGTGGAGTTAGGTTTGAAAATGCATGCGCGGCAGCTGACACTGGCAGTAAAGTACCTCAGAGCGTAAACTGCGAGGATAACTTAAAATTTTCAGCGGAAAACAATACAAACAGACCTGCTAAAGCTTTTGATGGGTACTTACATCCTCTCCAAATGACCAGCTCCCAAACTATTCACGAAATAAATAACATGCTGTCTCTTACAGCTGCATTTCTCAATAAAGCTTTGAGACAAAATTGTCCCCCAAGCCCAGCGTCGATTTTTTCCACTGTATCGAATATTCAAATGATTACAGAACAGCTTTTTGCTTTAAATTATTGTATCAGCGCTCATGATTTTACGCCGGTGGTAGCTGCGAGTAACCATCATTATGCGAAATCCCCTCTGGAAACTTTTCTCGTTGGAGACAATAGTCTCACAAAAATCAACAGAGATGACATTGATAGCGCATGCAGGATTCAGACCATAACTTCGGAACGTCTTAAGGATCTTTATGATGAGATTGAACGCGCACCTCCTTTCAGGAACTATATAATTATTTTCAAAGGCTTGAGCCTCTCGTCCAATAATCTCAAGAAGTTAAAAAATTTGATCATGACAAAGAATCTTTTTTCTTGTATTTATGTGGTGAGCGCCTGCAGTGGGCAGCAATTGTACACGGCATCGAGCCTGTGCAGAAAAATTGGTCTTAAACTGATTCCGCTGCGAGCAAATGTAAAAACCGGTCCTGTTAATGAAGCTTACAACAATGTCCGCACTTGGCCCGTTACGCGAGAAGACACGCATAATTTTCTTCAACAAATTGCTCTAAAATCACCTTTGAGACTAACTTCACATTTTATCTCCTGTGTCAGAAACTCCCATGATCTGAATGAAGAAATTGAATACTCTAATGATTATGCAAAACAGCAAAATGAGTTGAATGATTGTTCTAAGTTGACCGCCTATCCACGTGAAACCTCCAGCAGCATAAACCGATGTTTGCCTTCATATAACAAACCCTCTCCTCCCCTCTCCTCCCGATGTTTGCCCTCATATAACAAGCACTCTCCGGCATCCGCCACAAACAATTGCGGAGTGCCTACAAAAAATAGGTTTTCATTGCTGTCCAATGCTGATGAAGAGGATGAAAAGCCCCTCTCAGACACGAGTATAAATCAATATCCAATCACATACTCGGAAGCAGTGAAATCAACAGGAAGAGAGAAATCGCTGCAAAATTGCAGTCGACAATCGATGGAAAATCCACTACCAAACTGTGTGCACAATCATCACCAGAAAAATATAGTTGACACGAGCATTTCTCAGTTCTCTGCCAATCCCCATACAAGAAATCACCACAGAACGGGAATTCAGAGCCAGAAAAACGTAAATTCCCCGCACCTCTCAGAACCTCTTAATGATTTAAAAAGTGCGAAAAAAACGTCTCCAGCCGCATTTGTGAACGCATGAATTCCACAATGGATGAATTGAAACGATCATGGAACATAAAACTGATTCCCACCAAAGCCGATGGACACTGCCTCCTTCACGCAGTAGCTCATCTACTTACAAAACAACCAGCATCAAAATGGAATTACAATTCCCTAAAGGCTGCAATCAAAACAGAGAGTAAAGCAAACAACAGCACATATGCTAAGTTTTTTGACAAAAACAGTGGCGACATGCAAAACCTCATAGATAATTACATTGACGAAAAACATTTTGACCAAGCTGCTGTAGACCTTATACCACTAATCATTTCAAATGTGACAGGCCAAAAACTTCTCGACCTGGATGAACAGGATCATTGTGTTTGGAAAATATCAGTCGTTCCCAATTCAGAATTATCAAATAATAACCCTCCACTACTGCTCCATCGTAAAAACGATCACTACAGTGCTCTTGTCACACAAGGCAAAAATCAGACCGGGGTTACCTCATCTTGACAGAGTGCCGCTGCCCAGCCAAATAGTAGACTTTCTTACATAGCAGATGCTGGGCCAAACACCCTGGGCAACTTAGACAAAATCGATGAATCCCCTGAACGATCCCATCGAGATAGTAACTTCACTACCTTTAAAAAGAGTGCTAATATAGGTAAAATCAACATCAAGCATGTAAATGCTCAAAGCCTGAATGGTAAATTGGATGAAATCAGAGTAATGTTGGTCACTGAAAAAATTGACATTTTGTGTGTCTCAGAAACATGGTTTGATTCACGAACCCAAAGTTCATTTTTTAACATTCCTGATTACGTGTTGTACCGCTACGATGGCGCTAAAACCAGCAGAGGCAGTGGATCTTGTATTTTTGTGAAAGAAATTTACTCAACATCTTCACTACTAGCTAATAAAGTTTGCGAAGGCATTGAAATGGTTTGGTTAGAAGTGCAAATAAATAAACACAAATCAATAATCATTGGCAGCCTTTACCGGCACCCATCGTCTCCCCTAAATCTAACACTAGATTTCATTGAGGAAACCTTCAAAGAAATCCTTCAGGCAAAAAAATCATTCTTTGCTTTCGGAGATTTCAATGTTGACCTAACGGACAAAAATAATCAGCTAAGCAAACTATTGTATAAACTAAGCTTATCACAAATGGCCAAAGAACCGACTCGCATCACTAAAGTCTCTGCAACTCTCCTCGATCTAGCAATCACAAATAATCCCACCGCAATACTTGGTACAGTAATATCTCCTTCTATTTCCGATCATCACTCTATAGAATGTGAAATTAATATTGCGAAGGAAAGACATAAATACCGCTTAATGACCTATCGCTCGAAAAGGCACTATTCGGCAGAACTATTCCAAGAAAAACTACTCGATAGGTCTACCGAATTCCAGAAAATGATGCAATCTGACGATGTTGACATACAAGTGTCAATCTTCAACGAGAACTTCACAGCAGCTCTCGACGAATGTGCACCTTACGTCACCAAAAAAACCAAGCCAAAACGGACTGTTTGGATTACTGACGAAGTTAAAGAGATGAGCAGGATAAAGAAAGCTACCTTGCGAGAGTACAAAAACAATAGATCAAACAGTACCTTATACAAGAGATATAAAGAACATGAAAAAATTCTTCGAAAGAAAATCACTGAAGCGAAACAAACTCACTTCCACCAGGCACTGATAACGGCTAAAAATAACCCGAAGCGAACTTGGGAAATCATTAGTGAGGTAGCCCCATATAGAAATTTAGATCGCATAAGTAATTTTGAAAATCCCTTGGCAACAGCCACGGATTTCAACACATTCTTTACAAAAGTAGGGGCTCAAGTTTTCAGTGAGGTGTGTACCAATCCAGATGAAATGACAATTGAAAATTCATGCCCCACTGCACCCTCGAGGACTGATGTCAAGTGGAGACCACGCCCTGTCGATTTACCGGAGTTACGAAACATCTTATACTCACTAAAAAACACAAAGGCAGTTGGACATGATGGTATCAGTCTTCAATATATCAAAGACAGTTTTCCTGTTACAGCACCATGGATTCGTCTGATAATTAATACATCAATAGTAACCAACACATTTCCAAACCAATGGAAACACTCCATTATTAGACCGTTGCACAAAAGTGGTGACTTAAATACAGCATCAAACTACAGGCCCATCAGTCTTTTGCCTGTCATGTCCAAACTATTGGAGAAAGTGGTGACAAATCAACTGTCATTTCACCTGGACGAGTCAAATTTACTCCACCAAAATCAATATGCCTATAGAAGAAATACTAGCACTCAAGACGCTCTGCTCAATATATCTGAAAAAATATACAGTGACATTGATCAAAAGAATGTAACACTCTTGCTGCTACTCGATCTCTCTAAGGCGTTCGATAGCGTCCAACATGAAAGACTTCTACGTAAAATACTGAACTTGGGAATAGACACGCAATGGTTTGAAAGTTACTTGTCAAATCGATCTCATGCAGTCCGCATAGAAAACAAATTGTCCCCATTCATTCAAAACAATTTTGGTGTTCCCCAAGGATCCATTCTTGGTCCACTACTGTTTTTTATTTTCATTAATGATTTTCCTCCAATGCCTTCTAACACACGGATCTCAATGTATGCAGATGATGTTCAAATTGCAATAACAAGTTCTGTATCGGAAATACCACAGACGCAAATTAAAGCCGAAACTTTACTGACTAGCCTGAAATCATGGTACGACCGAAATGGTCTGAAATTAAATGCTAATAAAACACAATGCATTATTTTTGGATCCAAAGATGCAATTAAAAAAACTTCAGATCTTACTCTTGCAGTTGGAAATGATACAATTAATGCATCAGAAAAAGTTAAAAATCTGGGTATCTGGTTCGATAGAAATATGTCCTTCAAATCTCACGTTGAGACTACTTGCAACAAAATCTACGGAACTTTAATGTTTTTTCATCGTATAAAAAGTATGCTAGACGAAAAATCCAGATTATTAGCCATTCAATCCCTTGTGTTATCGCGCATTGACTACTGCAGCCTAGTATGGGGAGACTTACCTCAATACCTTAAAAGGGACTTACAAAAATGCATGAATTTTGCAGCCAAGGTGGTATGCAACGGAAATTTCAAAAGAAGTGATCACGTAACCCCTCTCCTCAATAAACTCGGCTGGATCCCTATCCAAGAAAGGCTCCTCATGCAGAAGGCCCAATACGTATTCTCCTCGTTATATCTTCCTCAGAGCAATGCTGAGATAGTGCGTTTCCATCCACCCACTGTAACCAATCAAAAACCGAACAGGAACAATAATGTCTTAGTCAACTATCGTTCATCTCACTTAGGGCAGAAGGCTCTGTCCATATCAGGCGCCTTACTGTGGAACAAACTTCCCCTGAGTATTAAAGTCCCTCAAAGACCGAGAGAATTTAAAGCCAAAATAACTCGTCATCTTGTGTCTCAATAATAATCCTTAATTACAGAACATACTGAACGAGTACTGACGAATCTCATTTACCTGGTATCTCCATTGCTGAACAATATCCCTCGCTCATTGTTTTATAATTCAAGACATCACACAACAGTTTTGAAGTATGCGTAGGTATTATGATTTGACCGCCTATATGTTGTCATTTGCAAACATGCTTACTTGTATATGTGTGTACGTATATAGGTGTATGTGCGCATATGGGTGTGTATATGTGCACGTACAACTGTGTGCACTAGAGTAGATCAACCAGTCGAAGGTGCATTTTATGTCATTCCTCTCCGTTTCTGTGTAAGCATTAAACTAGACCGACATGGTACCTATGTGTGTGTGTGTTGATCAATTGCAGACATTCTGCACCATATTAAAAAAAATAATGTGTTTTTTTTCTAATATGAAATTGTAAAGCATCCATGTAAAAAAAATAAATTCGTTGTGTGATCATCCATTTATACTGCAGTAATTTACTTATTCGGCTTTTAGTTATATGCTTATAATAATGTGATACCTATGTTTGTTTATCAACTGCCGACAATTTGCGCCATATTTCAAAGATAATGTGATTTTTTTTTCTAATATGAAACCTTTATAGGACATTAATGTTTTCTTTCTTATTCACGTCCCACAATCGTTTTCATGTTTCCGACTTAAGTGGACTGTTTTGTGCCACTATTTTTAGTACGAAATTTTATAAAATTCATGCTATAATAAAAGATATTTTCTCCGTTTCCCTCGATTGGAATTCTGGTTTATACGAACTAGTTTACGCTGATATTTGCGCACATGCTTACTTGTGTATATGTGTATACGTGTCCACGCTATGCGTATGACACTCTGTAGAATGCGTATATGTATTGCCTCGATGCATAGAAATGCATTTGTGTTTGCTTACGAGTTTGGTGTAAGTATGTGCGGGGGTATATGTGTGCATGTGTATGTGTATATATTTACATGTATACGTGCACATATGTGTATACTAGACTGACAACTAGCATTTTACCAGAGATAATGGCCTTTTTTCTGTGCACTCTCAACTTGTAACATTACCTAACTCGTCATCTCTTTAGTATTGTGAAGCATTCATGTAAAAACTATACTTTTGTTGAGCGATCATCCATTTATATTTAAATAAAATGCTTGTTAACTAATGACCGTTATGTTAAAATTGTTGAATCAGTAATACAAAACTTATAATCTTCTTGGTCCTCATTCTTATATGTATATATGTATTTGTGTGTGTGTGTATGTGTGTGTGTGTGAGTGTGTGTATGGATATGCACACACATGCATACGTATATGTACATATGTGTGCATATGGATATATATTTATATATATATTTTTTTCATGCTTCCTTAAAACGACACTTGTGAACATTGACCGAAACAAGCGATTTCATATATTATTTCCTGGCGTCAAGAATTGCGAAGTTTTATGTCATGTACATGTAAACTGTCAAAAGTGTTTTCACCCCATAATGAAAATGCATCGTCCATGAAATTGTGTTATCTCTTATAATTATCATTACATGTATTATCAAATGTAGATTAAGCTAGATTAGGAGTTCATTGCCCTCAATCATTTCTTTTCGACTAGTGACACGAGTTTTTCAATACTCGTGTGTGTGTATCATCTAAGTATATTAATTTCAAGATATTTAAAAACCAATGATTGTAATATTGTACAATCTCTATTGGAAATAAACTGTTTTTCTTTTTTCTTTTTTCTTTCTTTCATTTTACACTAGCGGTGTGGAGCGGCGGTGTGGAGCGACAGGGAACTTGCAATAGCTCCGCCCACGAGATGATTGAGCGTCAGTGCGCACCAACTTGCTTTTACATTGCCGCTCAATACAACGCTCCTTCCCGAGAGACAGCAATCGTCACGCAGGGCTCTCCCTCCGTTTTTTCCACCCAGATCTTTTTTTTCGATTCTTCCTGGGTTGCTAGGTTAATTTTTTATGTATTGCTAAATATATGTGTTTTTTCAAGTCAGACAGTGAATTCATTATTCCCTGAAGTTTATTTAATGACGCAGTTAAGAATTATTGTTTCAACACCGTGTGCAAATGAATATCTGATTCAAAACCACGCCTATCGAATGGTGTAGAACGTGTTCAATATGTTTCTCGACCTCTTTGAAAACGCGTAACGAACGAGTATCTACGAACTTGCAAGCCCGGCCAAGCCATGGATAGCCGGCGCTCCACTTGCGTTGCTTTGATTAGCTTGGCACGTTGCAGTGAGGTGACGCGCATTTTGATCGTAAAACTGGTCGTGCATTCCTTTAAATGAATATCTAAAAATTAATTATTTTTAACATCCAAATTCTCATATTTTTGCCGCACAAGTATTCAAAATGGCTAGCACTCCAAAAACGATCTCTAAAAAGAGGTATACGCAGTCTTTCAAAGAAGAATGGTTAATGGAAAGAATGAAAAAACTGTCACAGTTGGAAACCTAAGCCGAAATTGGTAAGAGATGTCGTCATCATCATCATCAACAGAGTATGTCACCAGCGTAATCTTGCATAACAGAAAAGACGTCTTAATGTTGAAATTTGAGCTGCAGAAGAGAATTAGGAGAGACAGGAATAAAATCGGCATTAAAATCATTGTTTCTACTCACGTATGTTAACTTTTACTTTTTTCTTGCTAAAACTACACTACTACGTTTCTTTATTAACGAATCTCGATTTTTTCATGTTCAATCTACGTTTATCTGAATCGTTTTTAAAAACTGTTTATCTTTATCTTCTGCATGTTAAAACTTTGAGTTAATATTCAAAGTTGAAAGCTAATTACTGGAAGATGTGTTAAAAATATTAATGTTGTAAGTAACTGATGGAAAACTAGGCCTGCCGCACATTTTTATCATCGCTTAATTTTGAACAACACATGTATTTATTCTTCAAGAACTTCTGCGTTTCGCCTCCTTTGCCGAAGAAAATTGGAAAAAATATCTGAATTCACAAATGAATATATAAAAATAATTATCAAATAATTAAAGTGAATGAGGGGAGACTGTTCATTGTTCATATTATTATCACTGGCAGCCCTGGTTTACTGGCAGTGCACACCGCAAATATTTAGCATGCAGAATGTTGCCGCTCCTTACCGTGAGCGTGGCAATAAGGGTCATTTTGCTCTGCTGTGGGCGGAGCTTATTTGTCTGGCGGGATGGAGCGACGGTGTGGAGCGCGAAGATACCGTTAGTGTAAAAGGGCCTTAAAAGGGCCTTAAGCAAAACCAATGACACCTGTAACTCGGATGAATCGTAAAGAACGGACTAACTAACTAATGAAAGAACACGCAGAAAATGTTGAGAAGGGTATTTAGAACAATACCCTTCGACTCTTAATTGCTTCAGAATGCTGCGTTTTAAACGGTTCAATAGATGCATGATCGGTGCTAGCAGCCTCACCATAGATATTCAAATTTCTCAAGTTGAATCTCTTCTTAAACTTCTGAAACCATCCTCTACTTGCTGTAAAAGGTGAAGTTGTGCTGCTTTCGCCACTTGTAGCTATCACGGCGGCGTGTAACGAATTTGCCTTCGTCTGAATTAAGGGCAGTTTACACTGGTCTACATTTTGCTGCAGGCTCACGTGTAGACGCCTCGTGTGGAGCTTCACAAGAGACATGTGCGTTTAGATTAGAAACCATTGGAGCGAGCCATGGAGCGCGCGCTGCTCAACAGGGCTGCCACTCTAGATATTATATAGCTAGATCTAGATGTTTTTGCTGATGCCTAGATGTAAAATTTCGAACCTAGATATTAGCTATAAAATCTATATAGTTTTTTCAGCGTGCTAGAAATTTTCTAGCTAGAATTACATTTAAGCTATGTATATGATAGATTACTGTAAATTCGAATTAGGAATTTACCATAATGGTTGGTTACTACTTCATTCTTATTATATTTGTTAATTCACTGAAGCAAATATTCTGAATAGTGCGGCAACCAAATTCTGATCATGTTATGTTCAGATTATGAACGACACCAAGACGGCAATTTCACGGTTCATAAGCTAAAGCACACTATCTCCAATTGCAAAACTAGAGATGATATCAAAAAATCATGAAATAAAATGCACATACATTATCAAGAATGTATTGTGGCCTCATTTTGACGAAAGACTGACCAATGATATTGGTGACAATGATTTCAGTTTATTATTGGATGGAACCAATGATATTTCTATCATGAAACTACTTGGTGTGTCAGTTATATACTAAAGCAATGAATCTAATAAAGTAGAATCAACTTACTTAGTAATTGCAAAATTATTGAAAGTGATGAAGATAGCGGTGTGAAAGCCTTAAAACAATTGTTGATAAGTAGGAATCTGAGCATTGATAATTGCAATGCAATAGAGACTGACCTTTCTACTCGCAACACGGGTGGAATTGAAGAATATTTGAATACCAAGCTTTATTAGGGTAAATATCAGGATACTAGATAATTCATATAAAGATAAATTGCCTAATATAAAGCAATTTATGATATAAATATCCTTATATGCTATTGTTCAACTAATTTATTATAGTAGAAAATTAATTCATTTCTAGATATATTTTTGGATGTTTTATTTTTAAATCTAGATGTTTCTCGATATTTCTCGAGGTCACACTAGATTTTTTGGTCAAACAAAAGTGGCAGCCATGCAGCACAAAACCAGTCAGTGTGGCCTGCTGCTTTGAAATATGGATTGCTGAAGACGAGCTTGTGTGAATATTGTTGCTGCATCGTAGCTACGTAATCTCTTTTTTTATTTGCATGAGTGAAATGTTACTATATTCGTTCATTTTCATTAAAATAAAATGGAAAGCAGCCTCCTCATATTCGCAGCTTTTAGTCTGCCAAAGGCATTGATGGGCTTAGAACATTTCAATTAGAAGCAGTGTAGTTTCTCGCGGCAGTGTTGAGTCAGCCATTACGGGTGAGCGAAAGGCGCTACCTCACTTGATGACTACCAATCGCACACTGACCGGTCTAGAGCTGCGCCTCGCAAGGCTCGCACACGTGTAGCCGCTCCACGGATTCGAGCAAAGCGAATCGGGAACTTCGGGCTCACACACACAAATATGAGACTCAGTGGTGAGCTTCGTCTACACGAGTCGCGCCTCACAGCCGAAATGTCCCCTAGTGTAAACACCCCTTCAAACTGGTACTGAGAGACACACCTTTTTGTCGTTGCTCCGTGATCCACACATACATTAGATTTTCAAATTTATGAATCATGGGCTTTCTCATATGAATATTTTTGTCTGCCATCCATGTTGAAATGTTCTTTGCACACATCTTTATACGCTCTTCATTTTTCTTTATAGCCCTTACAGTGCATTCATTCATGTTAAACTGCTTTGAAATATCAATCACTCTCTTTCCTTCACTGAATTCCTTCAACACAGCTAGGGTAATTCATCAAATATCGAACTGAACTGATTATCGAACAACTTTGAAAATATGCGCGTAATAAATTTCGTAAGTATCCAAACTTGCATAGTGCCGGTGATCTTACATCCAAAACTCCTATTTTAGTGATAAGAACTCATTTCTTTGAGCTGCAAACTGCTACCAGCTGTTACGAACACATTTTCTGTACGACCCTTACAAAATGGTCATATTTTTTCACTTGAAAAATTTTACGCACCTCGGGAAAATTGCGACGGTTTAACTGTTGTTGTGCCAACGTCAACCTCCCGTCATAACTAGAGAGTAGTGTTGCCAAATGATGTTCTGTTGCTGTATTTTTTTCTTTCTCGATGAAAACATGATAATTATTCCATGTTCGACATTCAGTTCCTATTTCATGTCAGTATTAAATACTGAACAAAGGTGTTCGAATCAAAATTCCTTAAAAATCATGAATTAATGCCTCGAACAAGGTTTTTCGATTCTTTATTCTTTTAAATAACTGAATCGATCTATTGAACGCCTGTTTCATTTCCTTAAAATATTGTATTAACGCTTGATAATAACATTGAATAGTTGAAGATGGCGACCAATCAGCTGCTGGTGTTCCAAGGCCCTCAAGATCATCAATGATTTTTCTGGCTACATTTACTGATGATCAATCCCTTGTCAAGAAAACTGATGCAAGCATCAATAATAATTCATTGACGAGTGCTCTACACTCTACTCCAAAAAAGGTCACACAGGTTGATGATCACAGTGATGGTTCAACAAGCACTGCAAATGAAACATCGACATCATATTCAAATTTTGATAACTCTCCATTCAAATGCTTCCTGAAAATAAGTAAAGAGACAGTTATTTCAAACAAACAAACAAAACAAACATCGGCATCTTTGGGATGCTTTATTTCCAATCAAGCCTGATACAAATGATCTTAAGCATTGGTTTTCAAATGTCTTATAACTAACACTATACATAGGACACCATGACGGTTCCCCCGTAAAGCCGGTACCCATTTCCGACACCTGGGTCGAGTGGGGTATTGTGCTTGAGCTTTCCATTATACCCAACGGGGAAAATCGCAGTGCCAGCGCCGGGATACGAGCCCGCGACTCCTACATACAAGTCCGATCCCTTAACCGCTGTGCCACCGCGAGCACTTCCAAGAAAATCCAGTGCACCAAAGAAAAAAAAAGAAAGAAAAACGTTTATTTTCCATGTGGCCACATGAGATACATGTCAACATCTAGGGTTTCAAAAAATTTTTTAATATAGGACGTCCTAAAACAAAAGTTCCATACGAGAAGTACTAATTGACAAACCATCAGATGTGTACAAATAGAAAAGTCATACAAGGCATAATAATTGACAAACTATACGAGGTGTACTCACAGACAAACTATCAGAGGTGTACAAATAGATAGACCATACGAGGCATATTAATGGACAAAATATACGAGGCGTACTAATAGACAAACCATACGTGGCGTGCTAATACTCTCACAAAAGTTCCATACGAGGAGAACTAATTGGCAAACCATCCTGCTCGGATAAAAATTCTTGTTCGATTCATGTTCGATATTGATGAAATTATGTTATTAAAGAATTCGATTTTTAGAACAATAAATAAATTCCAACAATCTACGTTGTCTTTAAAGCAACATCACAGAACAAGAAAGCAACTGTTCATGAATAATCTTGAGGCCCGCAACAGTTATTCAGGGCAAAAGTTACCGATTTATGAAGGTTGTTTCTAGACACACGTGGTTTCTGTTCGATATTTGATGAATTACCCTAGCTTCTTATTAATGCTTAGTTTCTGTTTTTTTCCGAATTGAATTCACTGCTTTAGGGGCCATGACCTACTCGATTTTTGTGAAAAACTTCACTTCTGTGTGGCATTTGACATTACAGTTATAGTGGTGACGTGGCACTTGATGCCGCAGGTAAACTTTTGCAGAATGTTGCCGTACAAACAGAATTCAAATTCGTATAAAGCGATGCTTGGGTACAAATATATTCTCGTATAATTGGGTGAACGCACCAAAGGATGCCGTATAAAAGGAGGATCGCCTGTATATATATATATATGATTGAACATACATCTAAGTTGTCGCAGTCACCCAGTGAATTACTTTCGTTTCGTTTTCTATGTTAATTCGTAAGTTTCCTGGGGGGACTCCCTAAGTTCCCTCTTCTTCTTTTTGTTGTACAATGTTGTCGCAAATCCAGCCATTGCTCGTTACTTAAGTCCTGCAAGTTACCCAACATCTTGCATAATAAGGGACTAAGGCTTTGCTACCTAAAAAATAAGCCTTAATAGTAAAACGCTGCTAATTTATGACAAAGCGGGGCAATGATGGGAGTGCTTCACTTTTCCTGGCGACCAACATCGTGAACATAAATAATTTGTTCATCTTATCTTCTTGTCGAATCCGAACCCCTATCGACGGATTTGCGCAAGATGACGTGAGAGCTGCGTCTGCCTCGCCACGTCAGGTCTCTACCAGCCTCGGTCGTGAGCGCATGTGCTTATGCGCGCTCTGCCTGACCGGTTCCGACCCCTGCTTCCGGGGGCATTTTGCCCTAAGACAGCCGGCTATATTGGAGAAGGTTTCGCCTGAAACATTTTCTTCGAAAGCTCTTCAGGTGAGCCTCCTATTTTTTTTGTTCCCTTTGTCATAAAAGCGTTACTTGAAGTGTTCCCTGACCTTCTTAAGGCCAGTTGGCATGAGTATGTCCTTTGGAGCTAGTTAATTCTAGAAGTTGCGCCGTTTGGTCGGACGGCGGGACATATTTCTTTTTTTCGAAGAAAATGGTCATCTTCTTTTGAAGTTAAAATCACTTCTTCACCTAAAAATATAAAATTTCTTAACCCTGCTAAAAGCAGTTTCAATTAAAACGTCTATTCAGCCGGCTTTATCCGTGCTTTGACGTTAGAGCTTGGCTGGAGTTCGACAGGATAAAATCCTGGTACCTATTTTTTTCTCTTCTTCTTGCAAATTTTCATTTCATTTTTTAATAAAGCTTCCTCATTATAAACTAAAAAAAAATAAAAAGTTTTTCATTTAATTAGACTATTGCTGTGCTGTCCGCATAGCCGGGGTTCGGCGGTGAGATCTTACTAGTTTTAAATTGCTTTGAGTGATACTTTTGTTGTATTTTTTAGGCAGGGTAGTTGTTGCTAGCCTTACATTTAAAGTTACTAGCCTTTGTTTACCTTGTCTAAACTTTTTAGGTTCACTGTCATTAATTTGTGTAAGTTTAAAGCCTAAAGATATTTAAGGCTAATTTTTGAAATTGGTGTATAGTATAAATGTAAACAAAAAAAATGTTGTGAAACGTAAAAATGCTTGGTGGGGTAATTGAATTTTTGTGTATTTTTCTGTATTATTCGTATTTTTTCTATGTTTTCTAAAGGGATGTGATCTGTCCACTTTATAAGTGTAGACCTATATTTTAGATAAAAGTTTTCCTGGTAAGCCTGATAATTGCATTTCTTATAATAATGTGTGACAATAATAATGCTGCAGCCCTAGGCATAAAATTGCGGGGTTTGAAGTGTAGTATAACTGCTATTCGGAAGAAAGTTCTGTCTCCTGGTTGTGACCTATCTTTCCGTCTGGAAGCCGTTCCTCAGTTGAGTGGCCTTTTACAGTCCTATAGACAACTGTCCTCTACTATTCCTTCTGATATTAGTGAAGTGTCTGATGAGGAACTTACTAGGCGTGCCGAGTATGAGGTGCAGGTGATAGAGCTTTTGTCTGAAATTAAAAATTCTATTCCTACTTCCCAGGTGTCAAACTTGAGTGATACCGCTCCTACTTCTGAGCCTTCTAAGGCTTCAGTTTCTGATGTTCCTTTAAATATCTTTAGAGCCCCTCAGTTGACGTTGAAGAAGTTTAGCGACAATGAGGGCTGTCCCTTTGCTTTCCTTCATTTTCAATAGTCTTTTCTTAATGCCCTTCAAGGTTATCCTAGCATGAGTGAGGGGCAAAAATGTATCTTTCTCAAAAATCAGCTTCAAGGGAGGGCTCTCAGTCTTGTTGAAGGTCTTCCTAATGAAGAGTCTAGTTTCAGATCTGCTTGGGCTTTTGTAATATAGCGAGTAGTGTAAGTTCTAGTTAGAGAGACCATAAGTTGGCAACGCTCGAGAAAGCAACACTCGCAAGCCAGTCTGCTATTGGCCTCGGGTTCAACAACAAGTACATGTTGACCGAGGGTGTATATAATCGCCTACTGTGGTTGGTCTCTAGCTTCTTAAGTTCTAAACTAATGTACTAATTCTATTCTATCTTATTCTATATATTTCCGTCTATCTCCGCTCTAATCTCACTAGCCACAGTACCGCCGTTTGAGTATAAAGTTAAGGTATCCAAGAGGTGAGTGAACTATTTACCTAACTTGCTGTGTCAGTGCATTATCTATTTTGTTCAGTACGATAACTATGTTGTGTCTATGTGGAACCTATACTGTGCTCTAGTGTAGGGTGTTCAATCTATTATACTGGCGACGAGGATTTTTGTTGAACTATTGGGAGAGGCTAGACTAATGAAGAAAATAAGAATTATTCAGTGACTAGAGTATTGATGCTGTAAATTTCTGTGTTTTTTTAACAAGGTGTATTATTACAGTCTCTCGAATTGGCTACTCTTGCAACTGATATTGTTGCTACTACTATTTCAGGTAGATATCTGACAATTAGCTGTAAAGCTGGGTAAAAATGCCAATGCTAGGCTCAGTGGGAGAATTCAATCCTTTAGAGGAAGAATTCCCAGAATATGAAGTCAGGCTAAACTGCTTCCTGAGTATTAATAAAGTGGAAGATTCAAATAAAGCTAAAACATTTATTGCTCTGGTGGGTCCTAAAATTGTTAGGTTAGCTAAGGACCTACTCTCACCTAAAGGACTTTTAGATGCTACCTATGATGAGATCATGGAAGCGTTAAGACGGCATTTTAAGCCGACACGCAACCAGATCTTTGAAAGGTTTAGGTTCCATAAGCGGAACCAGAAACAAGGGGAGAGCATTGCTGATTTTGTGGCTAGCTTAAAGGCCCTTTCAGACACCTGTAATTTCAAACAGGAAGTTCTAGAGGAAACGCTGCTAGATAGGTTCATACTGGGTGTGGCCAGTAATGATGTTCAAAATTGTTTGCTGAATGAAAATGACCTCACATGGAAAAAAGCCGTGGATCTGGCAACTGCCAAAGAAACTCAACTGAGGGAGACGGTTGTGTTAAGGCAACCTAATTCCATACTAAATGTGGGCCAGCATAGAGTAAAGCAAACTGCTATTAAGCCTCAGGGCAAAACTCAGGCTCAAGCTAGCCCCAAATCAGCATGCAGCGGCTGTGGTAATCTGCACTGGCGTAGAGATTGCCCCTATAAAGACAGTGTTTGTCATGGTTGTGGCCAAGAAGGCCATCTTAAGAAATGTTGCTTTAAATTGAAAAATCAAAATTCTGCTAAAGGCAACAAAAATAATTTTTTGCATGCTATGCATGAGAAAAGGGGGAGGGAACACCACCCTAACCCTAATAAAACTAACAATGCAACCTGTGCAGACTATCCAGTTGCTAATCTAGGCTGTTATGGGGAGATTTTCTCAATAGCCGAAGAAATGAAACCCCCAATCAAAATAAAATTGTTACTAAATGGTGTGCCATTAGAGATGGAGGTAGATACAGGTGCTGCCAGGTCTATCCTTTCAATGGCCACCTACTCTAAAATACCAGCTAAGTCAAGACCCAAGCTGAGACCTTCTGATGTTAAGCTTAGGACTTATGGGGGGGCGGAGCTAGTAGTTTGCGGAGAGATTAGGGCTAACATCCAGCGTGAATCTGGTAATATGGTTCCTCAACTAGCAACTATTGTGATTGTAGACAGGGAGGGGCCAGCGTTGCTGGGTAGGGACCTGATTGATTCCCTTGGGCTAACTATAGTATCAAATAATGTCAACAAATTGACTACCTGCCCTGAAGAGTTAGCAAATAAATTCCCCGACCTTTTTCAACCAGGTCTAGGTTGCTTCAAGGGAAGGAATTTCAAAATAGAAGTGGATCCAGCCGTACCACCAAAGTTTTGTAAGGCCAGGAACGTGCCTTACACACTGAGACCTAAGGTGGAGGCAGAACTTGATAGACTGGTGCAGGAAGGTATCCTCACCCCTGTACAGTACTCAAGATGGGCAGCGGCTATCGTCCCTGTGCTCAAGGCTGATCAAAGCATCCGCATCTGTGGGGACTACAAATTAACAGTCAACAGAGCCACTAGGCTTGATACCTACCCCATACCCAGAGTGGAAGATCTATTTAGCGGGTTAGCAGGAGGAGTGATATACTCCAAGCTAGATATGTCTCAGGCATACGCTCAACTACCCTTGGATGAAGAATCCAAGGAACTCACGGTAATAAACACCCACAGAGGTTTATTTGCCTACAACCGTCTCAGTTTTGGAATTGCGTCCGCACCTGGAATCTTTCAGCGTGCCATGGAAGGACTATTGCAGGGCCTCCCAGGAGTGTTCTGCTACCTGGATGACGTCCTGGTGAGTGCCACTAATGAGCAAGAGCACAACAAGCGTCTCTATCAAGTCTTATCTAAACTACAGGAGGCAGGACTAAAACTGAAAATGGATAAATGCCAAATTGGAGTGCCACAGGTATCCTACCTTGGATACCAAATTGACAAGGATGGATTGCACCCTACTGCAGAGAAGGTACAGCAATCCAGAATGCACCAGCTACTACTAATGTAACTCAACTGAGAGCCTACCTTGGGCTGCTAAATTTCTATAGGAAATTTCTAAAATCATCTGCAACTATGCTGGAGCCCCTAAATACCTTACTGAGAGACAAAACCCCTTGGAAATGGGATGCAAGTCAGGAGAGAGCCTTCCAGAAATCTAAACAAGCCCTTCTGGACTCTCAGACTCTAGTCCATTTTGACCCTCAGAAACCCATAGTGGTAGTGGCAGACAGTAGCGCGTATGGTGTGGGAGCGGTGCTGTGTCACCTTATTGATGGGATTGAACGCCCCGCCTATGTTGCCTCCCGAACTCTAACAGCAACAGAACGCAACTACTCTCAAACTGAGAAAGAAGCCCTAGCTATGGTGTTCGCACTTCGAAAATTTCATTGCTACCTGTGGGGACAGGACTTCACGGTGGTTACGGACCACAAACCTCTGTTAGGACTATTTGATCCGGGTAGAAGCATTCCTCCGATGGCATCCGGGCGCTTTCAAAGGTGGGCTTTACTACTGCAGTCCTACAAGTTCACCTTGCGTCACCGGTCCGGCGTGCTGTTGGGCACAGCTGATGCTCTCAGTCGTCTACCCTTGACAACTCCCGAGGAAGCCACACCTATTCCTGCGGAATGGACGTCCTTAGTTAATTTCCTTGAGTCAGCTCCAGTCACCAGCACCCACATCCGCGACGGCACCCTAAGGGACCCAGTACTTTCAAAGGTATACAAATACTGCCAAGTAGGCTGGCCTTCGACGGTAATTGGTGACCCTGATCTCGCTCCGTATACTAGGAGGCGAGACGAATTGTCCACACAAAATGGCTGTGTACTCTGGGGAGCAAGAATTATTGTACCCCAAGCTCTCAGACAAGCCATTGTGGACGAACTGCACTCTGGCCATGCTGGATCATCCAGGATGAAGGAGTTAGCTCGCAGCTATGTATGGTGGCCGCTGCTGGACAAAGATTTAGAAGAAACGACTAAGTCATGCAGCGAGTGCCTGAGCACTCGAGCTGCACCAACGAAAGCTGAACTCCATCCGTGGGAATGGCCTGCGAAGCCTTGGCATCGCAAACACATTGACTACGCGGGCCCAATGGATGGAAAATACTATCTAGTGATCGTGGATGCACACTCTAAGTGGGTTGAAATTTTTCCCACATCTACTACAACCTCTAGCGAAACGATCTCGTGCCTGAAACACACTTTTGCGACATTTGGATTTCCAGTAAAAATTGTTCCTGACAATGCAACGTGTTTCACATCGGCTGAATTCCAAGAATTTGTGAAGGCATGTGGTATGCGACATATTACGAGCGCACCATACCACCCTTCAACTAATGGACTGGCAGAGCGCATGGTACAAACTTTCAAGAAGAATATACGAAAGTCAACGGAACCCCTACGCCTAGCACTAGACAGGTTTCTGTTCAACTATCGGCTGACACCCCACACGACAACAGGTGTTACGCCCGCCGAACTGATGTTAGGCAGAAAAGTTCGCTCTCGTCTTGATCTGCTTTGGCCGTCAGAAGCAATCGCGTCCAAAGTTGCTCAACGCCAGGACGCTCAGAAAAAATACCACCCAGGGTCTCGCGCGGTTGATATTCCGCCGGAGACTCCGGTGATGGTCCGTCAATACACGCCGGGTTCCCCAAAATGGACCCTTGCTACCACCATTGAGAAACAGGCCCGGTATCCTACAAGTGCCAACTGAAGGGGGGAGAGGTCGTTCGTCGACACCAGGACCAAGTTATTACCTGCTCGAACACCATCCCTGAACCCTTGGAACAACCTACGGAGGAAACCGTCGTGTTTCCACAACCTGCTCAAAATTCATACCCACCACCTCCGACCAATGAACCTGACACCGGAACACCTGATTACCCGACTCCCACCCAGGAGGCTAGGATGCACGGGCCTCCAAGTGCTAACATCTCACGCAGGTCTACCCGGGCTCGGAAGCCTGTGGTGAGAATGAACCTTTAGGATTGACTATATTGAATAAGGGGACTGGGGATACAGGGGGAGGGTTTCTAATTAAGGAGGGAGGGGTGTAATATAGCGAGTAGTGTAAGTTCTAGTTAGAGAGACCATAAGTTGGCAACGCTCGAGAGAGCAACACTCGCAAGCCAGTCTGCTATTGGCCTCGGATTCAACAACAAGTACATGTTGACCGAGGGTGTATATAATCGCCTACTGTGGTTGGTATCTAACTTCTTAAGTTCTAAACTAATGTACTAATTCTATTCTACCCTATTCTATATATTTCCGTCTATCTCCGCTCTAATCTCACTAGCCACAGTACCGCCGTTTGAGTATAAAGTTAAGGTATCCAAGAGGTGAGTGAACTATTTACCTAACTTGCTGTGTCAGTGCATTATCTATTTTGTTCAGTACGATAACTATGTTGTGTCTATGTGGAACCTATACTGTGCTCTAGTGTAGGGTGTTCAATCTATTATAGCTTTACTCAAGCAAGATTTTCTCAATGCTGATAAACTTATTTCTATGGATCTTGATGAGTTAATCAGCTGTCCTAGTGTCCAGAGCTTGGCCGAAATAGGGAACTTTCTCTCTAAGGTCAAGTTTCGGCTACTCGAGCTATCTAAGTTTGGGTTAGACTTCTGTAGCGAGAAGTCTGGCAACCTACCATTTTCTTCTATCATTAAAACTAAACTCCCTGACTTCTTTCTCTTGGTACTCCTTCGCTATTTTAAAGCGAGTTTCTTTTCTTTAGAAATGTTTGAGAATGCACATCAAATGCTTTCTCTTCTTGAAACTAAAAATTATCCTAAACCTAAACCATCTCTTCCCTTCCGAAATGAGAGGGTGGGGGGAATTACTCGAGCTGAAGTAAGGGATAAAACTAAACCTTCTCCTGTGCTCAATAAGTTGCCCAGTGTTAAGGTTTGTCGTTTTTGTAATTTAACTGGCCACTCGTCTTTTTCTTGTAAGAAATTTGATACGCATGCAAAGCGCGTGAAGCGAGTAGGTGAGTTACAATTATGCACAGTTTGTCTGAGTGGCAAACATGTAATTTCCGAGTGCCCTGCAATAATTAAGGGTCTCCCATTTTCTTGTTCTTTATGCAAGGCTAACAACCACGTTAGTCCTATGTGTCCTAAATTTGTAGCATTTTCTACCCTTGCTACCGCCTCCTCATGACGGTTAAAGGCGCGTCTTCGGATGTGCCCTATTGTAGCGCTTTCTACTAAGTATTGCGGGGTAGTTAAGAGAATTAATTTCTTGATCGATACAGGTAGTCAGAAGTCGCTAATCGACTTAGCTACTGTTATCCCTGATTGTGCTACAGTTGATTTACAGAAACTTACTGTTAACACTGTAGGAGCTTCTGTCCCGTTAAGGGGTAAGCAAATTAACATTGAACTTGTGCTTCCAGACAGTGAGAAGTACGAGCTTGATGTCTTTGCTATGCAGAACTTGAACCTTCAAATGGGGATTAAGGGTCTGCAAGCTAAAATTGCTCAGTTTAAAACTAAGTTTCCTCTATCCACTTCCTTTCCGGAAATAGTTGAGGATAATATTCAAGTTAACGGCATTTTAGGTGTCGATGCTCTTCAAGCATTTAAAGTCCTTGAATTACAACGCGTAGCCGACTATAAGGTCATGCGTGTTTCCAATGGGTTTCTACCTTTCGGGGACTTTAAGTGTTATAAGTCCTCTCTTTCTCCTGTTGTTGCCTCTGAAACCGAGACAATAAACAATTGCTCATCAACTTCTGTTGTCAAGGTTGCTAACACTCATTTGAGTAAAATTTCTTCTTCTTCTTTTTCTGCTTTCTCAACTAAACCGAAATCTAAAAGAAAAAAGTCTAAATGTAAACTAAACCTAAACCGTTACCGAGGTACTCTGAAGACCTTTTTTGATACTCCTAAAGTGTGTTCTTCCGTGTTGGACGTTACAGAGCAATGTGATGTACAAGCAGGTCTTGATAAACTATTGGACTTGAAGCTTATAGGGGTGCCCTCGAAAGAGGAAGAGTATGACAAAGAATTAGAGGATTTCAAAAGTAGTGTCACTTATGCGGAAGGCAGGTATTCTATCATGTTACCATGGAATCGCAATTTATTAGCTAAAGTTCCCCATAGTTTCGGGCTTGCGCAGTTTCTTGCACGTAAAGTTGCAGTTGATAATGCTCGTAGGGGGATTGAGAAGGAGTATAATGATGTTTTCCTTGAGCAACTCGAATTAGGAATAATAGAATCTTTGCCTTTCAAATCCTTGGACGTGCGAGTGCACAAATGGATTCCTCACCGACCTGTCGTGCGTGAGCATGTCGAAACCTCTAAAATTCGCCCTGTCTTTAACTCCTCTCTGAAAATAGGAAAGTTACCAAGTCTGAACGAAGCCTCGTACGTATGTAGGTCCAAATCTTATGAACAATTTGTTGGGTCTCTTGGTGTATTTTCGTGCTAACTCCATAGTCATACTTTCTGACATTTTTAAAGCTTTCCTTTAGGTGAAATTAGCCTGTGAATTTGACCGCAATCAATTTAGCTTCGTCCTTTACAAGGACGGTAAATTTCAGTACTTCAGATACACGACTCTCTTGTTCGGGTTTGTTGCATCTCCCTATATTCTTAACTATCTTCTTAAACTTCATGCTGACACTTTAACTGACTTAGTAATTAGAGACGTATTATGTATTGGATAGCCCTACACTAGAGCACAGCAAGGGTTCCACATAGACATAGACACAACATAGTAATAGACATCAAGTTAGGTAAAATAGTTTACTCACCTCTTGGATACCTTACAACATAACTAGATACTCAGATACCAGAATGTGGTTAGCGAGAGCAGAGCGGAGATAGAAAGGAATATATAGAATAGGGTAGCATAGAATTAGTACATTAGTTTAGAAATTAAGAAGTTAGATACCAACCACAGTAGGTAATATTATTTACACACTCGGTCAACATTTACTTGTTGTCGAGCCCGAGTTCACTTGTAGACTGACTCGCGAGTGTTGCCCTATCGAGCGTTGCCAACTTTCGGTCTCTCTAACTAGAACTTACACTACTCGCTATATTACACCCCTCCCTCCTTAATTAGAAACCCCTCCCTGTATCCCCAGTCCCCATATTCAATAGTCAATCCTAAAGGTCCATTCTCACCACAGGCTTCCGAGCCCGGGTAGACCTGCGTGAGATGTCAGCACTTGGAGGCTCGTGCATCCTAGCCTCCTGGGTGGGAGTCGGGTAATCAGGTGTTCCGGTGTCAGGTTCATTGGTCGGAGGTGGTGGGTATGAATTTTGAGCAGGTTGTGGAAACACGATGGTTTCCTCCGTAGGTTGTTCCAAGGGTTCAGGGATGGTGTTCGAGCAGGTAATAACTTGGTCCTGGTGTCGACGAACGACCTCTCCCCCCTTCAGTTGGCACTTGTAGGATACCGGGCCTGTTTTCTCAATGGTGGTAGCAGGGGTCCATTTTGGGGAACCCGGCGTGTATTGACGGACCATCACAGGAGACTCCGGCGGAATATCAACCGCGCGAGACCCTGGGTGGTATCTTTTCTGAGCGTCCTGGCGTTGAGCAACTTTGGACGCGATTGCTTCTGACGGCCAAAGCAGATCAAGACGAGAGCGAACTTTTCTGCCTAACATCAGTTCGGCGGGCGTAACACCTGTTGTCGTGTGGGGTGTCAGCCGATAGTTGAACAGAAACCTGTCTAGTGCTAGGCGTAGGGGTTCCGTTGACTTTCGTATATTCTTCTTGAAAGTTTGTACCATGCGCTCTGCCAGTCCATTAGTTGAAGGGTGGTATGGTGCGCTCGTAATATGTCGCATACCACATGCCTTCACAAATTCTTGGAATTCAGCCGATGTGAAACACGTTGCATTGTCAGAAACAATTGTTACTGGAAATCCAAATGTCGCAAAAGTGTGTTTCAGGCACGAGATCGTTTCGCTAGAGGTTGTAGTAGATGTGGGAAAAATTTCAACCCACTTAGAGTGTGCATCCACGATCACTAGATAGTATTTTCCATCCATTGGGCCCGCGTAGTCAATGTGTATGCGATGCCAAGGCTTCGCAGGCCATTCCCACGGATGGAGTTCAGCTTTCGTTGGTGCAGCTCGAGTGCTCAGGCACTCGCTGCATGACTTAGTCGTTTCTTCTAGATCTTTGTCCAGCAGCGGCCACCATACATAGCTGCGAGCTAACTCCTTCATCCTGGATGATCCAGCATGGCCAGAGTGCAGTTCGTCCACAATGGCTTGTCTGAGAGCTTGGGGTACAATAATTCTTGCTCCCCAGAGTACACAGCCATTTTGTGTGGACAATTCGTCTCGCCTCCCAGTAAACGGAGCGAGATCAGGGTCACCAATTACCGTCGAAGGCCAGCCTACTTGGCAGTATTTGTATACCTTTGAAAGTACTGGGTCCCTTAGGGTGCCGTCGCGGATGTGGGTGCTGGTGACTGGAGCTGACTCAAGGAAATTAACTAAGGACGTCCATTCCGCAGGAATAGGTGTGGCTTCCTCGGGAGTTGTCAAAGGTAGACGACTGAGAGCATCAGCTGTGCCCAACAGCACGCCGGACCGGTGACGCAAGGTGAACTTGTAGGACTGCAGTAGTAAAGCCCACCTTTGAATGCGCCCGGATGCCATCGGAGGAATGCTTCTACCCGGATCAAATAGTCCTAACAAAGGTTTGTGGTCCGTAACCACAGTGAAATCCTGTCCCCACAGGTAGCAATGAAATTTTCGAAGTGCGAACACCATAGCTAGGGCTTCTTTCTCAGTTTGAGAGTAGTTGCGTTCTGTTGCTGTTAGAGTTCGGGAGGCAAAATAGGCGGGGCGTTCAATCCCATCAATAAGGTGACACAGCACCGCTCCCACACCATACGCACTACTGTCAGCCACTACCACTATGGGTTTCTGAGGGTCAAAATGGACTAGAGTCTGAGAGTCCAGGAGGGCTTGTTTAGATTTCTGGAAGGCTCTCTCCTGACTTGCATCCCATTTCCAAGGGGTTTTGTCTCTCAGTAAGGTATTTAGGGGCTCCAGCATAGTTGCAGATGATTTTAGAAATTTCCTATAGAAATTTAGCAGCCCAAGGTAGGCTCTCAGTTGAGTTACATTAGTAGGGGCTGGTGCATTCTGGATTGCTGCTACCTTCTCTGCAGTGGGGTGCAATCCATCCTTGTCAATTTGGTATCCAAGGTAGGATACCTGTGGCACTCCAATTTGGCATTTATCCATTTTCAGTTTTAGTCCTGCCTCCTGTAGTTTAGATAAGACTTGATAGAGACGCTTGTTGTGCTCTTGCTCATTAGTGGCACTCACCAGGACGTCATCCAGGTAGCAGAACACTCCTGGGAGGCCCTGCAATAGTCCTTCCATGGCACGCTGAAAGATTCCAGGTGCGGACGCAATTCCAAAACTGAGACGGTTGTAGGCAAATAAACCTCTGTGGGTGTTTATTACCGTGAGTTCCTTGGAGCCTTCATCCAAGGGTAGTTGAGCGTATGCCTGAGACATATCTAGCTTGGAGTATATAACTCCTCCTGCTAACCCGCTAAACAGATCTTCCACTCTGGGTATAGGGTAGGTATCAAGCCTAGTGGCTCTGTTGACTGTTAATTTGTAGTCCCCACAGATGCGGATGCTTTGATCAGCCTTGAGCACAGGGACGATCGCCGCTGCCCATCTCGAGTATTGTACAGGGGTGAGGATACCTTCCTGCACCAGTCTATCAAGTTCTGCCTCCACCTTAGGTCTCAGTGTGTAAGGCACGTTCCTGGCCCTACAAAACTTTGGTGGTACGGCTGGATCCACTTCTATTTTGAAATTCCTTCCCTTAAAGCAACCTAGACCTGGTTGAAAAAGGTCCGGGAATTTATTTGCTAACTCTTCAGGGCAGGTAGTCAATTTGTTGACATTATTTGATACTATAGTTAGCCCAAGGGAATCAATCAGGTCCCTACCCAGCAAAGCTGGCCCCTCCCTGTCTACAATCACAATAGTTGCTAGTTGAGGAACCATATTACCAGATTCACGCTGGATGTTAGCTCTAATCTCTCCGCAAACTACTAGCTCCGCTCCCCCATAAGTCCTAAGCTTAACATCAGAAAGTCTCAGCTCGGGTCTGGACTTGGCTGGTATTTTAGAGTAGGTGGCCATTGAAAGGATAGACCTGGCAGCACCTGTATCTACCTCCATCTCTAATGGCACACCATTTAGCAACAATTTTATTTTGATTGGGGGTTTCATTTCCTCGGCTATTGAGAAAATCTCTCCATAACAGCCTAGATTAGCAACTGGATAGTCTGCACAGGCTGCATTGTTAGTTCTATTAGGGTTAGGGTGGTGTTCCCTCCCCCTTTTCTCATGCATAGCATGCACAAAATTATTTTTGTTGTCTTTAGCAGAATTTTGCTTTTTCAATTTAAAGCAACACTTCTTAAGATGGCCTTTTTGGCCACAACCATGACAAACACTGTCTTTATAGGGGCAATCTCTACGCCAGTGCAGATTACCACAGCCGCTGCATGCTGATTTGGGGCTAGCTTGAGCCTGAGTTTTGCCCTGAGGCTTAATAGCAGTTTGCTTTACTCTATGCTGGCCCACATTTAGTATGGAATTAGGTTGCCTTAATACAACCGTCTCCCTCAGTTGAGTTTCTTTGGCAGTTGCCAGATCCACGGCCTTTTTCCATGTGAGGTCATTTTCATTGAGCAAACAATTTTGAACATCATTACTGGCCACACCCAGTATTAACCTATCTAGCAGAGTTTCTTCCAGAACTTCCTGTTTGAAATTACAGGTGTCTGAAAGGGCCTTTAAGCTAGCCACAAAATCAGCAATGCTCTCCCCTTGTTTCTGGTTCCGCTTATGGAACCTAAACCTTTCAAAGATCTGGTTGCGTGTCGGCTTAAAATGCCGTCTTAACGCTTCCATGATCTCCTCATAGGTAGCATCTAAAAGTCTTTTAGGTGATAGTAGGTCTTTGGTCAACCTAACAATTTTAGGACCCACCAGAGCAATAAATGTTTTAGCTTTATTTGAATCTTCCACTTTATTAATACTAAGGAAGCAGTTTAGCCTGACTTCATATTCTGGGAATTCTTCCTCTAAAGGATTGAATTCTCCCACTGAGCCTAGCATTGGCATTTTTACCCAGCTTTACAGCTAATTGTCAGATATCTACCTGAAATAGTAGTAGCAACAATATCAGTTGCAAGAGTAGCCAATTTAAGAGACTGTAATAATACACCTTGTTAAAAAAAAAAATCAGAAATTTACAGCATCAATACTCTAGTCACTGAATAATAATATAAATTCTGAGTTCCTTCATTAGTCTAGCCTCTCCCAATAGTTCTACAAAAAATAATCCTCGTCGCCAGTATTATGTATTGGATAGCCCTACACTAGAGCACAGCAAGGGTTCCACATAGACATAGACACAACATAGTAATAGACATCAAGTTAGGTAAAATAGTTTACTCACCTCTTGGATACCTTACAACATAACTAGATACTCAGATACCAGAATGTGGTTAGCGAGAGCAGAGCGGAGATAGAAAGGAATATATAGAATAGGGTAGCATAGAATTAGTACATTAGTTTAGAAATTAAGAAGTTAGATACCAACCACAGTAGGTAATATTATTTACACACTCGGTCAACATTTACTTGTTGTCGAGCCCGAGTTCACTTGTAGACTGACTCGCGAGTGTTGCCCTATCGAGCGTTGCCAACTTTCGGTCTCTCTAACTAGAACTTACACTACTCGCTATATTACAAGACGTTATGGCCAATAAGCTGTACGTCGATAACTTAGTCTTTACCACTAATAGTCCTGAGCTTGCGCTTAGCACTTTTCAATGCGCTAACCGAGCCTTTGAGGAGAGTGGGTTTCCGTTGCGCAAATGGCAATCCAATAACTCTGAACTTCTTTCGCAAATTGACCCTGCTCTTTGTAGTGCCGAAGTGCACTCCAGAGTGCTGGGGTATAATTATAATTCTTCCTCTGATCTTCTTTCTCTGTCCGTGAAAAGTTTGGATTCTTCCTGTAAAACGCGCCGGAGCATACTGTCTGAAGTTGCGTCACTGTATGACCCATTAGGGATTTTGCTTCCAGTGTCGGTATGAGGTAATGGATGTAGGTTAAGAAGAAGAGACTCTTGGAGTTTGTATAATCAGTACACACAGCAGGACACAAGTTTACATTACGAAGGGTAGTGGTGGAGTGGGCTCCAGCCAAGCCCGAGAACCATGAGCAGAGGTCCACAAGAACCATGAGCTCAGTTCTCAACGCATAGTGCTGTCTAAATACATTCTTACACAAGAGCACTGTAACATTATCAGTATTATACACATATACATTCAAGGTGCTACATGAAAGGTTTCAACACTCCTTCTCACATTGAATGTGTGTCAGATGAGACCATTCCTAACTTCGTTCTTAGTCTAGAGAACTTTTCTATCGGCAGGTTCTTGGTGAATATGTCGGCGAGCATTTCGTCGGTAGGGCAATACACTACGTCTATATCTTTGTTACTTACAAGATCCCGTACATAGTGAAACTTAATATCGATGTGCTTGCTCCTCCCATGATATTTGGGATTGTTGGCAAGACAGATAGCTGACTGGTTGTCTTCGTTTATAACCATTGGTTCCACAGTCCCAAAATTTAGATCACTGAGTAAGTGCTTTAACCAGACAGCCTCTTGAGCCGCACCGGCAAGAGCAACGTATTCGGCTTCTGCAGTTGAGAGGGCTACACAAGTTTGTTTGTTAGATCTCCACGTAATTACCGAATTACTGAGGGTGAAACAGTAACCAGAGGTAGACTTTCGGTCATTTTTATCACCAGCCCAGTCAGCGTCTGAATAACCAATGCAAGTATCAGAACATTTGCAATACAAGAGACCTAGTTTAGAGGTGCCTCTCAGGTACCTGAATATTCTCTTAACACACATCCAATGCTGTTCAAGAGGTTTGGAGCTGTATTTAGCAACATTATTCACTGCGAATGCAATGGCAGGTCGAGTTCTGGTTGACAAATACAAAAGGCTACCTACAGCACTTTGATAAGTGGCAGGGTCAAATTCGACATCATTTGGGGAGCATATCGGATTTACGTTTACATCGGCGGGAGTTGCAACAGGTTTACAATTATCAAAGCCAAATTTTGACAACAGAGCCTCAGTGTAGGCAGTTTGATTCAAGAAGACATTGTTTTTAGATTGTACAACACTTACACCTAGGAAGTAACTCAGCACACCAAGGTCCTTCATTTTGTATTGGGTAGAAAGGCTCAACTTTATTTGATTTATTTCATCACCAGACTCAGAAGCAATTATTAGATCGTCTACATACACCGCCACAATACACAGTTTCTTATCTTGAACACGAGTGTATATACAAGCATCACTCTTAGATTGTACAAAACCCAATTTCTTCAAATAGCTATCTAGTGTAGTATTCCAACACTTAGGAGCTTGTTTTAGTCCGTAGAGCGATTTTTGTAGTTTACACACCAGATTTTCTTTGCCTTTGACAATAAAACCGTCAGGTTGAACCAGATATAGTTCTTCAATCAGTTCTCCATTAAGGAAGGCTGTTGCAACGTCCATGTGATGGACTTGCATGTTGCATTTGGCAGCCAAAGCTAGTACTGTCCTGACAGACTCAAATCGAACCACGGGACTGAAGGTCTCGTCGTAGTCAATGCCATATTTTTGTGAGTAGCCCTGAGCCACAAGGCGAGCTTTGTACGAGCAAATGCTTCCGTCGGGTCCGGTTTTTCTTTTAAAGATCCACTTTGATTTGATAGGTTTTTTGTCATTAGGACACTCTACAAGAGACCATACTCTGTTTTGATTTATAGACTCCATCTCATTCTCCATAGCTGTTTCCCATAGTTTTGCTTCTGGTCCACTGAGTGCTTCTTGAACACAAGATGGTATATCAAGCTCATTTTTCATTAAATACACCCATTCACCAAACCTATCAGGAGCCCGTCGATATCTGGCTGATTGTCTAGGCTGCACTCCCTCCATCCCAGCATCTGACTGTCTATGCTCCACCCCTCCCTCAGAGTCGTCTGGTTCTGGATCCTGAGGAAGAAGAGTAAAATTACCATCATTTACTTCTGAAGGCTCCTTCTCAATTGGCATCTGCTGAGATTCATTGAACATAACGTCTCTACTCAAAAATATCCTTCTACTGTTTATGTCATACAGACGATATCCCTTGGATCCACTTCCATATCCTACAAGAACACACGGTTTAGATTTTGGATCAAGTTTTTCCCTCTCATCTTTGGGGACATGAGCGTACGCACTGCAGCCAAAGGTTTTGAGGTGCTGTACGTTGGGCTTGTGTCCATTAAGGGCCTGATAAGGGGTCATATCATTCAATGCACTAGCAGGGCTCCTATTTTTGACATACACGGCAGTTGATATAGCTTCACCCCAGAATGATTTTGGTAACTTTGAACCAGACAGCATAGCTCTGACAGAGTCAAGAAGAGTTCTATTCATTCTTTCTGCAACTCCATTTTGTTCAGGTGTCTTAGGCACAGTTTTTTCATGGATAATTCCTTCCCTTTTTAGGAATTGTTCAAAGTCATTAGAGATGTATTCCCCACCGTTATCGGAGCGCAGAATTTTAATTTTGTGATCATAGTGATTTTCTACCAAGGATTTGAACTCCTGAAACACTTTGAAAACATCACTCTTATGTTTGATAATGTACACCCAAGTATATCTGGAGTGGTCGTCTATGAAGGTTACAAAATACCTTCCACTCCCAAGTGATATGGGATTAAGCTGGCCACACACATCACTGTGGATAAGTTCTAAGGGTTGGCGTTTCCTTTTGTGATTTGTTTTGGGGAACGGAAGCCTATGATTTTTACCATCACAACAGTTTTCATAAAAAATGTTATCTCCACTCACAGAACAATCAAAACCTTTAACAAGATTCTTAGTGGCTAATTTCTTAAGATTATTGAATCCTAGATGACAAAATCGTTTATGCCACAGAATTTCATCAGAGGAAACGTTCATGCATTTAGCGGCTGAATTAAGGGTGCAATTAAGTTTATACAATTTTCCTACTTTACTGCCTAAGGCAATTAATTCATCGTCTTTATTTACAATCTTACATGAGCTTTCGTCAAAGTAAACTGAGTTTCCACTTTCTGTAATCTGAGGCACGGAAAGTAAATTGTAGGCTAAGCCAGGTACATACAAGACATTCTTAACAACACAGGTATCTACTCGACCTTTAGGAAACAACACCATAACTTCAACATCACCTACACCAACACCTTGCAAGTTTCTACCATCACCAACTTCAATGTTAATTGGACTAGATAGCTCATTCATACAAGAAAAATCATTCCTATTATTACACATGTGTGCTGTTGCACCGGAATCAATTACCCAACAATTATTGATACTTATCACAGACAATGCACCGATATAATTTGTTTTACCTGCTACAAAATTGTTTTGGTTTTCTGTGTGGTTTCCATCTTCTTTCTTCAATTTTTCTTGATAGATCCAGCACTTGGTACGTAGGTGTCCCAATTTTCCGCATTCGAAGCATCGTGAGTTTTTCAATTTGGAGGTCACAAGGGATTTTTCACTGAAGTCTGAAGCACTTTGGTTTTTCAGTTTTGCTTCTTCATTCAGAAGACGCTCTGTCACAATATCCCATGACGGTAGTTTTTCATGAGCTTCCAGTGCAGTCACCAGTGTGGAGAAATGGTCGGGAAGTGACGACAGCAAGATTATTACACGACTTTCTTCATCAACAGCGTCATCAATCACACTCAAGGACTCAAATATTTCGACAAATGCTTTGAGATGAGTTTGTAAGTCTTGGTCTTCTTTTAGTTTCATGTTGTAGAGTCTTTTGCGTAGTCTGAACTTGTTAGACCAAGTTTTCTTCTGGAATGTATCTTCAATCTTATGCCATAGTTGCACAGGGTCAGTAGGATCACCCAACAAATAAAGTTGACTTGTTTCGACACCAAGCACAATTGTTGCAAGTGCACTGTCACGTCTTTCTTCAAATTTTCTTCGAGCAGTCTCGTCCGTAGTCTGTGGCATGGTTTCCGTTCCTCGAACCAAGTTCCACAGTTTTTCCTTCATCAGAATCATCTTCATTTGCAGCTTCCACGTAGGATAATTTTTATCATTAAGAGCCGTGAGGCAGTTCTTTGCACTTTCACTTACGGAGCCTGCCATGTTTCTTTCTCTTTCACCGTTTCTGTCTCACACAGCACTAACAAATCACCAACTTCTGTTCTTGCTGTCCCGGGCTGTTTTTCGCTTCGGGACTTAAGATAACCTCACTTGATATTGCTTCATCGGAAGGTTTACTGGGCCCATAACCTAATGGATGTAGGTTAAGAAGAAGAGACTCTTGGAGTTTGTATAATCAGTACACACAGCAGGACACAAGTTTACATTACGAAGGGTAGTGGTGGAGTGGGCTCCAGCCAAGCCAGAGAACCATGAGCAGAGGTCCACAAGAACCATGAGCTCAGTTCTCAACGCATAGTGCTGTCTAAATACATTCTTACACAAGAGCACTGTAACATTATCAGTATTATACACATATACATTCAAGGTGCTACATGAAAGGTTTCAACATGAGGTAAGCTCATTTTACGAAAGTTTACGCCTTTGAGACTAGGATGGGATCAAGATGTTCCAGACGAGTTACGTAAGGAATGGCGTGATTATTGTCAGGAGTTTTATGAGTTGAGTAATTTCGAGTTCCCTAGAATGAATTTGGAAGAAACCAAAAATGTTAAACTTGTAGTGTTTTGTGACGCTAGTGCTAGCGCCTTTGGTAACTGTATTTATGGTGTCCAAGAGGAACGCAGTACGCTTCTGTTCTCTAAAGTTAAGGTTTCGCCTCCTCGCCAAAAAACTCTTCCTTCTCTTGAACTTTTGGCCGTATTTCTTGCTTATCAATGTCTTGTATCTCTGATGTGTGACGTTAATTTCCCTTATAAGGTCTCGAACGTAATTATGTTAACGGACTCCCAAGTCACCTTAGCTTGGTTGTTGAGCGGCAAACCTCCCCGCAAAAATGTATTTGTAAGCAATAGACTAAAAGACGTAGAAGACATGCGTAAAACATTAGAATGTAAAACTTCGGCTTTTTTCCGCTATGAGTATGTTCCCACTATGTTTAACGTGGCAGACATGCTGACACGTGGTGTTAAAGCTTCTAAGTTTTTACAAAGAAAACTGTTATGGTTAGAAGGTCCTTCTTGGATAAGAGAAAGTAAGGATAAATGGCCCAAGGGACACTTGGGTTGTATTCCGCACCAATTTGTTTCAGATGCATGTATTGCAGTTAATATTAATCCCCCACGTCAAGCTTCGATTGTGGAGCTTGAACGATTTTCCTCCTATCCCAAGCTATTGGGTACGATGGAGAAAGTATGTAGAGCTGTCGCTATCTTTAGGCGTGCAGATGGGGGTGAGGCTAAAGTGCGAGCCTTTCTATATCTTATTTCTACTATGCAAAAAACGCATTTCGCAGACGAGATTGAGGCCTTGACTAACAAAAGTCCTCGTCCGCCTCTGCTAGTTAGATCATTTAATATTTTTCTCGACTCTCACGGTTTAGTTAGATCTAGTAGCCGTATTGTTGCCTCTGAAGAGTTGGATTACAATACTAGAAATCCGATTCTGTTGGCTAGTTCTTCGCATTTGACTAATCTGTTAATCTTACATACGCATAAATGTTTAAACCATCAAGTTATTGACACCACCGTGCAGAAGCTCAAACTGGACGGTTATTTGATACCGCGCTGTAAGCGTGTTGTTCGTAGCGTGTTATCGAAGTGCACAATTTGCAAAAAGATAAACGCTAAAAACTTCTCCTATCCTGATCCTCCTGCTTTACCTGACACTCGTGTAAACTTTGTAAGACCTTTCGCCACAACGGGAATGGACTTTTCTGCCCATTTCTGAGAATTAGATCCTTTTGGTTATAAACAAAAGGTATAACTTATATTATTCACTTGTTTTCAGACCCGAGCCATTCATATTGAGCTTCTTCCTTCCATGACGTTGGAAGAATTTTGTTTCGCATTTATTCGTTTCACAAACGATAAGGGCGTCCCTGATACTGTCTATTCCGATAACGCTAGGACTTTCTTAGCGGCTCCTGATCTTCTGTCGGAAGTTTTAACTTCTTCTTTGTATGAAGGTCGTTTTCGCATCTTCAACGTTAAATTTAAGACTATCCCGATTTATAGTCCTCAATTTGGAGCGATCTGGGAGCGTTTGTTCAAATCCATTAAGGATTGCTTGTATAAACTTTTTGGTCGCAGTACCTATCCGTATTCTTCCTTCCTCACTGCCATTTCCGATATCACCCTTAATCTCAATCGGCGTCCTCTTTCTTACACTGAGACGGGGGACACGATCTTGCCTATCATGCCTATACAATTCCTTCAACTGTACCCTACCTCTAATTCTTTAATCCTTTCTGCTGAGATTCCGGACTTGGAGACCGAAGACGGTGAGCGCCGGGAGCATTTGCTCTCAGCCCTAGAGCGGCGCGACGTGATGGTTGCCAAGTTCCGGGAGCTCTGGTACACTCAATATCTTCTTTCTTTGCGCGGTCCTTATCCGCCTAAAACTCTCCCTCTTAATAATAAGTTTTTATCTGTGGGTCAGGTTGTCCTACTTAGGCATCCTGTAAGACCTAGACCTTTTTGGACCTTAGTTCGTATCATCGCTCTGCTGCCTAGACACGATGGCAAGGTCCGTGTTATTAGAATAGTTAAAGCTGACAACTCTGAAACTGCCGTTAAAATTTCTCTGCTATACCCTCTGGAATTTTCTATTTCTACTACTGCTTCAGAGGAGGGGTGGGAAAGTGCAGACGGGAGTTCGAATGAGGAGTTCCATCCTCGTCTCGAGCCTCCCGAGAGTTCCTTTTCTCATGCGGGTAGCTCTGTTTCTCTTTAGCGCCCTAGAGGTCAGCATTATTCTTCTTCTTTCTCTTCAGAGTCGGACTCCTCGGCTCAGTCCGAGGAACCCGAAACTGCGTCTGCTGCCCGGCCTAAAAGGCAGGCAGCGAGCCGGCAAGGTAGTAAGCTGGCATACTTGATCAAGAAAGGTCATTTATAATTTCCTTTCCGAATTATCTAACATTAAACTTTAAATGCGCATAAAATGTATAAAGATCCTTACCATGCTTTAGCTGGAAGGCAACTTTAATATGTAAATGTTTGTGTAACGGAAGTTTCTTAAGAAAACTCCGTTTCTTTTCTTTGCCGGGATTGTGTCGCAAATCCAGCCATTGCTCGTTACTTAACACTTTGACTGCGACGTGCGCCACCGGTGGTACACGAAGGTAACTTTCATAATACTGCTTACCGACCAGGATTCGCAATCTCAATTTTCATAAATACCTAATCAAAGCTAAATGAGGGCAAGATCCAGATCATGTTGGGTATTTTCAAAATAGATTACTACAATTGACTTTGAATTTGAGTTTGGTGTTGAACTTAATATTTAGTAGTTGCAGTCAAAGTGTTAAGTCCTGCAAATTACCCAACATCTTGCATAATAAGGGGCTAAGGCTTTGTTACCTAAAAAATAAGCCTTAATAGTAAAACGCTGCTAATTTATGACAAAGCGGGGCAACGGTGGGAGTGCTTCACTTTTCCTGGCGACTAACATCGTGAACATAAATAATTTGTTCATCTTATCTTCTTGTCGAATCCGAACCCCTATCGACGGATTTGCGCAAGATGACGTGAGAGCTGCGTCTGGCTCGCCACGTCAGATCTCTACCAGCCTCGGTCGTGAGCGCATGTGCTTATGCGCGCTCTGCCTGACCGGTTCCGACCCCTGCTTCCGGGGGCATTTTGCCCTAAGACAGCCGGCTATATTGAAGAAGGTTTCGCCTGAATCATTTTCTTCGAAAGCTCTTCAGGTGAGCCTCCTATTTTTGTTCCCTTTGTCATAAAAGCGTTACTTGAAGTGTTCCCTGACCTTCTTAAGGCCAGTTGGCAAGAGTATGTCCTTTGGTGCTAGTTAATTCTAGAAGTTGCGCCGTTTGGTCGGACGGCGGGACAATGTAGGCCTAATTGAATGCCAGGTGTCCCCGTATATATAAATGAATTAATATTTTTCTGTGCGTAATTTCTCATCAGTCATAACAACGAGGATCTGCTTACTTGGTTATGTATCACAGACACCATTCATTCATATGATAAAAAAAAACCTGGCATTTACTTGCTTTTGTTCACATGTCAAAAATATTGCGTGAAAATTATATTTACGAGTGCACACGGCCCGTCAAAAAAATGACAGGATTAGATATATGATCAACAGAGCTTCAACGTGGTTTTCCCATGATTTTCCACGCTATTTTATGGCTTTTCAATACTTTCCCAAGTCTCAACCGCTGATATTCCATTCAACCTAACCTAACGTACCAATACACGTGATATTTATTCTGACTCCCAATCTGCTGGGTTAAAGCACCAAATATTGTGGAGTTGATGAAGCTTGTATCACAGAGACGCTCATCTCACATTTCCGGTCGGTGGGACACACAGACAGACGGACGCAGCTTCTTTTATAATAAATAATGTGAAGAAATTGCAGCTTACCACGGAAAAGTAGAAAATAATTGGCTAATAACAATTCAATAACAACACACAGTTGTTGCTTGCTTAGTTGTTGCGTGTGTCTGTGACGTTCTTAAAGATACTCAATGACCGTATCTGTGATACGAGTTTGACCAGTGCGCAAGTACAATAATATTTTAACCGCAAGTGCTATTAGGATGGATATATGCATTTGTTTGTCATACTCATCTGGAGGATTTGTCAAAAGAAAATATCGAATCCCATCATTTTTGACTGATCGTGTACTTCAGTCACCCTCAACAATCCTTAAGCGGCCCATAGACGATCAATTTTATTGTCAATATAATTGTCAATATTATTGACTCAATATATTGATGAAATTATTTTTGCCCACTAAGTCAATTAGTTGACGGCCGTCAATCAAGCCCACAGACGATCAATTAAATTGTCAATATTCCATCATTGTCAATTATATTGACAATAAAATTGATCGTCTATGGGCCGCTTTAAGTTGTTCTCAGGACGTTCATACCATCGTGACGGTGTTCACTATTTTACTTTAGTTACCTTAGCAAAACTGCTTTATCAACTTGTTCTTTTTAAGTTATCAGGTTTTGTAATACCTGTTTGCCGTGACATTCGTTATCGCTTAGACTAAGAAAATTGAAATTTAATTTTGAAAGGAAAAGATTCCTTAACCTAGAAATGAGTAACATACTGATGATGAATCGAGTCCTCACTGGCGGTGTAATTGTGAATATAACGATGAACTTCTGTGCCAAAACAGTGTAGTCAATACTGTGGGAAATTCCACAACTTCATTTTCATTCTGTTTTATTTTCATTAGTAATCGACAAGGAACAAAAGTCGTACAGGTTTTAATATTTTATTACTAAAGCTGCGTTTAGACGGAGGGTGCGTTTCCCGGGGCAACGCCCTCTCTCCCTCCCCGCCTCTTCAAAAAAAACCCAATCCCCCATTCTAACACCTCCCACTCGTTCGCCAGGCGTGTTGCGGCTGCTGCCCCGGATGCTGGGACTGCCTCCAGTGCTTCCACTCCTAGGGTAATTACCCTAGTCTAGGGTAATCAGACCCCTCTTAGGGTACAGTCTAGGGTAAAGGAAATGAATGCAAAATCTAGGGTAAAATCGATATTCCAAATCTAGTTTATAAAAATCCTGAAAAAAAACATAAAAGATTGACAATAACTTCAGTTGAATAGCCCAAGTAAGAATTAATTTAGCAGAAGACATTAATTCAAAGGCAGAAAGTATCAACATTTAATTCGTAAATAGAGCACAACTTAAAATTTTCCATACAGGTACTGAGCAAGTTGCAGTTCTTTTCGCAATGTGTGGCGTGTAGCTTCTTTACAAGCATGTGTACAGCGATTGCTGGGACAGTGCAATGTCCTAACACTTTACTTTATCGAGTTGTCGTTTAGCGAACCAATTCAGGCAAATGATGTGATAGCAAATGCTTTAGACAACAAGCTAACACGCGCTTATTTGGAGTTCTTGGATTACAATTTGGGGAAATTAAACATATTTAATACCTTTTTTCAGTCTTACTTTCCGAATATCTTCAACCTGAGATCAGAAATTTGCAGCCTAATTAGAAGCTTTTGTTCAGATTTTATGTTTGTTGCTATTGTGAAGAATGCGACCATTTCTTTGCTGAATCCCTCTAACTCAACATTCACTTGTGTTTTTGTGCCAGTAGGTGATATATACATTCGAATGACAGCAACTGAAACAATACCAGAGATAACTGGCATAACGTCACAAGAGAAAGAGATTTTGTTACTAATTGTGAATGCTTCTGGTTGAAGCAGTTTCACAAATCCAAAAAAAAAAATTTCATCGAGGACGCTGTACATGACATCGTACTCTAATCTGCGTAATACTTCAACTAGGGGATCCCGGGATCCTCAGAGAGCGGGAAATAATGGCGGTAAAAAGCTAGTATTTTAATTAAAGCATTGCCGATAAACATAATTCCTGATCTACAACGAAGAATTAAACCTACGCTACTCACTGACGCTACATATGAGGAACTTGAAGAAAAATTAACACAGCAATTTGAAATAAAAAAATCTATCGTCGGTGCATCGGTTACATTTCTAAATCATGAGGTTAATGGTTAATAACCAGGTGTTAATGAATCCATAGAAAGTTGTGCTAAAACGTTAAATGACTTAGCATCTGCATGCAATTATGGTAATTGCTGTCGTGATCGTTTATTGAGAGATGCCTTCGTGGCTGGGCTACATTCAGCGCAAATGCTCAGCGCGGTTCTACAGAAGTGCGAAAGCAAGTCCTGCAACGAATGCGTTGAACACGCAAAACTTAAAACTTATCGAACAGTTAAGGTCCGACGCTCAAGATATTATTCGTGAGGATTCATCTGCATAGTTTTTCACTACAGAAAAACTCCCGCCGAACTACATATGCATTTGCTGCGGGACCAGGCGGAAGCACCTTGCAATGAATTGCTATGCTATGAAATTGAAATGCCCATCCAGGGGTTGTAAATGCAAGACGCCCTTCGGCTCTTCCGCCAGAGGTTCTATTACGACATGTGACCCGAACGCTATAAGTTATCTGGGCAGAGCGCGAGAGAGACTCATAAATCTCAGCCTCCGGAAGTCCTATTGACACAATCAGCGTCACACCACAACTATGCCCACTCCACTATATAACACTTTTGTATATAGATCGCTGATACTGATTTGCTAAATTTTACCTCGCTCAGCAAGTATTTTATGAAAAGTGAGGTAAATCCAAGCCGTTCATCGAGGTATTGAAGCTTACAGCTTAGAAAAGAGGGGTTGTCCTTTAATACTGGAGGACAGAGGCGAGGAACTGGTAGGCTTGGGGTCAGCCGTGAACAATGACACGCAATTTTGCATTTTGTACGACCAGGTCACAGTCTCTGACATGAGTCGTGATTTTTTTTAGTTGACCGAGAGTTTCTTCCTATTTGAGGGACGCTTTAATTGTTCCACAGAATGAGATCTGGTGCAAAGCGTGATTTGATGTTGAGGGACAGCACAGTTTTTACATTTTAGTCTCATTGATTATAAAGGGGAGCGTATCTTGGTGTGCAGTCTCATCTTCAGTCTTTTCCTTCGTTCGGATGGGCTTCCTTTCGCTGCGGTAATTTTGTAGGAAATTTTGTAGGGTCAAGAAGCACAACATCTTTAGGATGACTAACGCTTTTAGTGAGAACATTCCGGGTGCGCCAGAGAAACTTACTTATTTGAAAGGTCAATAAAAACAAAAGTACTTCAGTTATTGTTTTAAATTATTTTTTATATGAGAATACAATATCCGAATTTTTTTCATGTTGTCTTGAAAATGACATCGGATAAATGGCGACCCCCATTGCGCATACACTGATGAAGTCGATTTTTGAAATTCGTATCCACTCTTTGCAGCATATCAATCGGTATGTTGGCAATGGCGTCGCGAATGTTGTTCTTGAGGTGTGCTATGGTCCGTGGTCGATCGACATAAACCAGGGATTTCAAATAACCCCATAAAAAGAAATCGCATGGAGTCAAATCTGGAGAGCGTGCCGGCCATTGGAGATCGCCTCTGAGAGAGATGAGGCGGTCGGGGAAATGTTGTCGCAACAAATTCATTGAGCCTCGTGCTGTGTGTGCTGTGGCTCCATCTTGCTGAAACCACACGTTCCTAACGTTCATTTCTTCTAGTCTTGGAAGAAAAAATTCCTTGATCATGTTCCTGTAACGAGCTCCATTCACGGTAACTGCGCGTTCGTTTTCTTCAAAAAAATAAGGACCAATTATTCCCATTGCCGACATCGCACACCAAACAGTCACTCGCTCACAGTTAAGTGGCTTCTGGTGAAGCTCACGTGGATTTACACCACACCAATAACGCATGTTTTGCCTGTTGACGCACCCGGAAATGTGGAAGTGAGCCTCGTCCCTGAAAAAAAACCACCGCGTTTTCAGGCAGGTTTTCAATCAGCATTTCACACGCATTTTGACGGGCAACAAAATCGCGTTCACTTAATTCTTGCACAACAGCCAATTTATAGGGATGAAATTGAAGGTCTTCATGGAGAATTCGTCGAACAGTGGTGTCAGAAATTCCCATAGCAGCTGCGTGTTTGCGAGCCGAACGCCGGGGAGAACGCACAACTGACTGCCTCACTCTTTCGATATTTTCCGGAGTTCTGATGATCCGTTGAAGTCCATTTCTGGGTTTAGCGACACTTCCACACTCCCGAAATGAGTTAACCCACGACAGAATGGAGTTACGCCCAGGAACGAGTCTGTGAGGAGGAATTTCAAAGCGAGCGCGGAAGGCACGTTGCGTAGCAACAATTGAGCGACCGTTAGAAAAGAAGCTCTCGACTGCGAAGGCCCGCTGCTCTCTAGACCAGAGCATGAAGGCAACTGACTGGTGGGAGAAACAAACTTGGGAACTTCCATCTCCAGATGCGCCCCCTCTCGCCCCTCTACCCGCTCAACTCACCGCGCGGGAATTTTTTCAAATAAGTAAGTTTCTCTGGCGCACCCTGTATTTGAATTACAATTCAAGGCTAGTTGCACTTTTTATATTTAGCATGGATGCTGCATTGGAGTACTGAAAATACAGTATTAATTTCTTATCCACGAGCTAGGTTATGTGAGTTATGCCAGTTCGTTATTTTGGAAGCATAAAGCTCAAGTGAATTCGGCATTCGTATTGTGTTGTAGATCTGAGTTCCAGTCATGTCAGTTGGTGTTTTGGTCACTTGAGGCTGGAGTGAATTCAGCAGTACATTGAGTTAGTGGTCCTGAGTGCCAGTGATTTAGTTCTTTGCAGACCAAACTCTAATATTTGTATCGAAATTCATCTGAAAATGTTGCAGGTTTGCTCAAGCATGAATTTCAACAAAATTCTAAAAACTGATTTACTTCTGAAAAAAAATTTACTTCAAGATATTTATTTTAGAGCCTAAATTTGGACTACGGTACAATAGGTCAAAATGAAAGTCAATCAGAAAAAATGTGAGCGAAAAAAAAGTTAGGTTGAAGAGATGAGTCGAAAAAGAGAACGGGTAGTAGTAAAATAGAACGTATATCAAAACAATACGTAAAAAAAATGGAAAAAGGGAAAGAAGTCGAAAAAATACGTCCGAGAAGAAAAAGCAATTAGGAAATTTTCGAAGAAGAAAATAAGACAAAATAGGTCGAAAATAAAATAAGAAGAAAATAGGTCGAAAACGAATAAGGGCTATAAGAAAAAAGATGAAAAGAAACATCGTGAAGAATTTTAATCAAACATGGAATCGAAATCCATGATTCCAATGAAACATCAAATGCATAATGTCGCACACATCGCTGCTACTCACCAGGCGTGCACAGTATACATTCATAGTTCTGTGTGTTATACAGGCGGCCTGCACGCAGTGCTCACTGACACTGCATTCATACAGCCAGCTGCCTGTATATTCATGCTGAAGTTGCAAAAAATTCATTTATTGAATTATTTCACAATTGCACTAAAATCTCTATTATGAACTCATTAGTTATTGTGTTTATGCAATAATGTTCATTTGATCAGTGAACAAAATCATGTAAAATCAAGGCGCATATATTTTTCTCAATGAATTCGATACTGTATTCAATAATTTAGTAAATTTAAAAATGGCATATGTTATTTATACGTGTGTTGTTTGTGATCATCCATTTATATTGAAATAAAATGCTGATCAATTAATGACCGTTTTGTAAAATTGTTTAATTAGAAATACAAATCCTGTAATTTTCGTGGTCCTCATGCTTTTATATGTGTATGTTAATTTTTTTCGTGCTTTCTTAAAATGACATTTTTGAACATCTTCCGAAACAAACAACTCAAATATTATTTCCTGGCGCCAAGAATTGCTAAGTTTTATATCATGTATGTGAATATTCTAAAAAGTGTTCTAAACCCACGATTAAAATGCATCGTCTATGAAGTTGTGTTGTCTCTTATAATTATCATTACATGTATCATCAATTGTAGATTAACTAGGGAGCACGTTATAATTATCATTACATGTATTATCAAATGTAGATTAGGCAAGATTAGGAGAACATTGCCCTCAATCATTTATTTTCGACTAGTGCCACGAGTATAACAATACTCGTGTGTGCCCCTCAGGGGGATACAACTATTGTATCTATGGGAATAAGCGCTCCCAGGGGGACTATGTAAGGGCCTGAGCTAAAGGTTAGGTAGGCTTTATTTTTGTTGAAATAGAATAGGTTTTTATTTTGTTACGGACCATCTTTTTTCGGTTCACTGCTGTCCTGTTTTTCAGCACCTACTACTTTCTTCTTCTACTTTGATCTTGTTTCATGAACTTCTTTCTCATCTTACTGTTTCAGTGCCCTTTCTGCATAGATTCCACGTTCCCTTAACTCCATACTAAATGGTGCCTTCTTTTTTCCTCTCTTTGGATCGCCTTTGTTGCGGATAGGGAGGCTTAAACTAACTAATAATCTAATCTATACTCGTGTGTATGTGTATCACCTAAGTGAAGTAACTTTAAGATATTTTAAAAACCAATGATAGGAATTTTTGTACTATCTCTATTGGAAATAAAATATTTTTCTTTCTTTCTTTTCTTTTCTTGTGACCTTCAGTTCCTGGGCGGAAACAAGCTACAGATTTTGAACATTTCTCACACGCTCAAAATCACTTCAAAATAAAAAACCTGTTATAAATTCATTATTGATTCTATTCCCTCAATTCAAATACCATTTAATAATTACATTTTTTATGCGCATAGGTCTTGAAAAATACTTTTTCCAATGAAAAAGAAAAAAGAAAACGGAAAGAAGAAGGGGCTTACCAAGGAGAGCATAAAACTGCTAACACTTTAACATTTGACCCCATTGAAAGCCAATGAAAATCAATAAGTTTTTAATTTCTATCAATAATATTCATTGATTACTATCACTAAAAAATCAATCACCAATAACAACAGATCAAGTTGCCGAAGTGAGGAAAATTACACGCCAGTTTTCCAAAGCACATTTTAATGTTGACAAAATAACCGTTACCGTAGTTTATATACAACTTAGAACACTCAAGTTCCCACATGAACATGGTCCCTGCATCCTCAGGCCATTTCTGCGCTCCTGTATGATCCACTCCTGATCAAAAGTCTAAAACCACTTGAAAATTTAGAAAAATGTCAACTTTTCAGTGATAAATAATTAAATGCATTCAACTAGGGATAGGTAATTACTAAAGGTAAAAGGTTAGAAAGACAAAAAATATTAATTGTAACAATTTATTAAGAAATCAACATTTCTAATGAATACTGACTTTTTCAGTTGATCAAATGATAAGACCACATACAAAAATCATAGGAAATCTTTCTACAACGACGTTGAGGTGAGCAAACATTGAACTTAGTAATGAGTACTGCCTCCATTCTTGTTAATAACCTCAAAAATTCTTCGTGGCATACTAGAAACAAGAGTTTCCATGAGAGCTATAGGGATGTTGTCTCAGCTCCAGAAGATGGCAGCACGAAGTTCCTTTACTGACGCAACGCAAATTGTTTACCATTTCCATAAACCTCTCTCGCCATCCTCTCCCAAATATTTTCTATTGGGTTCAAGTCCGGCGAACATACTGGATGACGCAACACAGTGACCCCATTTTCTTGAAAGAAAGTCGTAGTCTAGCGGGCGGTGTGGACTGCTGCATTATCCTGCTGAAAAATCCATCCATCACCACACAGACGAGGACCCTCTGCTGACAAAGATGATCTTTGCAGCATTCCGACGTAACCAGCAGCTGTTTGACGACCCTGCACCTCCTGAAGCTCCATGGTTGGTTCCTCTGTAAGAAAATGTGCCCCATACCATAACGGAGCCTCCACCACTATGGCGCGTGGAAAACATTTCAGGAGGGATTTCTTTGTCATGCCAGTACCGTTGGAAGCCATCTGGGCCATCCATATTGAATTTGTTCTCATCAGAAAACAAAACTTGAGACCACTTCTCAACGTCCCATGCTTGGTGCTCACGAGCAAACTGTAAACGGGCCACTTTGTGACGTTGAAGCAACCGAGGACCTTGTAGACGCTTTTTGTTCTTCATGCCGTTTTGTCGTAAGTGCCGCCTGATCGTTACGACCCTGCAATCAGCATCTGTGCTTAATTTGAATGGAAGACCGTCCTCCGTCATGAGAAACCACCCGTTTTTCCTCCTACCCAATGCAGGTGAAATTTTTTTTGGTTTATCACTGGATTTTGCCGTTCCATAATTCTCTGGGTCCTTTAGGAAGTTGCAAATTACAGTTTTACTGCGGTGAATCTCAGCTGCGATTGCGCGTTGCGACAAGCCTTGCTTATGCAGTTTGACAATTCGACCACGTTCAAGTTCGGAAAGTTTGCTTGCTTTGGGCATGGTGAAACCTTTACACTATCAGTGCCAACCTGTAACTAATTTAAATGCCGGAAATTACCCTTGAACTAAACTTTTTTACCCTGGTCTTATAATTATGATCAACTGAAAAAGTCATTATTCATTAGAAGTGTTAATTTCTTAATAAATTGTTACAATTGTCAATTTTTGTCTTTCTCACCTTTTACCTTTAGTAATTACCGATCCCTAGTTGAATGCATTTAATTATTTTTCGCTGTAGAGTTGGCATTTTTCTAAATTTTCAAGTGGTCTTAAACTTTTGACCAGGAGTGTACCTCGAAGGCCTCGCGACGTTGCGATGACAACAGCCGCAGCTGTGCGCTCACAAGCGATGCAGGCATAGACTTCTGCTGTGCACTCTTCCGATTCTTAAATGAGCTAACGAAGCGAAAGAGCTAAGCCTGTCTACAACAAGCGCTGAACCGCCAACTCTCCCTTTATTTGGAAGCCTCGTACGCCACATGCTTTATTCGCATACAATACAGCAAAAACGAACTAGGAAATCAGCGCTGAGGTTGTAGGATAAGCGTACCAATAGAAATATACAGAAGCAGAGCGTCAGGTTAACTTAGCCAAAAATGAACAGATGAAAATGCACGCAAGAATTGAGGTGTCCAGATAGTATTTTCAAGGACTTCATTAACCATTCGAAAAAATCATCGCTGAATCTTTTGCAACGCAATTCGATTTAAATAATTAATGTGCAACACGCATGTAACACCACCATCAAAATTGTAGAGAAAAAAGAAAAGAAAAAGTTGATTTTCAATTAGATGTTACAAAAAGATCATACATCATTGATTTTTAAAATATCTTAAAGTAAATACCCCTATTTGATAAACACACGAGTATTATATCATTATTATTATTGTAAATGTTTAACCACCGTTACCACCAACAAATGATCCGCACAGTGAGTCGCAGTAGCATATTACATTTCAAGCACAATTTAAACTAAAATTGTGAATGACATCACTATTAATTTACATGGTCTTTATAATTTACAACTCATGGGAGATTAGATTATAATTCACTGGTCAACAACCAAAATGCTTCGGACCCCAAAGTAGCATTTTCCATATAATTTTAGGTTGCTGGTAACAAATATCATGGTTAAAATTGTTTGGTAGCAATACTTTTCGTGATACGCCTACATGTCTCAACACGTTCCTACAGACTGGCAGACGTGTATATTACTCACTACGCTCAGTCTCACTGCCCTCAGTATTGTTTTATCAGTCACAGAAGGTGTTTGTGCTGTACAAGTTAAGCGTCGAGCAAAAAGGCAGAGAGTAGATATGGATTAGAGTTTAAAACATAATGACATATACTGTATATAACAATAAATTAATCAATATGAATTTAAAAACGAAGCATGCTCCACATATTGAAATCATATGTATATTTAATTAAGATTTTTACACTAACTATATATTCAAAACTAAGTAAGTACTATAAAACGTTTCGGAGACTAGCTACATCTTCAATTACCGGTCTGCAAGTAAAGAGTAAAGAAAATCAGTCTTCTATACAAAATACAAGGATACAATAAAATTGTACCCTTGTAAAACCCTTGTACCCTCGTAAATTGTAAAATTGTAAATTTTATTGTACCCTTGTATTTTGAATAGAAGACTGATTTTCTTTACTTTTTACTTGCAGACTGTTGACTGAAGATGGAGCTGGTCTCCGAAACGTTTTACAGAACTTACTTAGTTTTGAATATATAGTTAGTGTAAAAATGTTAATTAAATATAAATATGATTTCAATATGTGGTGCATTCTTTGTTTTTAAATTCCTAATGATCATTCGCCTTAACCCGTCGCCACGTCCTGGACTCTTAGAAGGTCGGCAAAGCTAGCACATGTTTCACATCAGCAAACCTAGGGTTGCCATATATGGTCTTAAGCGTCTCGTTGAGCGCTATTCATTGGTGTAAGGTAAAATTAGGTGGGAGGAACAGGGAAGGAGAGGTATCAAGCTCAAATCTGTATGAATTCTTCTGCTCAGTCTGGAGTGTAGCTACCGGCGCTGCACAGCCTCTTAGAAGGCCAGCAGTGTAGCTGAGGCATACCAGCACACACTCTGCCTCTAAGAAGGTCGCAATCATTTTTATTTTCTTACGTTTTTTGTTCCAAAAATGGGAGTCCAAATCCACAGATTTACTCCTACGCAAAAAATAATACCACCATTGTGTTTGGGAGGAAAAGCTCTATGCATATCAAACTCTTTACAAACAATGAAACTGCTAGATAACAGCCTATACACAAAATGAACTAAAAATAAAAACTGTGTTTTACATATAGTGCACATAACTCCGGAACTATTGGACCTGAAAAAAAATTCACATACCACAAGATTCAGCAACTCAGAATCTATGCAAATGCATCATAAAAAAACATAAAAGTGCAATAAATAAAAAATGGCCAGTGATTTTCTGATTTTGTTTTTTTGTATTTTACCGAAATAAAAACTCGAATTTCGTAGATTTTCATTGGGGTAGCAGCATTTTTTTCCCCACTGACAGAAAGAGCAACTCTTTCTCTTTACAATGAACCCCCAATGAAACTTCTAACATGATTAATGAATGTACAGCAAGTTGCACAGTTGACCCATTTTCTTCAAACCTCTTGGTAGGTCGACCATGTGGAGACGGGTTAAGAAAAGCAACTTCTCTGACTAAATTAATCAAATATTGCATGCCTTGTATCTTTGAACCTGTCGCCAATGCACATTTATCAACTTTAAATTTGGATTCATTGAATGAAAATACATAAGAATTAACTAATATCATTCAAGAAGCACACAACTTTACAAAATATCTTGACCAGTGTTACATAGAATAAGTCCACGAGTATTTTAATACTAAACTCACTAGTCGAAACAAATGATTGAAGAGAATGTTTTCTCAATGTAACTTAATCTAGCTTTGATGATTATTATTATTATTATTATTATTATTATTATATAAGAAAGTTTTAGCCTCCCTTAACCACGACAAAGATGTTCCAAGAGAGGAAAGAGGAAGGCACCATTTAGTATGGAGTTAAAGGGAACGCGGAATCTATGCACAAGGTGCACAGAAACAGTAAGCTAGGAAAGAAGTTCATGAAACAAGAAAAAAGTTGAAGAAGAAAGTAGTAGGTGCTTAAAAACAGGACAGCAGTGGACCGAAAAAAGATGGTCCGTAACATAAGAAAAACCTATTTTATTACAACAAAAGGAAGTCTACCTAACCTTTAGCTCAGGCCCTCACATAGTCCCCCTGGGAGCGCTAATTCCCATAGATACAATACCTGTATCCCTTTGAGGGGTAATAGCGACACAAACTCAGGCAGAAACATGAAAACGATAGTTCTACAACGGCTACCAAGACATGTACAACATAATTGTAATAACACGTAAAAATAACTGCCTAGATAAGGCTGTCATAATATACTCAAGAGCGGAAGAAATGATATAATTTGCACAACAACAAGCCTAACGAAAACATTTTAGGACGTGAATAAGAGAAGAAAACATGAATGTTCTTTAAGGTTTACAAATTCGAAAAAGTTACTTTATATTCGAACTACATACATATGTACATACATATACCGAGCTTATCCTCCCCATGGGAGGGTAGCCGACAGCAGGCCACAATCACCACACTTAGTTACTAGGAGGCGAGAGAGGCAGCACTGCCAGGATCAGCAGCAGCCCAGCACAACCACCTTCCACGGTCAGGCCCGACAGCCATAGCTGGTTTACCCCGACCGCTTCATTGAGTGCAGCCCCTCCCCCCGCACAGGACAGGTCAACCCCATCACATGCGGGCAACTTCCAGAAGCGCGTCAAAAATAAAATTACCTTCTTATGCACTGCCCCCACTCACTTCTGTCCGCAGCCATCCCTCTCGCCACGTCCACAGTCAGACCCCTCTCATACAAAGCACGTTTCACCCCATCCATCCAACTCATCCGTGGTCTACCTCGCGCTCTAAAACCACTCACTTCCGACGTATCAACCTTTTTCACCAGCCGCTCAACATTCATAATTACAACATGCCTAAGCCATCCAAGGACTCTTTCATCCACTCGCTTGCTCAACTTTTTGATAACACCCGTCTACCCCCTAACCAACTCATTCCTGATCCTATCTCTTCTTGTTCCTCCATACATGCTCCTCAAACATTTCATTTCAAACACATCCAACTTCCTCCTCTCAGCTGCTCTTCCTCCTCTCAGCTGCTCTTATATTCGAACTAGGATGCAAATATCTTCAATTGGTGAACATACATAGGTGCCATGACGGTCCAGCTTTAATGCTTGTACAAAAACGAGGAAAAAAACATAAAAATGTACAATATATTTGGTTAATTGAAGTGGAATAGCGTTTGTTAATTCATGGGAATAGATTAGATTAGTCGTTAGTTTTAGCCTCCATACCCAGCAACAAATGCGATCCAAAGAGAGGAAGAAGGAAGGCACCATTTAGTTTGGAGTTAAGGAAACGCAAAATCTACGCAGAAAGGGCATAGAAACAGTAAGTTGTGAAAGAAGATCATGAAACAAGACCAAAGTTGAAGAGGAAAGTAGTAGGTACTGAAGTACAGGTCAGCAGTGAACCGAAAAAAGGTCGTCCTTGACATAACAAAATTGTTAGGTTAGGTAATGTTAGGTAATGTTACAAGTTGAGTGAACAGAAAAAGAGCGGTATTTTTAGTTCTCATTAACATTTACAGCTAGTGAAAAATAACTCTAGGTCTGAATTATTATCTCAATTATATGCTGGGGTCAGAAAGTGGCCTTCAAGTTTGAAGTAACGTCTAATCAGAATGATTTCCTTCGCAATTCTGAACTAGGCACATTGCAGATGACGTGCAAATCCGCTATCGGTGTTGTCTGGAGCGCCCCTGTGCTATACGCATTGCCTCACTCACAACATCGAGCTCTCGTAACACAGCTCCGCTCGCAGAGCCATCGACTACACAGCCACAGTCAATCTTGGAGTGGATGAGATATCGATATAGACGCATTAGGATTTCATAATCTACATTCTAAGAAAAGGAGGACACTGATTTCATTCAATTCAGATCAATAAAACAGCATATGGCTCACGAGTACACCTCGTATAATTTGTCTATTGGTACGCCTTGTATGGTTTGTCTATTAGTAGATCACGTATAGTTTGTCTATTGGTGCATCTCGTATGGTACGTTTGTCTGAGGAGATTCTCTTCTACCGAAATGGGTAGTTGGTTTAGTTGATGCAGTTGCCCATCTTTAGGCTCTGTGATGCGTCACATACTTCCACTCTGAATAATGTTTTGTTGCGAGACCTGATCGCTTTAGGTTTACTGCCAAGGTGTTCAAGGATGCACCTTTCTAGGAGCCACGGCGGCATTTTCCGCCTGTGAGCTTCGTCCATCTTGCAGTCAAAGTAGGTGATGAATTTGTTGGATGGTCGCAATTGCTCGATTACTCTTGTACCTTCTCTAATTTGCTTTGCTCGTCTCATTGTTACTTTCACCCTCTCTATAATCTCTAGCTAACTTCTCCCTTCCACTTCCCTCGGACACAGGATGCTTCCAGCAGAGTGAAAACCCCCGCAGTGAGGACACCTCAGCTGATCAGACGTGTAGTTATGAGAGATGTGCCCTACCTCAGCGCATTTCCTGCACACAGCTGAGGTGTTGCGACAGCACTTGGCTGTGTGTGTCCATTTGCTTGGCAGTTAAATCACATCATTGGTTCTTGAATGGGTCCACTTTGGTGTCTTACTTTTCTCCTGGAATGTAAACGCTGAATGGAACGGTCGGTTGTCTGAAAGTTATAAGGAAGGCTTGAGTGTCCGGATATCTTGGTTTAATGAAGGTTGCTTTGGTAACTTCCTCAATGTTGTATTGATCCTGGAGTCCAGTCTTGAATTCTTCTGTATCCGTTATGTCAAAGTTGTTGATGTAGATGAGGCTAACTGCATGATTAAATCGGCTATACTCAGCTGTTTGGCATGGCGCACCCTCCACACATGTTAGGCCAACAATCCTCTCCGCTTGCTCTGCACTCCGCACCTCCACCTTTATCATTTCATGGCTCATTCTGAAAATCCTCTTTGGTTTAGAGCCAGTTACTTCTCCAGTGCTTTTAATCTTGTCAAAAGGGTTTGCTGTCTTCATTTTTCCAGCGCCCCACGTGACGGAGAAGTATCTAGGAAAATACTTTTCCTTGGCAAGCGTTAAAGGGACATACTTCCATCTCTCTTATCTTGAAGCTTTCTGTTATCCGGTCCTGGCACTTTTAAGATTTCCAGAGTGCCAGACTAAGCAAACAACACCACTTTAATTTCTGCCAACTGCCTCTCAATCTTCAATTTCTCAGTGGCACTCAAGTCAGCAGGCAGGCTGTTCTCACTTCCTTCACTAAACTCTTTGAGCAATGAATCTACTGCTTTTTTGATCCTTCTCTTAGTACTTGCGATCTGGATCACTCGCTCCAACTCGCTGAAAGCGCCTCCTTTGGTTCCTTTGTCGCATAACTTTTGCAAGTCCTCCATTAATCCTCACTGAGGACCCACTGGATACTCTTCACTCATTTTGAAAGTTTATATTCAAGGGGCGGGTAGCCTTTATATATCATGGGGGCCAGGTTTTGTCACACTTTGAGCGCAGAACAATTTGAGATAATCACACACAAAACTGAAAATACAAAACCCAGATGCTAATGGATACCCTCCCCGATTGTTCTACCCGATGACAACATTCCAATAAATAACCATATAAAAACTGTGATGACAATTTACATAAACACTACGTGATGAGTTGAAACTTCAAGGGAGTATACTAACAGTACAACCTCGGGAAGGTGTGGGTGGGCTGGAATACATGTTATGAGTAAGCAATCCTGATCAAATCTTTGCCTGTAGACTGTTCGCTTTATGATACAAGTATAGCTAACACAATTAGGCACCAGTAAAACTTTGCTAAGAGAAGAGCAAAAACTCCCACGAAGTAAAGTCACACAGCTCACATTTCATTTGCACTCCAAAATTGTGAAAACTCAATCGAAAATTCTTAAAAATTAAAAATGACTGCTAACAGCAGTAAAGTTACACAGGCTACATTTCAGCTCTCTTCCTATGCTGTGCTCGCTAGCACGGTGCCTATTCAAGTTAAAGCTGTAGAATACTTACACAAGCCAGACCTCAACAGTCTCCTTCCAAGTTATGCTTACGAGCTTGGTGCAGCTTTAATTGATAACTTGAACCACTTGAATAGTCACACAGCTCACATTTCAGTAGATTCCCTAATTTATGTATGCTAGCTCGGTGTCGTTTCAAAGTAATGATGTAATAAGTAGAATAGTCACACAGCTCACATTTCAGAAGATTCCCTAATTTATGTTTGCGTGCTTGGTGCACTTTGAAGTTCTTAGTCACATAAGTAGAATAGTCACACAGCTCACATTTCAGTAGATTCCCTAATTCATGTATGCTAGCTCGGTGTAGTTTCAAACTACTGGTGTAAGAAGTAGAATAGTCACACAGCTCACATTTCAGTAGATTCCCTAATTCATGTATGCTAGCTCGGTGTCGTTTCAAAGTACTGGCGTAAAAAGTAGAATAGTCACACAGCTCACATTTCAGAAGATTCCCTAATTTATGTTTGCATGCTTGGTGCACCTTGAAGTTCCCAGTGTCATAGGTATAATAGTCACACAGCTCACATTTCAATAGATTTCCTAATTTATGCTTGCTTTCTTGATGCCGTTTCAAGGTCCCAGTATCATAAGTAGAATAGTCACACAGCTCACATTTCCATAGATTTCCTAACTTATGCTTCCTAGCTTGATGCCGTTTTAATGTACCAGTATCATAAGTAGAATAGTCACACAGCTCACATTTCACTGAATATCCTAATTTATGCTTCCTAGCTTGGTGCAGTTTCAATGTAATATTATCAGGAGTAGAATAGTCACAAAGCTCACATTTCAATAGATTTCCTAATTTATGCTTCCTAGCTTGGTGCCGTTTTAATGTACTAGTATCATAAGTAGAATAGTCACACAGCTCACATTTCACTGAATTTCCTAATTTATGCTTGCTTTTTTGGTGCCGTTTCAATGTAGTATTATAAGGAGTAGAATAGTCACACAGCTCGCATTTAAAAATTTTTCTTAATTTATGCTTCATAACTTGGTGCTTTTCTAATTTACTAATCACATAAGAAGAATAGTCACACAGCTCACATTTCAGTCGATTGCCTAATTTATGCTTGCTATCTTGGTGCCGTTTTAATGCACTAGTATCATAAGTAGAATAGTCACACAGCTCACATTGTAATAGATTTCCTAACTTATGCTTCACAGCTTGGTGCCGTTTCAAGTTACCACTTAAATAGGTTAAATAGTCACACAGCTCACATTTTTTTAGTTGGTTCCCAAATTTATGCACCCTAGCATGATGCCGTCTCAGTTCACTATTTAAATAAGTAGAATAGTCACACAACTCGCATTTATAAAATTTTCTTACATCCTGTTCTTCTCTCTCACGTTGCCTCATGAGTTTCTTTCCAGTACAGGGACCAAATTTTAACATACTTTTCCCATTACGTTTTGCCTCAAAACGCAGTTTTGATTTATTGGAATGGTTACCAGAATAACTAGAAGACTCGCACTCAAAATCAAGCCCTAATTTATGCTCATCACGAAGGTGCAATTCTATTTCGTCCTTCCGAGTACTCGAGTAATCACATTGTGCACACAGGAAGCGTACTGATTTGAGTGTGCCCGGAGGGTTGACCTCAACACCACTGCCGCTACCCGACACGTCTGACGGTAGCGAGTCATCGCTCCCTTGAGATGCTGTAGCTGATCTCTGATTATCAGCCCTTGTGTTGCACGCACCAGAGCTTCCTTCCCTCAACTCGTCCTCTGCTTCTGCTTGCTCTGTATGCACCTCAGCACAGGCATCGTCTACTTCTTTCTTGAGAGTGAGGGCAAAGGGGGCTGCACTCATTTGGTCCTGGAATCAATAATGTGAATCATTTGTAAGCACACAAATATTACATCTCCGGATTAACATGAATAACCCTTCGATGTGAACCGCAAAAATTGACTTTGTAATACAACAAAATTTTGCTTTCATAGTGTTTGATTTTTGAAAAACGTGGTGTAAACTAGAAAAAATAATGTAATAAAATAGACTATATATTGAAATTTATAATTATGTAAAACTCTTGAATGGAGGTGAAACTAGTGAACGAATCAGCTGTCAGCCAGTTAGTCAGCAGTCTCCCTATTAGCTGTCAGTTTTATTAGGTTGTCTATTACTAGTCACTCAGTTAACACGTTCCCTGGGTTCCCAAGGCTGTTATGGTTGGTTTGGTTGTGCGGTAAATAGCAGAATAGGGAAATCGATTTTCCAGCTTGATTAAATTTCAATTCTTCCTAATGAAAATGAAAAATACAATTGCATGATAACATTTCACCCAGTATGATAAAAATTATTTTCAAAAAAACATTCATGATAGATAAAATGTTGTACATTTACACCGGCACGTAAATGAGCAATTGACCTGTTGGTACACAGGCGGCCTAATACGCAGTGAACGTGTTAATTGGTTGTCATTTATCAGTCAATTAGCAGGCAGTTGGCCTGCCAGTTGCAGTCAGGTGGTAGTTGTCATCAGTAACATTCAATCTCGAGATTTTGACTGCATACAATCTGCCAGGGTACCAGCTGACTGCTGGCTGATGGACTGCTTGCCATTAAGGTAAGCATGATGGCAAAATTTCAAAAGCAGGAAATTAAGCAAGGTACCCATGACACTAGACATCTTGCAAAAACGACAATAAAAGACAGCAAGGAGACAGACCAGGTTAGGCAGGGGCAACCACCAAAGAGTTCAGTACAGGAGCTTCATCTAGGTAAGACAGCAAGAAACTGAGTTGGGTCAGAAAATGGAACCAGGCACGATAGCACACTAACCTTAGGGTAGACTACGTTGCATATCACATAAGTTTAACAGCAGGCAACTTTACTAGAACATTGCAAACTTGAATTCCAACTTAGCTCAAAACTACAGAAAAAAATATTTTGATATTTTAGTTGCTAACATCAGCAATGGAAAAAATATAACTCAATAACTCATTGGCTCGTTGCATGGATGACCGAAATATTCAAATATCCGCTCTTTAGTCAGTGATCAAACTCATAAATGAGCTTGTCATTCTTCTTTCCAAACATTTCATGCAGATTGATTTTGAAATAGTTATTACAAATAAAATATTAAATTTTAATTATTATGTAATATATCAGTCATTTACAAATTTTGTTGCACAATGTGCATCTAAAAATGTGGGCTCGACTATTTGAGTCTTTAGTATTCATGTTGCAGAGCATGCCAGCAGGAGTTTTGGAACCGACCTGTTACTTTCTACACCTTCCCATTCTTTAGTCCGCTCTAATGCAGAGAAGTGCAACATTCAAGTTTAATTAGGCAATTTTAATGCAATATCTTCTTCATCAAATGAAATAACTCTTTACATTTTAGAATCACTTCACATTTAAAAAGAAAAACCGGTTTTAACCCTTCGTCTACCAATGTCAACTTTACTGCCATGATGGCTAGTGCTTCCAGTTTAGGGCAACTAACAGAATTGTGAACTAACTTTACTGGTAGGGGAACATTGAAATAAATAAAAAATTAGGACAAATAATAGGAATAATGAAAACTAGCTGGACCGTGGAAATTCCACGGACAATGTTGTAACCGGGGTTGTGTCACTAATTTTGTAGCACAGCTTTCATGCTTCTTCTCACACAGATATCTTTTTGTTATTTTCCTGTTGATTATAGCCTAATTGTGCATTATCATCTTTTCAGTTGGTAATAAATTTTACTACTATAAAATATAAGTAAAGATCCTAAGATAATTCTTGGTAAAAGTGAAGCTCCAGTTGCACTGGTAGGTGAATTAATGACTTATTCTTCTTAAGTATATGTAAGTAATTTTGCTTTATTTTGGAACTTGCTTGTGCTGTCATTATTTATTTTGTTGAAATTCAGTTATTATTCTTTGTGGTTTGATTTCTTTTAGTTTATTTATTATTTTAAGTTCTTATTTTGTTATGAGTTATGGAATTTATTTTACTTAATGTTTTCATTCATTCAATTTACGTAGTGTAATATGTTCCTTCAACACCTTAACTGCGATGGATTAAACTTCAGTTCAATATTCAATTCATATTTAAAGTCAATTGCGTTAATCAACTTTGAAAATGGCAAACATTAACTGGATCTGGCCTATATTAAGCTTTCATTCAGTATTAATAAACAATAAGTTAGTGACTGCAGGTGGGTCAGCAGCACAATAAAAATCACCAAAGTGACCACCGGTGGTTCCCTTTGCAGGGAATGTGTTAAGTTCTGCATTTCTTTTTGTAAATACCATATTTTCTTTTTATTTCTGTATATATCTTTTGCATGTATTATATTGTATTGCTAGTTAAGATGTTTACATGTTCCATCCCAATCTCCTCCCATTCCCTCCACTGGTCTCTTGGTCACTCCAATAGGCAGGTACTTAATTCAAGATATTGGTTTGTTTCTACAGTGTCTCCCTCCCACCTATCCATGCTCCATCTAAGCTCCTTTCAACTTCCATTTGCTCCATTAATTTACTCCATCAATTTAGTTCCATTCATTGCTCCATTCCATTCTTCAGAGTCATTATTTCATTGACCAAATCATTATCATCCATTACATTTTCATTTGTATCACTATTTTTCCAATAGCAACTTATCAAGTAGAAGAGTTTCACTATCCTTAACCAGTTGCCATTTAGTAACGAGCAGATAATGAGTATCACACCTGCGGGAGACAAACGGCAACAATGTCATCAATAAGCTTTGAGGACCCATAAGAAAATTCTGACATTACTTACCAAATTTCAACATAACATATTCTAACCTATCAAGCCAAATTTGTCGATAAAGTCGTGCGGTCGACATGAAGGTTCGTGGAAATGGGGCTGTCTTCTGTGCAGCTACCTTTTTTTGTGGGTGCTTGCTATTCCATGCAGCTGCCCTTCTTGATGTTCGTGTGGGTACCGCCTACGCCGTAATTAGTCCGCTAGGGCAACAGAAGTAGTTTCTGTATGTGCCGAACTACGGTGGTCCCATTAGGGTGAGATTTGTGTGGGTACCGCCTACGCCGTAACTAGTCCGCTGGGGCAACAGAAGTAATTTCTGTTGGTGCCGAACTACGGCAGTACCACTAGTGAGGTTTGTCAAGGGTACTGCCTACGCCGTAATTAGTCCGCTAGGGCAACAGAAGTAAATTCTGTTTGTGCCGAACTACGACGGTGCAGTTAGGAAGACGAGCAACTGTCTGCGCCATAATCAGTCCGTTAGTGCAACAGAAGTAAATTCTCGTAGTGCCGAACTACGACAGCGTCTTTAGTTTATTAGTTAGTTTAAGCCTCCCTATCCTCAACAAATGAGATCTAAAGAGAGGAAGGAAGAAGGCACCATTTAGTATGGAGTTAAGGGAACGTGGAATCTATGCAGAAAGGGTACAGAAACAGTAAGATGAGAAAGTTCATGAAACAAGATCAAAGCTGAAGAAGAAAGTAGTAGGTGATGAAAAACAGGACAGCAGTGAGCCGAAAAAAGATGGTCCTTAACAAAATAAAAACCTATTCTATTTCAACAAAAATAAAGCCTACCTAACCTTTAGCTCAGGCCCTTACATAGTCCCCCTGGGAGCACTAATTCCCATAGATACAATAGTTGTATCCCCCTGAGGGGTGCGACAGCGTCTTCCTTTGGGACAAACAATGCGGAATAGTTTGTCCTCACAAGGTGGTTCCTTAAGCCCTTTTTCAGGCGAGGTGTCTAAAGCCTGTATCAAAAAGGAGACAGGAAACTCGTTCGACCTTAGGATGTGAGTTGTTTATTGCAGAATCTCTTTGCAGTATCTCTTAGATAGATACATTTCAGCAAAGACAGTGATTTATTATCTTTTGAAAAAATAGTGTGTACCAGCATGAGCTACTGCATAACATGGTACTACATGCAAAATTACATTCAAAATATTAGTGCTATTCAGCTAGGTAATCTAAATAATATGGAAATATTGAAATACAATGCAAATGACACTTAAGGGCTAACTAAAGTAAATCCACAGATGCCTGTGCTGACACACAAAGCGAGTCAGGTAGAGAGAGCTGAACACAAAGAAAATGTCTAAGATTATGGGTAACTAACACAAACTGGATTCAATATCACCTGCTGCCTGACACCAAATCTATAATAACATAACATATCTTAACCTATCCTTGTCGTAACCTCTTTTTGGGGATCACATTGTTGCCAGCCAATTTCTAAGAGGCAGTTGTTTTCCATCAATATTTCGTCGTAATTCTTCACTTTCCTTTCATTTCTCTTGATAATCGTTGTGACAGAAGGCCACTCTTTTTTATTTTTGTAGACAAAGATCAAAATTAGACCAAGACTTTTCAATGTCTTTTACAATTAATGATAATATTGGTAGCAAATCAAATAGGGCCTTATTAAGGTAAATGATGAGATTGTTGCAATGTAATTTTATGTTATGATGACGCCTTTCAATTTATAATGGATGACACAATCGGATAGTAAAATGACACACGATGTATATATATATTGCTTATTAAAGAAATCTATGAATGACAATAATGCTATCAAATCTCGGTGATTACGTTAATTCAAATCTGTCAGATGACGCAATTACAGGAATTCACATAATGACTTGAAAATAAGCGGGTGAAGCCTTATTACTGGATCAGTAGATGAACATAGGTTATCAATACATTGAGAAGTCTGACACACACATCTTATATGAGGTGAAGCCTCTCGACACTGGATTAATTAGTAGAGAAACAAAGATCGTTTAGTACATCGAACAAAATTATCCTACATGTGAAGCTTCCTTGACACAAGGGAGAATATGGATTAGCATGTCGGTTGGATACTTAGCTGAATTAATCCAGAATGGCAGTTGATTAGCCAAAGACAACTTAGGCAAACAGCCTTCCCACACTTGTCCGCAAGGACAAGCGTGGGTATCACACGTCTTTCTCCTGTCACCGCGCCGTCTGTAATGCCGCTTGTCTTCACCAGCCAAGAGCAGCTTGCGTGACTCCGTCATGAGTTTGAACAAACACATTCTTCCATGACAAAGCTTTATGTTAATATATCATAGGAAATAGCAAGTGCTGTGAGATAATTAAAATGGATTACGCTTCATAGTTGATAAATAAGTAAATTATGTAGAATGAATAAGATCCTAGGTCTCTAGGGGAGGAGTTGAAATATACGAAGAGATATGGAGGTATTAGGCAGCAATCCCTGGTATACGTGTCAGCCGTAGAGCAGAGGGCACGAAGTACGATGGTGGGGTTCGTAGAGGGGATGAGGGCACTTGCTTGTTGATTTCAAATGATGCTTGGCCGTTGGTGATGCTTGGCTCGAATCGTAGAGTTCGGTAATGCTGCGCTTATTGACGAGAATATATTTTCCGACGATGGATCTTTTTAGAAGATGGTTGTTTGGCCATACTCCTCTCTTTAACGTTTATTTGAACACGGCGTAGGTCAGTTATAGTAAAACTATAACATCCTAACTTAACCTAACGTATCTTAACCTATCCTAACTTAACCTATCTCATTCTAACATAACTTAAACCAATGTTATCCTTAGGCTGGACCCGTGAAAAATTCAGTCAACATTACCCAGCAAATTCTTACATAACATATTCTAACCTAACTCATCCAAACATAACATATACTAACCTATTCTATCCTAACCAAAGCTTTCCTGATAATATGGAAAATATGAAAAAGCCGTAAGCCCGTAAAAATTTCATCGACGTAGCCTACCTAACCTATCCTAACATCTCCTACCCTACCCTAACCAAAGCTATACTGATAATATGTCAAAAATAAAAACCCATGTACCCGGGCAAAAATTTCATCAACATTATCTTACAAATTAGACCATAACCTATTCTAACCTATCTCTTCCTGACCTATGCTAACCAAACCTATCATGATAATACGTCAAACATAAAAAACATGGATCCATGAAAAAATTTCATCAACATTACCTAACCTTTGCTAACCTAACCTATCCTACCCTAACATAAACATTGTCATCACTAGGCTAGGTATAAAAATGAGAAAATTTAGTCAACATTAACCAACAAGTTCTAACATATTCTAACCTATCCTAACATGCATACACTAACCTATCCTATGCTAACAAAAGCTTTCCTGATAATTTGTCACACATAAAAAGACGGTTGACCTGTGAATAAATGTCATCAACATTTTGTAACCTATGCTACCTTTCCTAACCTGACCCATCCTGACCTAACCTATCCTATTCAAACCTAACTTAACCTATCCGACCCTACCTATCCTAATTCAACTTAACCAATGTCATTGTTCAGCTAGGTGAACCCACAAAAAAAATTGGTAAACATTACCCAAGCGATTCTAACAGAACATATTCTAACCTAACCTATGCTAACCTAACATACCAACCTATCCTATCGATTATGCTCGTTTCCTTATATATAGTATCTTTGTAGACACGATACAGCGAGTCACGGCGCCTTTATAATAATAAGCAGACACCCGTGTAGATTACACAGTTTCAATAATTATTAACTCACTTCAAAGCATTTAAGGTTCAAGTATGAAGGAGAAGTATTTTATTGGCATTCTTTGACATGGAAAGATAACTGAAATAATTACTGTAATTTAAAATCAAATTTTTATGCAATGCAAAGTTTAAAATAGATGAAATGAAAATACAAATGAAATAAAAAATGGAATAAACTGAAATAAACAAAATAAATTAAAATAAATAGAAAAAATATTATTAAATAGAAAATTTGAAATAACTGAATAAAAAATATTAGAATGAAAAATAAAAAAATTAATAACAAACAAAAAAGTTGCAAAAATAAAAAATAAAACAAAGTTCTTGAAAAAATTCTAAAAAATGAGAAATTGAAAACAAATACATAAACTGAAAAAAAATAATATACTGAAAACAATGGAAAATTTAAACAAATATGAAAATTAAAAATAAAATAAAATGAAATGCAAAAATAAAAAATAAACAGAAATAAAAACATTTAAAAATCATATAAAAAATATTGAGCAATAAAAAAGTGACAATAAATGAAAAAATATATGAAAAAAGTTTTATGAAAATTGTGAAAAATAAACAAAAATAAAATACATGACAAAAAATAATAAATATACTAACCTAACCTACCTACCCTATACAGCCTATTGGATGTGGAGCGTTGCCCATGAACTTCGTTTTTAGTTTATTAATAAATAGATATTTTTTCTCAGATTTCAGAAGCCTTATATTTAAAATTTGCCAATCATTTGCTCGAAGCTCAAGTCATGAGATCCCCGTAACTCATTTAATAATTTATTTATCTCTGATTTTTTTTCTGCTTATTAATTGTTTGATAAGTTTTTGACAAATAGTCGATTCATGATATTTAATTTTGAAAATCTATGGCATTGAACATTCTTCTTTATAAGAGTTCATTTTCATAAAGCCTAATTTCTTACACAAAATAAAGTAAATGCTTGCTTAATTAACCAGAAAAGACACATGATAAGGTAAGTTCATTAATATATCAGAGTATTGATAAAATTTATCCGTGAAAACTTTTCTCTCAGCTACCTAAGTTTTGGTACTCAAAGGGTTGAATAATTTGCTATCAGCTTTTTTCTTACAACTAATGTAATATTGACACTGAACATTTTATTTTCCATCAGTGAGTTGTTTCTTTTTGTGTTCAACTTTTTTTGTCCCATGATGGATTATTTTGATTTACATTTGACACATGAGAAGTTTCATCTCTCTTCTCCATTTCATGTTGAAAATGACAAGGAAGTCAAAACGGGCCAAATAATTTTATTCATCAACTTTCTCGAATGTAATAATGTCATTATCAACGTTTTTCCCTGCACTTTTATTTATACAATGGATTTGTACCAGGCAAACCATGTTTATACATCCAACTAACATGAAGGTTAACCAAGGCCATATTCAGAGACAATACCAATGTATACTTTCTCCTCCTTTGTCCCTACCTTAGAATGTGCCACTACGGCAGACGTAATTTACAGTAGTAGCACCTTTCATTTTCGGGTTGTTACTGGGAGGCCTCCTAAGGTTTTCATCACGCACTATCGGCTGTGGTTTTTGTGTGCTCTGTAATAATATTGGCTTGCGTGCTTAATTTGTGTTTCTTTTTGTTTGTTTCAGAATAGATTCTTGCTGTGTATGAACTATTACTGTACATAAATTAATCTTAAGCCTGGACGACCTGGCTTGCTTAAGTGCTACCATCTTGGGAGGCGAGTTAAATGCTTCTTCTAGTTAATTAGCATGTGCCTAGTTGGAATTTTCAGTTCATCAGTTTTGGTTTCTGATTTTTCCCATTGTGTCTTGAGATGTTCATTTTGATTGATTTCCTTTATTTTGAGTTGAATTTCTGTTCTTTATGTTCATTTTACTTACATAATTTGCATTTTTGATTTATTTTGATTTACTTTGCATTGTGAGATTTATTTGGTTCTGATTTCTGTTTGTTTGTTTGTTTTATTCTTTTTGTAAAGCCTGGTCATGAGAGTTTCTTGCGGTTCTTGTACTTATAAGTTGCACTCATTCTTTTCAGCCAGCAAGTCAACACCTCATGTCCATGCTCCCTATGCTCCGTACTCTTGGCTCATCTTATCACACCTGCCCGTACAATTTCTTCTATTTGTTGTGCCTAGGGATTAGTTATTTCTCATATTCTGGTTCTGAGTAAACCATAACAATTCCTAAGGTTTCATTTCACCAACAGTTTTAGACACTATACAAGATCGATGATGTATTATTATAGGAAATTCTGACCCCGCAACAGGGTGTTTTTCCCTTCAATTTTCCCATTGAACGGAGATATTTTTAAAAAACTTCATTCAAATGGTGGTTTGGGAGCATAACAGAACATGAAAACACAATACGAGTGCAACATGATTTAACCCTTTAACGCCCAAGTGGACTGTACGGTCCTCTTTCAATAATAACAATAATATATTGTATTTCTTATTCAATTTGTTCACTAATGTGTCCTTTGAACTTCACTGCCGAGTGGCAGTTCCTTCCCCATCTTGATAACAGTGACTACCTAATGCCAGTGTCGGTTTAGTGATAGTGGTTGTTATAACGGTAATATGAGTATAAAAATGTGGGCGTTAAAGGGTTAATATTATTTTTCAATATTTATAAAATGAGACCAAATTAACTAAGATTTTTGCAATTTCAATCATAATTAATTATGAAACAACATAGAATCTTAGTAGCAACAATGCAATAAACACAACTAAAGAGAAAGAGAAGATGTAAGTATAGAAGAGCAACATTTAAAATTGAAAATTTGAATAATTATGTGAGAACCAAATGAATTTGAATTAAAGCATTCCCGAGAAGAGCAGGCAACCAACTGACGCACCTGAGGTTCCTGATGCCAGTCAATGGGCTCCTCCTTCACTGTGATGAACTCCAGCGGACCGTCAGGCACTTCATTTTTGACCGTCTCGGTTATTGGAGGATTTTCACTCTTTGGAATGGCAACTGCAAAAGATGAAAAAATTTTACAAATAAAATTGGCAGGAACTTGAAAAAATGTATTTCATTATTGATACATCACCAATGGATGTAAATAGCTAACATTTGAACTCTCAACTGAAGTAACAAACGGAATTCATTTCTAGGCTCATCATTTGATGCTGCTATTGATGACAAAAAACAGTAATAATGACTTAGAGAAAATTTGTTCCAAACACAACCAAAAAGGTTTCTCATTGTAGAGCTCTGGCTGTCCAATTGTTAGTTCTAGGTGTTTAATTCATTTCTCCTAAGTAATGACAATAGTTACAGAAAAGCACAAAGCTTAGGTTCAAATAACTGTACAGAAGTGGAAAACTTTAGCCTTGACTAACACAGCTTGCAACAGCTGTGAAAAAATGCACCAATTGGATGGAACAACATAGAAAAAAATAACACTGAAGAATGAAAAACAAAGCCACAAAGATTAGTTTAAAGGCATACTGGCCTTATCTTAGAGGAAGTGAGGTACAGAATGAATATACAGGCTACATAAGTACGTATCTGAGCCACAAACAGATTCCTGCAAACAAGAGTTGATTTTGATAAGTAGCTAGTGTTACAACTGAGAATGTCCACCCAAAGAGAGCAGATACTATCAGCATACTGCTCAGAATTGAGCTAAAAAATCCTACATGTCTCTAAAGAGTAGTTGGTTTCAAGGTGCACTGAAGGAAAACATCTCCAGGGCCACTAGACGGTTTCTACATCCTAATAGGCTATCTCAAACCGTTTGCTCCCATGTGCATTGTTTTCACTGGTAAGTTAATTTTTGACGCAAATAGACACAAGTTATTTAACACACTCAATAAAACTCAAATATAGTACAGCAAACTCAATAAAACTTTTGGATATATCAGATGTTTGATTGTTTCACAATTTTATAATTTAATCAGGTACTAAAATTTTTCTTAAAAATGGATAGATTAAATTATGAGAAAGTCGAAGACTTTTAAATGCAACATAAAGAGGAAAGCAAAGGTTAGCATTCATTATTAAAGAGGGGTAATGAAGAATTACCTCATCACGGAAACAACAATACTGAGGAAAGTTTAAGAAACATGACTAAAGTTAAAACAAAAGCAGAAATGGCTGAAGAAAATGACAGCACTAAACTGACCATAATAGTCCATAGAGAGACAAAAGCTTTCCCTTAAATATATACCTTACTCAGTTTTCAGCTCAAAATTTCCCATACTCCCACTGAAAGTGCAAATTCCTACAGATCCATTTCTGTGAAATTAACTTTGTTTTGATGTCAATTTATTATTTCATCATACAACTATTCTACAACCTCCAACAAAACAAATACATAAATAAACCCATCACTTAGTAATTTCACAGTATCTCATATCACATCTCTTGCAGTAGTTCAAGTCAATGTACCCCATGCAGCTAGCTCTGTTTGAATGAATTCAAACATTTCTTTGGCAGATACAACAGTCATTACGTAATTTATTTTTAGTTTAGATCTAACTAATTTCAACTTTAAAGATGATACTGTTTACTAATCATATTTTGATTATTTGTCAAAACTTGTCTGTTTAATTTGAAATCCAAATCTATGGAATCTATGCATAAGAAGCAAAAATTATATTTTGTGTACTATGTAGTAAATTTATATTTTTGTATTCTCTATTCTAAACATAAGACAAAATCATTGATACAGTGTGTAGTATTTTACTTCGAGGTGAATCTACCATAAAAATAATTTTTTATAATTAATAGTGTGACCTTTCATCTTCATAACATTTATAAGTCTTCTATAGTAGTTTTTGACACGCTCTTCTGAAGTTTCAGATGATATATTGTTCCATTCTTCAATGGCGATTATTTCAATTCCTGAAGATTCTTTGGAGCTCTTTTGGTGATGTTGACATTTAATTCCCACCACAAATTTTCAATAGGGTTGAGATCAGGACTCATTGGGGGGGCCATGGCAGCACATTTATCTATTTCTTTGGAGCTAGCTAGTTGTAGACTTGGCCGTGTGCTTTGGGTCATTGTCTTGCTGAAATACCCACCGCCTTCCAAGTCCCAAATAATTAGCTGATCCCTTCAGGTTTTTGTCCAAAATAGAAATTAGTCATCAGAGTTCATCTCCCCTCAATTGCAACCAATTTACCAGTACCCGATGCAGCTAATTTACCCAAAAGTACCAGTGATCCACCTCCGTGTTAGTTGTTGGCACAGTGTTCTTTGGCAGGAAAGCTTCACCATTCATATGTCAACCTTCTTCACGTCATTGTGCCCAAAGCTGATTTTAGTTTTGTCACTCCATAATACTCTCTTCCCAAAGCCTCTGTCCTTATCCAAGTGTGACTTTGCCAAGTTCAAGCAAGCAGCAACATGACATGGTTTGTGCAGGATTGAGCGATTGCTCACACGCTAGTTCCTTGAGAGTTCAATCTCTCGGCAATGTCGTCTAGCTTCACTCGTGGGCAAGCATTGACCTCACAACAAAATTTTTGAGAAGTTTTCACCATGAGTTTTCATTAGCGACCACGCCCAGGCAACGTTTCTACAGTACCAAATTCGGCAAACTTTTTTATAACAGATTGTACTGTAGATCTTGGGATGCTCAAGTGCTTAGATATGTTGGCATAACTATCTCCAGCTTTGTGGCAGTCAATAATCTTCTGTCTGAGGTCCACACAGAGTTCCTTAGTTTTAACCATAGTGGCGCTAGCGTACAAATGAAAAAGCTCAACTCCTCTGGCTTCCCGTTAGCTCTGGCACAATTTTTTAGAATGATCATGATCTCTCATCTAGAATGTTCATGAACATTTTAGGCACATTTTTTTCAATAAAACAAATATGATGGTAAATATTTCTTAATGAAATGTAATGTTCTCAATTGTATGAATAATTTTTTTTGTGTTTCTGAAGTTTAGCTTGTTAAATCTTTCAAAAAAATTTTGTTCTAGAAACTTTGTATTATTGTCACTGATTTGTGTTTCACACCCTGTGAAATACAAATAACTTTGCTGCTAACTGTATATATTACAACACAGCATTGGCCAATTTTGCAACTGATTTTTTACCATTGCCTGATCCAGTGTAAGATAACACAACTTTATAGCACAGACATTTTCTTTGTGCTTTCTGTTGTAAAATCACTATCAACAGCTAAACGCTTCACTAGTTGAACTAAACTTCTGAACATCATGTTTGTTTTGAAATGCTAATTTGGAGCAGTTGTTCACAACCAGTTCCCACAAACAATGTTCTTGAAAAGATTGAAAGCAAATACATTTTTGAAAGAGGACATCTGTACTAAAGACAATGGGAATGCATGTGTAAGGCCAGGTGTTGTTGCTGCTTTGGCCATTGAGTTCCATTTTTGGCGAGTAAAGCAGTGGCCTTACTTATATACTTCTCCGGCAGTTGGTATCGGTGATAAGCAGCGAAGTTGCAACTTTTTATTGAATAAATTTACATTGATAGTATTACTGAACAGTTGCATGACTAGAAATGAGATTTTAGGGGTAACTAAGGTAGGGCACTACACATGAAACAGCAATGCCATCCATATACACCTTAACAAGTTTACTGAATGGGACACATGGACAGCACATAAAGCACTAACATTTTAAAATCTGCAAAATGTTAGCTTGTGACTAACCACACATGAAACTAGAATGTATAAGCAATACTGTCAAGACCGCTATAAGTGTTTACTCATGGTGAATTTGATGAATTAGTTTCCACTATTTCTATGCCTTTACAGAGATTTGAAGATAATCACACATGATAAAAATCTAAAAATATGAAATCCATTTTTCCATAGCAAGTTCTAGATAACTGAAATACTTCATCTTACGAATCAGTTTTTTCAGCTGCATTAGGTTCCACTACTTTTTCACTAACACAAAAATAGCACAAGATCACAGAACATGAAAGATAGGAAGAATGAGGAGATTGGTGGTTCTTTGCACAGAATGCATAACAATGTTAGGAGGGCAACTTTATTAGTATTTTTGAACTCTTCATCAAAATGTGTTTTTGCTAAAAAATAAAACTGGACTGATCCTAACGTTATCTTAGTCATGTTTCAAAGGAAACCCAGCAGTACTTAGTGGACACCAGGTACCAACTTGTCAATGCATGTGATGTTCTGGTACCGTTCACACTAAACAAATGTAGCTTATTGAATGTACTGCGTTTCCAATGAGACAAAAATTCAACACACCTATGTAGCAGGTATTAGCTATGTAATCAAGAAATTGAAATTATTTGAAACAAAGAACAAATGAAGCCGCTTAAAATAATCCCCCACCAAACCAACAGATAAGTGGGTTTTGTGAAAAGAATTTCAACAAATCTTGCAGCATATACTAAACCAAAAAACCCCTACCTCACAACAGACCAGAAACAAGACTCACCCAGCACCATGTCCTCTGCTGCAGCTTCCTGCTTGATGGAGTCATGGCTGCAAGACAGCCTCTCTACTTCAGCATCTGTCTGTTTGTGCACCACAACCTTCACACGCTTCATGCTTGAAGACCAGGCCACACTGCACAAAGTGTTACTGAGAATAAGTATTGAAGGTTTGAGTTTGTAAGAATTTAGGGGAACTAGCATTTGCACATCATGACAGGTAGCAGTTTTTAGCCATACAGTGATTAATGAAAATTGTTTTGGAAAATGATGAAGGTTTGCTGTGGAACAGATGGTTGGTGATGCAGAAACAAGTGACAGGGCTGGGAAACAAACTCAAATCAGGAGAAGCCCCTATAAATAAAGCCCTAAAAAGAGAACACCATTTGACAATGCAAGAAAAAAAAGAAAATTGGCCATACTAGTCCATTTGAATTTTTCAAAATTAAACTTAAAACTAAACAAGCAGAATGAAACAAAGCAAGTGGGAATGAATTCATTCTAAACAAAGAAAATGCATTGATTAAAAATCAAACAGCATTTGTTGGAAAATCATATAAATAAATTTTCCAGTTTTTGTTACTTCTATAATGGTGATGCATCAGAGTAAACAACTTTTTTCCATGCTTTTTTTGTTGTTATATGTTGAGGAGAACGTACTAATCAATTTCTGAGTTTTTGATGCTCGTATCATGGTAATTAGATTGAAATAAACAGCTTTTATTCTCTGCACTTTTTGGGGGAAATGAATATTTAACAAGTTATGGTGGGAATGCGCTCAAATAATCATTGAATGAACATTGAGGAGAGGAGAATAATTGATTCATGAATTCTAATACTTCTATAATGGTTATTAGATTAAAATAAAAAAATTCATTTATTGCACTTTCTGTTGCAAATGAATAATTAACAAGTTATAGCGGTAACCATCTGCTACGTATAACGGTTAAAACTGCTAAGGTACAACTGCTGCCACTTTCCGAGAAGAAATGCTCGATTGCAGTACATCTCAAAGCTGAATCTTCAGACAAAGAATAAAGTCTTCTCTCTATTGTTCAATTTCAATTGCACAGGCTAATTCATCTGTTTAAATTCAATTGTTTGGATAACGTAACCCACCCAAAACATAACTTGACCTAAAAGAGCGTAATAATTTTTGACGCTTCTATGACTATAATTGCCATGAGACAAAAACTAACATACAGCTATAACTCATTAAATACTTATTTCCCCTAAAAAGTGCATAAAATTAAAGTTGCTTATTATGATGTAATTGCCATGATTCAAGTAAAAAAATCTTGAAAATTGATTAGTACTTAGTTTATTAGTTAGTTTAAGCCTCCCTATCCTCAACAATGAGATGTAAAGAGAGGAAGGAAGAAGGCACCATTTAGTATGGAGCTAAGGGAACGTGGAATCTATGCAGAAAGGGCACAGAAACAGAAAGCTAAGAAAGAAGTTCATGAAACAAGAAAAAGTTGAAGAAAGTAGTAGGCGGTGAAAAACAGGACAGCAGTGAACCGAAAAAAGATGGTCCGTAACACAACAAAACCTATTCTATTTCAACAAAAAAAAAGCCTACCTAACCTTTAGCTCGGGCCCTCACATTGTCCCCCTGGGAGCGCTAGTTCCCATAGATACAATAATTGTATTTCCCTGAGGGGGATTGATTAGTACTTCCTCCTTAACATTTACCCCTTCTTTGTTTCAGAAGTGTTCAACGAGTTGTAGCAGTAGGTTAATTTTTGTCTTCCATAGTAGTTTTGTTGTTTCAACAACAAAAATCAGTTTGTTTTCAGTCAGAAAATGGGATACAGACCAATTTTGTATAGATATCATGTGTTGAATTTTAGGGTTGGAAATGATATGCAATTTAGAAGGAGACTTGAGTGTAATCACAATTGAATATCTATTTAGACAGCTTGAATGGACATTATATTACAGTACTTTATGTTATATTGTGTTAGGTTCTGTTATGTTGGCTAAGGTTAGGTTGTGTTAGATTACATTAGGTTACTGCCATAACCCATTACATAACCATTCGTGATGGAATAAGCATGAATGAAAAGTTGTTTATTTTGGTATAAATACCATTATACAAGCAACAAAAACTTGAAAATTGATTAGGGTGTTGCTCTCAACATTTACCAATGCAACTAATCAACAGATAATAATGAACTATAAAATGAATGAAATTAAACTCCCATTAAATCATTGAACAACAATTTTACAGGGTATTTGTGTAGGAGCAACCCATAATCAATTTTCCAATTTTTGCTGCCTAAACATAGCTAATTAGATCTAAATAAACAATTTTTCTTCTATGCACTTTCTGTCGCAAATGAGTATTTAATGAGTTATAGCGATATGTTAATTTTAGTCTTTGATGACTGCAATGCGCTCAAATTATAACTACAAATCGATTTTCAAATTTTTGCTGCTTGAATCATGGTAATAACATCAAAAGAACTACTTTTCTTTCATACACTTTTTGCAGCAAATCAGCATTTTATGAGTTATAGTGGTATGTTTAGTTTTGTGTTCCATACATCAGAAACCGTAGCACGCTAGAGCTGTTAGAGTACGTTTGGATAGTTTGTAATTTATTGTTAGCCAACCCCTTGGAACCTGCAGAGCCTGAACCCACTTCTAGGATCTTTTAGTTAATAACACAATAAAGGTTATCACCCAAAAATAACGAGTTATAGCGTTATGTTCATTTTTGTCTTTGATGGCTGGAATGCGCTCGATCATTCAAGCGCATCGGAAAGGAGAGTCCATTGTAGTCTTCCCCTCCCAACAATTTCTTTCCGCTTCAAACACTAGGGCTGCGGAAGTAATTTACCGCAATAACTTGTTAAATACTCATTTAGGACGGAAAGTGCATAGAAGAAAAAATTATTTATTTTGATCTAATTAGCTATGTTAAGGCACCATTAGGTGGAAAATTGATTATGGTCCTCTCCTTTAGATTTACCTTTCAAAGTAGAAACTCAGGATCATTTTTAGTACAATACGGTTTTGAAACCCAGCTAGCCTAAACTGAAACAACTCTTTCTTCTAACAAAAAAGGTAAATGTTGAGCGTTTGGGAGTAATCTATCTCCCAGTTTTTGGTGCCTAATCATAGTTAATTAGATCAAAATAAACAAGTTTTTTCTATGCACATTCCGTTGGAAATGACCATTTTACGAGTTATATCGGTATGTTAATTCCTTTGATGATGAATGCAATGGAATCAACAGCTACTAATCAATTTTGGATTTTTTTGCTTGAATCATGGTAATAACATCAAAATAAACAACTTTTCTTCTACACACTTTTTGCGGCAAATGAGTATTTTATGAATTAGAGCAGTAGGTTTTATTTTTAGTGCAATTGAGCTGTTAGAGTACGTTTGAATACTTTGTAATTTATTATTAGCTCACCATGCAGAGCCTGAACCCACTATTAGGATCTTATAGTTAAAAACACAATAGAAACTATCACCCAAAAATAATGAGTTATAGCGGAATGTTAACTTTCATCTTACATGGCAGGAACGCGCTCGATCCTTCGAGCACGACGTGCTCGACAAATTTCTTCCTGCTTCATATACTGGAGTTGCGGTAAGTCCTTAACCAAGGTCAATATTGATTTTAGGTGCCTCACAGAAATTAAGATTTTCTTTCCAAACAATCAGTAAAGGAACACATTTAAAAGCACTTTACATGAATGTCATTCTGCTTGCTGATGCATTATTTTAGAGTTATTTAACTTTAAAGTTATACAAACGTCGTATATAGAAGTGAAGGAACGGACACTTAGACATGCTCTAATACGGTATTGACATAATGATTGGTGAGGTTGGGTAGGTAATGTTAGGTTAGTTTATTAAGCCAACCTAAAATAAAATCAACCTAAAATAGCTTACCTTAACCCGTCGCCACGTCCTGGACTCTTAGAAGGTCGGCAAAGCTAGCACATGTTTCACATCAGCAAACCTAGGGTTGCCATTGTAACGACCACGAGCCTGATAACGTTTAGTTACTGGAAACCGACCTGTCAGGATGCCGGCCAGACAGGGAATAGCTACTCAGGCTTAAATAGCTAAGGCCAGATACGAGGTCAAAGTACAGCACGGACAAGTCAAGAGTATATATTAAAACAGGGGAATGATAATTTACAGACAGACTCAGGGCGGGTCTCGCGGTAGCCGTCTTTCGTACACGAAACCGTGGCTCGACCGCTGACTAACCACCCTGGCAAAACACCTTAGGCGTTACCCAGTAAAATAGGCATAGGATTAGAGCAAGCACTACATGGGGCACTTACAAACATCAGGCAACCCGCTTTATTAGCCTACTCGTAGAGAAGTGCACACCATGAAGGCTCCGACGCAACTGCCTAGCTACGATCGAGCAACCGCCCATGTTAACTGCCGCCAGGCAGCCGCGGGACGGACCTCTATGTGACTCATAGCTCTACGGTCGAGGTACAACCAGTAGCGAACCATGTTCGCTACACTACTTTCCTCCTCAATTTAGCAAGGAAGTCACCGCTCGTGCTGAAGCCTATACTACTCTAAAACAAGACGGCAAATGGCTCGCATTACGGAAACATCCATCTAGCACATGAACAATTGGACAACTATTAAAAGGTTTACTATGTACATCATTATTCTAACATTGATAATACTATCCGGTTCTTCTGTCTTCCAAGTTCCCGCCAGTCTCGCAGGTGACGACAAAACGTCCGGCTGCAGATTTGCCGCGTGCCTGCCGACACGACTGCAGATTGCACACCGGCGACTGCTCCTCCATACTGCAACCGGCGCTGAGCAGGCTTCACTTTAGCAGCCAAACAGGCGGCAGAAGTCCACCTCCCATGGCGTTCCCAGCTCGCAACAGCGACCACGATCTCTGAAGAGTATGCGCCTCCGCCCGTCACATCCGACCCGGACATCCAAAGGGCTTCACACCAGTCGGGTTGCGATGGCAGGCAACCATCAGCACCGGCCGCGCCTCAGAAGACATCTGCAGGGTCGGGACACGAACAGGCAGCCCAGGTCGGACCATCGCACCCCGTGCTACGTTGGCCCACCGCCTGCAGCAACAGATCCCCGGGCCTGAAACAAAAACAATTCGAGCAGTATCGAAGTAGACACTCAGCATTTATAATCTAACCTCTTTTTAGGTCTCAATCGAGGCAATATTTCATCCTCCGCTTCCGAGGGTTCCGTTCTCTGCCAAGTACTATCACTAGCACTCACCTCTGTTACCTCCAAACACCCTGCGCCGCTACCCCTTTCGTCACCTTCCTCAGCCGGGGTAGAAGTTCTTACATCTGGGCGCGCTCTCTCCAATGGCGACAACCCCCCGAAACCTGAAAAATCGGAGGTGTCTTCTGCTGCAGCTCCGCTTTCACTCGCCTCTCCCCCACTCAAGACGGGAGGTCCGCGTTCTGCTTCCGGCACCTCCGTTCTCCCCATTCGCAACAGAGGGGGATCCGGGTACTGGCCGATGAACCCCGAAAAGTCAAGGCTCTCCTCGCACGGCGGAAGATCCGGGTATTGTCTGAGAAATTTCGAGAAGTCCCCGCTGGTGTCGTCGCCCGTCACCTCCCCCTGCTGCGTCGCCGGAAATGGTGGCAGCGGATGAATTGGGCGACCCAACCACTCATCCTCCACGGGAGCCACTTGGTCCTCTTGCATCTCTCCTGCTGCCCCAACCCCGTCTTCCTTTGGCCCCACTTCTCGACGGGTTCTCTTGCGTGGCTGTCTTTGCGGCAGACCTTCTGCCTCGTTCTTCCTTTCGGGTTGCACTGGCTGGGCCTGACCCATGTCGTTTCCATGATATTTCTTCAATTGCCTCACGTGCACTTTGAAGGGAGCCCTTCGCCGCTGCAGATCCCGTATCGTGTATGTGACCTGGTTCCTGTCAACCTCCAGCACCTCGTAGGGACCCTGGAACTGCGGGGCGAGTTTGTGTCTGTCGTCCTCTCGTGCGTAAGGTACTCGTCGCAGGACCAGCTCCCCCACTGCGAACGGTCGGAACTTCGGTCCAGCGGGTCGCCACATCCGGGGTGGCCTTGGCAGATCTGGCACCGCAGCCTCCTTCACGAAGAATTCACACGGAGCTCGACCGGTCTCACTGTGGGTAAGTCTATTGTACTGGGACATCACTCTTGCTATTTCCAGATCCCAGCTCCCAGGGTTACCAGCGCAGGCCGTGGCGAGTCTCTCCCTGATGGTCCGGTTGAGTCTCTCCACCGCTCCATTGGTATGCGGCGCATAGGCGATCGAGCGCTCATGCCGCACCCCGTACCTGTCCAACAATTGTCCGAACAACCTGGCTCGAAACTCGGGACCATTGTCGGACCGCAAAATTTTAGGGGTTCTAGGGCAACTAGCCAATATACCATACTCCAATGCACGCGCAACTCCCGGCGCAGCTTTTGAACGTATAGGTATTGCGTGTCCAAATTTGGACCATAAATCAACACCCACCAATAATCCTATATGTCCTCTGGGAGTACGCGGCAATTGCATCAAATCAACCGCATAAATATCATACGGCGCCGTGCACTTAGCACTCAACCCATACAGCGGGTAATCTTTTGCACTTACTCCTTTATGCAACTGGCACGTCCGACATTCTCTTATCACTTCCTTAATAGTCTTGTATGGGCTGGGATGAAAGTAACACCGCCGGAATGCCTTGCTAACCTTAGTCTGTCCCGCATGTGCTACATGTTCATGAAACTGTCTAACTAAGCCCTTCAATTGACTGTCTGGAATGACTGGTAGGAACTTTTCCTCGCCCCCTAGCTTGTATTTGTAACATATGGCACCGCTATGTATCACCAAGCTATTAAAATGTCGTCGCAAATATCCTAATGCTGGGTCTTTTTCCTTCCTTTCCAGAGCCTCGCGCACCCTTACCAACCTCTGGTCCTGCAGTTGATGCGGCACGAACATCTGTATTTCCTCTCCTAACCGAAGGTCAGCCAACTGGCAAGCACCCTCCTGGCTACCTTGCCCGTGAGGCGCTGCTACATTGACCCTTTCTGCTGGTATACCTGCTATGATAACATTAAAATGCACGCCTCCTTTGCATTCCAGTTTAACAGTTCCCTTCTCCCCCACAGGATTTGCAACAACCAACCCTCCTGGCTTACAAACCACCTCCACTCTCAAGTCAAATAACTGCGCAAACGCCACGAGAGCCTCCCATGGAGGGAAAACATCCGGATTTTTCCAGCTCGAAATCATCCTACGATCCGCGGCCTTACCAGTCCTACCGAATGCTTTGGGTTCCTGCAATAATCTGTCTATCGCCTGCTCTCGGAGCGTCAACGCGTCTCCCAGACCCGAGGCTCGGCTCAACGCCACAAACAAAGAATTTGGGCCCCCCTCCACTTCGGCTACCTGGTACTCCCCACATTCTGGCTCAGGAGCATTCTCGTCTCCCTCTGGAACTGACCAAGGAAAATTCACGCGGGACAGACAGTCAGCAACTACATTAGATTTCCCGGGCACATACTCGATGCTATACTGGCCAATAGCCAAGTCAGCCAACGTCCTCATCAGCCGGTCGTCGGTACGTTTCATATTGTGAAGATATATCAAAGGCTGATGGTCCGTTCGGATCACATATTTCCTACCACTCAAGTAAATTCTAAAGTGATTTACTGCAAACCTGATTGCCGCTAGCTCTTTGTCAGTTGCGCTGTATCTCATTTGAGCCTTATTAAAACTGACCCCGGCATAACCGATCACTCTTTCTTGACCGCTTTGCACCTGAGACAGCACCGCGCCAGCTCCCCATCCGCTAGCGTCAGTCGTCAACACGAAAGGCTGTCCCGTCACAAAGTCTGGGTATGCTAGAATTGGGGCGGTCACCAATACGGTTTTCGCGTCCTCAAATGCCTGCTGGCACTCGGCAGTCCATTCCCATTTCCCCGTGGCTGTCGCCAGGTATAAGGGGTGCAGCAAATTGGCGGAGTCTTTTATAAAACTCTTATAATAATTCACCATACCCAGGAAGGATCTTAACTGCCGTACCGTTCGTGGCACTGGAAACTCTTGGATCGCCCCTATATTCTTTTCTAGCGGACTCACACCAAGTCTACCGACGGAATGACCCAAGTAATCGACCTGCTCTTGAAACAAACAACATTTTTCCAAGTTCAGCTTGAGCCCGTGAACTCGAAGCCGGCCGAACACTCTCTCCAGCGCCTGGACATGTTCAGCAAACGTCCCACTGGCGACCAAAATATCGTCAAGGTAAGCCTGCACAGAGTCACTCGGTAGCCCCTTAATTACTAAACTTATTAGCCGTGAGAACGTAGCCGGCCCGTTGCATACGCCAAACGGAAGCCTAGTGAATTGATACAGTTCCGTACCAGTAGAGAAAGCAGTCAGTTCTCGCGAAGATTCAGTCAGAGGCACCTGATAATATCCCGACTTCAAATCAAGCGTAGAAAAATAATAATTTCCCGAAAGTTTGTTTATCGTATCTCCTATATGAGGCAGCGGAAAACAGTCTGGTTTCGTCAAGCTGTTTAACATTCTAAAGTCCACACAAAGTCTTAATTTTCCGTTCTTCTTCCTAACTGGCACTAACGGAGACGACCATGGTGACTTAGATGGCTCAATAATACCTTTTTCCGCTAATAGTTTTACCTCTAGGTCGATTTCCTCTTTCATGGGCCCCGGGTAACGTCTATTTCTTTGTTTTACAGGCGCTGCACCCTGAACATCTATATGGTGCCGCACTGTCTCGGTACACCCCACGTCTGCCTCATCTGTCGCAAAAACGTCTTTATGCGCAGTCATCAGTTCAGCAACTATCGTCCTTTGTTCTGCAGTCAGATCCGTATCGTCCAAGCTAAGGTCACCCGGCACCTCGTCCATCTCTTCATCCTGCTCTACTTCTTCCCGACACAAAGCCACCAAAGTACCCAGTCTTGTGTGCTTGGCCAGCCTCACATCACTGTCAAATGGGTTCATTACTTCTACTCGAATATGTTCATCATCTACGACATTCACTGATGAAGCTACCATCAATGGACGAGTCCCATTATCGACTGGCTCTAAATACCCTTCATATTTATTTGGTGCCCTCTTCACTTGAGCGGACAAACGCAACATCTGCCTAGAAGGTACAGTCACTTCCGCCGCACTGAAAACTGGAAATTCCGCTCTGCGCGAAGTCATCACCTTCAACCGGGCTATTCTTGTACGATCTTGACTACTTCCTTTCTCCAAAGTCCTATCTGATGCATTCAACGTAAGTTTGAAGCCATCAAGAAATTCCAAGCCCAAGACACAACTGAATGACTGTACCGGCTTAGTCATCACCAAAAATCTATGCCTTGGGAACTTAGTTCTGCCAATCGTTACTGCCAAGTATATCTCACCTTCTATTCGAATCTCGTTTCCTGAAATTCCTACCACATTGTCAACGGCGGAAGCGCGAAGTTTTCCCTGAACACCCGGAATTCTATGGAGCAGCTCTTCTGTAATTAAAGAGACCGATGCGCCTGTGTCTAACAGGCCATCGACCTGTAACTGCCCAACCTCAACAACCACCGAGTACGACACCGCTACCTCACGCTTCTGCCGTACCATCTCAATATGTTGGGGACTATCATGACACTGCTCCGGCTGTGCCCCTTCCAAACCGGAGTCACCTAGTTTCCCGACTGTCGACCTGGTTTATGCGCACACTGAAAACTGCGATGTGTGATTTCTCCACACCAAACACAAGCTGCGCATTTCTCCAAAAATCCCTGACAGTCCTTCATCAAATGCCCCTTCTTGCCACAATACGCACATTTCAACCCGCGTTCTGAACTAACAACTTCCCTGGATCTGTCTCTATTTACATCATGCTGTGTACAGTCCCGCACAAAATGTCCTTCCTGTCCACAACGAAAACAACGCATTGATCTCGCCGGCCCGCGTTCCCGGCGCTCAATGTTATCATTAGTTGTTTCTGGCGCGTATGGCGTTGCTAAGTAAATTTGTTCCGCTCGAGTACTTTTCCCCATTCTTTCCTCGGTAGCTGTCATATCGGCCTCCAAACTGGCTGCTAGTCGGGCCACTGCACTAAGTGCAATGAACTCCTGCTGGCCAACGAATAACTTAAGCCGACGTACCAGCTCCGGTGCTAGGGAACTAATAAATTTATTTCGAGCCAAGAGTTCTTTGCCCTCTTTTCCTACACTATCCACTTTTGCTACTAGCCTTTCAAGCCTAATACTATAGCAAGTCAGTGATTCACCCCTATTTCTTTCTGCCCGCAAGAATTCTGTGTACCCATCATCACTTAATTTTTCGTGAAGCTCTAGTTCCTGAATCAACCTATTTTTTACTTCCCCATAGTCAGCTCCCGTTCCGTATGCTTGAACTATATTCTTGGCTTCCCCCTCAAGAAATTCTGGCAATTCCTGAACCCAAGCCGACTTGTTTTCCTGGTACTTAGAACTTGCATAATTCTCAAATTTAGTCAAGAAAACCGAGACCTGACCGTCGCTAGACTTGCCTGAAAACTTCCCCGGTGGAGGCAATTTGTCTGAACGTAAGCCCTTGATTGCCTCTGTGAGACTAAGCATTACGTCAGCTAACTCAGATTTCGTTTCCATCTTCACTCTTAGCCCAAATTAAGCCACGAAAAAAAATGTCTACTGCCAGCAAGATAATATGTTTTATTAAAAATCCCAATTTATTGCACTACTCCTTATCCTACCGACTGTCCCCGTATCTGAAGCCAAATCCCACTCCTGACACCAAATGTAACGACCACGAGCCTGATAACGTTTAGTTACTGGAAACCGACCTGTCAGGATGCCGGCCAGACAGGGAATAGCTACTCAGGCTTAAATAGCTAAGGCCAGATACGAGGTCAAAGTACAGCACGGACAAGTCAAGAGTATATATTAAAACAGGGGAATGATAATTTACAGACAGACTCAGGGCGGGTCTCGCGGTAGCCGTCTTTCGTACACGAAACCGTGGCTCGACCGCTGACTAACCACCCTGGCAAAACACCTTAGGCGTTACCCAGTAAAATAGGCATAGGATTAGAGCAAGCACTACATGGGGCACTTACAAACATCAGGCAACCCGCTTTATTAGCCTACTCGTAGAGAAGTGCACACCATGAAGGCTCCGACGCAACTGCCTAGCTACGATCGAGCAACCGCCCATGTTAACTGCCGCCAGGCAGCCGCGGGACGGACCTCTATGTGACTCATAGCTCTACGGTCGAGGTACAACCAGTAGCGAACCATGTTCGCTACACCATATATGGTCTTAAGCGTCTCGTTGAGCGCTATTCATTGGTGAAAGGTAAAATTAGGTGGGAGGAACAGGGAAGGAGAGGTATCAAGCTCAAATTTGTATGAATTCTTCTGCTCAGTCTGGAGTGTAGCTACCGGCGCTGCACAACCTCTTAGAAGGCCAGCAGTGTAGCTGAGGCATACCAGCACACACTCTGCCTCTAAGAAGGTCGCCATCATTTTTATTTTCTTGTGTTTTTTGTTCCAAAAATGGGAGTCCAAATCCACAGATTTACTCCTAGGCAAAAAATAATACCACCATTGTATTCGGGAGGAAAAGCTCTATGCATATTAAACTCTTTACAAACAATGAAACTGCTTGATAACAGCTTATACACAAAATGAACTAAAATATAAAAACTGTGTTTTACATATAGTGCACATAACTCCGGAACTATTGGACCTGAAAAAAAATTCACACACCACAAGATTCAGCAACTCAGAATCTATGAAAATGCATCATAAAAAAACATAAAAGTGCAATAAATAAAAAATGGCCAGTGATTTTCTGATATCTGTTTTTTGTATTTTACCAAAATAAAAACTCGAATTTCGTAGATTTTCATTGGGGTAGCAGCATTTTTTTTTCCCACTGACAGAAAGAGCAACTCTCTCTCTTTACAATGAACCCCCAATGAAACTTCTAACATGATTAATGAATGTACAGTAAGTTGCACAGTTGACCCATTTTCTTCAAACCTCTTGGTAGGTCGACCATGTGGAGACGGGTTAAGGGGACGGTTCGGAGTAAAAAAAAAGTCTGTATGTTCTCGGTGGATTTTTCTGAGATATCTACCGTAGGTGTAAATTGTTATGAATAACTTTTTTGATTTGTGCATATTTTTCATAACCATACATGAATAAGATTTTTTTTAAAGAAACATGAAAAAACATGTCTTGCGGAAAATCCTACTCCTCCTACAATTTTCAACTCACTGAACTCGGAAAATATTTTCTAGATAGCAAATTGTCTTGTCTATAGATCCAGTGCAAAAGTTTTTTGATTATTTGATTTTTTTAATTTTGAGAACTTGTTTCCCCAAAAATTACCTCTTTTTCCACTTTTTTGAATAATTTGCTTCTAATTTTCAAGGTGAATTGAATTTTAAAAAACTTTTGCACCGGATCTATTTTCCTTTTCAATCGCTATTGATTGGAGTGCTTGCCATCTCTGTACCTTCAAAACTGTGGGAGGAGTAGGTTTTCGAAAATCAAGAAAGTGAGTATTCAGAAAAGCCATTTTTCCACAAAAAAAAATTTTTCGTTCTGTTCTAATATATTATTGAGTCTTACCAGTGATTCTGTACCTTCTTATGTACCTTCAAAACAGTGGGTAAGGATCCATATCAAAAGTCAATAAATATAAGTTTCAGAACAGGGTTTATTTTTTAACAATTTTTTTTTCAATGCTGACTACATTTTTTTTTCAATTACCTGTATTGCTTTGTAGCTCTTTTTCAGCCCTTTCGAATGATATAATTGCCATTCCTGTAGCTTCAAAACTCCGGGAGGCGTTTATGTTTACATAGCCAGCTAATTAGCTGATGACTCAGCAGCCGGACTCAAAACAAACACTCAATTACACCATCATAATTTATCACTGAGTAATAGGATGTTTCATTTGAGTACGAAAGCATTTCAAGTGAGGCCATGAATGAACTCTCATGCTATTCCAGTAGAGAAACACTCAATACTGGCTCGTAATGGGGGGGAAAAGGGAGGTCACCCATCCATTGGCGCACCCCAAGGTCACACTAGTGCGCGTCTTTTACCCCGTCCAGAAGACTAACCAATTGACGTACTTGAAAGCCAATTATATTGTTGGATGCGCAAGAAAAATCTCTTTAAGATGAGCTTATAAACTGAAAAATGACCATAATCTGGAAATAGACCCGAACCGTGCCCTTAACTTACCCAAGACGACACGGTTCTTTTTGCACCACAAAGTGGGTCTGTCCCGCCAGAAAAATGGGCATGACCCAACAATGCGGCGACTAAGCAGCCGACCATATAATGTTATTCCTATCTGAACGTAATTATTGTTATATCTCAAAAATAAATCATCAGCAAGCAGAATGACATTCATGTAAAATGTTTTTGAATATGTTCCTTTAGTGATTCTTTTGAACAGAATTCTTAATTTCTGTGAGGCACCTAAAATCAATATTGACCTTAACTGCAATAACTCATAAAATACAGATTTCTGACAGAAAGTGCACAGAAGAAAACTTGTTTATGTCAATCTAATGAACTATGCTTAGGCACCAAAAACTGGAAAACCCATTCCTACCAAACGCTCAACATTTACCCAAAAATTCAATAAAAGAACAAATATGTCTAATAAAAACACCATGCATAGCATAAGATAAATAACTGCCTATAGCAACAATAAATATATATGGGCAAAGCAAACCTGAACAATGCAGCAACACTCACCTTATCCACACTTTGCTAGGTCAATATTGAGTTTAGGTGATCCACTAAAATTAAACATTACGTTTCAAACAATCAGTAAAGAAGCCCATTTAAAAACGTTTCACAGAAATGACATTATTGGCGCTGATGGGTTATTTTCAAATTATTCAACTTTGAAGTTGGCTTTTGCATGCCAAGCAGAATTTAATAACGGAAGCTAACCCCCTATTACAAATGTACCGGGTGGCCGCCATTGCAGCTGATATAAACGGATATCACTAGAAACCTTTATTTATAATTTTCACTAGAAGAACTGTGGCTCCCACTCACGACCCAACCTCTTTACGTTTGTAATAGGGGGTTAACTTCCGTTATTAATTAAATTCTGCTGGGCGCGCCCGCTTCTTTTGGCGTGCCTGCTTTTTTTGCCGCGCTCGCCCCCAAATGGAGCGACCATGACAGTGTTGCCATACTTGCACTCCCGCTTCTAACACTTGAGTTGCAGTAATTAATTTACCGATATAACTTGAAAACTAAGCATTTGTGCCAATAGTGTCATTCATGTAAAATGTTTTTAAATGGGCTTCTTTGCTGATTGTTTGAAACGGAATGTTTAATTTTGGTGGATCACCTAAACTCAATATTGACCCTTTGTTATAACATATTCCAGTTCTGCTATGAAATGCTACACTATCCTAGATTTACTAGCCTACCCTGAACACTAGCCTAGATTTACTATAAAGTGACAAAGGGGAAAAACTGAGAAATAAGAAATGATTTATTCACAATAACACAGCAAAATAAAGGAATGCACAACAACCAATGAACACTTGAAAAAAACACAGTAAATCTGAAGGATATGACATTTATCAATTTTCCACTTTTTGATGCCTAGACCTAATGAATTGTATCAAAATAAGGTAAATGTTGAGCAGTTGACCATAATTGATTTTTGACTTTTGGATATGTAAATATTGTTAATGAGATCAAAAGGAACAAGTTTTCTTCAATGCACTTTCCGGCGCAAATGAGCATTTTAGAAGTTATAGCGGGATAAATGAGTCACCGGAACGCCAGTGGTTGAGGCAGGAAAAAATTAATTAGGGAAGCAAATGCCCTATTACAAACATAAAGAGGTTGGGTCATAAGGGATAGCCACAGTTCTTCACTAAAGCTTCTAACCCACACATTAGGGTGACGACCGCAATCTTGTTTACATCGGCTCCAAGATGGCAGCGCCCGTGGTGGTCGCCATCTTAGAGCTTATTTAAACAAAATTGCGGTCAATACCCTAATGGGTGGGTTAGAAGCTTTAATTATAATTTTTACTAGAAGAACTGTGGCTACCCCTTACAACCCAACCTCTTTACGTTTGTAATAGGATGTTTGCAGTTATTTTTTCCCACCTCAAACACTGGAGTTCCGGTAACTCCTTTACTGCCATAACTTCTAAAATACTTTTTTTTTCTCATTTGCGCCAAAAAGTGCATTTAAGAAAACTTGTTCCTTTTGATCTCATTAACAATATTCATGCATCCAAAAGTCAAAAATCAATTGTGGTCAATTCCTTGATATTTACCCAAAATAAACAAGTTTTTTTCTATTCACTTTCCATCTGAAATGATTATATTATGAATTATAGCAGTAGGTTTATTTTGTCATTCATGATAAATGCGCTCATATAAACAGCTACTCATCAATTTTTCAATTTTTGTTGCTAGAATCATGGTAATAACATTGAAATAAACAACTTTTTTTCCATACAATTTTTTTGTCAAATGAGTATTTAACATGTTAACTGCAATGGGTTAAGGAGAGCGTCCCCCATACGGACTTTTTTCTTTATTATTGAACCTAGAACAATGAAATTTGATATACTGATAGGAAATTGAATTTGGAATCGTTTTTGCTTAGAGCAAAAGTTCAATTTTCTTGAAAAGAAAATGGGAAATCGAAGAAAACGAAGTTTGAAGGGGGGGCTTTCAAAAATCTTCTCCTCCTACAGTTTTAGCTACAGTGATGGTTTTGGTATCAATGAATGCGGAAAGACACGGGCTTTTATGGATGCTAAAATTCATTCCAAAATTATTTATTGCTCAAGAGTTATGAAGTCATAAATTTTTTACATTTCCGAAAAAGGGCATTTCTTTCCTATTTTTACACTTTTTCATATTGAAAATGTAAATTTGAGGAAACGAATTTTAGCATCCATAAAAGCCCGCGTCTTCCCGCGTTTAATGATACCAAAACCATCACTGTAGCTCAAAAACTGTAGGAGGAGAAGCATTTTGAAACCCCGAAAACCATTGTTTACATTATAAGCAAAACAAAGAAACATAAACAATACAAATAAAAAATTTTTAAAAATTTTTGGTTCAAGTTAGACCCCTGAAATCATTATAGAGTAATCCAGAGACATAGGAGATGACATAGCAACTTCGCGCCGTGAAGAAAGTGCCATGGGGGAGGTGTAACATGATAAAATACCACTTCCCCCTCCCCTCCCCCCCATTCTTTAAACCCCCGTAGCGGGCGAACGAATGACCGTACGAGTCTCATTTTTTCACAGGATGTACCTGACCCTTACACTTCTTATAGCGGCCAAAATCACAGTTTCGCAAGAAATCTCCAAAACATGGGGTGCAGAAGGGGGACGCTCTCCTCAAACTGAAGTTCAATATTCAATTCATATATAAAGTCAATTGTGGTAATCAACTTTGAAAATGGCAAACATTAACTGGATCTGGCCTATATTAAGCTTTCATTGAGTATTAATAAACAATAAGTTAGTGACTGCAGGCAGGTCAGCAGCACTATGAAAATCATGTAAGTGGGAATGTGTTAACTAGGTATAGCGATAGGTTTGGCTTCGTCTTTGATGACAATCGCGCTGGAAGCGAGAGTGCATTGCAATGTTGCTGTCCGATGTGCTCTTTGAATTACTTGCCGCTTCAAACACTGGAGTTGCGGTAAGTCATTTTCCGCTATAACTAATAAAATACTCATTTCAGATGGAAAGTGCATAGAAGAAAACTTGTTTATTTCAATCTAGTTAATTAACTATGCTTAGGCATCAAAATTTACAAAATCAATAACTGTCATATCCTTCAGATTTACCACAAACACATTTAAAACTATTACTAGTATGCATGTAAAAAGTAAAAAAAATCCATTCATGAGACATCAGCAAACACAATCTTTTCAGACTGATGGAACTTCAATTTCGTTTGTGTTTTACTTACGTGAGAACGTTCACTGACTCCAATCTGATATTTTCAATCTTTATTTGATGTTTACTGCAGCTTTGATAAGGTCTCCGTGCAGCTCCACGGCTGAGCTTATGCTTTTCTTGTCAGCGCTGGGTTCACTCTGAAAATAATTCCGATATCGAACTTGAACTTGAACTTGAGGGCCGACAATGTCGGGGCCTTTGTAACGGCCTACAATTCCCTCCACAATCTTCACACAGAGTTCAGCGCCTGGTACCAGACTTGTGCACTAAACTACTCAGGATCTACGATCCTTGTCACAAGCCTCCATTGGAAGGCATCACCGGGACAACCAGTATGTCAAAACACCATCCCCCGGCACATTGGGTCATTACAGCCCATTCTACCAGACTGGCTCATTCCAGTCACTGTCTCTTACTCCAGGCACGCACAAGAAACACTTTCATAGCCTCAGTGATACTCGCATTACACTCCTGATCCAATCCAGCAAGACAGCTTATACCGCAATCATCTTCAGCACATCTGGCATTCCACTCATTCTCTCCATACTGCTCAGACACCACATTCATAAAACTCTCTCTCTCTTGCTCATACTTACTACATTCCAGCACAAAATGCTCAATTGTTTCCTCTACTCCACTATTACACTGCTGACATAATCTGTTATTATTCTCATTCCATCTCCATGTACGTCTGTTCACACTCAATGACTTGCATCTCACAGCAAACAAGAGTTGACTTCCAAAACTACCATCATAGAACAGCTCAAACTTAGGTGCTTTCTTTTTCATATACCAGTTAAGTGTAGGCTTCCGCATCATGCTAAGCTTCCACTTATTCAATCCATACTCTTTTGTTTGTCTCTCAATCTCTTTCTTCCACCTCCTGCAGTCCCTCTCAGGCCCTACACCTCCAACATTTATTAAACTCCAGTCATCCACAGGTCTCCCAATTCTAACATGGGTAAATGTTGAGGACTTGACCATAATCGATTTTCCACTTTTTGATCAACAAAGATTGTTGATGAGACCAAAATAAACAAGTTTTCTTCAATGCACTTTCCGGCGGAAATGAGTATTTTAAAAGTTATGGCGTTAAATGAGTTACCGGAACTCCATTGTGCATCACCCTATTACAAACGTAAAGAGGTTGGGTCGTAATGGGTAGCCACAGTTCTTTTAGTTTTATAATTTTCACTAAAAGAACTGTTGCTACCCCTCACGACCCAACCTCTTTACGTTTGTAATAGGGGGTTTGCTCTTCGTCGGCTTGGTTGGCGCGCGGGAACGCCTGTTTACTTTCACGTCGGACCGCGCGGTATATTTTTCCCCGCCTCAAACACTGGAGTTACGCTAACTCATTTAATGTCATAACTTTTAAAATACTTATTTCCGCCGGAAAGTGCATTGAAGAAAACTTGTTTATTTTGGTCTCATCAACAATCTTTATTGATCAAAGAGTGGAAAATCGATTATGGTCAAGTCCTCAACATTTACCCTAACATGAATAATCTTTTGCATACTGAGTTTCCTTGCATGCCCCCAACATACTTTCTCCCAATAGCTTACACTCAGATTCCATTCAAAGATTCGCCTTACCCACCTGCTATTCTGCATTCTTTCAATTCTCACCTTATAATTCAGCACAGCTTTCATCATTCTTTCTGAAAATAGGCTCCACCCTAGGTCACCTCTAATGGCTTCTATGGCTGTCCATTTCGGAGCACCCAATGCTACACGTCCTACCTTATTTTGTATCACATCCAGCTCTTCAAGATCACTTCCATTCCAAGCAAGAGCACTCATACCATACATGACACTAGGTACAGCAGTATCGTTCAGCGACATAGCGACGATCCGCCTGCGCTCATGCGGAAAGCTAGCGCAACCTGTTTGGCTGAAATGACGGTAAATGTATAGTGTTTGACCATAATCGATTTTCCACATTTTGATCAAGAAACAATGTTGATGAGACGAAAATAAACAAGTTTTCTTCAATGCAATTTCCGTCGGAAATGAGTATTTTAGAAGTTATAGCGAGAAATGAGTTACCGTAACTCCAGTATTTGAGGCGGGGAAAAATATACCGCGCGGTCCGACGTGAAAGTAAACAGGCGTTCCCGCGCGCCAACCAAGCCGACGAAGAGAAGCAAACCCCCTATTACAAACGTAAAGAGGTTGGGTCGTGAGGGGTAGCAACAGTTCTTTTAGTGAAAATTATAAAACTAAAAGAACTGTTGCTACCCCTCACAACCCAACCTCTTTACGTTTGTAATAGGGTGTTCCGGTAACTCATTTAACGCCATAACTTTTAAAATACTCATTTCCGACGGAAAGTGCATTGAAGAAAACTTGTTTATTTTGGTCTCATTAACCATCTTTCTTGATCAAGAAGTGGAAAATCGATTATGGTCAAACACTATACATTTACCGAAATGACTCTGCTTTTCTTCTATGAAACTCTCAAGATTGTGATGTCTTGTTGTAACTCTGTGTTAAAAAATTGATGCCTGCTCTGACATTGTTATGTGTTCTTACTTAGCGATTTTGTGTCTTGCTCACAGGGTGTAATTTCAGAACTGAAGGGAACAAATTAAAAGAAAGTTCCAAAATTTTTTGATATTACGTTAAAAAAGTTCACTTTTTTCCAAATCTCTATTTAGCTTTGAAAACTTCAAAATCTGTTCATGAAGAATAGTTTATTTGATTAACTAAAATCTTAGACATTATTGAAATATCAATAGTTGTTAGGTTATTGCCATTGGATAATTTATAAGGCTACCTAATAGCAAGCAAATGATTGTAAATTCCTTAAACGTTTCAATGATTGAATTCAGCTGAGGTTTGAAATAACATAAGCATGCTACAGAACTTAAAATAGCAATTTAAAACCCATATCATTGATATTATTCCATTTTTACCAAGTTTGGCAGTAACAAACTACAAACCTGTTTAGGAAGCCTATTTTTATAAAAAAATGTTTTTCATCTCCTTGCACTTCCACAATTATTGTGCTTATCTAAATTAGTCTCAAAAATAAATCGCATAAAATGCAAACTACTATGACTTCAATATTTTTACCCTTCCTCCTGCAATAGTAATCAATCATTTGAGTCTATGACCTTCACCATAATGTTCTGGAAAATAAAAACATCTTAGAACAAAGTGAGACCAGCACAGCACTGACTATGCATGAATCTATATGCTGTCTCTGACTACTCGGCACCAGTGCTGCCAGCGACTACTTTTCGAAAAACCTAGATCATACTTGGGAAAAAAACTAGATTTGAACAAAAAAACCTAGCCTCCTAAAATGTATTTTTTGACAATAAACTTTTACTTGTGACACACAAATAATACAAAATCAATAAAAAAAATACAGTTCACTTATCACAATATGTATTGTTCCTCGTCATTTCCCTCAAAACGACGACTTTTCCCTCATGTATTTCTCTGTCTGGCTCCCACGTAAGGGCATGATTGGCCATGCGTCTTCATATGTTAATTGTTTAGCCAGAATTCGGTCTCTGGTTGTAATAGCTTTCATGGACTTCGTCTGCGACGTTTTTACACTATTTACTTATGAGAAAATTCTCTCAGCGCAAGCTGAGCAATGCGGCATAACTGTTAAACTAGTCATAAATTTGGATAATTCTTGCTGGTCTGGTCAAGGCTATCTTTTATGAATCGAATATTTAACCAAAATTCAGGAATACTGACATTTTCGGTGTTCTCTGTGCAGTGCAAGTCTTTAGTCATCCTGAAGCTTCGATATTCATCGTCAAGCTCATCTAATTTGCTCTGAGGTACCAGATTTTTGAACTGCGCCGCCAATGTTGCAATGGATATCGGTGCATTATTTGCTGGTAAAGCTTTAGGGCTTAAGATTTTAACTTACGCAGTAATGCTTCTCTCATCCAATGAAAATCTTCTTTTAATTTGAACTCAAAATGCTGTTAAAAAATGCACAGAGTCTTTTTCTAAATTTGATGATGATTTCATTAATGGGAAGGTGTTCTTGCTCCAACAGTGCCAGTGTTCGCCCACCTAGAAATATGAAAATTTGTTGTCACTTGGATCTATATATCATACCTCACCAAAATAGCCAACATTTGCGTTACAGATACACTCGTGCTCTCATAAATTGTCACAGAAAATTTTTGTTTCCTACAAATGTTTAGCTCATTTTTTCTTAGTGCGCAATTACATCTTGAATTATACATTTAATCTTGCTTTGTTCTTTTAAAGTCAATCTTCTTGACAATAGTACTGTCACTGAAAGCTCGCTTGCAAGCTCTAAGAAAATGATCAATATGTACAAGAGGGACATGGTACTCGAAAAAACCTCCAATCAATGCTTCGGCAATAGCAATTTTATTAGTTTCAGACTTAGTACTGTAAAAAAAACTCGTTAAAAGGTACGTTAGATATGGCAATTTCAATGGATTTTTGGTGTTTTTCGGTATTTATGAGTTAGTAGCATAGACTTTGTTACATTTTTTAGCGTACCTGAGCAGCATTTACAATAGCACAATTCTTTATTATTTATGTCTTTGCAACCAGTCATTCGTAATCATTCTTCTCTAAAAGACTGTACGTACCATGTTTTCCTTTTGTTTTTTCGAGATTCTTCGCTCATGATTCCGCATTGCACTGTTTATACCAACTAATTTTAAAGAATAGGCAAAAACAAGCTAACGAAACAACGACGTTTTTACCCTTGCGTACAGTGCGGACAGCCTTCCACCTTTTAATACAGTGACTACAACTTGAACTTGAAATTGAGGGCCGACAGCGTCGGGGCCTTAGTAACGGCCTACAATTCCCTCCACAATTTTCACACAAAGAGTTCAGCGCCTGGTACCAGACTTGCTTCCTCTTCGTAAAGATCTCGTTCCTGGATGAACTTGAACTTGAAATTGAGGGCCGACAGCGTCGGGGCCTTTGTAACGGCCTACAATTCCCTCCACAATTTTCACACAAAGAGTTCAGCGCCTGGTACCAGACTTGTCCACTAAACTACTCAGGATCTACCAATCCTTGTCACAAGCTGCCATTGGACGGCATCACTGGGATAACCAGTGTGTCAAACACCATCCCCAGGCATATTGGGTCATTACTGACCACTCTACCTGACTGGCTCATTCCAGTCACTTTCTCTTACTCCAGGCACGCACAAGAAACATTTTCATCTTCAATGATACTCAAATTACACTCCTGATCCAGTCCAGCAAGACAGCTCATACCGCAATCATCTTCAGCATATCTGGCATACCACTCATTCTCTCCATACTGCTCAAGCACCACATTCATGAAACTTTCTCTCTCCTGCTCATACTTACTACATTCCAGCACAAAATGCTCAATTGTTTCCTCCACTCCACTAATACACTGCCGACATAATCTGTTATTATTCTCATTCCACCTCCATGTACGTCTGTTCACACTCAGTGACTTACATCTCACAGCAAACAATAGTTGACTTCCAAAACTACCATCATAGAACATCTCAAACTTAGGTGCTTCTTTTTTCATATACCAGTCAAGTGTAGGCTTCCGCATCATGCTAAGCTTCCACTTATTCAATCCATACTCTTTTGTTTGCCTCTCAATCTCTTTCTTCCACCTCTTGCAGTCCCGCTCAGGCCCTACACCTCCAGCATTTATTAAACTCCAGTCATCTACAGGTCTCCCAATTCTAACATGAATAATCTTTTGCATACTAAGTTTCCTTGCATGCCCCCAACACACTTTCTCCCAATAGCTTACACTCAGATTCCATTAAAAAATTCGCTTTACCCATCTGCTATTCTGCATTCTTTCAATTCTCACCTTATAATTCAGCACTGCTTTCATCATTCTTTCTGAAAATAGGCTCCACCCAAGGTCACCTCTAATGGCATCTGTAGCTGTCCATTTCGGAGCACCCAATGCTAACCGTCCTACCTTATTTTGTATTACATCCAGCTTTTCAAGATCACTTCCATTCCAGGCAAGAGCACTCATACCATACATGACACTAGGTACAGCAACATACTTCCACATTCCTCTCATACATACATACTTGTTTGCTCTGTATCTGGCCATACTACTTAACCGTCCACTCCACTGCATAGCTTTTGCCACTTTTTCACCCTTAGTTCTAGTGCATCCATCTTCACTTATCATACAACCTAGATATTTGTATTCTTTTGTTCTACCTATTCTGATTTTTCCAATATTCCACAGTCTGTCCCTATCAGTCTCATCACTATTTATAACCATAACCTTACTTTTGTCGGCACCAAAGTTCATCTTGAAATCTGTACTATATCCATTCACAATGTCAAGCATCCTTTGCAGTTCATGTCCACATTCACTAACCACAACCACATCATCAGCATACAACAAACAGCTCAGTCTCTCATTACCAACTTTCAGTCCTAAGCCACTCCTTCTCAGTCGAACTGCTAATTCTTCTGTGTACAATCCAAACAACAGGGGAGACAGAGTACAGCCCTGTCTCACTCCTCTAATACTCCTCACTTGCCCTGTTTCCAAATTTCCCAACCTGTATATTGCGCTTGTGTTCTCATACAGACTTTGTACAATTTTTACTATTTTTCTGCTATACCAAACTTTTCTCAAAACTTCTAAGAGCCTGACCCGATCCACTCTGTCATACGCCTCTCATTCGCTCAATTATTTCACTACAATAGCGACTCACGCCGTCCGGGACACGGTTTAAAAGGTCACTCTGTTTAAAACTCGTTGGCTGAAACGAGTAATATTTCTGTTTTCTCGACATGTATAATATTATTGTATATCTGTTACGTAGGGATACATAATTTTCATAAGCGAAATTGTGTTCTGAGCCTCATTTCTTCTTTTGATTTTTGCGTTTAATGCTTTTTCATTCTAAAAACCTAGATTTGGCTAGCTTCTCGAAGAAAAAAATCTAGAAACCTAGCCTGAAGCTAAAAAACCTAGATCTAGGTTTAAAAACCTAGCGCTGGCAGCACTGCTCGGCACTCGTGCTTTTCCTGCACTGTCCAACTTTGTCTTTTTCGGGAATCCGGACGAATCGTTCAAAAGTTTTCAGCTTTCTCTCATTGTTGGGTGAAGCTCAGTAAAACAAAAATATTTGTATTTATTACGAAAAAATTGATATTATGTTATTCATAAATAAGCTGTTTATTACAAGAGCTTTTTGAGGCCGAGAAAACAGAAATTAACTTTTGTGTTAACCCCAACTCTTGTGCACAGTTAATCTTATCACAACAAAATATAACTATGGAGAGAGTATGGAAAAAATGATATCTCTAGAATTCAGTTCTCACGATGAAGCGCTGTTTCGATGTAACTCGAACTACTACGACTGACAATAATTAGTTAGTAGCGTGCACTCCAAACAGGCCCTTTACGCGATTATATTTCATTCAAATCCTGTTAGAATATTTTACAGGAATTGAAAGGACTAGCAAGCAAAACCTCATCTGTGCTGCGTAAGTTACCGGTAAAATAAACAGTTTTTAAAACTTATTGTCACTACGGTCCTCAGAATGTTTGAAAATACACCGGCATGTGTATTTACTTGTTTACTGCCAATCTTTAAACTAGTTACACACCTGCTGCACATTTTGCAGAATATCCCTTTAAAACATCGGGTATTTATGAACAAAAAAAGTACAAAACTATAATTGGCGAACTCACCAAATCAGAATAAAAGTGAGTAGGAACTCTCCAGCACATCTATACCTTTCAACCTTCAATAGCTTACTGACACGATTCATTAATTAGCGCCAGTTGAATGACTAATGACTATAGATGGGTTGGTCACTTGAATGTCAAAGCACTGGCTGCAATTGTAAAGGGAACACTCAATGTCTCTTCATATGGCAAAACAGGTTTTTTAGTCATTAATTGCATCATTTTCAATTTTTCTTCTCTGGTCTTGAACAACAACAAAAAACAGCAATGTGGGAAAATATTTTGTACAACATTTCAAATTGAATTTAGATATTTTCCATTATCGTAAATTACAAATATCATGTAAGGAAATGTATCAACTAGCTTTTATTAACACGAGTATGTCATATTAAATATTATGTTTCCCTATCATTGTAATTCCTAGTTTTACGATATATGAAATCTTATGAGATCAATTAAGGACGTTTCATATTAGGAAAGGTTTGAAACCCAATATGATGAAATGCATCTCACAAATCAAATTTTTAGAAAATGAATGGGTTTTCTTCTTTTTTTCTTTCTTATCCCATCTAACTTCATCGAGAAATATCGGTAAAAAATTTAGTAGAGTAATTTTATCGGTTATTAAATTAATACTAAATCCCCAATGAATTACATATATCAATGTTGAAATTATCTGTGGGATGAATTTCATTGATTTATATAGATGTTCTCTTTGTGAACTTCACACTCAAAAAACCGTTCAATGCATTTTATTTGCACAGGTGAACAAAGAAAGAAAATCATTCCCAAATACCTCTTCAAGACACCCACTGCCATTTCGAATGTTACGCTTTGCTCGATTACATTACATTTTTTGGACTAATGGATTACATATTTTAGCACTAATGCCTAATATTTAATTTCAAGTCACCAAATAGGTTGGCAGAAATTAGTTTTCTTTAACTTCATTACACCATCATCATAAACAAAATACGTACAGCGTATTTTAACACAAACAAAAATAATACACGAATATTTACTTCCTCTATAGGAAAAACAGAATTTACGATATAAATATTTCACGTCATGTTTTACACTCTACCATGCATACAGCCTGCCATGTAGCTGCGGCGCGGGAGTAACTTTCCGGAGCCACTCTTCTCCTAAGTTCATTTTTTCGAGGAACGAGTCGAATTTGTGCCTAAAACGAGACCGAAAAGCGATTTATTCTCGTAGGAATAACACTAATTTATTTTTACATGTCTCGTTCACAGGGAACAATAATGAATAACTAATACTTTAAAGGGTGTTTTGACCAAAAAAAATACCTTTTCGTAAAGCTGAAAGTTTTCTCTTTCTAATGAAGTAATTTGAGGGCCATTTAAAACAAGATAAAGGGTATAAATTTATCTTTTATTATAAAGAGCTGGAACTTGCGATCTTTCAGCTACAGCCCGCAGCCTCGCTTCAATGCATTCCGATTTCCGACAGCTCTCGCTCTTCAGTACTCGAACTCTAGTAGCCTGAGGAAGGATGTCATGCTTCTGTCTCTCTATTCAGCCTAAGTTCATTCTCCCTCCTGAAAAGATGCACATATTAACTAATAATTGTTATTTTGATTAGTTGTATGGTGGAACCTTTTAGTAGATAGATTTTAAGGTACTTCAAAATTGTTCGACGAAATAGTTCACAAAATTTTGCCTGGCTGCTACATCTAGTTCCAATTTGCCATTGTGTCCAGGCATAAAAAAGTTCCTTGAAATTCTTCCCTGAGTGGCAGTTCCTTCCTCATCGTTATATCGATAAATATCTGATGCCGGTGCCAGTTTAATGATAGGGGTTGTGATAACGGTAACATGAGTAAAAATGTGGATGTTAAGGATACCGTCCGAAGCCCCTGCCAGGCCCTTGTCGGTCCGGTGAGCTTTTTTCATGTTATTGTTGGAAAAGAACCCTTAGGTGGTGGACTATTCGGTCTTAAAATTTTATGGCGCTACAGAAAATAAATCCCTCCCCCCAGGGGGGTTAATGGGACAAAAATTTTGAATTTTTGACCTGATTTCGACCCCATATAAACAAAAAATACAAATGATAATGGATAGTTTCCCAATATACTTCTGTTGGAAATGTTCCATAGATTCTAAAACTGTGTCTGGTTTTGTTCTAGCAGCAAAACTCAATGAATTGATACGTTTTGAAATATCCATGAAAATGAACTCAAAAACTAATATCTCAAATTTTTTCAAAAACTAAGGCCTGAATCAAAAAAATGAATAGAAGAAATTGTGTTTCTTTTTAAAAGTTACGTATATTAGTCAAATTTCATAAGAATCAGACTGAAAATGAAGAATTTCAGAATTTTTATTTCTAGATAAAAATTTTTTTTTCATTTAGATTTTTTTGGGAAATCACAATTCACACTGTGAATATGAAGTTATGCATGGAAATTATCGAAATAAAAAATTAAAACTGCATTGAGTTACATAAATTGTCCATTATATTACACTTCAACAAAAATTTTGTTTTGGTTTATACCCAAAACAAATACCTTTCAACATTCAAACTGTATCAACTCATTGAGTTTTGATGCTAGAACAAAATGAAAGACAGTTTTGGAATCCTTGAAACATTTCTAACCAAGTTATAATTTGGACTCTCCCAAATTTTGAAAAACGAAAAAGTTATATGGCTCCAAACCCACAAATAATTGTTTGTGATGTTATTATAATGTATCGCTCATCACAGAATTTTTTTTCCGAAATGTTAAAATTTTAAATTATAACTTTGTTAAAAATGCTTCAAGGATTCTAAAACTGTCTTTGGTTTTGTTTTAGCATCAAAATTCAATGAGTTGATACATCTTGAAATTTACATAAAAATGCATCAAAAAGCTAATTATTCGTAAAAAAATAAGGCATAAATCGAAAAAATGACACGAGTAAAAAAGGTTTACTTTCGAAAAATACATATACTGGCCAATTTTCAAGCGAATCGGATAAAAAAAGGTCAAAATCCCGGACGGTACCCTTGAAGGGTTAATGCCTTCAAGGACACCAGTGTCCTCTTTCAAATAAATGCAATAACAAAATTGAAGGCAAGTTTTTAGACAACTTTGTATCATCCACTTTCAGAACGCGTTTAATTTTGATCTAGTTCAGCATCCCGATTTCCCAATTGAATGTTGTTTTTCTATCATCAGCGATGCCAAAACAGAAATCAATTATTAGAAAACATTTTCCCTCTACAGGAAAAAAATTGGACATTAAAGGGTTAAGGAGACCGTCCCATTTATTATTTTTTTTTGTCCGATTTGTTCAAAAATTGGCCAGTATATGTATTTTGTGAAAGTAAACCTGTTTTACTCCTGTGCCTTTTTCGATTTAGTTTTTTTCGAAAAATTGTTTTTTTGGTATTTTATGGATATTTCAAAATGGAACTTGTCTTTCAGTTTTGATGCTAAAACAAAAATAAAGACAGTTTTAGAATCCTTGGAACATTCCTAACAAACTCAAATGTTTTTTTTTAAATTCAAGTTTTTTCTATTTTTTTCGAATTTTTTAAAATTTCTAAAAACAACTGTAATTAGAGCTAGGGTAAAGTTCGAAAGTTCGTCCGATTTAAACGGTTCAAACTTCAAACCCTCTCAAATGGTTCTCAAGATCGCTATTGCTGCAGCAAATATCGTCAAAAAAGCGCAAATGCATTGGGTTCATCGTGCTTTGCTCTAAAAAGGATCTTTCAAATCTTGATGTGAAAAAACAACTTGCTTTGTGAACACTTTCTCCGACTGAAATTTTCGAAAGTTCGTACCAAATTCGAAATTAATTCAAAATTTCGACCACGTTTCGAATCTCATTACAAAAGTTCGTACATCCTCTAAAATGAAATTTATATTTTTGTTTAGCGCTAAAGTTACCTGTGAGCGTTCGAATTTTATGTAATATAATAGCGTGTTCATTTTTAATGGATTTGATACGTACGTTTTGATACCGGCAGGCCGCAGCCGAGACTGTTCAAAAAACGGTTTGTGAAAAGTACAGAAATTTCTTGAGTCCTACTTTAAACTTTAACTAGTCCACCACTCGTAACTTTTTAAAAAAATGCACCTATTGACTTCAAATTACTCTCAAACAAAAGAACAAAACATTTTCTACAAAGGTGTTATAAACACGTTCAAAAAATTTTCCTGAAAAGTACAGAAATTCTTCGATAAAAATGTTTGATTCGCCTGCCATCGCGAGCGCGAAAGAGTCAACTTAAGTCTTTCGACGGCACGTGAGTCGTACAGATTCATTGAGAAATTTCTGTACTTTTCAGAAAACTTTCTTGGATGTGTTTATAACACCTTTGTAGAAAATGTTTTGCTCTTTCGTTTGAGAGTAATTTAAAGTTGATATGTGCATTCTTTCAAAAGTTGCGAATGGTGGACTTAGGTCTTTCGACGGCGCGTGAGTCGTACAGGTTCATCGAAGAATTTCTGTACTTTTCAGAAACAATTTTGAATGTGTTTATAACACCTTTGCAGACAATGTTTTGTTCTTTCGTTTGAAAGTAATTTGAAGTCGATAGGTGCATTTTTTCAAAAGTTACGAGTGGTGGACTGAAGTTTAAAGTAGGACTGTCATAGTTCTACTATGGAAGATTCTAGTCGTGTTCAAATAACGTTAAGAAAGGGTTGTTTTGGCCAAGCAACCATCTTCTAAAAGACCCGACGTTGGATAATATGTTCTCGAAAATAAGCACAGCATTTCTGAACTCTACAAACCACGCTTCGAGACGAGCTTCACCAACCGCCAAGCATCATTCGAATCAACCAGCGAACCTCGCACCCCCCCTCTACGAGCATCCACCATTGGACTTTGTACTCTTTGCTCCGCGACCGACGCTTGTACCGAGGATCATTTCCAAACGCTTCCATTCTACTCGTATATTTCAACTCCTTCCTTGTTGACTTAAGATCTTGTTCATTCTATGTATATTACTTGTTTATTAATTGTTAAGCTTAATCCACTTTAAGTATCTCGCAACACTTGCTATTTCCTATGATATTTTAACGTAAAGTTTCGTTACGAATGAACGTGTTCGTCCTCACTCGAGACGGCGTCGCACAGCCTCCCTCTGAGCAGTGTGCGCGAGCGGCATTAGAGCCTGCGCCATTAAGAGAGTAAGACGTGTGATTCTCTCGCCTGTCCTCGCGGACAGGTGGGAGTGGGCTCTTTGCCCAAGAGTTCCAATGGCTGTTAAAGTCGTGCATAGACTAACTGGGCGTTTCTCAAGACCGAGCTAAGTATACCCCTCAATGTGTCTATCCATACTCTCACTCATGTCTTAGTAGCTTCATGTCTAGGCGTAGGATAGCATCGTTGGAAGAGTTTGACGACCTTTGCATTTCAACTGAATAACCTAGCGTCGAGGCTCCACCCCTTATACAATGTTCTTGTCAGACTTCTCAATATATTAATTATATATGTTGCGTCTGTTAGTCACGTTAAAGGCTTCACCTGCTTATTTGATGTAATAATGCGAATTCCAATAATTGTGTCACTTGATAGATCAGAACTAACGTAATCACCGAGATCTGATAATGTTATCGTCATTTAATTAACGGTAAATTCTTTAATACGCTGTATAGATTTAGAATACGATGTATGTATGTTGTGTGTTATTCAACTTCCGAATGTGTCATCCATTTGCTAATTGAAAGACGTCATCATCATAACATTAAATTACGTTGCAACCATCTCGTCATTCACCTAATAAGGCCCTATTTGATTGACAACAAAACTACCATAAATAGTAAAAGACATTGAAAAGTCTCAGTATATTTGATCTTTATTGATGACAAAATAAAATAATGGAGACCTTCTGTCTCGACCTTTTTTTTAAAAAAAAAATGAAAGCAAAGAGAAAATGACGAAAAATAATGCAAAGAGAAAAGAATTGCCTCCTGAAAATTGGCCAACGAACAATGCGGCATCGATGAGAGGGAATAGGAATATAACAGGACTCAAGAAATTTCTGCACTTTTCACAAACCGTTTCTTGAACCGTCTGGGCTGCGGCCTGCCAGTGCCTTGCACACGCTCTTGAAGCGTTGTTTTTGGAACACCATATTTGTCACTTGCGTTGCGTATACTCAAACTTCCATTTTTTATCTCTGCTAATGCGTGAACGAGATCATCATTGCAGTAGTGGTGTTTTTTACGAGGAGCCATAATTTAAGGTCAACATTCGTCCCAATTCATTAACTATTAAATCAATACCTGAAAAGATATTAAGTATCATAAGCAATGAGGAGAAACTTGAAGAAAAAACGTTGTACGAACAAACGAATTCATGAAAATGATTTTTTCAAAACTCCGTACATGTGGACGAAGTAATAACACAAGCCGTTAAAAGATTCGAAATTTAGTACACCTCAGAAACAAACAAAGGGAGAAAAAAACTCGGTAAAATGACAGCATTACATCTTTCAACACTCACACAGGTACGACATCGCCTAACGCAACAACTTCGTCAACGGAAAAAATTTTAGTCGGCGATGCAAAATGGTAGTCAGTTAAGGTGTGACGACTTCATAAACAACTGAAACGCAGGTCATTCACTTGGGCTGCCATTTTTGTTCAAACAGTGATATTTATTTGCGGTGTGTGGCAATTATACAATATTATAAACCAGCAGTTACCACGTGAACCACTTTTCGATGAACTTCAACTCCTTATTAGCTTGTTAAAGTAAAATATACCTGGTGTGTACGGAATTTCGAAGTGGACGAATTTTCGGAACTTACCCTATATATTTTTTAGAGCTATATATTTTTTCAAAAAATTTGAGTTTGAATAAAAAACATTTGGGTTTGTTAGGAATGTTCCAAGGATTCTAAAACTGTCTTTGGTTTTGTTCTAGCATCAAAACTCGATGACTAGTCCCATTTTGAATGTTGAAAGTTAGAAGTGTTGGGTATAAGCATAAAACAAAATTTTTTGTTGAAGTGTAATATAATGAACAATTTATGTAATTGAATGCAGTTTTAATTTTATTTCGGTAATTTCCATACATAACTTCATATTCACATTGTAAATTGTGATTTCCAAACCCAAAAATAATAAAAAAAATTTCTTTTTAAAAGTAGGAAATTTTTTATTTTCAGTCTGATTCTTATGAAATTTGACTATGATATGTAACATCTAAAAAGAAACACAATTTATTCCATTCATTTCTTTGATTTAGGCCTTAGTTTTTGAAAAAATTTGACATATTGGTATTTAGGTATTGATATTTCACTGGTATTGATATTTCACTGGTATTGATATTTCAAGATGTATCTCCTCAATTATTATTATGCCTTGTATGGCTTTTCTATTTGTACACCTCTGATGGTTTGTCAATTAGTACTCCTCGTATGGAACTTTTGTTTTAGGACGTCCTATATTAAGAAACTTTTTAAAACCCAATATGGTGACATGTATCTCATGTGGCAACTTGGAAAATAAACGTTTTTCTTTCTTTCTTTTTTTTCCTCATTCAGTTTTGATGCTAGAACAAAAACAAAGACAGTTTTAGAATCCATGAAACATTCCTAACACACTCAAATGGGCTTTTTTTCCATTTCCCATTTTTTCTCTTTTTATATGGGGTTGAAATGGGCTTGAAGTTGAAAATTTTGGTCCCCTTACCCCTCCTGGGGGGGATCTATTGTCCGTAGTGCCATAAAATTTTAGGACCGAATAGTCCACCACCTACTGGTTCTTTTCCAACAAAAACATGAAAAATGACCACCTGAGCGACAGGGGCCTGGGACGGTCTCCTTAATTAAATGAGTTGATTCAGATTGAATCCTAATAATTGTATAGCTTTCAGGACTGTACATGTCAAATTTGAAGCAGTTTCAAGTTAGACATGTTTTAAGTTTTCCATTCATTGCTAATAAGAGTGTGAACCTTTGAAGTTTGCATTGAAAATAAGTAAATGTTTTTTTTTCAGTATCAGCTTGTTTTACTTGTGAAATATCAATCTATTATTTTGTTACAAATTTGTATCTAAATGATGAGAGGTAATTTTTTTTAAAAACTTTATTTTGTCTATGCTAGGAAATGCACCTGCCCATGGTGTTCAGGGAAAGTTGAGATTATAATCCTTCATTGCAACCTGATACAAATGACTTGACCACTAGTGCTCAATAAAATATAGCTCATAATGTGGGTTTGGAGGACATTTCTACTTTATGTTGGAAAGTATTTTTAAATAACATGTCCCCAAAAATGTCTCATGAGTGTCTATCATTCAGCTTGCATGAGGCTGAATAGATTGTGTTTGCTCCAGTTGCTTCAACAGATGTTCAACTTTATATACAAATAATAGTTTTTAAACGTGTTTTTTTTTCAAGTGTTCATTGGTTGTCCTGCATTTCTTGATTTGTTGTTTTTTGTTATTGAAAAATTTTTGGATGCACTGTCTTTTTTCATTTGCAGTCAATTTATAGTAAAACTCAGGTTGTGTTTCTTTGCAGAGCTATTCCTTCACATTTTATAACCAATTGTGGATCTGGTGAGTGTTGTTCAGGCTAACATTTACTTTATGCTGAGCATGGTGGTTTATTTCTGCATAGTGATAGTTTTATTTCTTTTTCGTTAGAAGAGGAAGTGTTTTCAGTTTGGCTAGGTTTCAAGACCATGTTGTTATGAAAATTATCATAAGTTTCTCCTCCAAGTTTGTTGCTTAATGAATTGATTGTAGTTTAAATTCATTCATATTCATTTCATAGTCATTTTTCAGTTGCTTAGTTCCAATTTTAGTTAATTCATTTATCTTTTTGAGCATGGATTCACATATGTTTTATTCTGCTTTTTATTTCATTCTGAGGAATCAAAATCTAACAGTATGGTTTATTTTATGTTTTCTTGCATTTTATATTACATTATCTCTGTTTTCAGGGCTTTATTTATAGTGGCTTCTCCTGATTTCTCATCATTGTTTCTGAGCGTGTCAATTGTTTTTGCATCATTAATAATCTGTTCCACACTAAACCTTCATCATTTTTCAAAACAAGTTTCATCACGCTCTTACGGTGTGGCCATAAACAGCTACGTGTAATGATGGGCAAATTCTAGTGCCCTGTCCTCTAACAAACTCAAACTTTGACTGCTGATGCTATTAGCACTTTGTGCAGTGTGGGCTGGTCTTCAAGCATGAAGCGTGTGAAGGTTGTGGTGCACAAGCTGACAGACGCTGAAGTAGAGAGGCTGTGTTGCAGCCATGACTCCATTAAGCAGGAAGCTGCAGCAGAGGACATGTTGCATGGTGAGTCTTGTTTCTGGTCTTTTTGTGAAGTAGGTTTTTTTTTGGTCTAGAACATGCTGCAAGTTTTGTTAAAGTTCTAATACAAAACCCACTCATCCATTGATTTGGTGTGCAATTATTTTAAGTGCATTCATTTGTTCTTTCTTTCAAATAATTTTAATTTCTTGATTACATGCGTACTACATGAGTGGGGAGAATTTTTATCCCATTGGAAGTGCTGTACATTTATTAATCCACATTTGTTTGGTGTGAATGGTACAAGAACATCACATACAGTGACAAGTTGGTACCTGGCATCCACTAAGTACAGCTAGTTAAACTTTGAAACTTGACTTTGATAAAGTTTGGATGAGTTCAGTTTAATTTTATAGCAAAAATACATTTTAACAAAGCATTCAAAAACACAGATGAAGTTGCCTCCCTTACATTGTCATGCATTCTGGGCTAAGAACTACCAATTTCATTCTCATTCCTTTTGCGTCTCTTGCATGTTATGTGATTTTGCCGTATTTTTGTGTGTGGAATATTACTGTGGCATAATGCAGCTGAAAAAACTCAGATTCAAAATATGAGGTAATTTAGTTATCTATAACTTGGTGTGGAATAAAATAGATTCTATATTTTTTATCATTTTCTGTGACACTCATTGAATCTTATGAAGGTAATAGCAAAGAAAAATTTTAAAATCATATTTATGAAACGTTTCAAGCCTCAGCTCATCATCAGTCATACTCTGTAAAAACAAAATACACCCATTGAATAAAATACGAAAAATTGACAAAAAATTGTTCTTCAAGAATTCGAAAATGGTGCCTAAATAAAACAATGACATTACCTAAAAAAGCAGATGAAACTAAATAACAGAATTTTACTTTCGAGTATCGTACACACGAGTTAAAACGGAGAAAATTTTCATAGGAGTACAACATAAAAGCCGGAACGGTCGTAAGGAAAATTAACTAGCTAAAATAAAATTCTATCAAAGGGAGAAGAAGAGGGGAATAAGGGAGAGAGAAAGAAAGAGAGGAAAAAGGAAAACAAGGAAACAGAGAAGAGGAGGTAAGAAGAGAAAAATAAATAAATATATTTCTTCCAAAGACTAGTAAAAATTGAATCGAATGTGAGTATTGCTGCACTACTAGCTTCCTATAATTTTTAAGGGGTAAGCACTTTGCATATCATTCAGGGCGGGCTTCAATTTGTGAATATACAGAGACTCCAACATGCGCAGCTCACCAGGATTTGATGCATAGTCCACAATTTTAAACTGGTCGTTACTGATAATCTGTTCACAGGGACCTATACAATGCTGCCTTATGTTAGAATGGGAAGGTGTTCCTAGTGGGCGTCCCGTACGATGACTTCTTCCGGCATGCTCTGCGACTCTCATAAATAATGCTCGGTAGGTTGATCCTACATACTGCGATGCGCAATGCGCACAACTAAATTCATAAATGAGAGAAGAACGCAAGCCCTTGGGTAGGTCATCTTTAAAACGAAAGAAAGAACCAATGGTGAATTTGTTCAATAAAATTATGCGGAAACGAGTCGTAGGAAATAATTTGCCAAGAATATTCGACAGTTCAGTTTTTAATTTTTCGGACTGGTAGCCAAAATATGGTAGTACGCAATACATAATAGAGGAAACCTGTTCAGGCTCCCTAGGGCTATAGACATTAGAAAGAAAAGTATTAATCGATTTATAAAAGGCCACGACAGGAAAACCGTTAGAACAGAAGTAAGACTTAAGGAACTCGAATTCATGGTGAAGGTTGCCATAGGTGGAACAAATCCTATAGGCTCTATTGATCAAAGTGAATAGACTGTTTGTTTTAAAAGATCTGCAACAGAGACTATCTTTGCTATTACCTTCATAATTAAACTGCTTAGCAGAAAAGATATTCCTATCATTGAATCTTTGTGCAAGCATAAAATTAGTGGATGCTTGTACATCAAATTCACCAGCTGCAAACACTTATAGTTGCCGTGAGGCTTTTGGTCATTCCTTTTAGTTTCATTCATGGTTAGTGAGAATCTTGCCCTTAGCAGATTTTAAAATGTTTGTGCTCTGTGTCCCCTCAGGGGGATACAACTATTGTATCTATGGGAATTAGCGCTTCCAGGGAGACTATGTAAGGACCTGAGCTAAAGGTTAGGATAGGCTTTCTTTTTTGTTGAAATAGAATAGGTTTTGTTTTGCTATGGACCATCTTTTTTCGGTTCACTGCTGTCCTGTTATTCAGCACCTACTACTTTCTTCTTCAACTTTTTCTTATTTCATGAACTTCTTTCTTAGCATTCTGTTTCTGTGCCCTTTCTGCATAGATTCCACGTTTCTTTAACTCCATACTAAATGGTGCCTTCTTCCTTCCTCTCTTTGGATAGCCTTTGTTGCAGATAGGGAGGCTTAAACTAACTAATAATCTAATCTAATTTGTGCTCTGTGTGCTGCTCAGGTGTGACATTCGATAAGCTTGTTGCGATGAATATTTATTTCATGGCTGTTTCATGCATTTTTATTTGTCTTTTGTACACGTGTACTCTTTCAAAAGAAGTATTTTCTTTCAATCTTTGCAAAAACATCGTTTGTGGGGTTTGTGAACAACTACTCCAAGTTCCCATTTCAAAACAAACAAAATATTCAGAAGTTAAATTCTACTAGTAAAGCGTATGGCTGTTGATGGTGGTAATTTAGAATCAAGAGCACAAATAAAGTTTCTGTGCTACAAAGTTATGTTATATTACAACAGAACAGGTGCTGGTGAATAATCTGTTTCAGAATTGGTTGAAATTTTGTTGTAATATATAAATGCCTTTACTTACCATAAATGTGTTTCTGCCTCAGTGCTTATTGAGAGTCATTTTTTTCTTCTATAATTCTAATGATATACATTAGAGGCCATAATGGTTCGGACAACTAAAAACTCGACAAAATATCATCAATAACTTCATTACTAGAAGCTGCAATGAGCTCAATTTTTACGCACAAGTGAAGCCACATATCTTACCTAACAGTTGTTAAAATCTAAAATCATTTGGGTAGACAAAATGCAAGTTGTAAACAAATACATTAGAATAGCAAAAATTTCATGTGGTCAAAAAAGTTTGGAAAAACATTATAGAAACTAAATAAATATTTGAAATGTGCTAACAAAATGAAGTAAACTTCATAACAAATTAATTACCAATTGAACATATGTTACAGTACCCTTTATTGTTAATAACAGCTTGACATCTTCTGCAACAAGACTTCACCAAGTAACTGCATTCTTCTTGTGTTTTTATTTGCCCATTCATCTTGCAAAGCGGTCCACAAATCTTGCAAATTTCCCGTATTCCTTGCCCTTCCTCCTAAAAGTTTTCAAAAATTCTCATTGGGATTTAAATCTTGGCTTTACACTGGCCAGTCCATAACAGTAACTTCTTCTTGCTCCAGGAATGACTTCACCAATTTTGCAGTGTGATACGGAGCATTGTCTTGCATAAAAATGGGGTCTTCGGCTGGAGAGGCCTTGATAACTGGTACTGCTTGTCTCTGCAGAAGTTCCTTGTACACTTGCGCGTTTGCTCTTCCTTCCAGTCGAACTAGGGGACCGGTACAGTTTGTTGAAATCATGCCTAAGACCATAATGCTACCTCCACCAAACTTGACACTGGATTTGACACACTGTGTGGACAATCTTTCGCCATTTGATCAACAAACAAATCTGTTTCCATCTGATCCCAACAAATTGAACTTTGATTTGTCACTGAAATACACTTTTGCCCAGTCATCATCAGTCCAGAGAACATGCTGTGTAACAAAGGCCAACCTTGCATTTTTGTTCGTCTTGCTGACCAATGGTTTGATAGCTGGAGTCTTAGTATGTAGATTTGCTTCTTCAAGGTGGTGTGGAAGTCTTCCTGCCTGAATACTTCGATATCAAGGGACTCACTAGCTTCATGAGAAATTTCTGCTGCAGTTTAGAAACGGTCCTTAGCTAGTCTAACCAATGCAGTATCATCTCTTGCTGAGGTTTTGCAAGGTCTGCCATTTGACACACCAGTTGTGCTTGAGCCATCCTTGTCATATTTAACCAAAATATCACCAACACTTTTAGGTTGCTTGCTGTGTTGGCTATTGCCCCTATCAACAGTTTCTATTCAAGGCGCAATTTCTCAATCAACTCACGAACAGAAGCAGGAGAAGGCATTCCCTTCGGCATGTTGATGCATCAGCTGCTACGCAGATAATGACACTAGTCTTGTCTGGATTAATCTCTAACTTTCTCTCCTGCAACATTTGTGTACTCAAACGTAAATGTGGAAAAGAATAAACGTCCGAACTTTTTTATCACGTGAAGTTTTTGCTACTCAAATGTATTTGTTTGCAACTTGTGGTTTGTTCACCCAAATGATTTAAGATTTGAACACCTGTTACGTGAGACATGTGGCTTCACATGTGTGTATAAATTGAGCTCATTGCAGCTTCTAGTATTGAAGTTATTGATGATAGTTTGTAGAGTTGTTAGTTGTCCAAACCATTCTGGCCGCCATTGTAATGACATTTTCTCTTGCATTGTTGATAAAAATAGACACATTTGGAAATGAGTTCTCAAACTAAAGCCAGATCACGGTCTCGTGAAACTCTTGATTGTGCTGTACTTACTTGAACAATTGGTGAACTTCAATGGTGGTATGTCCGAAATATTATTTTTTTTATTTAGAAAATAATTTAGTTTATTCAGCATTAGTTTGTGAGGAGAGCAATACTCAAAATGTCGAATTTCCATTGGAAAATGAAATAATTTAAATTGACTAAATAGTGCACAAAATATCATTTGTGCTCCTTCTGCACAGATTCCATGGATTCAGATTTTAAATGAAACAAACAAGTTGAGACAATTGATCAAAGTATGAATAGTAAACAGTAAACTACAAATAAATTACAAAATGAGTATTCTAGCTGTCAGAGAAATGTTTGAATTCATTCCTATGGGAGGGAGGGTATCCTCCCTATGGGAGATGTGATACAAAAACTATAAAATTACTAAGCAATGGGTTTATTTATCTGTTTTGTAGGGAAGGGGTAAAATAGTTATTTGAAATAATAAATCAACACCGAATAAAAGTTAATTTTAGGGAGATGGATCTAGTGTATCTGTAGCAATTGGCACTGCCGGTGGGAGTATGTGAAATTCTGAGCTGAGAACTGAGTAGGCATTATTGTTATTGAAGGGAACAGTTTTTGTCCTTTTATGGACTATCTTTGGTCAATTTATTGCTGCCATTTTCTTTGCCTGGTACTGCTTTTATTTTTAACATCAATCTTCTTTCATACACTTATCTCTATATTGTTGTTTTCTTGGTGATTCTCCATTCCCCCTCTTTGATAATGTATTGTGCCTTTTGTCTTCCTCTTTCTGTTGCATTTAGAGAGGCTTAGACTTCCGCATAATTTATTATATCAATTTTCAAGAAATACTTCCTTACATAATTTGATTGTGGAATCGTGAACAAAAATGAAATGTGATATATCCAAAGCACTCGTGTTTTATTTAGTGTAGTTTAGTGTAATCGTGAACCAGTTGAAGATCTGATGTATCCAACAGTTTTATACAGTGTAATTTTATATAGTGTACTATACTCGAGTCCCCTCAGGGGGAGACAAGTATTATATCTATGGGAATTAGCGTTCCCAGGGGGACTATGTGAGGGCCTGAGCTAAAGGTTAGGTAGGCTTTCTTTTTGTTGAAACAGAAAAGGTTTTGTTTTGTTACGGACCATCTTTTTTCGGTTCACTGCTGTCCTGTTTTTCAGCACCCACTACTTTCTTCTTCAACTTTTTCTTGTTTCATGAACTTCTTTCTTAGCTTCCTGTTTCTGTGCACCTTGTGCATAGATTCTGCATTCCCTCAACTCCATACTAAATGGTGCCTTCCTCCTTCCTCTCTTAGAACATCTTTGTCGTGCAGTTAAGGGAGGCTAAAACTTTCTTATATAATGATGATAAAACTATACTCGAGTTTAAATAGTGTAGTAGATGATGACTTACTGCTGGAAACAATGCACATGAGAGCAAACGGTTTGAGATAGCCTATGGAGATGTAGAAATACCGTCTAGTGGCCCTGGAGATGTTTTCCTTCAGTGCACCTTGGAACCAACTACTCTTGGGAGACATGTAGGATATATTATCTTAATTTTGGGCTGTGTGCTGATAGTATCTGCCCTCTTTTGGTAGACATTCTCAGTTGTAACACTAGCTACTCAGCAAAAATCAGCAACTCTTGTTTGCGGGAATCTAAGTACTTATGTAGCCTGTACATTCATTCTATATCTCGCTTCCTTTAAGAAAATTACAGCATGCCTTTAAAATTATCTTAATGGGGCTTCGTTTCTCATTATTTTGTGTTTTTTTTTAATTTTGTACCATCTAAAGGGTACATTATTTTACTCATGTTGCACTCTGTGTTAGCCAAGACTCGGAAGTTTTCCACTTCTGTATGTAGTTGTTTGAACCAAAGCTTTGTGGGTGTCTGTAACTATTGTCATTACTTAGCAGAAATGAATAGAACACCTTGAACTAAAAATTGAATGGACAGCAAGAGCTCTACAATGGGAAACTTTTTTGGTTGTGTTTGGTACAAATTTTCACTAAGTCATTTATTATCTATATACTTAATTCAGTAACTCGAAATTTGTCCGAGTCCGTTTAGAAAATTGGCTGAGTGTATATGGTCAAGTGAGGTATTAAATTGAAGCCACTGGTGTCTATATTTGCAGAAAAATATTTATTTATTTTTTTATTTTTATTTTTTTTTTTTTCATTTATTTTTATTTTTTTATTTTTTTTTTTATTTTTTTTTATTTTTTTTTTTTATTTTATTTTTTTATTTAATTTAATTTTTTATTTTTAGGCAAGTCGGACAACCCGATACTCGGGTTGAACCGGTAACTATTACTATTTAATTTTGTCAACAGTAGCAGCATTCAAGGATGGGCCTGGAAATTAATTCATTTCATCTTATTTAAATTGGGCGTTCAAATGTAAGATATTTACATCCATTGGTGATGTATCAATTATGAAATTCATATTTTCAAGCTCCTTGTGATTTTTTCTCTGAATTTAACATTTTTTTACAGTTGCCATTTCAAAAAGTGAAAATTCTCTAATATCCAAGATGGTCAAAAATGAAGTGCCTGACTATGAGCTGGAGGACATCACAGTGAAGGAGGAGCCCATTGACTGGCATCAGGAACCTCAGGTGCGTCAGTTGGTTGCCTGCTCTTCTCTGGAAAGCTTTAACTCTTTAACGTCCACATTTCGTACTCATGTTACCGTTATCACAACCACCATCATTAAACTGGCGCCGGCATCAGATGTTTATCGATTTCACGATGAGGAAGGAACTGCCACTCGACAGTGCAGTCCAAAAAACACTTCAGGGAACTAATTTTACGAGAAATACAATATATTGAGGCTATTTTTGAAGGGGACCGTACAGTCCACTTGGGCATTAAAGGGTTAATTCAAATTCATTGAGTATCCTCATTATTGTTGTTCAAATTTTGCATTTTAAACATCGCTGTCCTATATATACATCTTCTCCTTCTGCCCAGTAGTGTTTATTTTGTTGTTGCTTCTGAGAGTCTTTGTTGTCTCATTGTTTATGATTGAAATTAAAAAAATTCTCGAGGGAATTGGTCAAATTTTAGTTTTACTGAAGAAATATTAAATTATTTTTACAACAATTTCAATAAAGTTTTTGAATAATACTTCCTACTTTCAACATTAAAATTGAAGAGAAAAACATGGAAGGTCCTATTCAATAGAAGGTCCTACTACAGCAAATTATGCCTGCTGTAGTGGCACATTCTAAGGCAGGGACAAAGGAGGAGGAAGTACAAATAGGTATTGTCACTGAATCTGGCTCTGGTAAACCTTTATGTGAGTTGGATATATATAAACGGTTTGCCTGTTGAAAATCCGATTTAAAAATAAAAATACAAAGAAACTCGTCCGTTATGATATTATCATATTCAAGAAAGGTAATGAATAAAATTGTTCAGCACATTTCAACCTCCTTTGTCATTTTCAACCTGAAATGGAGTAGAGATAAAACTAGTCAAATGTAAATCAAAATTATCTATCATGGGACAAGAAAAGCTAAACACACAAAAGAAACAACTCACTGATGAAAATATAAATGTTCAGTATCAATATTACATTTGTTGTGAAAAAGAGGCTGATTGCAAATCTCTAACCCTTTGAGTACCTCAACTCAAGTGGCTAAAGGAAAAGTTTTCATAGAGAAATTAAATCGATGCCCTGATTTATCATTGAAATTACCCTAGCATGGGTCTTTTCCAGTTAAACAAGTGTCTACTTCTCATTTTCAATGAAAAATTGAGCTTTTTTGAAATTGTATGGTTAGCAAGAAAAATGTTTGATGCCGTAGATTTTCTACATTAAATATCATGAAATTACTTTTTATCAAGAACTTACCAGACAATTAATAGCCATCAAAAAAATGCTTTTAGATGAGATAAAAAAATTATTAAATATGTTACACGGATCATATGACTTGGGCTCAGAGCAAATGATAAGCAAATATGAAATGCAAGAAGGCTTCTGAAATGTGTCATATTTTCATTATTCCAAATAATTTTCCTAATTTTTTTACTTATATGAAATGTTCTCATAGTAGTAAAATTATTTCAAAGTTCTGTGATTTGCCCTAAACTGAAAGCACTAGCCATCTGGCAGTATAGGTGCCGTTGGTAGACTAAGGGTTGAAGGTTAAAGCATAAAGCATCCGTAAAGCATCCGTAGATGCCTTCATTATTATTATTATTATTATTATTATTATTAAAAACAGTTTTTTTTAAGTGTGAAAAGATCCTAAAATTCAGTTGTTTATTTGATTCAATGCAAAAGATATCATATTAAAATTGCCTAATTCCACTTCTCTGCATGAGAGCAGACTGAAGAATGGGAAGGTGTGGAAAGTAACTGATCGGTTCTAAAACTCCAGCCGGCATGCTCTGCAACACGAATGACCAGGGCTCGTGCTCACATTTTCAGACGCACAATGTGCGCAATTATATATGATAATGAAGGATAATATACATTATAATTGATATATATCATTTTATACCTATTAACTAACACCATTTTATAATCAATCTGCAGGAAATGTTTTGAACAAAGGTGACAAGCTCTTTTAGCTTCTCTGATTGCTGACTGAACAACGGGCATTTGAACATTTCGGTCGTCCATGCAACGAACCAATGAGTTGAAGTTTTGTTGTTGCTGATGTCAGCAGCTCACATCGAATCAAAATTTAGCTTTTTTCTGTAGTTTTAACCTATGAGGAAATTCAAGTTTACAATTTTATTGTGAAGCTGCTTGTTGTTAGAATTATAGGATAGGCAACATAGTCTACCCTGAGGATAGTGGTTGCCATCGTGCCGGACTTTATTTTCTGCCCATACGCTCTTTGTTGCTGTCTTATCTAAATGAAGCTTATGTTGTGAACTCCTTGGTGGCTGTCCTGTCTAACCTGATCTGTCTTTTTGCTGTCCTGCCCAACCTGATCTGTCTCCTTGCTGTCCTGCCTAACCTGGTCTGTCTCCTTGCTGTCCTGCCTAACCTGGTCTGTCTCCTTGCTGTCCTGCCTAACCTGGTCTGTCTCCTTGCTGTCCTGCCTAACCTGGTCTGTCTCCTTGCTGTCCTGCCTAACCTGGTCTGTCTCCTTGCTGTCCTGCCTAACCTGGTCTGTCTCCTTGCTGTCCTGCCTAACCTGGTCTGTCTCCTTGCTGTCCTGCCTAACCTGGTCTGTCTCCTTGCTGTCCTGCCTAACCTGGTCTGTCTCCTTGCTGTCCTGCCTAACCTGGTCTGTCTCCTTGCTGTCCTGCCTAACCTGGTCTGTCTCCTTGCTGTCCTGCCTAACCTGGTCTGTCTCCTTGCTGTCCTGCCTAACCTGGTCTGTCTCCTTGCTGTCCTGCCTAACCTGGTCTGTCTCCTTGCTGTCCTGCCTAACCTGGTCTGTCTCCTTGCTGTCCTGCCTAACCTGGTCTGTCTCCTTGCTGTCCTGCCTAACCTGGTCTGTCTCCTTGCTGTCCTGCCTAACCTGGTCTGTCTCCTTGCTGTCCTGCCTAACCTGTCTCCTTGCTGCCCTGCCTAACCTGGTCTGTCTCCTTGCTACCCTGCCTAACCTGGTCTGTCTCCTTGCTGCCCTGCCTAACCTGGTCTGTCTCCTTGCTGTCCTGCCTAACCTGGTCTGTCTCCTTGCTGTCCTGCCTAACCTGGTCTGTCTCTTTGCTGTCCTGCCTAACCTGGTCTGTCTCTTTGCTGTCCTGCCTAACCTGGTCTGTCTCCTTGCTGTCCTGCCTAGCCTGGTCTGTCTCCTTGCTGTCCTGCCTAACCTGGTCTGTCTCCTTGCTGTCCTGCCTAACCTGGTCTGTCTCCTTGCTGTCCTGCCTAACCTGGTCTGTCTCCTTGCTTTCCTGCCTGACCTGGTCTGTCTCCTTGCTGTCCTGCCTGACCTGGTCTGTCTCCTTGCTGTCCTGCCTAACCTGGTCTGTCTCCTTGCTTTCCTGCCTAACCTGGTCTGTCTCCTTGCTCTCCTGCCTAACCTGGTCTGTCTCCTTGCTCTCCTGCCTAACCTGGTCTGTCTCCTTGCTTTCCTGCCTAACCTGGTCTGTCTCCTTGCTTTCCTGCCTAACCTGGTCTGTCTCCTTGCTTTCCTGCCTAACCTGGTCTGTCTCCTTGCTGTCCTGCCTAACCTGGTCTGTCTCCTTGCTGTCCTGCCTAACCTGGTCTGTCTCCTTGCTCTCCTGCCTAACCTGGTCTGTCTCCTTGCTGTCCTGCCTAACCTGGTCTGTCTCCTTGCTCTCCTGCCTAACCTGGTCTGTCTCCTTGCTCTCCTGCCTAACCTGGTCTGTCTCCTTGCTCTCCTGCCTAACCTGGTCTGTCTCCTTGCTGTCCTGCCTAACCTGGTCTGTCTCCTTGCTGTCCTGCCTAACCTGGTCTGTCTCCTTGCTGTCCTGCCTAACCTGGTCTGTCTCCTTGCTGTCCTGCCTAACCTGGTCTGTCTCCTTGCTGTCCTGCCTAACCTGGTCTGTCTCCTTGCTGTCCTGCCTAACCTGGTCTGTCTCATAGCTGTCCTTTCTAACCTGGTCTGTCTCATAGCTGTCCTTTCTAACCTGGTCTGTCTCATAGCTGTCCTGTCTAACCTGGTCTGTCTCATAGCTGTCCTGTCTAATCTGGTCTGTCTCATAGCTGTCCTGTCTAATCTGGTCTGTCTCCTTGCTGTCCTGCCTAACCTGGTCTTTCTCCTTGCTGTCCTGCCTAACCTGGTCTGTCTCCTTGCTGTCCTGTCTAACCTGGTCTGTCTCCTTGCTGTCCTGTCTAACCTGGTCTGTCTCCTTGCTGTCCTGTCTAACCTGGTCTGTCTCCTTGCTGTCCTGTCTAACCTGGTCTGTCTCCTTGCTGTCCTGTCTAACCTGGTCTGTCTCCTTGCTGTCCTGTCTAACCTGGTCTGTCTCCTTGCTGTCCTGTCTAACCTGGTCTTTTCATTGCTGTCTTGACTTGTCGTTTTGCAAGATGTCCGCTGTAAAGTCAGGGGTGCCTGACTTGATTTTCTGCCTTTGAAATCTTGGTCGTCATGTTTACCTTGATGGCGGGCAGTCCGTCAGCCAGCAGTCAGTTGGTACTCTGGCAGACTGTATGCAGTCGAAAACTCAGGACTGAATGTGACTGACTACATGACTATCACCTGACTGCGACTGGCTGGCTGACTGCCTACTCATTGACTGATAAATTACTACCTATTAACTGAGTGACTGTTTTCCTAGTAATAGACTTCCAACTGACTGAGAGTCGATTTGGAGACTGCTGACTAACTGGCTGGCAGCTGATTGGCTGATTGTTTTGTTAATTTAAAGTATAGTCATTTTTCTTGCATCGAGTTTTCCTAGTTTCAGCAAAGTTCTCTTTGAATCAAACATTATAAAGCTGAATTTTGGTTGTATTACAGGTGTCAGTGTTTGCAGTTCATAGTGAAGGGATATTCAAGCCTAGTCGGAAATGTAATGTTTGTGTGCTTACAAATGACTCAAGTTATTGATTCCAGGACCAAACGAGCACAGCCCCCTTTGCCCTCACTTTCAAGAAAGAAGTAGACGATGCCTGTGCTGAGGCGCGTACAGAGCAAGCAGAAGCAGAGGACGAGTTGAGGGAAGGCAGCTCTAGTGCATGCAACACAAGAGCTGGTCATCAGAGATCAGCTGCAGCATCTCAAGGGAGCGCTGACTCGCTACCGTCAGACGTGTCGGGTAGCGGCAGTGGTGTTGAAGTCAACCCTCCGGACACACTCAAATCAATACACTTCCTGTGTGCACATTGTGATTACTCGAGTACTCGGAAGGATGAACTTGTGTCGCACATACGTACGGAGCATAAATTAGGGCTTGATTTTGAGTGCGAGTCTTCTAGTTATTCTGGTCTTCATTTCAATAAATCAAAACTGCCTTTGGAAGGAAAACATAACGTGGGAATGATGTTGGAATCGGGTTCATGTTTTGTAAAGAATTTAATGAGGCGACATGCAAGTGCAAGACAGGAGGTGAAAAAAATTCACCGTTGCGAGTTGTGTGACTATTCCTCAGCGTACAGAAGTGGTGTCAAGAGACACCAAAGCAGGAAGCACAGCAACGAGAAACTCTTCAAGTGTGAACTGTGTACATTCACCACTGCTTATAAATGTAACATGAATGTGCATCAAGCCAGAAAGCACAGTATTGGGACACTTCAAAGGTGCGAGCTCTGCGACTATTTTACTATGAATAATTATTGCATGAAGGTGCACAGAGCTAACAAGCATAACGGAGGGAAGCTACTCAAATGTGACCTGTGTGACTATTCTACTTGTTGGAGTAGTAATATGAAGCTGCACCAAGGCAGCAAGCATAAATTAGGGAATTCACTGAGATGTGAGCTTTGTGTCTATTCTACTTGTTCGAGTGGAAACTTGAAAAGGCACCAAGCTAGCAAGCACAAATTAGGGAATCTATTGGAATGTGAGCAGTGTGACTATGCTACATATCTGAATTGGGAGCTGAAAAGGCACCGAGCTAACAAGCACAAAATCGGGAATCTACTGAAATGTGAGCTGTGTGACTATTCTACATGTCTGAATAGAGACTTGAAACTGCACCAAGCTAGCAAGCATAAATTAGGGAATCTACTGGAATGTGAGCTGTGTGACTATACTACTTGTTGGAGTAGCAATATGAAACTTCACCAAGGCAGCAAGCATAATTTAGGGAATCTACTGAAATGTGCGCTGTGTGACTATTCTACTTGTTCGAGTGGTAATTTAAAGCAGCACCGAGATCGCAAGCATAAGTTGGAGGGAAACTGTTGAGGTCTGGCTTGTGTAAGAATTCTACTGCTTTAACGGAATAGACACCTAGCTCAAAAAAACCCTTTGGGTTGAGGGGGCCGATAAAACTCAGCCCATATAGCATGAACAACAGATTTCACCCAGACCTCCCCTGATATTACACCAGACGTGCAACTCACAGTTCTCCATCCAGTGCTGAGCAGCGACCACTTTCCGTTTGAGCTAAAGGTAATTAAGGCTTCCTTTTGTTGTAGTAAAATAGGTTTTTGTTTTGTTACGGACCATCTTTTTTCGGTCCCCTGCTGTCTTGTTTTTCAGCACCTACTACTTTCTTCTTCAACTTTTTTCTTGTTTCATGAACTTCTTTCCTAGCTTATTGTTTCTGTGCACCTTGTGCATAGATTCCGCGTTCCCTTAACTCCATACTAAATGGTGCCTTCCTCTTTCCTCTCTTGGAACATCTTTGTCGTGGTTAAGGGAGGCTAAACCTTTCTTATAAAATAATAAAATAAAAAACCACTTTCCGTTAAACGTTGACTTCATCGGTGCGGCAGACAAACGGACGCAGTGAGACCGAGGGATGGAATTTCAAGATGGGTAATTGGAAACAGTACGGATAAGATGAAATTTAGAAAAATTTGCAAGATTTTGAACTACGAGAAGACCCTCAAGCTGCGATTTTAGTACTTTACACTCATACTTCGTTTTTATGGATTCTGTTTTAGCGGATTTTGGATTCTACGGACAAATTCGTGAGCTACCAACTTTATTTGAAAATCGTGCGCACTACGGACGAAGTCCATTAGTTCTAAAACTGACCGCAAGGTGGCGAGCAGTCACTTTGTTGATAACACTGTTTCAGCACCTGCATCGCATTGCTCCCAATTTTTGTCCCTTTTTTCTATGTTGTGCTTGATCTCTTGTACCAGTGATGTATATTCCTTCACCATCTCATCTGGAGCTCCAATGGAAGAAAAGAAGAGTGTGAATTTAACCTTGACACAGCAACTCAAGCTTATAAGAAAGTTGGAAAATGGCGCATCCGTGATTAAAAGTACCTTTCTTTCTATTTTGTATTGTTACTGTTGATATTAATCACTCGTAGATTCAATAATGCTGCTGAGAGGTGGGTGCCCAGGTAGACAAGACAACGAGTCCTTGCAAAGCCTTGGTGGATGACAACCTTGTTTATGAAAACTCTATCTAGGTGGTTAATTTCACGTATTACTCCAATTACGTTGTACATGTATATGTAGCCATTATAGAACCATCGTTTTCATGCTTCTGACCGTTTTATGTCCTGTGTATTGGCCATCGTTTTGTGTGTATTGGCCTCCGTTTTGTGTCCTGTGTATTGGCCACCGTTTTATGTCCTTTGTATTGCCCACCGTTTTGTGTCCTGTGTATTGGCCGCCGTTTTGTGTCCTGTGTATTGGCCATCGTTTTGTGTCCTGTGTATTGGCCACCGTTTTGTGTCCTGTGTATTGGCCACCGTTTTGTGTCCTGTGTATTGGCCACCGTTTTGTGTCCTGTGTATTGGCCATCGTTTTATGTCCCGTGTATTGGCCATCGTTTTATGTCCCGTGTATTGGCCACCGTTTTATGTCCTGTGTATTGGCCACCGTTTTGTGTCCCGTGTATTGACCACCGTTTTGTGTCTCGTGTATTGGCCATCGTTTTGTGTCCCGTGTATTGGCCATCGTTTTGTGTCCCGTGTATTGGCCATCGTTTTGTGTCCCGTGTATTGGCCATCGTTTTGTGTCCAGTGTATTGCCCATCGTTTTGTGTCCCGTGTATTGGCCATCGTTTTGTGTCCCGTGTATTGGCCATCGTTTTGTGTCCCGTGTATTGGCCATCGTTTTGTGTCCCGTGTATTGGCCATCGTTTTGTGTCCCGTGTATTGGCCATCGTTTTGTGTCCCGTGTATTGGCCATCGTTTTGTGTCCCGTGTATTGGCCATCGTTTTGTGTCCCGTGTATTGGCCATCGTTTTGTGTCCCGTGTATTGGCCATCGTTTTGTGTCCCGTGTGTCGGCCATCGTTTTGTGTCCCGTGTATCGGCCATCGTTTTGTGTCCCGTGTATTGGCCATCGTTTTGTGTCCCGTGTATTGGCCATCGTTTTGTGTCCCGTGTATTGGCCATCGTTTTGTGTCCCGTGTATTGGCCATCGTTTTGTGTCCCGTGTATCGGCCATCGTTTTGTGTCCCGTGTATCGGCCATCGTTTTGTGTCCCGTGTATCGGCCATCGTTTTGTGTCCCGTGTATCGGCCATCGTTTTGTGTCCCGTGTATCGGCCATCGTTTTGTGTCCCGTGTATCGGCCATCGTTTTGTGTCCCGTGGATTGGCCATCGTTTTGTGTCCCGTGGATTGGCCATCGTTTTGTGTCCCGTGTATTGGCCATCGTTTTGTGACCCGTGTATTGGCCATCGTTTTGTGTCCCGTGTATTGGCCATCGTTTTGTGTCCCCCTCCCCATGTCCTTAACTTGTCGTGGTGGGAGGGCTTGCGTGCTGCCATGAAGGTTGAGGCTATACTGCCGGGGCCCCGGTTCTGGTAGGTTCAACCATGGTAGGCTGGCTCAACTGGAGCAGGCTGACAAAAGGGGGACCATGGGTGAGGTTTCCCATGTAAATATAAACCGGGCCCCGGCAGTTACGGGTTATAAAGTCTCTGTTATCTCGGGTGTACTTGGGGACTGCCACGGGCCGGGGTCGACGGTGGGAGGAGGTATTTACTTCCTAGTGGTCAGCGTGTGCCCGCCTCAAGTGCAGAGATGCACCAGAATGCTGCTGATCGCCCGAGGGGTTCTTTTCCGGCTTGAGCGGACCTGGATAGGTGAGGGGCGACCCTCACTGAAAGAGAATCCTAAACCACCGCTTGCCTCCACCAATGAACCCTCTTCACGACTTTCTGGTGACGACCTGGCCCCTCCTCTGCTTCCATCAGAGGAGCCTCCCATGGAAATTTCCACTGATCATTCCGCCGTTCTACCTGCGACACAGGCACCATCACAGCTTATGGCTGAGAGTGGAGCTGGGTCCGGTGTGAACTAAACAGAACCCAAACAAGTACTACAATCTGTGGCCTCAGAAGATGCGCCCACGCTGTCATCAACCGCTTCCCCTGATGTTGGCGGGGACAGTCATCGGGCTCATGAAGACAACAGAAATCGAAACTTAACTCAGATTCAGACGCTTGAACCTTTTCAGCCTGCCTCATCTAGAGGGCGATGGAGGAGAAATAGGAGGGTCCGAACCAGTAGTGACGCCCCTACATACCCTCCCCTTCAACAGTGGCAGGAGACCGACTACAAAAAGTTCTTTTGCATATCATCTCCATCTAATACAAATCTAGCCACTATCAACGTCATTCGAGCAAACGATGAGATCGAGCGAACTCTAGGGGGCCGCCCGAAGAATATTAATGAGACCCGTTCCGGAGGTATAATTGTAGAGGTGACAAATCGAGTGCAGAGTCAGGCCATTATTAATTTGAGTACCTTAGACATGCATGAAGTTGTTGTGGAGCCTCATAAAACCCTCAATCAAACTAAGGGAACCATTCACTACAGGAATGCTCCTAACTTCACTCCCGATCAGATGCTCGAAGGCTTGAAGCGGCATAAGGTAACTGAGGTGTATCAGACGAAGAAGAGAATTGGCGGGGTTCTGATGAAACAACCCGTCTATGTCTTGACTTTTGATACTTGCCAGCTTCAACTGAAGTCGCCATTGGGTGGACTAAGTGTTCCGTGCGGGAGTATGTGCCCAGGCCCAGACGATGCTACAAGTGCCAACGTTTTGGACAAGGCGCTGGCTCGTGCAGGGCGGCCGTGGGTGTTTGCTACCAGTGTGCTGGAGAGGTGCATGAGCTGCCCTGCTCTCTCCCAGCCAGATGCTCGAACTGTAAAGGTCCCCACCCAGCTTTATCTTTGAATTGCCCAACGTACAAGCAGGAACAGGAAGTTGTGGCTCTTCAAGTTAAAGAAAAACTATCATATGGAGATGCTAGAAGGCGAGTGGCAGCCCGATATGTCCGTGAGGGAGTCACGTTTGCAGACATTGTCAGGCCCATGGGCAGCAGCAGCGCTAGCCGAGGTGACCCATCAGGTCCTGTTGAAGCTGCGCCCCCAAGAGGAATAGTTATGCAGCAGACCACGAGTGAGCGTGATAGAGGCCATAGACGACAGGCGAGCGCAGGTGATGGAGGCAATACCGAGGATGAAATGCTGATGACTTCTCGAGGCCGCGCAGAAACTGGCTCCCCACCTAGGGCAGTTCTTGTAGTGGAGGGCCCAGTTTTGAACAAAGATGTTCCCCCCGACAACGCCACCACTATGCTTCCAGAGGGCGTGACTGGCCCAATTCTGTCAGGACAAGGGAAACCACCGAAAGTTACTGCAGGTCTTAGCACAACTGCTTCAGCTAGAGTTGCCACTGCTAAATTACCCCCACCAAAAATGCCACCGCCTAAAGTGCCAGAAAAACTTCAAGCCATGAGAATTCCACGCAAGCGGCTCCAGAGCGGAGCGTCGCCTTCCAGCACACCTCACCCAAAAGTAGCTCGCGATCAGTCGGACGAACACAGCACATCACAGAGAAAATATTCATTGGACCGTGTTAGACACGTACCCAAGGGGTTGAGTGACGAGCTGCTGAAGAAGTATCCTCCTCCCCCCGGCCTTCCCTCGAGACCACCACCTGATGTCGAGGTGTGAGCGTGGCGCGAGGGAAGGAGGAAATCAGAAGAGACGAGACACATCCCAACTTTAGTCAGTCAACGTATAGCAGGCACTGAATCTAGTGCACCACCTCAGAAGTAACTGTAACCTTTTATCAGAGTGGCTTTTACCATTATTCAATGGAATTGTCGCAGCTTGCGACGTAATTGCACTGATCTCCATGCTATCCTACTAGAACAACAACCAGCTTGTGTACTCCTCCAAGAAACTATGCTCGGAAACAGTGCTCCACCCCGATTTAAGGACTACCGAGTAGAAACTTACTCAATAAATAATAATCCCCTTCCTGGAACAGGACTGGTAATCCTTGTGAAGCAGAATTTTCCATATTACAGGCTGCCCATCAGATCACGCTTGGAGGTGATGGCTGTCCGAGTGGAAACTGCTATTGCTCCGTTTACAGTATGTAATCTGTACATCCCTCCTCTTCGCATAGCTACATGTGAAGAGCTTTTGGACGTGATGAGGCAACTCCCGGAACCGTTTGTGATGGGCGGTGATTGGAATGGGAAGCATACTGCGTGGAGTAATGACAGTATCGATCAGCAGGGCAGAGAGGTGGAACGACTCCTTGCTACCACAGATTTGTGTCTGTTGAATACGGGAAACATGACCCACTTCCACGTCCAAACCGAAACTGCTTCCGCAATAGACATCAGTTTGTGCTCCCCAGACTGTTACCCAGATTCTCGGTGGACTGTCATGGATGACGCCCATGGAAGTGATCACTTCCCAGTGGTGGTCACCTTCCCGACCTACCTCCCTTTCAACTCAGAGCCTCACTTCTTGCTTAAACGCGCTGATTGGGAAGCGTTTGAGGCCCTGACAATCATGGAAGATGATGAGGACCAGACCACTGTGGACGAGGCGCTAGAGAAGTTTACTAGCACTATCCGAACGGCCGCATCTGTTGCTATACCCCACTCGAAGGGAGGACAAATAAATCGAGTTCCATGGTGGGATGACGAGTGTGCCCAGGCTAACTTTGAACGAAAGAGGGCCTTACGCCGGTATCAACGGAGCCGCAACCTTGCTGATAAAATATTCTACCAAAGAGCTAGAGCGAAAGCACAGTTTGCGAAGGATATGGCCAGGAAACAATCCTGGCAAAGGTGCGTATCCATGCTAAACGCAGACACGCCAACTCAGAAAATATGGCAGAGAGTTCAGAAGATGAGAGGACGAAGCGGACATGCCCTACCTTGCCTTGTGGTCAACGGAGACATCACCATGAACCAGGATCGCGTAGCCTCCTTGCTGGCGGAGCATTTTGCCGACGTCAGTAGCGGAAGGCACTATACACTCGGCTTCCAAATCATTAAACGGCGCCAAGAACAATCTCACCTTGATTTGGCATCGGATGAACAATATCCATATAATTCACCCATAACGTACCTTGAACTGTATTATGCACTCCAGCAATGTAAGAATACATCCCCTGGACCAGATGGCATCCACTACAAGATGCTAAAGAAAATGCATTCATCAGCGATCACCTACCTTCATTTGTAAAATAAAATCTGGACAACCCATGTATATCCCACGGAATGGCAATTAGCCACAGTACTTGCCTTTTTGAAACCCAATAAACCATCCTCTGAAACATCTAGTTACCGTCCCATAGCCTTGACAAGCTGTGTGGGAAAGGTACTGGAGAAAATAATCAACGTAAGATTGATGCGCTTTCTGGAGGCCGGAGATCATCTCTCTCCAGTTCAGTTTGGGTTCAGATCTCTTCGTGGAACCACGGATGCCCTCCTCAGACTGCAGAACCATATTGTTAAAGAGCGTGCCCAAGGAAGACACACTACATGCGTCTTCTTCGATTTGCGTAAGGCTTATGACACTGCCAGGCGATATGGGATATTGGAGCAACTGCATAAGATTGGTGTACGAGGTCACATGGCAATGTATGTACGCGAGTTTTTAAGAGAACGTCGTTTTAGGGTTAGAGTGGGCACACGGTTTTCTGCTCTGATGACTCAGAACGAAGGGGTACCTCAGGGCAGCGTTATAAGCTGCACGCTCTTCCTACTTGCAATGAACGCCATCACGAAGGACCTACCAAGGCATGTTTCGTTTTCCTTGTACGTGGATGATTTCATGCTATATGCATCCTCTAGATACCTACCCGCCCTGACTCGTCGAGTACAGGAAGCCATTAACCGTATTGGAGCCTGGGCCGACAAGCGAGGCTTCTCCTTTTCAGTTGAAAAGACTGTGGCACTCCATGTGCAGCCCCGTCGCACTAATGAACCTACGCCTGAGCTCTTTCTCGGTGATAGGATGGTCAACGTCTCGCCCACAGTCTCCTTTCTGGGCATGTTGTTCGACAATAAACTGTCATGGAGACCTCAAATACAGGCTTTAAAAAGAAGATGTTCTAAAGCTCTGAATCTCCTGAAATGCCTGTCCAGATTAACGTGGGGTGCTGATCGAACAACCATGCTGCGACTTTATAGAGCCACCGTTCGTGCCAAGATTGATTATGGCTGCGTCGTCTACCAGAGTGCCAGCCCATCATGCTTATCACTCCTGGACCCAATCCATAACTCTGCTCTGAGGATGTGAACGGGGGCCTTTCGGACATCACCGGTGATGAGCTTATTGGTGGATTGCGGTGAACCAGCCTTGCAACTTCGTCGAGTACAGCGCACTCTACAGTATGTTGTACGACTCAGACAACTACCTTTCACGGCCACGTGGAATAGCGTGATGGAGGGAGTAAGGGGTCGGGTGTTGTTTCCGTATTATATCCCCTCCTCTACTGACTACGAAGCACTAGCGGAGATAACGCAGTTGCCCTCGTTCAAAGTTGAGCGTGCCCCCACTCTGGAAGAGCCAACCTGGCAAATTCCGATTCAGACCTTCTGTCCAGGACCGCAATACCCAAAGAAAGAGGTTATGACAAGATCCATACTGCAACATATTTTCCAAGATCACCTTCACAGTGACCACGAGGGAGCTTTTCATATCTACACTGACGGTTCTAAAACGGATGACGCAGTGGGCTGTGCTGCAGTTTTTGATGGCGGAGTGGTGGAGGAAAGACTGCTGCCTGAAACGTCAATCTACTCTGCGGAGCTGATCGCCATCCGTGCCGCACTCCGTACGATTGAGGAGCGGCCTGTTTCGGGTTCTTATGTGGTGTTCTCCGATTCCAAAGCTGCCCTCCAGTCACTGAGATCCTACAACTCCACACATCTAATAATTTCTGGAATAATGTCTAGCCTTTTGCGACTTGCAAGCTCCCCAAAACTTGTAACTCTATGTTAGGTACCTGGCCATGTTAATGTGCGTGGCAACGATCGGGCAGACGAGTTAGCGCGAAATGCTGCAACCTCTGCTGCTAACCCAACAAATACCAGAGTACCCGCCCGAGATTACTACCCTATAATTAAAGCTGCATTAACCCAACTCTGGCAGCGACAGTGGGAAAACACCCAAGACAACAAGCTGCGCAAGATTAAGAACAGTGTCTGAGCCTGGCCTTCTTCAGCATGCCGGAACCGCCGCGTGGAAGTCCTCCTATGTCGACTGAGGATTGGTCACACCCGCCTCACTCATGGCCATTTAATGGAGCGTCGCCCGGCCCCTCTTTGCAATCGCTGCTTGGTGCCGCTGTCGGTGCAGCATATATTGGTTGAGTGCCTTCACTTTTCCGATGTACGTTCCCGTTATTACCCTGGTTTACAGGGCGCTCACTCTGATTTTGTTTTGTGTAAGATGTTGGGAGAACCGACCCGTGGGCGTTTTAATCATTGGCGGCTTATTAGTTATCTCTCTGACTCGTCTCTTATAAACAAATTATAGTGCCTCTGTACGCTGAGAACTACGAAAAGTTTTTTATGTTTGAAGTCTTTTGGAAGATTGTTGATGAAGAAACTGCAATATGGCCGGACGCGCTACGTTGGTACCTTGGGGGGGTTTCAGCGTGGGTAAGGCGTCCGGCCATAATGGGTGGGCAGCTGAAACCCCCTAAGGGGTTTGGCTGCCCAGTGATTTGGATGTACTATAGTAAGTACAAAATTTCAATGGGGAGACAACTATAATCGTGGAGTTGTAATTGAATCATGATCATGTATGTTTTGATGTTCATATAATGTTGATGTTCACCTTGCGTGGTAAATCGGAAAAGCCTGATACCGATTAAATTATGTGACCTTCGGTGCGATATAGTCTAAATAACTGCAGCGCTAGCAAACCTATGTTACTACTACTACTACTACTACTACTTTTGTGTCCTGTGTATTGGCCATCGTTTTGTGTCCCGTGTATTGGCCATCGTTTTGTGTCCCGTGTATTGGCCATCGTTTTGTGTCCCGTGTATTGGCCATCGTTTTGTGTCCCGTGTATTGGCCATCGTTTTGTGTCCCGTGTATTGGCCATCGTTTTGTGTCCCGTGTATTGGCCATCGTTTTGTGTCCCGTGTATTGGCCATCGTTTTGTGTCCCGTGTATTGGCCATCGTTTTGTGTCCCGTGTATTGGCCATCGTTTTGTGTCCCGTGTATTGGCCATCGTTTTGTGTCCCGTGTATTGGCCATCGTTTTGTGTCCCGTGTATTGGCCATCGTTTTGTGTCCCGTGTATTGGCCATCGTTTTGTGTCCCGTGTATTGGCCATCGTTTTGTGTCCCGTGTATCGGCCATCGTTTTGTGTCCCGTGTATTGGCCATCGTTTTGTGTCCCGTGTATTGGCCATCGTTTTGTGTCCCGTGTATTGGCCACCGTTTTGTGTCCCGTGTATTGGCCACCGTTTTGTGTCCCGTGTATTGGCCACCGTTTTGTGTCCCGTGTATTGGCCACCGTTTTGTGTCCCGTGTATTGGCCACCGTTTTGTGTCCCGTGTATTGGCCACCGTTTTGTGTCCCGTGTATTGGCCACCGTTTTGTGTCCCGTGTATTGGCCACCGTTTTGTGTCCCGTGTATTGGCCACCGTTTTGTGTCCCGTGTATTGGCCACCGTTTTGTGTCCCGTGTATTGGCCACCGTTTTGTGTCCCGTGTATTGGCCACCGTTTTGTGTCCCGTGTATTGACCACCGTTTTGTGTCCCGTGTATTGACCACCGTTTTGTGTCCCGTGTATTGACCACCGTTTTGTGCCCCGTGTGTTGACCACCGTTTTATGCCCCGTGTATTGGCTACCGTTTTATGCCCCGTGTGTTGGCCACCGTTTTGTGCCCCGTGTGTTGGCCACCGTTTTGTGCCCCGTGTGTTGGCCAGCGTTTTGTGCCCCGTGTGTTGGCCAGCGTTTTGTGCCCTGTGTGTTGGCCAGCGTTTTGTGCCCTGTGTGTTGGCCAGCGTTTTGTGCCCTGTGTATTGGCCAGCGTTACTATTCGTTTTATATCATGTGTATAGGCCATGTAACCTAGTACTGAAAAAAAGTATAATAGAGTACCCCCGAAGAAATTTTTGTTGAAGTACTTTTGAGTGATCCCGTGGTACGGTACGGGATACATATATATAAATTTTACATAGCCGATGTATTTTACATGTGGGTTCCATATATTATTTGCATATAAATTCGACATCAAGTAAAGTGATTGAACCTACATCCTGTACATACCAATATCCATGTTTCGATGAGGAATTTGGTATTTCATGTATCAATTTATGCATTGAAATTAACATCCTTACTTCCTTAAGTTTTTTTCTTTTGATATCTAATGTTTTTGGTAGGGTAAATACTATTTATGATTTACAGCTTTGCAGTTTTGTCTGCGCTTATTGCGTTCTTCTTCAACCTTTATCATGTTTCATTCAGTTGCATTCTAACTTCTGTTTCTTCGGTCCCCAGAATGGGCGGAGTTAGAGCAGAAATGGGCGGAGTCAAGGGCGGAACGTGGGTGGGACAAGGCGGAGCGTGGGCGGGACAAGGCGGAGTGTGGGCGGGGCTAGGGCGGGACAAGGCGGAGCGTGGGCGGGACAAGGCGGAGCGTGGGCGGGACAAGGCGGAGCGTGGGCGGGACAAGGCGGAGCGTGGGCGGGACAAGGCGGAGCGTGGGCGGGACAAGGTGGAGCGTGGGCGGGACAAGGCATAGCGTGGGCGGGGCTAGGGCGGGACAAGGCGGAGCGTGAGCGGGACAAGGCGGAGCGTGGGCGGGACAAGGCGGAGCGTGGGCAGGGCTAGGGCGGGACAAGGTGGAGCGTGGGCGGGACAAGGCGGAGCGTGGACGGGACAAGGCGGAACGTGGGCGGGGCTAGGGCGGGACAACGCGGGGCTAGGGCGGGACAAGGCGGGGCTAGGGGTAAACTCCACCCATTCCCGCCGTCGCCCCACCTCGTCCCGCCCTAGCCCCGCCCATTACGTCATTTACTCCGCGCATTCACGTTGTTCACTACATCTATTCACGTCATTACTAGTATATGCCGAGGCTGTGTAGGGCTGTCCGTGCCATACGTTATGTGCAGTATACGGGTATGAGAAACATTTGTTGTATGAACATTGTTTAATTAGATCATTATCCACTTGATAAAATTATATTCAAATCTGAAATACAGTATATGAACATTAGCGTAATATTTTACACTGGTAATAAAGGAGTCATTCAATCAGATTACTTTAGTTACATTTAATGGCAACATAGTGATTCGGTTTAGTTATGTTGTAATAACATAGCAACGGTTACATTACACGTCTGGCCATGTTCACTATATATTTAGAACGTTATGTAACTGTCGGTATATAAAATTAAACATATCTAGATTAGATTAGTCGTTAGTTTTAGCCTCCCTACTAAGCAACAAATGCAATCCAAAGAGAGGAAGGAGGGAGGCACCATTTAGTATGGAGATAAGAAAATAAGGAATCTATGATGAAGGGGCATAGAAACAGTGAGATGAGAAAGAAGTTCATGAAATAAGATAAAAGTTGAAGAAGAAAGTCAGAGGTGCTTAAAAACAGGACAGTAGTGAACCAAAAAAAGTGGTCCTTAACATAACCAAAAACACTTAATTTCAACAAAAAGAAGGCCTACCTAAATCTCAGCTCGGCCCTCACATTTTTCCCCTGGGAGCGCTAATTCCCATCTATACAATAGTTGTGTCCCCCTGAGGGGTAACAGACCCATAAGAAAACAAATTGACGATAAAAGACCATAAACGAATCATAAAATAACCTAAGAACCATAAAAACACCGTAAAAAAATAATGGACCAAAATGAACAATAAATATTGAAAAATGTCCCTAAAATGACAACAAAACAACCATCAAATAACCATAAGCGGACAGTAAAGATAATAAAATGAATTACAAAAGAACCATCATCTGACCATAAAAACATGGGTAAAAAACATGAAAGAGACCGGGCATAAACCCAACCATGTATGGGGGTGCTGTCGGGTAGAGCAGAGCGTGGGTAGAGCAGAGCGTGGGTAGAGCAGAGCGTGGGTAGAGCAGAGCGTGGGTAGAGCAGAGCGTGGGTAGAGCAGAGCGTGGGTAGAGCAGAGCGTGGGTGGAGCAGGGCGTGGGTGGAGCAGAGCGTGGGTGGAGCAGAGCGTGGGTGGAGCAGAGCGTGGGTGGAGCAGAGCGTGGGTAGAGCAGAGCGTGGGTAGAGCAGGGCGTGGGTAGAGCAGGGCGTGGGTAGAGCAGGGCGTGGGTAGAGCAGGGCGTGGGTAGAGCAGGGCGTGGGTAGAGCAGGGCGTGGGTAGAGCAGGGCGTGGGTAGAGCAGGGCGTGGGTAGAGCAGGGCGTGGGTAGAGCAGGGCGTGGGTAGAGCAGGGCGTGGGTAGAGCAGGGCGTGGGTAGAGCAGGGCGTGGGTAGAGCAGGGCGTGGGTAGAGCAGGGCGTGGGTAGAGCAGGGCGTGGGTAGAGCAGGGCGTGGGTAGAGCAGGGCGTGGGTAGAGCAGGGCGTGGGTAGAGCAGGGCGTGGGTAGAGCAGGGCGTGGGTAGAGCAGGGCGTGGGTAGAGCAGGGCGTGGGTAGAGCAGGGCGTGGGTAGAGCAGGGCGTGGGTAGAGCAGAGCGTGGGTAGAGCAGAGCGTGGGTAGAGCAGAGCGTGGGTAGAGCAGAGCGTGGGTAGAGCATTACACATGAATTTAACACAACAAAACCTTGTTTCGAATATCTAATAAACCAACCTTAAGTAGTCATTAAAATTATTGACAGTACACACACAGTACACAGCACACTACCAGTACACACACAGTACACAGCACACTACCAGTACACACACAGTACACAGCACACTACCAGTACACAGCACACTACCAGTACACACAGTACACAGCACACTACCAGTACACACACAGTACACAGCACACTACCAGTACACACACACACAGTACACAGCACACTACCAGTACACATACACACAGCACACTACCAGTACACACACACAGCACACTACCAGTACACACACACAGCACACTACCAGTACACACACAGTACACAGCACACTACCAGTACACACACAGTACACAGCACACTACCAGCACACACACAGTACACAGTGCACTACCAGCACACACACAGTACACAGTGCACACACAGTACACAGAACTAAAATGCAGTACTGAACAAAGTCCCGTCGTTGACTTCTTCGTCCGTCGTTTCGTTTTCTGTGGACAGCAAAGAAAACGATGTTTTTTAGATTTTCCTTCAAAAAGTCGAGTTAGTAATGAACGACAGTCTGTTTTACTTAATATTTGTAAAGCCTTTTCTTAGCAAGTGTTTCGATTTGAATATTTTTTCTGACTTTTTTCTTTTATTAGAGAATTATCGCCTTTTTTTAGTTTTATTCGTCAATATCGAGCGATTTATTCGTTTTTTATTGATATCTGTCCATATTAAAATGTGTTTTTGAATTTCTAAAGTTTTATTTCTAAAAAAGTCCTGCAATCGCGTTGTCGCTCTCAACCAATCACGTTATGAAATGCATATTTATGTATAGATACAATACACATAAAGAAACATGCATAAGCCTGAAATAATGAGCTCAAAACTAGAGTTTCATGAAACATGTTTATTAACCTCAAAGTGTATGCACTGGCGTATCGCTTTAAAAATCTTGTTGGAGTGACATAACAAAAAATAAATCAGTAAAGAAAAGGGAATAAATTAAAAGTGCGATAGTTTTTGAAACGTGTGAAAATAAATCACAAACGTTCAACGAAAGGCAAAAATACTCATAAAATTAGAGCGTAAACGTCAATTATTAAGTAAATTCTTGCCTAATTTCAAAAATACTCATCAACAGATAATATTAGAGCGCATATATCGATTAATAAGTCAATTCTTACATATTTTCGGCTCGAAATGATCATCTTCGGCTTCGGAGTCGACGTCGTCGCAAAAAGGTCGCGGGTTCCATCCCTGATGGTCGCGTGAGAGCCTGCCATTGGCTGGCGGGGAGCTGCGGTTGTCGCCAGTGCCGTCAGAGACGCCGTCGGGGGAGGATGTGTCGCTCGTGTCCGGAATCAAAGATGGCGGAACTGCCCCACTTTCACTTTGCTGGGCAGTTAAGTTGCGGAATATCTGGAAAAATTAATATATTAATTAATGCAGGAAAAGTTAGTAGGCTGTTTTATAGGAAGATTCTAGCAACAAAAATTATAAATAATGACATAAAATTACATGTGCATAGCATAATGCAACACATTATAACATTTACTGCCAGCCATATATAACGTACATACAAGCGTACATACAAAGCTAGTTTGCCATACTGAAGATTGGATTAGATTACTTGTTAGTGTAAGCCTCCCTATCAGCCACAAAGGTGATCCAAAGAGAGGAAGGCACCATTTAGTGTAGAGTTAAGGGAACGCGGAATCTATGCACAAGAAGCATAGAAACAGTAAGTTGAGAAAAAAGTTCATGAAACATGACAAAAGTAGAAGAAGAAAGTAGTAGGTCCTGAAAAACAGGACAGCAGTGAACCGAAAAAAGGTGGACCCTAACAAAACCAATAACATTGTATTTCAACAAAGAGAACGCGTACCTAATTCTCAGCTCGGGACCTCACACATTTTCCCCCTGGGAGCACTAGTTCCCATAGATACAATAGTTGTGTCTCCCTGAGGAGCAGACGGAGGAAATGCACAAAATTTTCACTGTTGGAAAGACTTTACGACTGTATAGAATGGCGCATTACTATGTCGTAAGCTGATAACGACACTGTAGTCTACGACATGTCGTAAATTGTTCGCTAGCCTCCTCAAAAGACCAGTTTACGACACTGTAGTCTAGGACATGTCGTAAGCTCCTGGCCTCCTCCAGTGCAGAGAAGAGGCTGTGCAGCGCGGTGCGTGCTGTGCTGCAGTGCAGGGCCAGCGTGCAGCCAACCTCCCACTGCACAGCGCAGCCACGCACAGACAAACAGAGTTGAATTAATGAAAGTTGTCAAATGATGGGATATAATGTTTTTTTTATGTTTTTGACGTAATTGGCAGTTTCTATTGGCTAGTGCTTGGTTGAAGGCCCGGTCTGGATCGAATTTTGGATGATGGTAGGTTATCGGTTTGTAAACTCATCTTATAGAGAATTTTCTTGCGCATCCAACGATATAATTAGCCAAGTACGCACGTTGGTTCGTCTCCTAGACGGGGTAGAAGACGCGCACTAACGTTGCCTTGGTGCGCCAATGGACGAGTGATCTACCCCCTCCCCCCTTATTACCTATCAGTTTTTAGCGTTCCTCAACGGGAATAGCAAGAGAGTTCATTCATGGCCTTCGTTGAAATGCGATCGTACTCAAACGAAATATTCTATTACTCAGTGATAAATTATGATGGTGTAATTGAGTGTTTGTTTGAGTCTGGCGCATGAGTCATCAGCTAATTAGCTTGCTGTGAAAATATGATCGCCTCCAGGAGTTTTGAAGCTACAGGAATCGTACATATATCAATCGAAAGGGCTCAAAAAAAGCTGCAAAGCAATAGAGTTGATGTAAAAAAAATAGTCTGTAGTGAAGAAATATCTTTCGCAAAAAAACGCTGTTCTGAAACTTGCATTCATTGACATTTGTTATGGATCCTTCCCACATTTTGGAAGGTACAGGAATTGCTGATCCATCAATCGATAGAACTAAAATAGAGCTACGAAAGCAGTGAAATTTATTTTAAAAGGAGACTCAGGTCAACAACTAGGAAAGAGAAGAAGAAACAAATTTTAGAAAAATAGCTCTTTTGAAAGATCATCTTGTTGAGCTTTGAAATGATTCTTCTCCCACAGTTTTGAAGCAACAGAGATGGCGAACATATCAACCTATAGCAATTAAAAAGGTTTATAGATCCGATGAAATTTTTTTCAATTTCAGTTCATGTTAAAAATTATAAACAAAATAATTCAAAAAAGCGAAAAAAGTGTTTTTTTTTTGGGGAAAAAATTCTTAAAATTGAACAAATCAAATTATCGAAAAACTTTTGCACCGGATCTATAGACAAGACTATCACCAATCTAAAAACCATTTATCCACTTCTGTAAGTTTAAAATTGTAGGCGAAGAATCATTTTCCGCAACACCTATTTTTTCATGTGTTTTGAAAAAACCGTACAGTTGTATATTTAGGAAAATAACACACGAGTTAAAAAAAGTCTTAACATGTAACACCTATGGTAAATACCTCAGAAAAATCCATCAAGAACTTACAAACTTTTTACCCCGAACCGTCCCCTCAATAATGTATTTTTCTTACTTACTGTCAACGTAATTATCCTATTGACCGTCTCTATTGGCTTGTGATGTTGACTAAAGAAAGGTAAATAGTGCAGTTTCGTGGATATTTCTAACGTAATCAGCCATCTTTATTGGCTATTGCAAGATAAATAATGTTTTTCACAATATTTTTAACATGATTGGCCAATTGTTGATCTCTTTCGCTAGCGCAATTGGATTCTGAAATGACGACTAGTAATAACGGTATAAAAATGACAGCTCAAAAAAGTTATGCCTAAAAAACGGGTGAATGAAACGGTGCCCTAATAACGGCACCCAAACAACGGCACCCAAACAACGGCACCCAAACAACGGCACCCAAACAACGGCACCCAAACAACGGCCCCTGTTAAATTGCTAGTCTGGCAGTATCCTCTAGGGCGCCATATGTTAAATCGTTAGGGCGGCGAATCCTGTTCGGCTCGATTGCGAATTATTTAGGCTGGTCCTTCTTGGGAGCCAGTTGATAGATTATTTAGGTGGGTGAGTCCTGTTTCGGCCCGATTGCGAATTATTTTTGGTTGGTCCTACTTGGGAGCCAACTTTGATAGTTGTCCCTATCTTAGGGATTCTGAGGGCCCTAATTTCAGAGGTTTTTATTCTGGAGGAATCTTCCTGATATTTTCAGGGATAATAGAAAAGTCAGGTTCTGCTGACCTAATTTTATTGAGTTGGGGTTTGCCCACAGTTTTTCTATGTGCGAATATTTTCGTTAATTCATGGAGTTTCGATCTGGTCGAGTTTTTAAAGATGTCGAGCGGTTTTTCAAGCTTTCGAAATTTGAGCCGAACGAAATCGAGCTATGAGCTAAAAGCTTTAAAGTTTTCGAGCCGATATAAAAATCAAGCTAAGGAGTTTTTCGCGCTGATATAAACAGGCTTCAAAAGTTGAGCCGAAATGAATTCAAGCTGTTGAAATTTTGAAATCCGAGACGGAAGTATGTTTCTAAAGTATCTGTGATACGCGAGCTAAGTTATGCGAGGAGAATTATTTTCCCTCCTGTTAAATTACATAGGCACTAGTTGGCATCTTTTGGCAATCGCCTGACAGCCCCAAAATAACGGGTCCCAAAATAACGGCCCCCAAAATAACGGCATCAAAATAACGGCACCAAAATAACGGCACCAAAATAACGGCACCAAAATAACGGCACCAAAATAACGGCACCCAAATAACGGCACCCAAATAACGGCACCAATATACGGCACCCAAATAAAGGCTTCCAAATACCGGCCGTAAGTAACAGCCATCAATAACGGTATTGATATAACAACGGCCCCTAAATAACGCAATAATATCCGCCAATAACGGCTCCCACATAACAGTCCCTAAATAACACAATACTGGCCACAATAACAGTACCTGCAGCAGTAGGGCAGGCACAGCAGCACGCAACAGCGTGAGCGTGTGCTGTGCGGTGCTTCCTGCCGTCCTCACCGTCACGCCTCCGCCGTGTCTGTGCCGGTATTGTATGTCAATAACCGTGTTGTTGTACGTCAATAACCGTGTTATACGCGATTGTTGTGTGTAAATAACTGATGTGTGTAAATAACTGATGCGTGTAAATAACTGATGCGTGTAAATAACTGATGCGTGTAAATAACTGATGCGTGTAAATAACTGATGCGTGTAAATAACTGATGCGTGTAAATAACTGATGCGTGTAAATAACTGATGCGTGTAAATAACTGATGCGTGTAAATAACTGATGCGTGTAAATAACTGATGCGTGTAAATAACTGATGCGTGTAAATAACTGATGCGTGTAAATAACTGATGCGTGTAAATAACTGATGCGTGTAAATAACTGATGCGTGTAAATAACTGATGCGTGTAAATAACTGATGCGTGTAAATAACTGATGCGTGTAAATAACTGATGCGTGTAAATAACTGATGCGTGTAAATAAATGATGTGTGTAAATAAATGATGTGTGTAAATAACTGATGTGTGTAAATAAATGATGTGTGTAAATAACTGATGTGTGTAAATAACTGATGTGTGTAAATAACTGATGTGTGTAAATAACTGATGTGTGTAAATAGCTGTGCTTGTTATGTGTAAATAGCTGTGCTTGTTATGTGTAAATAGCTGTGCTTGTTATGTGTAAATAGCTGTGCTTGTTATGTGTAAATAGCTGTGCTTGTTATGCGTAAATAACTGTGCTTGTTATGCGTAAATAACTGTGCTTGTTATGCGTAAATAACTGTGCTTGTTATGCGTAAATAACTGTGCTTGTTATGTGTAAATAACTGTGTTTGTTATGTGTAAATAACTGTGCTTGTTATGTGTAAATAACTGTGCTTGTTATGTGTAAATAACTGTGCTTGTTATGTGTAAATAACTGTGCTTGTTATGTGTTAATAACTGTGCTTGTTATGTGTAAATAACTGTGCTTTTTATGTGTAAATAACTGTGCTTGTTATGTGTAAATAACTGTGCTTGTTATGTGTAAATAACTGTGCTTTTTATGTGTAAATAACTGTGCTTGTTGTGTGTAAATAACTGTGCTTGTTGTGTGTAAATAACTGTGCTTGTTGTGTGTAAATAACTGTGCTTGTTGTGTGTAAATAACTGTGCTTGTTATGTGTAAATAACTGTGCGTGTTATGTGTAAATAACTCTGCTTATTATGTGTAAATAACTGTGCTTGTTATGTGTAAATAACTGTGCATGTTATGTGTAAATAACTGTGCATGTTATGTGTAAATAACTGTTTGTTATGTTTAAATAACTGTGCTTGTTATGTGTAAATAACTTATTGTTATATAAGTGTTCCGATCGTGGTTGTAAAGTCATTGTGGGATTATATAATCGTTATTCTACGCGGTGTAAATAACCGCACTTCAATAACAGTGGTTTAATGAGGAATATTGGGAGTTTTAGTGCCCTGCCGAAAATGGTAAATATTTAGAGAAATTTATTATTTCTAATTTTTATAAATACGTGAGCGTTTTTCCTCATTATATGGCAACATTTCCAACCAAAATTTCTGCGATGATACACAAAAACCGCTAGATATTAATATATACATTAATCAACAAATAAGAAATCGCCAGCTAATAATAAAAAATGTATACAAAATCACCATATATTGACATAAAAATCTATATATGAAAATAACTAGGTTTTCATACGTAAATTAATCAATACATAAATAATCTCCATATATAAACTATTGTATAAATAATCACTAGATATTGATGTATAAATTATTGTATAAAAAATTACTAGATATTAATAAATAAATTGATGCATAAAGTCACTAGATATTGACATATAAATCAATATTTGAAAAATCACCACATTTTTATACATAAATTAATCAATACATAAAATTCGCTAGATATAAATAAATAAATCCCGTTCAATCGACACTGAGCGCAACACGACTCATGTTATACGGGAACATTTGCTTCCAAAACCTCCTCGCTAAAAAGCTTACCTTTAAACCATCTTACATATGCACAAAAAATCACTGGATACTATAATGTACAAATTACGTTACCCTTCCTTTTTACTCCCGACTATTTTGTTCAAAAAAATTGAAAGTGACGGCATATATTACTTGTTTATTAGTCAATACCTAGAAAAATAATATAAAAATTCCAACTTTTATAGGTTAAGGACACCGTCCCCCATATTTTGAGATCATGAATGATATTGGGATTATTGTTGCAGTATAGGAAGTGTAAGAGGTCAGGTACATCCTGTGAAAAAATGAGACTCGTACGTTCACTCGTTCGCCCGCTACGGGGGTTTAAAAAATAATGGGAGGGGTGGGTGAAGGGGGATTGTATCATGTTACACCTCCGCCTTGGCACTTCCTTCACGGCTTGACGTTGCTATGTCATCTCCTATGTCTCTGGATTACTCTATAATGACTTCAGGGGTCTACCTTGAACCAAAAATTAAAAAAAATTAATTACAGTTGTTTATGTTTCTTTGTTTTGCTTATAATGTAAACAATGAACTTTTGGTTTCAAAATGCTTCTTCTCCTACAGTTTTTGAGCTACAGTGATGATTTTGGTATCATTGGATGCGGAAAAGCAAGGGCTTTATAAAAGTTAAATGGTTATTCACAATATATTTATGTTCTAAAGATATGAAGTCATAAATCCGCATTTTTTCGATGAATTTTATTTTATTTTTATTTTTTTTTTAAATTGGGGAAAACCATTTTAGTTTTTGGAATGTCTACGTTTCTCTGCATGCAATGATACCAAGTTCATTACTGCAGCTCAAAAACTGTAGGAGAAGAAGCATTTTGAAACCCCCCCCCCTCCTAAATGACCGTTTTCTTTTATTCCCCATTTTCTTATTCTGGAAAACCGCACTTTTTCATAGAAGATGATCGATTCACATTTACATTTCCTATCAGTATACAAAATATCATTGCTCTCGGTTCAATAACAAAGAAAAAATTTTGTATGGGGGACGCTGTCTTAACGGCCCTTGGATTTTTGAGGTATTTTATGAAAATATCACACATCCCCCTGTGTTAATTAAAATCTGTGGGGCGCATTCGCCCAACAGGAGTGAAAAGATTGAATCAATACTAAGCGCAACACGTCCCTTCACGACGACGGCTGCACGGCCAATGGCGGTTCACCACAAAACAAAATTGCCAAATTAACCATTTGATGGTCAAAATACAGCCGCTTGAGCTTTTCATTCACAAACACAACTGAACATCAGATAACCGTACAGGGTCGCCTGACCTTTACTATCGAATTTTATTTAGAACAGGCCTACCCAAACGTCAGAATTCTTGGCTATAAAAAACAACATCTGGCAGCTCACCTGCGCGCGATGTCGCCGGTGGAGCCTAGTGCCACCACACGTCCGCCCATCAAGACCGCCACGCGGTCACTGACGCGCTCGATGTCGTCCAGGCAGTGAGAGGAGAGCAGGATGCTGCGGGTGCCCTCTTTTGTGATGCTTTTCAGCAGAGATAAGATTCCATCTCGGGATGCTGCGTCCAGGCCGCTAAAAGGCAAAACATTCCAGTTCAAACTTCTAGCGTCGGAATTTTTGCACTCATATTACCGTTATCGCCACCACCGCCATTAAATAGACGCCTGTATAAAACATCATATAATAAAATATAAATCTCCTAAGAAGCAAATTAGACTTGGGTGTCTGACTACATGCTGTCGGTGGCATACTCATTGCAACCTACTATGTCGCTGCCAACGTGTAGTCGGCCCGCACTGTTCAATGGTCGTCAGACACCTCTCTAATGCCGCATCAGGAACAGAAAGTCCAGCAAGCCAGATTTCTGTCGCAGGCCGACAGCACTCGGCAGAGTCAGTGTAAGACAAGCAGGCATTGAACAGGGTTATAGTCTCGGTGACACGCTCCGCGATGAGCCTTCGCACAGCACATTATCGTCTGACATCCTCTTCCTCCCAAAGCTCATCTGCAACTGACTGCTGCTGCACCGCGCGCTTATCTACAAGCCGGTCTGTACAGCAGCGGTTGTTCTGTGACACCAATATGGCGACAAATCGCACTGACGTAATGCAAGGTGTGTACTGGGCTTAACCCAACCACACACACACACACACGTCTCAGCTCTGTCCAGCCTGTCATCCCCACCATGTCGTCCAGCCTCAGCCATGGAACAACGGAGTACCATCTAGGCATGTGCTGCTAGTTCCCCGAGTGCCTCGCCGGCCGGGGGGGCGTTCGCTGGAGGGTACTGGAGCCGGTCGTCGGCCTCTCGCCCCGTCTTCGAGCCGGGTCTTCTAGAGGCCCCAGTCTGGTATCTGGGACGTCGACTCTCCGCTGCTCTCCTTGCGAGCCCATGGGATGTGTCGGACGCGGGAGTGTGCTGGCGGTGTGGGCGCTGTGGTCAGACACCCTTGTCCGTAGGTCCAAGAAATTATTCCTTGGTGAACATCCCGTTGCTCGGTCCTTTTATCATAAGTCGCAGCAGCCTAACTTAATTTGTACTTGAACATTGTTCGTTAGTACGTATACTTTAACATTGTTCGTTAAAACTTATACTTGAACATTGTTCGTTAAAACTTATACTTGAACATTGTTCGTTAAAACTTATACTTGAACATTGTTCGTTAAAACTTATACTTGAACATTGTTCGTTAAAACTTATACTTGAACATTGTTCGTTCGAATACCTCATACCTTCACGAGCTAACGCCATGTACATTCTGAGGATGGCCAAAAGGAAATTCCCGGATAAAATTGGAATCCCAAAAACACAGGATGGAAACATCTTCATATTTAACCCCGGAAACCCAGATTCAAGACGCCGCGAGATCAACACGCCAGATGTTCTCGAGCAATACCTGATGCAACAACTAAATAAGTCATCGAAGCAGGTCATGGGTGACTAGACTAGGTGATCCCTTAAATTAGATATGTCGGTTTTGTGTTAGTTTAACCTCAATGAGGTATCATGTCAGTTTAACCTCAACTTGATGTTAGTTTAACCTGAATCTATACAAATGTATAACAGATGTGTTTATAAACATTTATGACAGCTGTGTGTGAACTTATGAAACAACGCAATCAGCAATTTTTTACCTCCCAATGTTCCTTTGAATTTTTTTCTTTTTTTACCACTAAAGTTATTATTACGCGTAAACCATTTTAGCTGATTGTATCATTGTCGTTATAATCTTTAAAACTTATTACCTGTTGTATGTGAACTTGTAAAAACGCCTTCATGCAACAATCTGGTTACACCAATGCTGTGATATTGAACTCCAATATTATTCGCTCATGGACTGAGTTTATTTGTACCCACGTAATCGCACTAGATTTTTTTATATACTCTATTCTCTCGTACTTCATAAGCTAGTTTTTTAGACAGGAATATCCCTTAAAGCTTGACATAGTATTTCGTTTTAAGCTCTATAGTACCTAATCCTTACTCTTTACTAATTTTAAATGACTGATCAACCTGAGATATTCGAGGAAATCGACCCAGATCTCAATCATTTGAAAAGAATATATCCAAACCTAAGCGACTCTCATGAGTGTAGGTATACTAATATATCAAGCTTCAACGAAACTATACGAATAACTGACCGAGATTTCTCACTCCTGTGTTGGAACTGTTGGTCACTCTATCCAAAATTGGAAGAGATACAATGTACTATTACTGAACTTAAATATAACCTAGACGTGATTAGCTTCACCGAAAGCTGGCTAGATGACTCGACTAAAGACATGATTCGATTTGAAAATTATCATAGTTACCATTCGCTAAGAAAAAACCAGCGGGGCGGAGGCATCAGCACATATATATCTAAACACATAGACTCGAGAACCATAGCAATTGCAACAATGAATCAGGATCATATAGAATCACTCTTTGTAGAAGTGTCTAGAGATAGTAAACGCATTGTGCTTGGAACGGTGTATAGGCCTCCTACAGCCTGTCCTATATTCTTCCTGAATGAGCTGAATCGTATTATTTCTCAGTTCAACAGGCCCTTATACAATGACATAATAATATGCGGTGACTTCAATTATGATCTACTGAAACATGAAAGCCATGAACCAACCTCTAATTTCCTAACAACCTTTCAGTCTCAATCCTTCCTTCCGATCATTACAAAGCTTACACGAATAACCCCAGAGTGTGCTACGCTGCTTGACAATATCTTTATGACAGACCCAAGTGATTTTCTTGCTGGAATAATTACTTCTGACTTATCAGATCGCTTCCCAGTTTTTCTTATTAAGAAAAATGTCTATATTGCTCGCACTAAGGCACAGGCTGAAACTTACTCATATCGTAAAATAAACGAATCAAATCTTGAAGAAATGTGCACCGTTCTAGAAGAATCAATGCCTACATTGCACATCTCTCAACAAAACAATAATGCTACGAGCATTGATGAAGCAGTAGTAAAGTTGACTGAAACTATAATGACCGCATACAATCAGTGTTGCCCAATTGTAACTCGTTCAGTTACCCCGAAAAATAAACAAAAGCCCTGGATTACTACAGACATCGTGATAAATATAAAGAAACGTCAAGCGTGCCTAGCCCTCCTTTGCGAAGGGCGAATATCTAGAGAAACATATAACCGATTCAGAAACTATGTAACAAACCAGATAAGAACATCAAAAAAGAACTACTTTACGCTCAAGTTTACTCAATTCAAAACTGACGTTAAAAAGACTTGGCATCTCCTTAACTCTTGCTGTAAACCGAATAATGCCGACAAAAAGAAAATTGAATATGTTATTCAAGATAATGTAAAAAACCATGAGAAGAAAGAAATTGCTAATCTCTTTAACAACTTCTTCGTAAACGTAGGGAAAACTATAGCTGATGGTATTCCAAGTGAACCTACTGATCACCTGGAATTTATGGATCATATTCGAGAAGACAACTCCTTTTTCTTTACGCCTACAAACTCCTCCGATGTAATTGCGGGCATAAACAACATGAAAAATAAATCGAGTGGGTTACAAACGTTTCCGACAAAAGTACTTAAAGTTATTGCTGACATTGTAGCCCCGCTGATATCAAATATTATTGACCAGTCTCTCTTACTAGGCACTTTCCCGAACTCCCTCAAAGTTGCCAGAGTAACCCCTATCTTTAAAAGTGGTGAAAAAACCTGTGTAAACAATTATCGACCCAACTCCGTACTACCAATTATTAGCAAAGTATTCGAAAAGATTGTGTATAAAAAAGTGTATTCTTATTTTAAACAAAAATTATTTCTTTACGATAAACAATACGGCTTTCGCTCTAAAAAATCAACAACACAGGCTATATTAAATCATTTAAAATTCCTCTATTCTAATATAGATGAAGGAAAGCCTGTCTTCTCTGTATTTCTTGACTTTCGAAAAGCATTCGATTGTGTGGACCATAAAATACTACTCTCGAAACTACACTGTCATGGCATTCGAGGGATTGCGCATGATTGGTTCAGATCATACCTAACAAATCGGAAGCAATACGTTGTCATTGACGACGCAAAATCAGACCCACAGACAATTAGCCATGGAGTTCCACAAGGATCTGTTCTTGGGCCTCTCCTGTTTCTGATTTTTATCAATGATATTGCAAAATCTACATCATTCTTCAAATTCATACTTCTTGCTGATGACAGTACGCTTTCTGCGGTCCTTCCGAACCAAAACCTGCTATGATTTTGGAGAGTATAAATAATGAACTTCATAAGGTTTCATCGTGGCTCAAAGCTAATAAAATAAGCCTTAATATTGATAAAACAAATTATATTCCATTCTCATGCAAGAAAGATGTATCTCTCCCATGCATTAAAATTGGCGAAGGTGAAATCGAAAAAACCAACTCATGTAAGTTTCTGGGCATCATAATAGATAAACATCTGACCTTCAAAGAGCACATCACTCATATTAGTTCTAAATTATCAAAATCCATCGGAATCCTAAATAAAGTTAAAAATTTTCTGCCTGAAACAGCTTTACAAATGCTCTACCGAACGCTCATTTCTCCATACTTGCAATACGGAATAGAAGCATGGCACGGAACTGATAAAATAAAACCAACAAAATTTTTACTCTGCAGAAAAGAGCTGTCAAAGCGGTAAAAAACCTAGAATATAATGCTCACACAAATGATTCTTTCAAAAATTTACAAATACTGAAGCTTTCGGATCTCTACAGAATCTCCATCTGTAATTTCATTTACAAAACATTAAGAAATGATGGCGACAATAGCCTAAGACAATTATTGACTGCGCAAACTGGTCATCACGACTATTTAACCCGAAATAGGAATAAATTCATGCTTCCTTATTATTCAAAGGCCCGGTCGCAACACAGTATCCTCTTCATTGGAACTAAAACTTGGAACTCAATACCTGCGGAGATCCGTGAAAGTAATTCTTATAAGGTATTCAAAATAAATCTTGAGTCTCACTTCCTATCAGAATACTAGTCATGTAAGTTCACCAGGTCAAATTTTGTCCCCTACATAACTGGTCCTCATAATGTAATTTGCCATGATTAATACCGCCAGTCTTCAGTCCGTTCTTGAATCGTTTGTCAAATATATTGTTCAATCTCGTTCATATGAACTATATTGTAAAATGAAGCATCTAATATCGAGTTTATTATCTCATTGATCAGTCTAATGTGTCCCTAATTTAAGTGAATTAGGTTAAACATTATTATACTCTTTAGACTAACGTTGATGGTAGGATGCCCTAGAAGTCACTGAACTTATTCAGGCCCACAGGTAGCTATACTCAAAATTGACCATTGTACTAGACTTAATAAACATTCTACCTCTGTATCACCTGTGTTAAATAAATTGTTTAAATTGTTTGAATTGTTTAAACTATTACGTACTATAAATAATTTGTACTATAACGTACTATAAATAATTTGTACTATAAATTTCTACTATAAAATAATTGTTACTATAATATAAATAAGCATCATAATCACATATACATTAATTGTGCGTTCCAATGACTGATTTTATATTGAATATATAACTAAACAAAAACTTCACAATACACTCAATAACATCCAAACATGAGCTAAATTAAGCCCGAACTTCATATTTAAGACAGTATTCAAGTAATTAACTAAAATTATATTATATATTATAAGTGAATATATTAAATTGAAAAAATACCTACTAAATATTAACATATTTCGCTGCTGTATAACCACACACACAGCAGCTGTATGAACCACACACACACAGCAGGTATGAACCACACACACACAGCAGCTGTATGAATCACACACACACAGAGCAGCTGTGTGAACCACACACACAAACAGCAGCTGTGTGAACCACACACACACACACACACAGCAGCTGTATGAACCCTACACACACACAGCAGCTGTATGAACCCTACACACACACAGCAGCTGTATGAACCCTACACACAGCAGCATTATGAACCACACACATAGCTGCTGTATGAACCACACGCACAGCAGCTGTATGAACCACACACACACAGCAGCTGTATGAACCACACACACACAGCAGCATTAGGAACCACACACACACAGCACTGTATGAACCACACACACACACACAGCAGCTGTATGAACCACACACACACACACTGCAGCTGTATGAAACACACACACACACTGCAGCTGTATGAACCACACACACACGGCAGCTGTATGAACCAACCACACACACACGGCAGCTGTATGAACCAACCACACACACACAGCAGCTGTATGAACCAACCACACACACACGGCAGCTGTATGAACCAACCACACACACACAGCAGCTGTATGAACCACACACACACAGCAGCTGTATGAACCACACAAACACAGCAGCTGTATGAACCACACACACACAGCAGCTGTATGAACCACACACAGCAGCTGTGTGAATCACACACACACACAGCAGCTGTATGAACCACACACACACACAGCAGCTGTATGAACCACACACACAGCAGCTGTATGAACCACACACAAACAGCAGCTATATGAACCACACACACAGTTGCTGTATGAACCACACACACACAGCAGCTGTATGAACCACACACACACAACAGCTGTATGAACCACACACACAGCAGCTGTATGAACCACACACACAGCAGCTGTATGAACCACACACACACACAGCAGCTGTAAAACCAACCACACACACGCACACACACACACACACACACAGCAGCTGTATAAACCAAACACACAGTAGCCGTATGAACCACACACACACAGCAGCTCTATGAACCACACACACACAGCAGCTGTGTGAACCACACACAGCAGCTGTATGAACCTCACATATACAGCAGCTGTATGAACCACACACACACACAACAGCTGTATGAACCACACACACACACAACAGCTGTATGAACCACACACACACACAACAGCTGTATGAACCACACACACAGCAGCTGTATGAACCACACACAGCCGCTGTATGAACTACACACACAGCAGCTGTATGAACTACACACACAGCAGCTGTATGAACCACACACACACAGCAGCTATATGAACCACACACACACACAGCAGCTATATGAACCACACACACACACAGCAGCTGTATAAACCACACACACACAGCAGCTGTATAAACCACACACACACAGCAGCTGTATGAACCACACACACAGCAGCTGTATGAACCACACACACACAGCAGCTGTATGAACCACACACACACAGCAGCTGTATGAACCACACACACACAGCAGCTGTATGAACCACACACACACAGCAGCTGTATGAACCACACACACACAGCAGCTGTATGAACCACACACACAGCAGCTGTATGAACCACACACGCACAGCAGCTGTATAAACCACACACGCACAGCAGCTGTATGAACCACACACGCAAAGCAGCTGTATGAACCACACACACACACAGCAGCTGTGTGAACCACACACACACAGCAGCTGCGTGAACCACACACACACACAACAGCTGCATGAACCACACACACACAGCAGCTGCATGAACCACACACACACAGCAGCTGTATGAACTACACACACAGCAGCTGTATGAACTACACACACAGCAGCTGTATGAACTACACACACAGCAGCTGTATGAACTACACACACAGCAGCTGTATGAACCACACACACACAGCAGCTGTATGAACCACACACACACACAGCAGCTGTTTAAACCACACACACACAGCAGCTGTATGAACCACACACACACACAGCAGCTGTATGAACCACACACACACAGCAGCTGTATGAACCACACACACACAGCTGCTGTATGAACCACACACACAGCAGCTGTATGAACCACACACACACACAGCAGCTGTATGAACCACACACACACAGCAGCTGTATGAACCACACACACACACAGCAGCTGTATGAACCACACACACACAGCAGCTGTATGAACCAAACACACAGCAGCTGTATGAACCACACACACAGCAGCTGTATGAACCACACACGCACAGCAGCTGTATGAACCACACACGCACAGCAGCTGTATGAACCACACACGCACAGCAGCTGTATGAACCACACACACACACAGCAGCTGTGTGAACCACACACACACAGCAGCTGCGTGAACCACACACACACACACGCAGTAGCTGTATGAACTAAACACACACCAGCTGTATGAACCACACACACAGCAGCTGTATTAACCACACACACAGCAGCTGTATTAACCACACACACAGCAGCTGTATTAACCACACACACAGCAGCTGTATGAACCACACAAACACAGCAGCTATATGAACCACACAAACAGCCGCTGTATGAACCACACACAAACAGCAGCTGTATGAACCACACACACAGCAGCTGTATGAACCACACACAGCAGCTGTATGAACCACACACACACAGCAGCTGTAAAACCAACTACACACACGCACACACACACAGCAGCTGTATAAACCAATCACACACACAGTAGCCGTATGAACCACACACACACAGCAGCTCTATGAACCACACACACACAGTAGCTGTATGAACCACACACACAGCAGCTGTATGAACCACACACAGCAGCTGTATGAACCACACAGAGCAGCTGTATGAACCACACACACAGCAGCTGTATGAACCACACACACACAGCAGCTGTATGAACCACACACACACAGCAGCTGTATGAACCACACACACACAGCAGCTGTATGAACTACACACACACACAGCAGCTGTATGAACTGCACACACACAGCAGCTGTATGAACCACACACACACACAGCAGCTGTATGAACCACACACAGCAGCTGTATGAACCACACACACAAAGCAGCTGTATGAACCACACACACTGCAACTGTATGAACCACACACACACAGCAGCTGTATGAACCACACACACAGCAGCTGTATGAACCACACACACACAGCAGTTGTGTGAACCACACACAGCAGCTGTGTGAACCACACACACAGCCGCTGTGTGAACTCCACACACACAGCAATTGTATGAACCACACACACACAGCAGCTGTATGAACCCTACACACACACACAGCAGCTATATGAACCACACACACACAGCAGCTGTAAAACCAACTACACACACGCACACAAACACAGCAGCTGTATAAACCAAACACACACAGTAGCCGTATGAACCACACACACACACAGTAGCTGTATGAACCACACACACAGCAGCTGTATGAACCACACACAGCAGCTGTATGAACCACACACAGCAGCTGTATGAACCACACACACAGCAGCTGTATGAACCACACACACAGCAGCTGTATGAACCACACACACACAGCAGCTGTATGAACCACACACACACAGCAGCTGTATGAACCACACACACACACAGCAGCTGTATGAACCACACACAGCAGTTGTATGAACCACACACACACAGCAGCTGTATGAACCACACACACACAGCAGCTGTATGAACCACACACACAGCAGCTGTATGAACCACACACACACAGCAGCTGTATGAACCACACACACACAGCAGCTGTATGAACCACACACACACAGCAGCTGTGTGAACCACACACAGCAGCTGTGTGAACCACACACAGCAGCTGTATGAACTACACACACAGCCGCTGTATGAACTACACACACAGCAGCTGTATGAACTACACACACAGCAGCTGTATGAACCACACACACACAGCAGCTATATGAACCACACACACACACAGCAGCTGTATAAACCACACACACACAGCAGCTGTATAAACCACACACACACAGCAGCTGTATGAACCACACACACAGCAGCTGTATGAACCACACACACACAGCAGCTGTATGAACCACACACACACAGCAGCTGTATGAACCACACACACACAGCAGCTGTATGAACCACACACACACAGCAGCTGTATGAACCACACACACACAGCAGCTGTATGAACCACACACACAGCAGCTGTATGAACCACACACGCACAGCAGCTGTATAAACCACACACGCACAGCAGCTGTATGAACCACACACGCAAAGCAGCTGTATGAACCACACACACACACAGCAGCTGTGTGAACCACACACACACAGCAGCTGCGTGAACCACACACACACACACAACAGCTGCATGAACCACACACACACAGCAGCTGCATGAACCACACACACACAGCAGCTGTATGAACTACACACACAGCAGCTGTATGAACTACACACACAGCAGCTGTATGAACTACACACACAGCAGCTGTATGAACTACACACACAGCAGCTGTATGAACCACACACACACAGCAGCTGTATGAACCACACACACACACAGCAGCTGTTTAAACCACACACACACAGCAGCTGTATGAACCACACACACACACACAGCAGCTGTATGAACCACACACACACAGCAGCTGTATGAACCACACACACACAGCTGCTGTATGAACCACACACACAGCAGCTGTATGAACCACACACACACACAGCAGCTGTATGAACCACACACACACAGCAGCTGTATGAACCACACACACACACAGCAGCTGTATGAACCACACACACACAGCAGCTGTATGAACCAAACACACAGCAGCTGTATGAACCACACACAGCAGCTGTATGAACCACACACGCACAGCAGCTGTATGAACCACACACGCACAGCAGCTGTATGAACCACACACGCACAGCAGCTGTATGAACCACACACACACACAGCAGCTGTGTGAACCACACACACACAGCAGCTGCGTGAACCACACACACACACACGCAGTAGCTGTATGAACTAAACACACACCAGCTGTATGAACCACACACACAGCAGCTGTATTAACCACACACACAGCAGCTGTATTAACCACACACACAGCAGCTGTATTAACCACACACACAGCAGCTGTATGAACCACACAAACACAGCAGCTATATGAACCACACAAACAGCCGCTGTATGAACCACACACAAACAGCAGCTGTATGAACCACACACACAGCAGCTGTATGAACCACACACAGCAGCTGTATGAACCACACACACACAGCAGCTGTAAAACCAACTACACACACGCACACACACACAGCAGCTGTATAAACCAATCACACACACAGTAGCCGTATGAACCACACACACACAGCAGCTCTATGAACCACACACACACAGTAGCTGTATGAACCACACACACAGCAGCTGTATGAACCACACACAGCAGCTGTATGAACCACACAGAGCAGCTGTATGAACCACACACACAGCAGCTGTATGAACCACACACACACAGCAGCTGTATGAACCACACACACACAGCAGCTGTATGAACCACACACACACAGCAGCTGTATGAACTACACACACACACAGCAGCTGTATGAACTGCACACACACAGCAGCTGTATGAACCACACACACACACAGCAGCTGTATGAACCACACACAGCAGCTGTATGAACCACACACACAAAGCAGCTGTATGAACCACACACACTGCAACTGTATGAACCACACACACACAGCAGCTGTATGAACCACACACACAGCAGCTGTATGAACCACACACACACAGCAGTTGTGTGAACCACACACAGCAGCTGTGTGAACCACACACACAGCCGCTGTGTGAACTCCACACACACAGCAATTGTATGAACCACACACACACAGCAGCTGTATGAACCCTACACACACACACAGCAGCTATATGAACCACACACACACAGCAGCTGTAAAACCAACTACACACACGCACACAAACACAGCAGCTGTATAAACCAAACACACACAGTAGCCGTATGAACCACACACACACACAGTAGCTGTATGAACCACACACACAGCAGCTGTATGAACCACACACAGCAGCTGTATGAACCACACACAGCAGCTGTATGAACCACACACACAGCAGCTGTATGAACCACACACACAGCAGCTGTATGAACCACACACACACAGCAGCTGTATGAACCACACACACACACAGCAGCTGTATGAACCACACACACACACACAGCAGCTGTATGAACCACACACAGCAGTTGTATGAACCACACACACACAGCAGCTGTATGAACCACACACACACAGCAGCTGTATGAACCACACACACAGCAGCTGTATGAACCACACACACACAGCAGCTGTATGAACCACACACACACAGCAGCTGTATGAACCACACACACACAGCAGCTGTGTGAACCACACACAGCAGCTGTGTGAACCACACACAGCAGCTGTGTGAACCACACACACAGCAGCTGTGTGAACCCCACACACACAGCAATTGTATGAACCACACACACACAGCAGCTGTATGAACCCTACACACACAGAGCAGCTGTATGAACCACACACACAGCAGCTGTATGAACCACACACACACAGCAGCTGTATGAACCACACACACACAGCAGCTGTATGAACCACACACACCCAGCAGCTGTATGAACCACACACACAGCAGCTGTATGAACCACACACACAGCAGCTGTATGAACCACACACACAGCAGCTGTATGAACCACACACAGCAGCTGTATGAACCACACACACACAGCAGCTGTATGAACCACACACACACAGCAGCTGTATGAACCACACACACACAGCAGCTGTATGAACCACACCCACACAGCAGCTGTATGAACCACACACACACAGTAGCTGTATGAACCACTCACACACAGCAGCTGTGTGAACCACACACGCAGCAGCTGTGTGAACCACACACACACAGCAGCTGTGTGAACCACACACACGCAGTAGCTGTATGAACCACACACACAGCAATTGTATGAAACCTACGCACACAGCAATTGTATGAACCCTACACACACACAGCAGCTGTATGAACCCTACACACACACAGCAGCTATATGAACCACACACACAGCAGCTGTATGAACCACACACACAGCAGCTATATGAACCACACACACACACAGCAGCTGTATGAACCACACACACACAGCAGCTGTATGAACCACACACACACACAGCAGCTGTATGAACTACACACACACAGCAGCTGTATGAACCACACGCACACAGCAGCTGTATGAACCACACGCACACACAGCAGCTGTATGAACCACACACAGCAGCTGTATGAACCACACACACACAGCAGCTGTATGAACCACACCCACACAGCAGCTGTATGAACCACACCCACACAGCAGCTGTATGAACCACACCCACACAGCAGCTGTATGAACCACACCCACACACACAACAGCTGTATGAACCACACACACACAGCAGCTGTATGAACCACACACACACAGCAGCTGTGTGAACCACACACACAGCAGCTGTGTGAACCACACACACAGCAGCTGTGTGAACCACACACACACACGCAGTAGCTGTATGAACCACACACACAGCAATTGTATGAACCACACACACACAGCAGCTGTATGAACCCTACACACACACACACACAGCAGCTATATGAACCACACACACACAGCAGCTATATGAACCACACACACACAGCAGCTATATGAACCACACACACACACACACACACACACATAGTAACTGTATGAACCCCCCCCCCCCCCACACACACACAGTAACTGTACGAACCAAGCACACACAACAGCTGTATGAACCCTACACACAAGGCAGCTGTATGAACCCTACACACAAGGCAGCTGTATGAACCCTACACACAAGGCAGCTGTATGAACCCTACACACAAGACAGCTGTATGAACCACACACACAAGGCAGCTGTATGAACCACACACACAAAGCAGCTGTATGAACCACACACACACAGCAGCTGTATGAACCACACACACACACAGCAGCTGTATGAACCACCTGAGATACCTGAGATATAGTTTGGAGCACAGCTCCAGGCCACGATGAGTCGCCGCCTCACGACGCCGCCAACCTCCCCGCAGCGACGGAGCCCCAGGTCCTCAGCAAAGGGAGCCAGCAGCTCCACCACAGGCGAGGCAGGCCACGACGCCTCCAGAACGAGCGGCGTCAGCCCTCCTTCCCCTGCCGGGGCAAGGTTAGGGGGCAGCCGCTCTCATATATGCCAGCTGCTGCAGGATACTATTACCCTCAGCAGGCTGGTAGTAATGGGGCAAGGGAGGCTTGTCCGGGATCGTCCTCAAAATCCATCGAGTCTCCCTTTGAAAGACTCCAGTGTCCCCTCAAACTCCCTGGTACTAGCCGGAAGACAGTTGAACAGGCGAGGACCCATAACAGAGAACGAGTTTTCATGCCTCGTTCTGATGCTCGCCAGCGCCCTGCTGGTAAAGGCTGGGATGTTACAAGTTTTCCCTCGCCGAATGTGCCGCTGGGCTATTAATCGCATCGCCTGGTCCCTGAAGTTCGGAGCCAAGCCATTCAGAACCTTCCAGGTATATATGATGAGGTCCCTTTCACGGCGACGCTCTAATGAAAACAGGGACAGGTGTGATAGCCGTTTCCAGTAGTCAAACGACTGCATTCCGTCGATCCTTGCAGTGAAGGTTCTCTGTACACCCTCTAACTTCTGTACTTCGCCAACAGTGCTCGGACTCCAGAGCTGACAACAGTACTCTGCCAATGGGAGGACTAACGATTTGAACAATTTCAGCATTAGTGGGGCTTCCCTTGTCTTAAAAGTTCGCAGGATCCATCCGATCTGGCGTCTGCACCTAAGCACCACCTGGTTAATGTGCTCTCCGAAGCCGCCGTCATCCGAGATTACGACCCCCAGATCCCTGACCGAAGACTTGCGGTCGATCGCTGAACCTCCAGTGGGGCTGTACGCAAAGGAGGGGTCAGGGTGCAAACCGTACCGCACCAACTCAAATTTATTTTCATTGAAGGTCATGTTTCGCGTTGCCCACTCGCAAATCTTCTGGAGGTCACTCTGTAGAGCCTCACAGTCCTCCACCGTAGCAATAGTTTTCAAGACTCTGGTGTCATCAGCGAAGGATGAGGCCCGTGAGTGCAACAGATTGACATCGATGTCCGAAATGTGGATCAGGAAAAGGAGTGGACCCAAAACGGATCCCTGAGGCACACCACTCACCACCACCGACTCCGTCGAGCGGCTCCCGTCCACTGAGACAACTTGTTTCCTGTTTGTTAGGAAGCTATAAATCCATTCAAGGAGCCTACCACTGATTCCAAAAAGAGGGAGCTTCCTAAGCAGCACGCCATAATCTACTTTATCGAAGGCCTTAGCGAAGTCCAGATACACCACGTCCACAGCGAGTCCAGAGCCAAGCGCCTCCGTAACCTGCCGCTGATGCTCCAACAATTGTGAGAGGCACGACCGACCCCGTCTGAAACCGTGCTGATTGTCGTTCAGTAGGTCATTGCTCTCGAGATACGTAACTAGTCGTTCAACTACGATCTTCTCAAAAATTTTAATTACATGGGATGTTAGGGCGATAGGACGGTAATTAGCTGGGGAATGCTTCACGCCCCCCTTGTGAACCGGAATAATTACTCCCAATTTGAGAGGAGCAGGCACACATCCTTTATCCATTGATGATCTCCACAGTGCATGTTAAGGAGCCTTCAATTCCTCGCAACAGTTTTTCAAGAGGATCGAAGGAATCCCGTCCGGACCCGCTGCGGACGTGGACGGCAGCTCCCTTATGCATGTCACCAGCTCGTTCTCGCCGAACCGAACATCGTCCAGAAGGGAGGGCCTGTCTTCTTCGAGTAGTCCTTGCAGGAGACCTAGAGTGTCCGAGTTTCTCGGCCTACTGAAGACTGACTCGTACTGCTTCCTCAGCACCTCAGCTTTGGCCAAAGAGACACCAACGAGCTCGTCGCCAGCATAGAAAGGGCCAATCTGGGACTTGGTCTTCGACTTACTCCGTGCGTACCCATAGAAATACTTCGGGTTGTTGCGGATTGCTTCAATCGCCCGCCTCTCCCTAGTCGCAGTTTCAAGCTCATGCGACTGTATCAGCTGGTGCTCGATCAGCTCTGCCCTGCTCAGTAATTTCATTCTAATGGCCGAGCTGACAGCCCCGAGCAGCTGCCTACGTATACGGGCTTTCTTCCGCATTAGGATCTTACGATCTCTTGGAATTGACGCCTGACGAACTGTTTTCTTTGGCGGGGCGTATTTTGAACAGACCTCTGTCAGGACACCACAGATATCTTCATAAATGTTCACGGGAAGCATGTCCTCGCATCTCGAAGCCCAGTCGATTCTTGCAAGCTCCTCCCTTATACTGCACCAGTCGGTTCGAGAGCTCATGAAGTTAAGTGAACCCAAGATACTCCCATAGTTCAGCTCAGCGTTGGACTGTTGGTTGGCCCATCCAATATCAGCTTTAACTATTATCAGTCTGTGGTCCGACAATGTTGTGTCTTCCACAACCACGTCCCTCACCAGTTCACCATGGTTGGTACAGACTAGGTCTAATAAGCTATCCAGCCTAGTTGGGCAGTTCACCGACTGTTCAAGCGCGAACTTGTCCATGAACTCGAGAAGAGATTTGGCCTGTAATCGGTCCTCTCGAGAGCCACCGTAGATACTGTTTAAGGACCAGTTTATTCTGGGAAAGAATCACCAAGAATAATCAGAGTCGGCAGAGGTGTTCCCAGGTCCTCAATCCCCTCTGCGATATCAAGGAGAACCGGAACAAACATCTCAGAAGGACACGCGTGTGTACTTATCCAGTACACAGCAAAAGTCTGTACATAACAACAGTAATAAGTCTCATCGTTTCAAACCACAGGACGATGTGCTCCACCCATCCATTTGAACCACTCTTGAGCACCACTGCGGCTGCAGCCAGATCCTCACGGACGAACACTGCAATGCCTCCTTTTTTTCTGTCGGAAGCCCTGTCAGCTCTGTACAAGCAGTAGCCCCTCATGCTCACCTCGGCATCAAGGATCTCCTCACGTAGGTGTGACTCAACCGCTGCTACAACAACCGCATGCTCCAACAAGGCTCTTTCTTCTAATATCTTAACCTTATGTTTCTGAGCACGTGGGCACAAGCCTTCGATGTTGCAGGAAATAATTGTGGGGCAACCATTACTCTCTACAAATGGCTTCGGCAGCTGCACGGACGTAGCCCTTGAATAGGGGGGCGTTCGTTGTCCCTCTCCTTCAGGAGCAAGGTCAGCAGGTTCTGGATTTCCTGGACCTGTCTGCGCAGCTCTAAAAAAGACAAACTTTCAGTCTGTCCCGGAAAAGACCCTAGTAGGCCTGCATCCTGGCCATACGAACCAGCAGGTTGCGTGACCTTCTGGGCTACAACCGGCGCACCCTTGCTCACCATATCAGCATAAGACAGCCCTCTCTGTGGTGGTGCGCCCCTCGGTTCGCTGTGTTCGCTCCTGGGGAGCATTCTCGGCTCCTGGTCACTAATGCTCGACTGTTTTTCCCCCGACACAGCCGAGATCAGTCCCCTGGGGTGATAGAATTTGCAGTTTTTGTACGGGCACTGCTCCTCCCGTTCCACCCTCCCAACACACAGCAGGATGGAGAAATTTGCAGTCTCGGCCCTTTTTGCAACCTCCCGCTCGCTTACCTCCCAGCTTCGCAAACTTACGGCAAAGCTTAGGATGCGCAAACTTACAGGAGCTTCCTTTCAAACCATGTTTACACTGTCCCCTCAGGTAATGTCGGCACACAGCTTTTTCAGCTTTTTCTCCACTCGCTTCCCCCGTTTTTGCACTCTCTGGGCACCCGGCCGTGTCATTCAAGCTGTCCATGCTCAACGACTGCCTCCCATGCGCTGCGACCACACCCGACAGCGGTGGTGCATTAGGGGTTTTTGGCTCTCTTCCAGGGCTCTCCAGACCCTTGTCTCCGGAACTTCTGAGCTCCTCCTCAATCGAGTCGAGAACCTCCTGACCACACACACACAGCAGCTCTATGAACCATACACACACACAGCATCTGTATGAACCACACACACACACAGCATCTGTATGAACCACACACACAGCAGCTGTATGAACCATACACACAGCAGCTGTATGAACCACACACACAACAGCTGTATGAACCTCACCTACACACAGCAGCTGTATGAACCACACACACACAGCAGCTGTATGAACACACACACACACACACACACAGCAGCTGTATGAACACACACACACACAGCAACTGTATGAGTCAAACAATCACACAGAGCGGCTGTGTGAGTCACACAGTACACAGGGCGCCATGTGGGGAGCACATGTCGGGCTGTGTGCAAGGTCTGTGTGAGCACACACAAGCTGTGTGGAGGCGCGTCAACACACGAAGTAATACAGCCTCGACGCTCGCATGCTTGTTTTCTGGTACTGTGTTGAACCCGTGTTGAACCCGTGTTGAACCCGTGTTGAACCCGTGTTGAACCCGTGTTGAACCCGTGTTGAACCCGTGTTGAACCCGTGTTGAACCCGTGTTGAACCCGTGTTGAACCCGTGTTGAACCCGTGTTGAACCCGTGTTGAACCCGTGTTGAACCCGTGTTGAACCCGTGTTGAACCGTGCTGAACCCGTGTTGAACCGTGCTGAACCGTGCTGAACCGCGTTGAACCGCGTTGAACCGCGTTGAACCGCGTTGAACCGCGTTGAACCGCGTTGAACCGCGTTGAACCGTGTTGAACCGTGTTGAACCGTGTTGAACCGTGTTGAACCGTGTTGAACCGTGTTGAACCGTGTTGAACCGTGTTGAACCGTGTTGAACCGTGTTGGACCGTGTTGAACCGTGTTGAACCGTGTTGAACCGTGTTGAACCGTGTTGAACCGTGTTGAACCGTGTTGAGTCTGTGTTGAACCGTGTTGAACCATGTTGAGTCTGTGTTGAGTCTGTGTTGAGTCTGTGTTGAGTCTGTGTTGAGTCTGTGTTGAACCCGTGTTGAACCCGTGTTGAACCGGTGTTGAACCGGTGTTGAACCGGTGTTGAACCGGTGTTGAACCGGTGTTGAACCGGTGTTGAACCCGTGTTGAACCGGTGTTGAACCCGTGTTGAACCGGTGTTGAACCCGTGTTGAACCGGTGTTGAATCTGTGTTGACACACACAGTACAAAGTACACACACGCACACAGCACAAAGTACACACACGCACACAGCACAATGTACACACGCACACAGCACAAAGTGCACACACGCACACAGCACAAAGTACACACACGCACACAGCACAAAGTACACACACGCACACAGCACAAAGTACACACACACACAGCACAAAGTACACACACGCACACAGCACAAAGTTCACACACGCACACAGCACAAAGTATACACACACGCACACAGCACAAAGTACACACACGCACACTGCACAAAGTACACACACGCACACTGCACAAAGTACACACACGCACACAGCACAAAGTACACACACGCACACAGCAAAAAGTACACACACGCACACAGCACAAAGTACGTACACTCACTCAGCACAAAGTGCACACATGCACACAGCACAAAGTACGTACACTCACTCAGCACAAAGTACACACACGCACACAGCACAAAGTACACACACGCACACAGCACAAAGTACACACACGCACACAGCACAAAGTACGTACACTCACTCAGCACAAAGTACACGCATGCACACAGCACAAAGTACACACACGCACACAGCACAAAGTACACACACGCACACAGCACAAAGTACGTACACTCACTCAGCACAAAGTACACACACGCACACTGCACAAAGTACGCACATGCACACAGCACAAAGTACACACATGCACACAGCAAAAAGTACACACACGCACAGCACAAAGTACACACACGCACAGCACAAAGTAAGTACACTCACTCAGCACAAAGTACACACACGCACACAGCACAAAGTACGTACACTCACTCAGCACAAAGTACACACACGCACACAGCACAAAGTACGTACACTCACTCAGCACAAAGTACACACACGCACACAGCACAAAGTACGTACACTCACTCAGCACAAAGTACACACACTCACACAGCACAAAGTACGTACACTCACTCAGCACAAAGTACACACACGCACACAGCACAAAGTACGTACACTCACTCAGCACAAAGTACACACACGCACACATTAAACATTAGCAAAATTGACCCTTAATATTGCGTTCGTCTAATTTTAACATAAATGTTACATTTACCTGATTTGTGCCTAAATGCTACATTTACCTGATTTGTGCCTAAATGCTACATTTACCTGATTTGTGCCTAAATGCTACATTTACCTGATTTGTGCCTAAATGCAACATTACCTGATTTGTGCCTAAATGCTACATTTACCTGATTTGTGTCTAAATGCTACATTTACCTGGTTTGAGCCTAATTGCTACATTTACCTGGTTTGTGCCTAAATGCTACACTTACCTGGTTTGTGCCTAAATGCTACATTTACCTGGTTTGTGCCTAAATGCTACATTTACCTGATTTGTGCCTAAATGCTACATTTACCTGATTTGTGCCTAAATGCTACATTTACCTGGTTTGTGCCTAAATGCTACACTTACCTGGTTTGTGCCTAAATGCTACATTTACCTGGTTTGTGCCTAAATGCTACATTTACCTGATTTGTGCCTAAATGCTACATTTACCTGATTTGTGCCTAAATGCTACATTTACCTGGTTTGTGCCTAAATGCTACATTTACCTGATTTGTGCCTAAATGCAACATTACCTGATTTGTGCCTAAATGCTACATTTACCTGATTTGTGCCTAAATGCTACATTTACCTGGTTTGTGCCTAAATGCTACATTTACCTGGTTTGTGCCTAAATGCTTCACTTACCTGGTTTGTGCCTAAATGCTACATTTACCTGGTTTGTGCCTAAATGCTACATTTACCTGGTTTGTGCCTAAATGCTACATTTACCTGGTTTGTGCCTAAATGCTACACTTACCTGGTTTGTGCCTAAATGCTACATTTACCTGATTTGTGCCTAAATGCTACATTTACCTGATTTGTGCCTAAATGCTACATTTACCTGGTTTGTGCCTAAATGCTACATTTACCTGATTTGTGCCTAAATGCAACATTACCTGATTTGTGCCTAAATGCTACATTTACCTAATATGTGCCTAAATGCTACATTTACCTGGTTTGTGCCTAAATGCTACATTTACCTGGTTTGTGCCTAAATGCTACACTTACCTGGTTTGTGCCTAAATGCAACATTTACCTGGTTTGTGCCTAAATGCTACATTTACCTGGTTTGTGCCTAAATGCTAAATTTACCTGGTCTGTGCCTAAATGCTACATTTACCTGGTTTGTGCCTAAATGAAACCTGGAATGAAATATACCTGGAATGAAATATACCTGGAATGAAATAAACCAGGAATGGAATATACCAGGAATGGAATATACCAGGAATGGAATATACCAGGAATGGAATATACCAGGAATGGAATATACCAGGAATGGAATATACCAGGAATGGAATATACCAGGAATGGAATATACCAGGAATGGATTATACCTGCAATGAAATATATCTGGAAAGAAATATAGATGGAATGAAATATACCTGGAATGAAATAAACCTGGAATGAAATATACCTGGAATGAAATATACCTGGAATGAAATAAACCTGGAATGAAATATACCTGGAATTAAATATACCTGGAATGAAATATACCTGGAATGAAATATAGATGGAATGAAATATACCTGGAATGAAATAAACCTGGAATGAAATAAACCTGGAATGAAATATGCCTGGAATGGAATATACCTGGAATGAAATATACCTGGAATGAAATATACCTGGAATGAAATATACCTGGAATGAAATATACCTGGAATGAAATATACCTGGAAAGAAATATACCTGGAATGAAATAAACCTGGAATGAAATAAACCTGGAATGAAATATCTCTGGAAAGAAATATAGATGGAATGAAATATACCTGGAATGAAATATACCTAGAATGGAATATACCTGGAATGAAATACACCTGGAATGAAATATACCTGGAATGAAATAAACCTGGAATGGAATATACCTGGAATGAAATATACCTGGAATGAAATATACCTGGAATGAAATATACCTGGAATGAAATATACCTGGAATGAAATATACCTGGAAAGAACTATATCTGGAAAGAAATATAGATGGAATGAAATATACCTGGAATGAAATAAACCTGGAATGAAATATACCTGAAATGAAATATACCTGGAATGAAATAAACCTGGAATGAAATATACCTGAAATTAAATATACCTGGAATGAAATATACCTGGAATGAAATATACCTGGAATGAAATAAACCTGGAATGAAATAAACCTGGAATGAAATAAACCTGGAATGAAATATGCCTGGAATGGAATATACCTGGAATGAAATATACCTGGAATGAAATATACCTGGAATGAAATATACCTGGAAAGAAATATAGATGGAATTAAATATACCTGGAATGAAATAAACCTGGAATGAAATAGGTCAATATTGAATATAATGTTGTCAACGAATTTCATAATTTTGTAGGTATAGATGGGTAATATAGTCGATTATAAGACGTTTTACATGAATGACATTCTGCTCGCTGATGCGTTATTTTCGAATTATTCAACTTTGAAGCTGGCTTGTGCGCGCCATGGAAGCACGCGGGGCTAGCGTAATTTAATTAATAACGGAAGCTAACCCCCTATTACAAACGTAAAGAGGTTGGGTCGTGAGGGGTAGGCACAGTTCTTTTAGTGAAAATTATAAATAAAGGTTTCGAGTGACGTTTGTTTACATCGACGCCAAGGTGGCTGCCGCCATGGCGCCAAGGTGGCTGCCGCCATGGCGCCAACCAGCTGAAGATGGCGGCAGCCATCTTCGAGTCGATGTAAACAAACGTCACTAGAAAGCTTTATTTATAATTTTCACTAAAAGAACTGTTGCTACCCCTCACGACCCAACCTCTTTACGTTTGTAATAGGGGTTAGCTTCCATTTTCATTGCTAAAACAATGACTGTTTTTGCGTTAAAAGGGCCATTCAGGAGAGCCGTTCGTATAACTTCAAACCTAAATAACTCGAAAACTAAGCATTTCCGGGCACATTGTCATTCGTGTAAAACGTCTTACAATCGACTATATTACCCATCTATACCTACGAAATTATGAAATTCGTTGACAACATTATATTCAATATTGACCATGAAATATACCTGGAATGGAATATACCTGGAATGAAATATACCTGGAATGAAATATACCTGGAATGGAATATACCTGGAATGGAATATACCTGGAATGAAATATACCTGGAATGAAATATACCTGGAATGAAATAAACCTGGAATGAAATATACCTGGAATGGAATATACCTGGAATTAAATATGCCTGGAATGATATATACCTGGAATGAAAAATACCTGGAATGAAATATACGTGGAATGAAATATACCTGGAATGAAATATACCTGGAATGAAATATACCTGGAATGAAATATACCTGGAATGAAATATATCTCCAAAACTTGATGTAGGTATACCTAGAATAAAATGTTTTGAATTTAATTTTATAGAGAGTATGCAAGTTTCATAAGAATCGAACCATATTTGAAATAAAACTTACAACAAAAAGGTAACAAAATCAAAGAAAACCTCCCTAATGAAATAAAGCCAGTCAACAACTCTATGATCATCCATATCCAGTTGTTCACAGATCTCAGTCATTGGAAGTTCCAAGCACGAATAGAAATAAATTAATCTAAAATTAAATCCGTATTGATGCGTCTGATTCTTACAATGAAAAATGAATAAGTTTCACAATGATAAATAATTTTCACTATAAAAATAAATAAGTTTCACAATGATAAATAATTTTCACTCTTAAAATAAATAAGTTTCACAATGATAAATAATTTCCACTATAAAAATAAACAAGTTTCACAATGATAAATAATTTTCACTATAAAAATAAACAAGTTTCACAATGATAAATAATTTTCACTATTAAAATAAATAAGTTTCACAATGATAAATAATTTTCACTATACAAATAAATAGGTTTCACAATGGTAAATAATTTTCACTATAAAAGTAAATAAGTTTCACAATTTGTGGGATTCAAAGATGGCTTCCCCTTAAAAAAAAGCTCTTCCTCCTTGTGAAAACAAAAGTATTACACTTAAGCCTAAAATAAATGCTTGCATCACCGAAATTTTAAAGCCGGAGCATTAAAATTGCATGGTGAAGCCACATGTTACACAATTCACATAGAAAAACACCTAAGTCAGAATAAATGCAACTAATGCTCAAGATCTTCTAATGCACATAGGCACATGGTGTATCTTTTTACTCAAAAATAAAAACAAAATCGGAAAAATATTTATAATAAAATGTGTTCCAAATTCAATGTTACATATAATACGCTAGCTCCAAAAATGACCTAAATAATATAAACAACGAAACTCCATACCGTAGCTATGTTCTTCCTTCCACCGTAATACATACCCGTTAGTTTTCTTAAGTCCATATATATTAAAAGTTATCAGTAAATAAATTATCAAAAATTAAACATCAACACTTTTAATTACTCCCCCTCCTCGTAATTACCGATAACATTAAAATACCATTTCCTGTTATGTTTTACAATACACAAAAAGCTGAAAAGAACAGCGAGTGAAGAGGAGCGGGAGCGGCAGGTGAGACACCCTCACTCCGACACTGCCAACGCAACACTGAAGTCACCTAATATGTCTGACTCGGACCAAACTATCGTCTGCCGCCACAGCCATCTAGCGGTCGTGTTGATTGTGCCCTCGTGTTCGTTGAAAGGACATGTTTATCGTACAATCGTGTTAATCGTGCGGTTGAGTTAGTCAAACGATCGTGTTTGTTTAGCCCTTCGGTTTGTTGGGCAGTTTTTTTCGTCATACCATTTATTCTATGGAAAACGCTGTGCGTCTCCCTAACGGTTACCCTCATACTCTACCCTCCCTCACACGCTACCCTCACACGCTATTCTCACACGCTACTCTCACACGATACTCTCACACGCTACTCTTACACGATACTCTCAAACTCAACCCTTCCACACTACCCTCACACGCTACCCTCACACGCTACCCTCACACGCTACCCTCACACTGCACATTACCCTCACACTGCACACTACCCGCACACTGCACACTACCCTCCCACTGCACACTGCCCTCACACTGCACACTACCCTCACACTGCACACTACCCTCACACTGCACACTACCCTCACACTGCACACTACCCTCACACTGCACACTACCCTCACACTGCACACTACCATCACACTGCACACTACCCTCACACTGCACTACCCTCACACTGCACTATCCTCACACTGCACTATCCTCACACCGCACTACCCTCACACTGAACTGCCCTCACACTGCACACTACCCTCACACTGCACTACCCTCACACTGCACTATCCTCACACTGCACTACCCTCACACGCTACCCTCACAAGGCCATGAGGGCAGAATATCATGTATATCTCCTGTTTACATCGCGATCAAATCTCATTTGACCCTCTGCTAAGAGGGTCATCGGAATGCGCCATCTGAGGGTAGGTGAGGGCAACGCGCGAGCTCTTCTCACGGTAAATTGTTTAGGGTAAGTCCAAGGCTTGAGTGTAACTCGTAGACGAGGGTAACTCGTATCCGAGGGTAACTATAGGTTCTTCGTAAGCAGCCCTCTTTTTTCTTTTGATTTATGTGCAAATTTTTTTTCATGCATTTTTTCATTTGCTTCCGCGAATTGTATTTATTATTTATGCGAGAATCTTTTATTTCTATTTTCGTGAGGATTTTTTTCTTTTGAATATCATGCACATTGTTTTTAAACAATTTTCCACAACCTCATTAATACTTATTTTTTCAACAAGAAATAAAAATTTCATACGAGTTTCTTTCATAATCTCTACGGGATATTAAATAATGAAGGCATCAACGGATGCTTTATTTCCAATCAAGCCTGATACATATCACCTTATAATGTCGTGCGCTAGCGGAATTGATCTTCGTTTCGGCACGCCATTGAACGGAACTCGGTAGGACGCCCAAAGGGAAACGAGGTCTCTTCAGGTTTTTTATTTCTTATCCCGTTGAGCCGTATATAGACGATGAGGAAAGGTCCCTCAGTTTAGACCTGTGACGTCTTACTTTAGTCTGCAAAATAAGTGCCTACTCTGGCTTTCTTTACCCTATGTTGTTTTGCCGGCTGTATTGTCGTGCGCTAGCGGAATTGATCTTCGCTTCGGCACGCCATTGAACGGAACTCAGTAGGACGCCCAAAGGGAAACGAGGTCTCTTCAGGTTTTTTGTTTCTTATCCCGTTGAGCCGTATATCTGCACAGACAAATATGATTCAGACTCGGGCTAGGAATTACGTGACAAAAACCCCAATTTAAGGTTATAGTCGAATGAACAATTAATTTATACGGTGCTGCATGACGAGAAAGGAGCATCCTACATCTTGAGCAAAACACAGATAACAGCTAAATAATGTTAGAACTAGGTATGATAGTCTAGTGACGGAATTCATAACACAGTATTCGTTGTTACACGAGAGGGGTTTAGTTTCCCTTAACCACGACAAGATGTTCTGGGATAGGAAGGAGGAAGGCACCATTTATATATCACCGCACGACAAGAAAGAAACTTCATACCGGAGACATAAGAGGCAATCGGGTAGTGCTAACGCTAGGCATGACATTTCAATGACCGGTGGGCGATAAGAGTGGTCACGGGGCATAGTCCTCAGAACGACATAGCACAATGATATTCCATGAATCAATTATTATCATTATATAGGAAAGTTTTAGCCTCCCGCAACTACGACAAAGATGTTCCAAGAGAGGAAAGAAGAAGGCACCATTTAGTGTGGAGTTGGAGGAACGCGGAATCTGCGCACAAGGTGCACAGGAACAGCAAGCTAGGAAATGAGTTCACGAAACAAGAAAGGTTTCCGTTGCGTTGGCAAGGAAGAGAATAAGTACCTAGTCGAGGAACCCATTATCAAGAACACCCTGCCAAAGACACACAGCTAGAAACACATTTAGAAAGAACACATTTATGATACGCACACGAATATTGTAAAACTCGTGTCACTAACGCTAGGCAATGATACATGAATCGCTTTTTTTGCCCAATGTTCAAAGTGTCTTTTTGATGAAGCATAAAAGGATATATACATGAATACACATCCGTATCTAACAGTCTCAACACAGCGGTCATTAGTCAATAAGCACTTTATTTGAACAAAGGTAGACGATCGCACAACAAGTTTTAGTTTTCGCACTGCTTCACAATATAAAAAGATGACGAGTTAGGTAACATCACAAGTTAAAAGAGGATACTCTAAAATACTTACAGACGATGAGGAAAGGTCCCTCGGTTTAGACCTGTGACATCTTACTTTAGTCTGCAAAATAAGTGCCTACTCTGGCTTTCTTTACCCTATCTGTGGAAAAGAGACAGCAGAAATTAGGTCTCTGAAGCAGGGGCGAGTCGCTGAGGTTATCAGATCAGCCATTATCAATAAATTCTATTATCAAAGAATGAGAGAGGCAAGTACGCGTTTATCAACGTCGCTTTGAGAACACAAATCGTATGAGCTAGTGGTCTCGAGTTCCTGCGCCCATTCTCAGTCTACTGAATGCCGTGACTTTAGGCTTCCACCTTGCTGACTGGCGCAACTTGCCCAGCACAGCTCATAGGTAAGAAGCCACTCGACTAATTTATTTTACTTTGCTATTAATGAATGTTATAAATAATACAAAAACAAGAAATAATACAAAGACAAGAAAAACACCAAAACTTCTTAACATCAGTTTCTTTCTGCAAGTCAATCAATTTTTTTGTTTTTTTTCTTCTTTGTTGTTTGATACTCAGCCATAGAAAGTGTATCTTGGGAAGCTCGCATAAGTTTACTACGTCATACTTCACATCAATTACTTTTGCTGACTGCTAAATGATACTTGAAAACAAAAGATGTTCTTCTTTACCAATAAGTTATAAGAAATTCTGTATCAGCTGATCAGAGTAAAAGAGATAAAATTAGTAAGAACTCAATTTTCTTCAGTAAGTATAGTAAGGCCATCTGATTTCAGTTTCTAAATTTAGCATCAAATCTGTGACAGAATTTGGCTCCACATTCAAAAACACAAATTACTTGGGGCAGTGAAATAGAGATAGGAAAGTTCATCAGTTAAATCACACGCTTTTCCTCTAAAGTACTGCCAAAATGGAACCTGACATTTCCAAACATTACACTGCAGCGCACTTGCTATGACACGTTACGACGGCTAGTCTGGCTTAATGTGGGTGGTTCACCAGCGACCGGAAGCATCCTCGAATGCTCTAGAAGCCGGCTGTTCACCGCTATCTAAACACAAATATGTTAAAAACACCCGAAAATATAGCTAGCGCGGCAACACGTAAACCGAAAGAGTTTCCCACTCAAGTTCACTCCCTAACTACACAATAACTTAATATTAACCGGGAACATGTTCCTCCCACGCACTTCAAAACAAATAAAACGTTGGCGTCATTCTTGCGGACGAAGCGCGGATCCGCAAAATGTTGCCGCATAAATTTATCAAAATTCTTCAAATTTTCTCACGTCTTGTACGACGTGACACTCCCCCCCCCTTGGTGGCTCTGGCCACCAATAACTGCCTTCGGGGGGGGGGGGGGGAGCGCTGGTTGAGGGCTGGTTCAGTGGCGGGGCGCCGCCCGCTACGTGCTCGTCGCAGTCGTCTCGCCCCGCGGGACGCGTCGGTGTCGTCTTCAGCGACGCGTGGGTGGCCTTCCACCGGCTGCGCGGGCGTGACTCATAGAGGAGTCCTCTCTGCTTCCCCGACCAACGTCGAACTTTCCGTCGCTGGCGGGTGGTGGACCTCTGGAGGGGTCCGGGTGTTGTCTCCTGGTCTTTCTCGACGCTGCCCGGCATTCCTCGTGCGTCGGCGAGTGCGTCATGCTTGTCCCGATGCTTCAGATTCCGACGGCAGCTTGTCGCGCAGGCGGTACTGAGAGGCTGGTAAAGGGAAGATAGAGGTGGGTGCTCGGCGTTTCCTGGAGGGTCGGGAGCCGCATGGCCGCCTCCCCTTTTGCTTGGCCCGTTCTGTCGAGCTCTCTTGTCAACAGATGTGCGCTCAGCATGGTGCGCGTCGTGCTTTCTCTTCGGATCGCCGGGGTACGGGAGCTCCCATTTCCGTTTCTTCTTGGGCTTCGGTGATGCGCTGTCTGGATCGCACTGAGCGTCCATTTCATCGTTTGTTGCTGACTGGTCGATAAATCTCGTCGTTAGCGGGGCTTCCGCTTGATTGTCTTCCTCTGCCCTTGTGTTTTTTGTCCTTTCAGGGTCTCCGCGGTCGTCTGGGGGCCGCGGTTGAGAGGTCTCATCGCTGTGCTGCTGGGTAATAACGTCTTTTCCTGAAAACAGTTCAAGGCACGCCTCCGGGCCACAGGTTTCGAGAGCGACTTCGGCTACGATTCTTGCGACCGTGTAAGAGTGCTCTCCTTCGGGGCTGACGTCGTCGTTCACCTTGCCGACCACTGCCCAGCCCAAGGCGGTGTGGTGGACGAACGGAGCCTTGCGGCGTTGTTTGTCGGAGTGACTGTAGAGTAGGTCTCCGCAGTCCGTCCCCAGGAGCACCGCAACTTCTGCGTGTTTGTCCAAGGGCAAGAAATGCCGAGCGAGGTGCGATATCTCCGGGGTTCTTGCGACGCGTTCGTAGGTCGCGACCGCTCTCTTTCTATCGGGGATGGAGTTGCATTCCAACATCGGTGGGAGCTCGAAGGTTTGGTCTTCGGACACTCCCTTTATTTTCAGCCCTGACACGCGTCTGCCGTATCGAGCGGCGGATTGATCGGTCAGCGTTTCCAGCTCGTAGTGGGACTTGGGGGTTGTCACGCGGAGGGCGTTCAACAGCTTGGGAGAGCAGAAGGACGTGGTGCTTTGCTCATCTAAGATTACGTAGGCGCGGCACGACCGACCCGTGCTCTCGTCGATAACGTCTGCCAGAACAATTTTGCTGCATGCACCCGCCTCGGCTGTGGGTACGCGAGAGGCCAGGGCCACAGCTCTCAATCTCTCCCCGAGTTCGCTCTGAGCTCTGTCGTCGCTCGGTTCTCGACTGGGTCTCTCATGACGAGTGGTTTCACTCGAATCTCCAGCTGCTCGCCAGTTGATGTGGGCGGCTGTGCTGTGACTGCTGGCTCCGCAGTCATCGCACTTCACAACTTCATTGCAGTGCTTTGCCCAGTGAGGGCCTAGACAACGGTAACATAAATTATGCTCGCGTATGAAGTCCTTCTTCTTCCGAGATTCCATCTTTCTTACCGTTTGGCACGAGTTTGTCGCGTGCTGTGCACTCTGGTGGAGAATGCAGCTGCCGGTTTGATTCTCTGAGGACGTGTAGAGAACTCGCGAGGCTCTTGGATTGAGGCGAGCGGGGGCGGCCGTGTCGAGTCGATTGCTCACCCAGTTGAGGTTCGATGCCCCAAAACTATCACACTGGGTGTCCGACAGCGTTTTGATGAACTCGCAGAACCTGGCGAAATCAGGTAGCGATCCAAACAGTCTTCTGTGCCTAGTTCGTTCGCTTCTCCAGGCGTCCAGAACGAAGAAGGGTAGCCTCTCAACGATGGGAGACAGCCCTACGTCGGTGTTCAGGAAGGCCAGGCTTTTGTTGTGCTGCATTGTGTGATGAATCGCCAGGCAGGCGTCACTGAACTTCCGCAGCTTGAGACCAACCGTGCGGTCGCCCTTCATGCCCTTTATATCAGATGTTTGGGCGAGGCGTTCGAGCAGGCTATCGGCTACCCTGTCTTCAGAGGCGAAGCGGGTCTTCAGTTGTTCGACGATGAGGGTGAGCAGGGCCGCTGTGTCCAGGTAGGTAGCTGCCAGGGTGTCGTCAATGAGGCTTCTTGGCTCGCCGCAGGTGTGGTTCGTGAGGATCTCGATGGCGTCGATGGGCTCCACGGCGAGCCTCTCCATCCTTCTCTTGATGGCATCGAACCATCTGTGGAACAGGTGAGCCTCTCCCGCGTAAGGTTGGCTTGGCGCCTTTTTTAGATCTTCGATCATCGAGAGCCTCATAGCTCCGTCGATCACTGGTGGCTTCGTTTCAAAGACCACGGCAGGTGAGCCGGTGGAAGCCCGGGGCTGGAATGCTGGTGCGGAAAGATTCATCGGAGGTGCGAGATCGGTGTCACGGGGCGAAGCATTCGCAACCGCCGTTGTGCCCCCTGCGGGTTCGATGACGTGATGCTGGAAGGCTAGGTCAACCCATGCTCCTGTGCGGTCCTCTTTGCGCTCAGTATTCTGCTCACCGAAGTGCCGATCATTCTTCGTTCGGTTCCTGTTCCTCAATTTCGACCTCTCGATGGCGATTTGCGCCAACAGTACCGATGGCTCTTCAGTGATGTCAATAAGCATCTGCTTATTGCCTTGGCTAGGGGGCTCGCGGCGCTCGGATTCGCCGTCTTTGTGACGAGAGCTGGCGCTGGGAAGGCTCTGGCTATGATCGCTCTCACTGTCTTGACTCTGGCTGTAATAGCTCGAACCTTGGTGACTCTGACGACGATGGCTGGGGCTGGCCTGGTCTCTGCCCCGACGGTTGGAACGGTGTCTGTTCCTGTTCTCGGCCAATGATGATTTTGGGGGCTTGTTCTGATGGGCAGCGCCTTGCTGCTGGTTCTTGGACGAGGTCCTCTTTGACCTCAAGCTCTTGCGCTGGGAGGGTTCCTTTGTCGCACTCCGGGACGAGCTCCCCAGGAGCTCCTCACTTCTGCGACCCATTGAACCCATCAGCTTCTTCCTGCGGGCTCTGGCGATTGTCAGTGAGTCTCGAACTGCTGTCGCTTCTGCTGTGGCTCCTGAGCCCTCTAGGGCTAGGACCAGCTGGTCTCCGATTCGCTTGACGGTCTTAGCCTTTGCTCGGATTCCAGCGTGGACTTGATCCACCTCGCTGGGCGTCTTGAGATCTCGTGGTACTGCACCATTCAGGAGATTGTTCAAGGCTGCTAGCTCCGTATGGAATTGTTCTTCCAGCTGTGGAAGTCTAGGCTTGCTCTTTCTTCCGAGAGAGGTCATTTCTGTGGTCTCGGATATTCGCCGCGGGCGGCTGAGAATCGGCTGTGGGCCTCCTCTTTGGAGGGCTTCTTCGTGGGAGGGCACCTTCCGCTGACGTCTATATACTATAATGTCGTGCGCTAGCGGAATTGATCTTCGTTTCGGCACGCCATTGAACGGAACTCGGTAGGACGCCCAAAGGGAAACGAGGTCTCTTCAGGTTTTTTATTTCTTATCCCGTTGAGCCGTATATAGACGATGAGGAAAGGTCCCTCAGTTTAGACCTGTGACGTCTTACTTTAGTCTGCAAAATAAGTGCCTACTCTGGCTTTCTTTACCCTATGTTGTTTTGCCGGCTGTATTGTCGTGCGCTAGCGGAATTGATCTTCGCTTCGGCACGCCATTGAACGGAACTCAGTAGGACGCCCAAAGGGAAACGAGGTCTCTTCAGGTTTTTTGTTTCTTATCCCGTTGAGCCGTATATCTGCACAGACAAATATGATTCAGACTCGGGCTAGGAATTACGTGACAAAAACCCCAATTTAAGGTTATAGTCGAATGAACAATTAATTTATACGGTGCTGCATGACGAGAAAGGAGCATCCTACATCTTGAGCAAAACACAGATAACAGCTAAATAATGTTAGAACTAGGTATGATAGTCTAGTGACGGAATTCATAACACAGTATTCGTTGTTACACGAGAGGGGTTTAGCTTCCCTTAACCACGACAAGATGTTCTGGGATAGGAAGGAGGAAGGCACCATTTATATATCACCGCACGACAAGAAAGAAACTTCATACCGGAGACATAAGAGGCAATCGGGTAGTGCTAACGCTAGGCATGACATTTCAATGACCGGTGGGCGATAAGAGTGGTCACGGGGCATAGTCCTCAGAACGACATAGCACAATGATATTCCATGAATCAATTATTATCATTATATAGGAAAGTTTTAGCCTCCCGCAACTACGACAAAGATGTTCCAAGAGAGGAAAGAAGAAGGCACCATTTAGTGTGGAGTTGGAGGAACGCGGAATCTGCGCACAAGGTGCACAGGAACAGCAAGCTAGGAAATGAGTTCACGAAACAAGAAAGGTTTCCGTTGCGTTGGCAAGGAAGAGAATAAGTACCTAGTCGAGGAACCCATTATCAAGAACACCCTGCCAAAGACACACAGCTAGAAACACATTTAGAAAGAACACATTTATGATACGCACACGAATATTGTAAAACTCGTGTCACTAACGCTAGGCAATGATACATGAATCGCTTTTTTTGCCCAATGTTCAAAGTGTCTTTTTGATGAAGCATAAAAGGATATATACATGAATACACATCCGTATCTAACAGTCTCAACACAGCGGTCATTAGTCAATAAGCACTTTATTTGAACAAAGGTAGACGATCGCACAACAAGTTTTAGTTTTCGCACTGCTTCACAATATAAAAAGATGACGAGTTAGGTAACATCACAAGTTAAAAGAGGATACTCTAAAATACTTACAGACGATGAGGAAAGGTCCCTCGGTTTAGACCTGTGACATCTTACTTTAGTCTGCAAAATAAGTGCCTACTCTGGCTTTCTTTACCCTATCTGTGGAAAAGAGACAGCAGAAATTAGGTCTCTGAAGCAGGGGCGAGTCGCTGAGGTTATCAGATCAGCCATTATCAATAAATTCTATTATCAAAGAATGAGAGAGGCAAGTACGCGTTTATCAACGTCGCTTTGAGAACACAAATCGTATGAGCTAGTGGTCTCGAGTTCCTGCGCCCATTCTCAGTCTACTGAATGCCGTGACTTTAGGCTTCCACCTTGCTGACTGGCGCAACTTGCCCAGCACAGCTCATAGGTAAGAAGCCACTCGACTAATTTATTTTACTTTGCTATTAATGAATGTTATAAATAATACAAAAACAAGAAATAATACAAAGACAAGAAAAACACCAAAACTTCTTAACATCAGTTTCTTTCTGCAAGTCAATCAATTTTTTTGTTTTTTTTCTTCTTTGTTGTTTGATACTCAGCCATAGAAAGTGTATCTTGGGAAGCTCGCATAAGTTTACTACGTCATACTTCACATCAATTACTTTTGCTGACTGCTAAATGATACTTGAAAACAAAAGATGTTCTTCTTTACCAATAAGTTATAAGAAATTCTGTATCAGCTGATCAGAGTAAAAGAGATAAAATTAGTAAGAACTCAATTTTCTTCAGTAAGTATAGTAAGGCCATCTGATTTCAGTTTCTAAATTTAGCATCAAATCTGTGACAGAATTTGGCTCCACATTCAAAAACACAAATTACTTGGGGCAGTGAAATAGAGATAGGAAAGTTCATCAGTTAAATCACACGCTTTTCCTCTAAAGTACTGCCAAAATGGAACCTGACATTTCCAAACATTACACTGCAGCGCACTTGCTATGACACGTTACGACGGCTAGTCTGGCTTAATGTGGGTGGTTCACCAGCGACCGGAAGCATCCTCGAATGCTCTAGAAGCCGGCTGTTCACCGCTATCTAAACACAAATATGTTAAAAACACCCGAAAATATAGCTAGCGCGGCAACACGTAAACCGAAAGAGTTTCCCACTCAAGTTCACTCCCTAACTACACAATAACTTAATATTAACCGGGAACATGTTCCTCCCACGCACTTCAAAACAAATAAAACGTTGGCGTCATTCTTGCGGACGAAGCGCGGATCCGCAAAATGTTGCCGCATAAATTTATCAAAATTCTTCAAATTTTCTCACGTCTTGTACGACGTGACACACCTTGTACATTGGATTTTCAAATGCCTTATAACTAACGCCAGGACGCCATGACGCTTTCCCCCGGTCAAGACCGGTACCCATTTCAGACACCTGGGTAGAGTGGGGTATTGTGCTTGGAATTTTTCTCCTATACCCAACAGAGAAAATCGCCACCGCCAGCGCCGAGTTTCGAACCCGGTTCTACCGTACGGCGGCAGAAACCTCTAGCCACATGGCTATGGCGAACACATTATATTAACGAACGTATCATTTATATATTAGTATACATATATAGATACTAATATATATATACTTATATAGTATACATATTTATATATAGATACTAATATATAAATACTTTTATATAATATATATATTATAGTATATATATATATATTATAGTATATATATATATATTATAGTATATATATATATATAGATTTATCCCTTTACTGAATAAATTATTTCTCGCGGTATAAAAATATTTCTAATATACATCTTTTTCATGTATAAAGTCACAAGGAAATAAATTTTTGTGTTTTTATATCTCACTTGTCTCTCAGTAATTATTACGTTGGTGAAAATACGTCATGAGAATTTTTAAATCCGGTTAAATGGATGATGAAATTTTTCCAAATATCTTTTTAAAGAAGCTTAATTAGCGAAAAACATCTTTTTTTAAAATACGGTACCCGGAATAATAGATTTTTAACTTTTGATACAATGAAGGGATTTTTTGAAAACAAAACGGCATTAGAATCCTCACATTTATATCTTGAAATCATGTATTTCAATTAATGAAATAATTTTTTGATTATATTTTTTTAATTACATTTTAATTTAATTTAATTACATTCTTAATTTTTTAATAACATCTTTTTAAGTTAGCGCACTTTTCGAAATACATGAAAACAGCACAATAAATGTATTGCTCGGCATTGTATTAATTCGATTTCAATATTGACTCGTTAATGGGAAACCCGCTAGGAAAGTAATAAAAAATGCAAGGAAATTCACTTGAATCCGTCGATAAATTTGCAGAAACCCGCTAAAAAATGACAGAAATTTGCTACAAAATTACAGATATTCCCTAAAAATTTCATGGAATCCCGCTAGGGTAATGACAAAAAATCAGCTAGAAAAATGACAGAAGCCCGCCAAAAGCTCGCGAGTTTAGGTAAAAATACGAAATAAAATATGAGCACAATTTCCAAAATGAGTTAAATTTTACATGTAGACAAAATTGAAGAAGTCTTCTACCTGAAAATCAAAGAATAAAGAAAACCTTGCAAATAGAAATTAAAATCGGTCAAGTTCATCGAACAATTGAGATATTTGGGACGAATTGTCAAAAATTTGCATATATTTTTGCATTTAAAAACGAATGAATCTAATCAAAATTACTGAAAAACGCATAAAATGTACTGGGAAATTCTGAGTCACTAAAAAATGAATAAAACCCAGCTATAGAACATATGAATAAACTCTCGGCTCACAAAAACCCGCTAACAAACAAAAACCCGCTATAAACAAAATCTCGCTAGAAATACAAAACCGGCTATAAATACAAAAACCCGCTAAAAACAAAAACCCGCTAGAAAAACAAAAACACGCTAGAAAAACAAAAACCCGGTAGAAATACAAAAACCCGCTAGAAATACAAAAACCCGCCAAAAAAAAACGCCAAAAACAAAAACCCGCTAAAAAACAAACCCGCTAAAAAAACGCTAAAAAACAAAAATCCTCTTGAAATACAAAAACCTGCTAAAAAACAAAAACCTGCTAAAAAACAAAAACCCGCTAAAAAACAAAAAAACCCTAAAAACAAAAACCCGCTAGAAATACAAAAACCCGCTAATAAACAAAAACCCGACAGAAATACAAAAACCCGCTAGAAATACAAAAAAAAATGCTAAAAAAACGCTAAAAAACAAAAACCCGCTAAAAAACAAAAAACCGCTAAAAAACAAAACCCCGCTAAAAAACAAAAACCCGTTAAAAAACAAAAACCCGCTGAAAACGAAAATTCACCACAAAAATAGAGAAAGCAAACAGAAACCCACAAGAAAATCAAAACCAGCCTCCTGAACACTTACACAATATCAGTTACAAAACATAACTGGCCATGAAAAAAAACCGTAAAGAAATAGGCCTACACAAATCGTTGAACTCAAAAACGTTTCAGAAAACCAACGTAAAATCTTTCCAAAAATAAAAGAAACACCTGTAAGAAAAATGAATGTTTTTGGAAGGACGCAAAAAATCTCGAAACTACTTCCCCGAAAAAAAACGACGAAAACCCCGCTAGAAAAAAATTGTACTAACAATAGTTGACGTTCTAGGACTATTTAGTTGTCTAATTCAACCTATTTTTCAAGTGGACTATTGCAACTAAATTTACTTTCCACAGTTACGAACAAAAACACAAAAAAGCACACAAAAAAACACGAACAACAAAAAAAGGTGCACAAGATCTCCAGAAACGTGAAGTCGCCAGAGAAGAATCAGGCGTTGTTGCCATCACGCGACGCGTGTGTAAGGATCTAGAGGGTAAATATTTAGAGGCGACGGCAAGCGTCTCCGAGAAGGAGAAGCATTGTGATGATATTCTCGAATTTTGTTTTTTTAGACATACTCCAGAGGGAGGGAGGGGGGGAGGGTTGGGGAGGGGGAGAGGAGGGGGGGAAGGAGACGGTCATTAGTATCACAGAGACGGTCATTAATATCCCAGATACGGTCATTAGTATCCCAGATACTATCATTAATATCCCAGATACGGTCATTAGTATCACAGATACGGTCATTAGCATCACAGATACGGCCATTAGTATCACAGATGCGGTCATTAGTATCCCAGATACCATCATTAGTATCCCAAATACGGTCATTAGTATCACAGATACGGCCATTAGTATCACAGATACGGTCATTAGTATCACAGATACGCTCATTAGTATCACAGATACGGTCATTAGGGAAGGGGAGGAAATATGGTGACGGTACTTGATATTTTCGATGTATCAATATTGAACATCACTGCATGAAGAACAAGTTTACTGAATACGCAACTCTGGTTATAAAGGTAATTTACAGGACGAGCTCTACAGGATCATGAAACTGATAATCGCGTTTGTTCGCTAGGAAATTACACAGCACACGCTCCGCATTGTTACTAGTGATCACGTAGGGCAGAACATGTGGGATATCAATGTCGCGCGACATATCTATGCCATCAAACCTTCCAACAATCACCTCTTCAAATTCGGATTCATTATAGGAATTCCTTCCTCTTAAATTAATACAAGTTTTTAATTTCAAATCACGAATGAAATCAGTGTATCGCAACACCGTATTACAAAAACTGAAAACCTCCAGAAACAAGTTGAAGGAGCGATTTTTTCAAGGGTAACAAAAGTAAAGTATTGAACACAGTCTGCCTAAAATGAACGTCTCGGGCACAAGATTGAGATTGCAGAGACGGGATTCATTATTAGATGACACAATTTACGACCCGTCAAAAATGATGGAATTCTCCATTTTCGTAAGACAAATCCTCCAGATCTGGAAGACAAACATATATATCCATCCTTATGGTATCCCCGATTAAAATATTCATGTACATGTGCACCTGCGAAATTCTTTCACAAATACGGCTATTAGTATCACAGATACGGTCATTAGTATCACAAATACGGTCATTAGTATCACAGGTACAGTCACTAGTATCACATACACGGTCATAAGTATCACAGATACGCTCATTACTATCACAGATCAACATCCTTAACACTTTGACTGCGGTAACGAAATATTAAGTTCAACACCAAACTCAAATTTAAAGTCAATTGTAGTAAGCTATTTGGAAAATACCAAACATGAACTGGATCGTGCCTTCATTTAGCTTTGATAAAGTGTTTATGGAAACTGTGTTTGTGACTACTGGTCGGTCAGCATTATGAAAATTACATCCGTGTACCACCGGTGGCGCACGTCGCAGTCAAAGTGTTAGGAATATCACAGACGCACGCACCAAGCAAGCAACAACTATGTATTATTATTGCTGAATATTTATTGGCCGAAAAGTTTCGATTATTATTATTGTTTAATATTTATTGGCCGAAAAGTTTCGATTATTATTATTGTTTAATATTTATTGGCCGAAAGGTTTTGAAAAAATTTCCATATCTTCTCCATCGCGATTAGCTCTATTTTCTCAACAATATATTCACTTTCACGCACTATTTCTGACTTGCAAAAATAAAAGAAGGAAATAAATGCACGGATTTTTTATATCATTTGTGTGGTTCCGATGATACAAACCAAGCAAGCAAATCTGCATCGTGCTAACATAAGACAAATTACGGACAAAAAATTTCCATTAATTTTTAAATTTATGGAGACACCAGGCGTTTTATTGTATAATGTTGATTGTTGATTGTAGAGGAAAATATGCATGTTACTTAACATCTGTATATGTATTAATTAAACATAACAACCGTCCCTGAAATGAATTTTGAATAATTTGCTAAATAAAATAATTAAATGATGATGAACCACGCCTCAACAATCCTCAAGTTATGTCGGGTTTTGGGGTTTTGCCGTTGAGTGGTTCAGTGGTTATTTTTGATTTGACGGCTAAGACAAAAACTCGATTTTCTCTCGAAGCGCATGGGAAAATAGTGAGATGATAATGAAACACGTTTGGATAACTCAGCTTGGTTTTCCGTGATGTAGTTTATTTGGGTAGCGAACACCAGGAACTGTCTTGGTTCTTGATCCCGGAGAGCTTGTGAAATTGGCGATCCGTGCCGGAGGAACAGGCTGGAGTCGACGAAGGCCGGCACACGATGGAGTTAAGCGTGGTGAATGAGTTGAATTTGGGGAAGTGGAATTAAGTAACTTGAGATGATTGAGCGAGAGTCAATGACGTAGTTCAAGAATATCTAATGACTCCAAAAATAAGATGGGGGTGTGAATGAGCAAGCAAACTCAGGCTCATGTGAGCAGAATCAAGTGGCACATTAGCAGGGGGCACACTCAAGTTGAATTACTTGTCCAGATTAGTAATAGCAAGTTAGTCACTGATAATGTGAGAATGGCATTAAGCAATCATCATGGCGCTCAGGAAAACCAGAAGCCCAGGGAGATTTGATTTTGAAGGTTTTGTGTAGGGCGAGGCTGTAGAGGTCCTGCACAGGATTCCAGGATGCTGGATTACGCGATTCAGGAGAGACATCAAGACATGGCACTACTGAATATCCACACAATAATGACAATTCTTCCCACACGGGGGAAAATCCGAGAAACTCCTACAAGTTCAAACTCCAGCTAAACTCGAGAAGAGAGAGGAAGAATTTACTCAAGAAAGTCTGATACAACCGCTATTGCTTCAAATGCAAGGCATGAGACTTAAGAATTTTTAGTAGACTATTTTGAATTTTTTTACAAAAAGCAACCGGGGAAAATTCCCCTGGAATCATGGAAGGCACATGATTTAACAAGGCATGGCTTAGGGAGCAAAAAGGAGAATTACATCAATTAAGTAAAATATCGTTAGCAAGAATGGAGGAATAAAAGGGATAATTTTTCCTCTGATAAAATAAAAAGGAAAAATGCGTTTTGGATCTCACAGAAGGAAAATACGCAAAGAAAACGAAAGCATGAATACTTCGTGCAGCGGTGGAACCAGCGGCTTTTACGCGTCGGCATAGCCAAAGCCGCCGGCGTCTTGCACACACTCAATGATAGGCAGATAGTAATGGGTGTTTGTCACACGAATGCGAAAAGGCACGTTAATTTCATTGATGGTTGATATCGAATTTAGTGAAGTTATGTAGATATATGGCAATTAAGAATGAAGTTCAAAACTTTAGCAAGTAGACATGAATAACTTCGTAATTTATTAAAATTATTTAAAAGGCATCTTTAATGATTATATCGCGTTTAAACAAATTTAAGAAGAACTGCTAGAAGTATTTTGTACAAAGAATAAGAGAAAATACTATTAGAACACATGCTTAAAATGCAAATAAAAATCACGTAGTAATGACAGAAAACGGCAGAGTGTTCCGCCATTACACCAGAAGCTATCGGGAACGAACGCCGGCAATTTCGCCGCGTCCGTCCACGAGTAATTTATGAAAGATTCGTGATATGATACTGGCAAAGACCCGCAATATGCTTGCAGTAGAGAGAAAGAAAACCAGTACGTTAAACTGAATATCTAGTATGAATTTACACGAGAGTTTGGGAAATGACACGCAATTTTCACTCTATAAAAACACATGCCAATCTCAGAATCTTAACACTAATTTTTATCCCTAATTCATGACACTGAGCAGATCTTCAGATTGAAATACACAATACACCGAAACACATGGCACATATTCTTACCCGGTTTTACTCTTATTTTACCCTAAATATCACTGCACTTACGAGATGTTTGCGCAACCACGCCACAAGCAAGAGTAAGTGGACTAGGCGACGCGCTAGTGTGTTGCCAGACGGGCTTCTTAAGAACTCGAAATGTAAATTGATTATTTGATCTCTCATGTATTTACACAAAAATTTTAATAATTACGAATTAGAAGTAGAAAATAATTAATAATAAATTAGAGTAATATTTTTGATGCTGCTAATTAATTTATTCAAGTATGAATAGCGAATTTCTAATTTTTACACTTATGTAGCGGTATGCTACATTACCCCCTAAGGCGCAGACCGAAAGGTCCACCCGCTGCAATCATCTGTAGCGGGAAGGAGGGCGAACTACACGACCCTGCCGAGTTCGGCAATTGGCAAACGATACTGAGCGGGGAAGTTTCACCAAACGGGTCTGCAAGTTTAGATCAGCAAGAGTCCTAGGAACAGGAGTTACTGCAGCGGGCTCGTCTGGTCTCTCCAGACTTGTCGCTGTGACAGTAAGAGGACTAGAATTAGAGTCTACGATAGGCGTATGGATAGGGTTTGATTGTACAGGCACATAGAAAGGGTTACACTCAAGCTGACTAGGCAACAATGCAGTCAACTGAGGAAGCTGAGATGGTAGATATGGTCGAGTCTCAGTGGAAGGAGAATTCTGCGGAGAAGATGATGAGTTATAAGTTACACTATGATCCGAAGTGTATGCGACTTTTAATCTGTCTATGCTCACAGGGTTGCTCGAGCCGAATCTGTCGAGGATGAAATATTTTTGCTTGCGTTTAAGTACTTTGAATGGGCCATCATAAGGGCGCGTGAGCGTAGGCTTTATAGCATCATTTCGGACATACACATGTGTGCAGTCTTGCAGGGCAGGATCTAGTCTGTCCTCAGTCTGAGGCATTCGTGGAGCAACATACTCAATCTTACGCATGCAATCTTTTAGGCAGGTTACATATGCGGAACGGTCAGCGGATGAAAATTCAGGCAACGGTTTTGGGTCAACAATGTCGCCGGGGAGACGAAGTGTCTTCCCGTACAACATCTCCGCCGCTGTGCACTGCTGATCTTGCCGGAAGAGATTCCTAATGCTGAGCAATACTACTGGAAGTCTATCGGTCCAATCGTGACTGCAATTAAGGCAGCGCAAGGCAGACTTGAGGTCTCTGTGGACTCTCTCAATAAGTCCATTTGACTGCGGATGATAAGCTGTCGTGGATGTGTTTGCACACCCTAAAGCGGTACTGAGCTCACTCCAAAATTTGGAGGTAAATTGTGATCCCCGGTCATGTGTGACTTGTACGGGAACCCCAAATCTGGCTATCCAGTTGGACATGAAGGCGCGAGCTACAGTCTCAGTTTGTGTATCAGGAAGAGGGACAGCCTCAACCCAACGCGTGAACCTATCGATGATGGTCAACAAATAAGAATAACCGCGCGATACAGGCAAGGGACCCACTAGGTCTAGGTGGACAGAGTCAAACTTTTGACCTGTGAATGCGCAACTCTGCAGCGCTGCACGATTATGTTTCACCACCTTACTACTCTGACACGCATGGCAATTTTGCACAATTTGCTTGACCTCCTTACGCATCGCTGGCCAGACGTAACGATCAGAAATCAAACGCAATGTACGGTTAATACCAGGGTGACTGAGGGAATGGTAGTGGAGGACAGCTACTCTGCGGAGAGTCGCAGGAAGATACAAACGAGAAGGTCGCTCGGCATCACGATACACGCCGTCAACCAAGGTTAGTTTTGGAAGGGAAGGGTTAGAAGATTTGAGAAGGTCCTGAAGTTCAGGATCCTCCTTTTGAGCATTACAAATGTTGCCGAAGGTGATTTCGCCACTGGTTTGGACAGAATTAATTCTGGAGAGGCAATCGGCTACGGTATTGTCTAGTCCCTTAATGTAACGGATGTCAGTTGAGAACTGACTTATAAAGGACAGGTGTCGAGCTTCTCTAGGCGAATGTCTTTCAGAAGGCATTTTTATAGCTGAGGTCAAAGGTTTGTGATCTGTGTAGATCACAAACTCCCTCGCCTCGAGAGCATAGCGAAAGTGTCTCACAGATAGGTAGATAGCAAGAAGTTCCCTACCGAACGCGCTATAAGCACGCTCAGTGGGCGACATCTTCTTGGAAAAGAAAGCAAGAGGAGAGATATTAGTACCTACTTGTTGTTGCAACACAGCACCTACGGCGGTACTGGATGCGTCAACAACTAGGCTGAAATCAGCATTAGAAATAGGGTAGGATAGTTCCGTCGCGGAAGCTAACTTGTGTTTTATTTCCTCAAACGCTTTGCGCGCTTCTTCTGTCCATTTTACCTCGATAGATTTGCCTTTATGTTTCTTTTCGAGGAGGTCGGACAAGGGCGCTAAAGTTTGAGCACAATTGCGTATGAAACGATGGTAGAAGTTAACAGAACCTAGGAACCTTCTTAGTTCCTTCTGGGTCTGTGGAAGAGGAAAGTTTCTGATCACTTCTACTTTGGAAGGCAAAGGTTTTAGACCTAGGCTAGAGATTTCATGACCTAAGTAAATCAGTGATGACTTTCCGAACTCACATTTCTCAGGATTTACGAGGAGTCCATTATCGGACAATCTTTGAAAAACGACCCTAAGGTGGTCTTTGTGCAACTCTGGGGTTGTGGACGCCACAAGGATATCGTCTAAGTAGACAAAAGCGAAAGATAGATCAGAGAAGATTTCAGCCATGTGTCTCTGGAACGTTTGAGGCGCGTTCCGGAGACCATATGGCATTTTGAGAAATTCAAAGAGACCAAATGGAGTGATGACAGCGGTCTTGGGGATAGCGGACTCATCAAGAGGGATTTGATGAAAGGCGGACTGAAGGTCTATCTTAGAGAATATTTGAGCTCCCTCTAAATTTGCGCTGAAATCGTGCAGGTAAGGAATGGGATAGCGATCAGGTAAAGTAACGGCATTTAACCTGCGGAAATCCCCGCACGGTCTGAATTCACCGTTAGCCTTGGGTACCAGCAAGAGAGGGCTAGCCCAAGGACTTTTGGAGGTGCGGATGATGCCACACTCCTGCATGCGCGCGAATTCTTTCTTGGCTAACGCCAATCGATCAGGCGGCAATCTCCTAGCACGGGAGAAGATAGGCGGTCCTTGCGTCTCTATAAAGTGTTTCGTGCAGGTTTGCATATTTTTGGAAATTAAGTTAGGGTTTGTTAATGCGGGAAAATTTTTGAGGACTTGTGCAAACATGCACTCCTCCTTGAAAGCAATAGAAAAGGAATGCAAGACATTTTCTTTAGTTATGCTACCAGCGGGAATTGAGATCTGTGTCTCCTCGTCCCTAATGCATCTATTTTTGACATCGACAACAATCCCAAATTTTTCGAGAAAGTCCGCGCCAATGATAGGCTCTTGGACTTCCGCGATTAAGAAGGTGAAAAGGAAAGATCGCCTCAATCCCAGACTGCACTCTAAAACTCGTTCACCGTAACACGAGATTGGCGTGCCGTTTGCGGCGCGTAGTGTAGCCACTAAGGGCTGATTTTTGACTCTTGCCGTGGCAGGGATTATGGATACACTGGATCCAGTGTCGATTAAGAATCGGTATTTGGTAACGGGATCGAGAATTGTCAAGAGGCGAGTAGTCTGGGAATGAGGCAACGCAGTACTCGCTACTGTGCGTTGCTGGTGGCGTTTCCCGAAGTCATTTGTTCGGTATAACGCGGACAAAAGCGTGAGGCGCATTTACGAGCTTGGTCACCAAATTTCTGGTGATACCAGCACAAGTTGCTACTGGCATCACGAGAGCGTGACCGAAAACGGGGGTTTTGATTATTTGACCTATCATAAGATCTACCTCTATCAAAGCGTTGAGGAGGAGGAGGAGGATAGTGATAGTTGGAGGGATAGTCATAAGGATAGTTGTAGGCATTTTGGTGGCTTTGGAATCTCCCTGGGCCTTGCTGAATGTGCGCCACACTTTGACTCTGACCTATTTGAAAATTTTGGAGAGCTTGCTTTATTTCAGCGATGTCCTGCTGCAACTGATCTATTTTGACTGAATTCTGCGTCGTATTTGACGGGCTAAAAGTTGTAGCTCCTACATTCAAGGAAGCAACTTGTGGTTCTCGTGGCAAATTGATATTTCTAATCACAGTCTCAGCGGACTCCGCTAATTTTTCTAGAGTTTGCTCGGGCCCCGCTAACGAGAGGAAAGGACGCACATTAGGTGCGAGCTTCGTCATGAAAACTTCCTTCAGAAACCCCTCAGCTACGGCAACACCAGTAGCGAGTTTCCGAAGTTCTTTCACGAGCGAAGAGGGAGAGAAAGAAGCAGAGACAGGTGGAATTGCTGAGGCATCTACCAAGCTACGAAACTTGTCCGCATCGGACATCTGAAGCCTTGCCAAGATTTTTCTTTTCAATATTCCGTAAGGATCGTGATCAGGAGGGTTTTCTAATAACTCGTTGGAATCATTAAGCAGTTTCGTGGGCGCTGCGCTAACGAGCGCGTAAAATTTGTCTATGTCCTGATTTATCCTATTATACCTAAACACAGCTTCCACCTGGTTGAACCAGGTGTGAGCGTCCCCTGGAATGAAAGGCGGGAGTCTAATGGGATTTGCGTGTGCTCGATCTTCATTGTCTGAGTCAGGCATGCTAGCGATCTCTTTTGGGGAATGCGCAATTGATGATATCAGTGCCCAAGACTTGGGATTAGGTAGCAAGGGTTTGCGTTAATTCTTTACCTACTCGATCATTCAAATTAAGTGAAAGCAGAAGATAGGAAATATGAATTTGGAAACGAAGAGAAAAAAAATTATTATGCGGTATGCGGCAATTTGCGTAGGCACAAAATTAAGCATGTGAGGGAAAAATTTTTTTCCTACCTACTCAATCAATCAATAACGTTGAAGATAACGGAAAGAGAAAAAAAAATGGGACGAGAATTTTACGGTAGTCAGGAATAAATGCACAGCACGGAAATAGTAGAAAAATATTTTCCTACCTACTGAGGCACAAAACAAACAAAGACAGGAAACAGCATAAAAGAAAGATAAAAAAAAATTTTTAAGCTGCTCAGAGAAAATTCATTAGCATGGTCACACTCACAGGAAATTTCTCAAACTCCCACGAAATGGGAAAATTTATCACTACCATGCTACGCCAACATTATCCTCTCACAGTCTCCCAGAACACTTCGAGTTTAGTTCTTTCTTTTATTTTTAAAATAGCGGCCAATGTACCAGTGTCGGGTTTTGGGGTTTTGCCGTTGAGTGGTTCAGTGGTTATTTTTGATTTGACGGCTAAGACAAAAACTCGATTTTCTCTCGAAGCGCATGGGAAAATAGTGAGATGATAATGAAACACGTTTGGATAACTCAGCTTGGTTTTCCGTGATGTAGTTTATTTGGGTAGCGAACACCAGGAACTGTCTTGGTTCTTGATCCCGGAGAGCTTGTGAAATTGGCGATCCGTGCCGGAGGAACAGGCTGGAGTCGACGAAGGCCGGCACACGATGGAGTTAAGCGTGGTGAATGAGTTGAATTTGGGGAAGTGGAATTAAGTAACTTGAGATGATTGAGCGAGAGTCAATGACGTAGTTCAAGAATATCTAATGACTCCAAAAATAAGATGGGGGTGTGAATGAGCAAGCAAACTCAGGCTCATGTGAGCAGAATCAAGTGGCACATTAGCAGGGGGCACACTCAAGTTGAATTACTTGTCCAGATTAGTAATAGCAAGTTAGTCACTGATAATGTGAGAATGGCATTAAGCAATCATCATGGCGCTCAGGAAAACCAGAAGCCCAGGGAGATTTGATTTTGAAGGTTTTGTGTAGGGCGAGGCTGTAGAGGTCCTGCACAGGATTCCAGGATGCTGGATTACGCGATTCAGGAGAGACATCAAGACATGGCACTACTGAATATCCACACAATAATGACAATTCTTCCCACACGGGGGAAAATCCGAGAAACTCCTACAAGTTCAAACTCCAGCTAAACTCGAGAAGAGAGAGGAAGAATTTACTCAAGAAAGTCTGATACAACCGCTATTGCTTCAAATGCAAGGCATGAGACTTAAGAATTTTTAGTAGACTATTTTGAATTTTTTTACAAAAAGCAACCGGGGAAAATTCCCCTGGAATCATGGAAGGCACATGATTTAACAAGGCATGGCTTAGGGAGCAAAAAGGAGAATTACATCAATTAAGTAAAATATCGTTAGCAAGAATGGAGGAATAAAAGGGATAATTTTTCCTCTGATAAAATAAAAAGGAAAAATGCGTTTTGGACCTCACAGAAGGAAAATACGCAAAGAAAACGAAAGCATGAATACTTCGTGCAGCGGTGGAACCAGCGGCTTTTACGCGTCGGCATAGCCAAAGCCGCCGGCGTCTTGCACACACTCAATGATAGGCAGATAGTAATGGGTGTTTGTCACACGAATGCGAAAAGGCACGTTAATTTCATTGATGGTTGATATCGAATTTAGTGAAGTTATGTAGATATATGGCAATTAAGAATGAAGTTCAAAACTTTAGCAAGTAGACATGAATAACTTCGTAATTTATTAAAATTATTTAAAAGGCATCTTTAATGATTATATCGCGTTTAAACAAATTTAAGAAGAACTGCTAGAAGTATTTTGTACAAAGAATAAGAGAAAATACTATTAGAACACATGCTTAAAATGCAAATAAAAATCACGTAGTAATGACAGAAAACGGCAGAGTGTTCCGCCATTACACCAGAAGCTATCGGGAACGAACGCCGGCAATTTCGCCGCGTCCGTCCACGAGTAATTTATGAAAGATTCGTGATATGATACTGGCAAAGACCCGCAATATGCTTGCAGTAGAGAGAAAGAAAACCAGTACGTTAAACTGAATATCTAGTATGAATTTACACGAGAGTTTGGGAAATGACACGCAATTTTCACTCTATAAAAACACATGCCAATCTCAGAATCTTAACACTAATTTTTATCCCTAATTCATGACACTGAGCAGATCTTCAGATTGAAATACACAATACACCGAAACACATGGCACATATTCTTACCCGGTTTTACTCTTATTTTACCCTAAATATCACTGCACTTACGAGATGTTTGCGCAACCACGCCACAAGCAAGAGTAAGTGGACTAGGCGACGTGCTAGTGTGTTGCCAGACGGGCTTCTTAAGAACTCGAAATGTAAATTGATTATTTGATCTCTCATGTATTTACACAAAAATTTTAATAATTACGAATTAGAAGTAGAAAATAATTAATAATAAATTAGAGTAATATTTTTGATGCTGCTAATTAATTTATTCAAGTATGAATAGCGAATTTCTAATTTTTACACTTATGTAGCGGTATGCTACAGTTATTCTCCAAAGTTTCTTTTCGGTTGGCAATGCTTGTTAATATACACGAGTTACCCTCTCAATGAACTACGCCCATCTTAACTGGAACTTTATATTGAAGGTACCTAATATTAAACTATACAAAAATGGAATAAACGTATAGTAAATGTAAAATTGATCTATATTGAATAAGTAATCTGAGTATTTAGAACGTTGGTTGCGGGAGAGTATCTGAGAGTTTTTTCCGGCAAAAGCATACGAAAATGATGTGAAGGGCGTACAGGTGCCTAAATGCTAAAGTCTTAGTAATTGCCTTCTGAAACTAGTTCCAGTGCCCGATATGTATTTATACCTTGTGACCCACCGGTGGTACACGGAGGGGATTTTCATAATGATTTTCCATTTTGGCTCTGTGACAATAATTTTAAGTTCCCAGTATTTGTTTTGCTATATTTTATATCAGCAATTACACCCATCGAAAACTGCCCACTGCACCATCCTAATTTTTATTCCAATCATTAGGGTGAAAATAAAACTCTTTATTCTATTTTAAGAACGAAGATTGCTGATGTATAGAAAATAAATTCATGAACGAACTTAAATATTGATGATATATCGAAAATATGGTACTAAATCTAAATACTTTAGTTTGTGGTTTGACAATTTTTTATCAAGAGAAGCAAGTTCTATTTCATGGATATCTCAATCAAATTGTGCACAACGTCACATTCACACATGCATTTCTAGGAATATATTCTCCACGATAATTCATCAGAGAAAAAGTTAGAAGTACACAATACAATGTACAGATTGAGATACGACTGCTTGTGGGCCCGATTAGGTTAGTCAACAATGAGCAACAAAACAAAATGTTATTCTACATTCAATTATTTATTTCGTATTGACTGCTCTGCTGAAACGTACCTGTATTAATGTCATGATTTAGAGAAAATAAAAAGAATATCCTTTGTAAACTGGTCATTTATTGCAGACCGTATCCACAATACGGCGTGTGAGATTAACTCAATAATTTTGTACCAACGATTCGGATGGAAAGTCCTCTTTAATTCGAGGTATATTAATAAGACGTACGCTTCATGTCAAATATAATTAATGAAATAAAGTGCAATTTAAGCATATGAATCGTAGTAAAATTATCTTTCTGTCCATATGTTGTACAAGCTATGAATTTTGATATTGAGTATATATTTGTTTACCCATTTCTACCAAAATTTTGTAGATATTTGTCAATCATGAGTGGTAACCGGCTTACACTGTATCTCTATTTTATTCCATGTACCCATGTCCGCATGATGTGGTGAATATCGAGAAGATATGGAATATGTTTTTGGTGGTGATAGGGCTTTGCATATTTTTAGGGCATATTTTTCATTTCTCATTCAACTAGTACCCTTGACAGAGATAGACTATTGGCACGCCACGTATGGTTTGTCTATTTGTACGCCTCGTATATTTTGTCTATTAATCTGCCTCGTATGGCTTATCTATTTGTACACCTCGGATGGTTTGTCAATTAATACTCCTAATATAGAACTTTTGTTAGACTACTAGCACACCACGAATGGTTTGTCTATTAGTACGCCTCGTATTTTTTGTCAATTAATATGCCTCGTATGGTCTATCCACTTGTACATCTCTGATAGTTTGTCTATTAGTACACCTCGTATAGTTTGTCTATTATTATGCCTCGTATGGCTTATCTACTTGTACACCTAGGATGGTTTGTCAATTAGTACTCCTCGTATGGAACATTTGTTTTAGGATGTCCTATATTAAGAAACTTTTAAAAGCCAATATGTTGGCATGTATCTCATGTGACAACTTGGAAATACACATTTTTTTTTCTTTTTTTTCTTCCGGATAATCAGGTTAATCCCATTTTAAAATTTACACATTTTATCCTCAGAGGCCACCAAAGATATTCCATGACAAAAATTTACCAAACTGACCGACAACCTTAATGAAAAAAAGATGCTAGACGCGATGTTCAAGGGTGACTTCAGTAAATTGCGAATCATCGTGACGCAAAAATGAAAGTTCCGCGAAAAACTTTTAAGATTGTTTAGGCGTTGCTCATTACTGCAGAGCAGAACTACGGAGCTGTGGGGGAAATATACGACACAAGTTACTTAAACATATGTATTGGGAACCGTCGGTCGGGGGTGTTGCGTGACGGGGCAACACAGCGCGAGTCAAGAATGCGACTGAAAATTTACCACCATTCAACGTAACATTTGGAGACGATACAATATAAACCAGTCGATAAGGTTAAAAATCTGGGTGTTTGGTTTGACAAAAATATGACTTTCAATTCACACATCGAAACAATGTGCAACAAAATTAACGGAACCTTAATGTTCTTTCATCGTATAAAGAACACACTTGACGAAAAATCTAGATTATTAGTGATTCAGTCTTTAGTTTTATCGCGTCTGGACTACTGCAGTCTTGTGTGGGGAGACTTACCTAAATGTCGTCAGGAAGAGTTGCAAAAATGTGTAAACTTCGCCGCCAAGGTGGTATGCAAAGGAAATTTCAATAAATACGATCATGTCACCCCTCTTTTAAGAAAACTCGACTGGATCCCAATACCGAACAGATTCATGATCCAGAAAGCTCGACGAGTATTCTCCTCTCTGTACCTCCCCCAAAGTAATGCAGAGGTGGTAAAATTTTTTCCATCTAATATCCCAAACGAAAGACCAAACCGGAGGAACGATGTTTTAGTCAGTTACCGTTCATCTAACGTGGGACAAAAAGCTCTCTCAGTTTCTGGAGCTTTTTTGTGGAACAAGCTTCCCCAGCATATCAAAAACTCTGAAACTGGAAAAGAATTTAGAGTAAATGTGTCACGTCATTTTGCATCTCTGTCATAGGGCCTGCAGCATCTCGGTGTGAACCTCCCATCTATCAGAAATTTTAATTTTTCCTGAAATTTCTGTTAGAAATTTAGAAACTATTTCATTTTACGTTTGCTAAGCGATTCGTATATTCATCTTCATCTTACTTATTTCTGTCGACAACAAGGAGCACCACAGCCGACAGTTCAGTGCAGCAGAACGAACGTTCTTTCCATAATTAGGAGTATTTCCTCATCTTTATTTTGTTATTTCTTTCTCTTTTCTGTATTAATATTTAACGTCCGTATGACAAATATACCATGAAATACATTTTGTGTGTACACCAATAAACAGGTTTATAGATGTGAGGGTTGTGCAAAGTTTATAATGAATTAAATTTTTGGCAAACGTTGTCTCGCTATTTCAAAATCATCCTCGAAGATGTTCTCAATCGATTTTCGGCTGAGCTGGGGGGAAAGGGGTAATTTAAGCATTGCATTTAGTCTTTTTATTTTTTCCGTGCGTTCAGCGCACACTAGCACTGAACTTTCAAATCGGAAAAAACTCTAAATTTCTGTAATTAAAATTATCATTTTGGATCAAGGCCTAATCTTCCTATATGTGCCAATTTTGTGAATATTCTCCACTCAGATGTGATATCCGGCCACAATGTTACTCCATTTTATCCCACGTACACATGTCCGTATAATGCTGAAGAGTTGTGTTGCTTCTTGACTATAACCTGATTTTTCTTAAAAATTTCTGTGAAGAAATTAAAAACCAGCTCATCAGCTCATTTTTAGGTTTTTCGAAGTCTTCTCTTCTTTTTAGTTTTTTTTTATGCGAAAAATTTCTTAGGATTACAGTGAGCTCAGCTGTCATTTTCTGTGTAGTAGATGGTAGGTTGCTTCTATCTTTTATCTTATATATGTATTTTTTTTCTAATACTTTATTTTCAATAAGTATATAAATTAATATGTGTGTGTACGTGTGTAGGTATATATATGTATCTACATAAATAGATATACATGTTTCTATTTCATTTCTTTACGCAAAAACCATTCGGTTAATAAATTTTATTGCAATAGCGAAATGATTCAAAAATAGATCTATCACTTCCCCAGAGGGCGTTTCTGTGAATCGGATTAATTTCATATATAATTAATAAAATAAAGTGCAATTTGAGCATATGAATCGTAGTAAAATTATCTTTCTGTCCGTATGTTGTACAAGCTATGAATTTTGATATTGAATATGTTTGTTTACCCATTTCTACCAATATTTTGTAGATATTTGTCAATCATGAGTGGTAACCGGCTTACACTGTATCTCTATTTTATCCCATGTACCCATGTCCGCATGATGTGGTGAATATCGAGAAGATATGAAATATGTTTTTGGTGGTGATAGGGCTTCGCATATTTTTAGGGCATATTTTTCATTTCTCATTCAACTACCCTTGACAGAGATAGACTATTGGCAAGCCACGTGTGGTTTGTCTATTAGTACGCCTCGTATATTTTGTCAATTAATTTGCCTCGTATGGTCTATCTACTTGTACACCTCTGACAGTTTGTCTATTAGTACACCTCGTATAGTTTGTCTATTATTATGCCTCGTATGGCTTATCTATTTGTACACCCCGGATGGTTTGTCAATTAGTACTCCTAGTATAGAACTTTTGTTAGACTACTAGCACACCACGAATGGTTTGTCTATTAGTACGCCTCGTATATTTTGTCTATTAATATGCCTCGTATGGTCTATCTATTTTGTACACCTCTGATAGCTTGTCTATTAGTACACCTCGTATAGTTTGCCTATTATTATTATGCCTCGTATGGCTTATCTATTTGTACACCTCTGATGGTTTGTCAATTAGTACTCCTAGTATAGAACTTTTGTTAGACTACTAGCACACCACGAATGGTTTGTCTATTAGTACGCCTCGTATATTTTGTCAATTAATATGCTTCGTATGGTCTATCTACTTGTACACCTCTGACAGTTTGTCTATTAGTACACCTCGTATAGTTTGTCTATTATTATGCCTCGTATGGCTTATCTACTTGTACACCTAGGATGTTTTGTCAATTAGTACTCCTCGGATGGAACATTTGTTTTCGGATGTCCTATATTAAGTAACTTTTAAAAGCCAATATGTTGGCATGTATCTCATGTGACAACTTGGAAATAAACATTTTTTCTTTTTTTTTCTTTTTTTCAAAACTCAGCGACAACACCCACATTGATCTCTCCAGTGTTACAGTCGTGCTGTGGCAATGTTGTTTTCCAGCTTCGTAACCTGAGAGGAGTGAGGGAAGTGCAGGCTGAAGGAATGGAAGACTTAGCTCTCTTGCTTCATCAACATATCCTCTAAATTTGATATAATAACCAAAAGAGGTGCACAAGCTCGATAATAATTCGATGAAAATAATCATTACTATTCGATGAAAAGGTTAAAGGTTCAGTTAACATCGGCATCTTTGGGATGCTTTATTTCCAATCAAGCCTGATACATATGATCTTAGCATTGGTTTTTCAAATGTCTTATAACTAACCCTATATATAGGACACCATGACGGTTCCCCCGTAAAGCCGGTACCCATTTCCGACACATGGGTTGAGTGGGGTATTGTGCTTGAGCTTTTCCTTATACCCAACGGGGAAAATCTCTGCGCCAGCGCCGGGATACGAACCCGCGACTCCAACATACGAGCCCGATCCCTTAACCACTGTACCACGGTGTTATGGAGCCTTTCTCGATGTCATTCTTTCTTTCTATTCATCTTTTTAGCTCTCTTTTGACGGGCGTGATTGATGACCACTTTATTTTATTTTAGGTTAACGTAGATAAACTGGGACTTTTCAACGTCCACGAATTTAATTAATGAATGAGCGGCAAATTAAATGAGCGGCAAATTGGTAGCGTGGAATTAGTATAAATTGGTAGCATGGAATATTTCTCTCCACAGATAATGATAACTCATCTTCCTAACCAGCAGGAAATTATACACAATGGCACATCGATATTTATTCCCTAATCTCATTACAAAAGGATATTCTAAAGGTGAAGTAGACCTAACGCGCTAAGTTACATTTTTATTAATATTTTAATACACGCTGATGGCAAGGACACAATATGCTGAAGGAAAAACGATTACATAAGCTGAAGGCACAGACATAATATATGCTGAAGGCAAAAACGATATAAGTGAATGCTTAAGGCATAATAACGATAATATATAATCCTACGCCCAGAAGGGAGGCAATGAGGATGTTACCTAAGGGACATATGATATGGTGGACTTATCTTTGTTTCGAAATCCGGAAGATAGCTATATCGTGTGTACGCCGAGACATTTATCAATTACTTTAATTTAACAGGTATGAGGAATCACTAGTAGTACACATTTCAAAGGAGAAACAATGCCTAGCCCGAAGGCAGGCGTTCAAGATGTGTCAAGGCGTTCTTTCTCTGAGGGAGGTCTCGGACGTACTGACTCTTGCGCTGGGAGCTTACCCTCTCGGTCGTTCGGCGTCACGCCCTTCTCCGAGTGGTAGCTTACATTGTAATCTCAGTACGGATTATTCCTCAATCAAGCGATTATGTACGACTCTAGAGTATCGAATTATATAAGCAAAGGGAAACATTAATTCTCGCTAACCGCACAAATGATCTAATTAACATGGGCTATTGAATAATGACAGAAATAACAGTGAAGAATCTCTCTTGTGTCGGCATTCGGCAGCTCCTTCAGTCCGTTGACGTCTTTGCTTCTTCCGCGATCTCGGAGTCGACGTAGAGGAGATATAAAGGGGAAGAAGAATAACTACTTAGAACGATTCGCGAAGTCTGATAACCGTTTCTGCGGCATACGACGTCCCTCTCTATAACTGCTTTTGGATCATTCGAATAGTGGAGCGTCCTCCTTCGAAAGATCCTTACGTTGTGATAAGATCACAACAAAATCCCCCTTTGTTGGCGATGAAGACGATCTCCTGATCGTTGACTTTCTCTACAGCTTTTGCGTGCCGTGGTAGAGGAAAACGTTGATAAGTCGGATCCTTTCTTTTTTTAATATCCACGCAATCCAGCTGTGATGATTTTACGGCAGTGCTTACTGAATTCGTACATGTAACGTACTCTGAATCGAAGTCCCCAGACAAGGCTACGTTCTCCGTACGTTTTTGGCAAACGATGTTGACCGCAGAACGAAGCGACGACTTCTTCAGCTCGCAGGATACCTCTAGAAGATATCCAATGAAATAAAAATTTCATTAAAGGACACGGGACAATTAAAGTCTCGGTCGCCGTGATCATACATCAGCAGCATTCCTAAGGAAAGATTTTTAATTCGTCTTCGCAATCCCTGTTTTTGAGAATGTCATTTTAACCGCGCCTTATCATACACGATTTTTCTTCGCAATGGGGTTTGATTTTTGAGTCCTGAAGACTTCTTTTAAACAGCTACGAAGACACGCCGATGTCGCAAGAAGATCATCAAAATCTTTGTAGTTGTAGTTCTTTTCGTTGTTCATGATGCGCTGGTATATCCCGGAGCTTCGTTGTAGTCGAGTTTCCTTCTTCTTCTTGCCGATGTTATCTCCACTCAGGTTCCGTGATTCGAAATATCCTCCCAGAAAATTTTAAAGTAGTTGACCCAGTCAACTGGCGGACGGTTTTTTTTCATCGTTTTCCTCGAGGTCGTGCGTTGAGCTCAGACTGTTCTTGTTGCCGAAGTGTCGTTGAGCAGTGCTCTGGCGGGCAATTTTCTACGACGTTTTCTCCGCGTCCGTGCGTTGAGCTCGTCGGCGCGTTGTTGATGTTGTTGCCGCCAATGCCCCGTTGCTGCGTCGTCGCTGCCATATCCACGTCCGAGCCATGTTGACACGTAGCACGGACCACGTGAACGCGAAACCTGTCGCGAGTGTGGCGGCTCAGGCATCGAGGTAGAGAGTGGGCTGGTTGGTGTGGGGGCTGGTATTGAAGACGCACCAGTCCACCCCGTCCGCTCGCAGAGCCCACGGCATCGGCTGAAATTACCGTTATTGTTATTTATCGTTCATGTGAATTTTATTAATTTCCAGACAAGCCACCATCATATACAGACATATGCCCAAACATCTCGTCTCATACCACCCTTCTGTGCTTACAAACAGGACACACATTGAGCTTAAACCTATTTCGGTACTTCCCCTGTTTGCTCATGACGTTAAACTCTAAAACATTTCGTAGAAAGAGAAAACAGAATTTCCCTGGTGGTACATTCACGTTGAGTATGTCTAGTGACAAAGCACTCCTGCGATCAGATTAATATCAAGGGTGTTTTCACCATGATCGAATTTTAAATTCGTTACAAACTCCATTTTTCAGATGACGAGATACTTCATCATTTAAATCACATGACGCTGATATTTACGCTATCACCCGATTTCGGAGAAGTATTTTATGTGCATAAAGCGTGACTCAATACCTTTAGGTCGTGATTTTTTAACGAAAAAAAAAATTTTTTTTTTTCACATGACAAGTAAGTTCAAATTTTTAAATGAATGAAATTATTACACACTCACGCTATTATTTATCACATGCTTATAATATTACATCAAATCTCAAATCATCAAGTAATTTATCCTAAGTTCAAATTTATCGAATCTTTCAGCGTGAAAAAACTGTTGCGTAAAGAAGTGGTCAAAAGATGGCGAGTATCCAAGTCTGGTATCGAGCTCGCGAGGTAAAGTATGCTCGTGCGATAGTTAGGTCTTTTCTCTTGGAACAAAACGAAGAAGGGGGCTAGCCGAGGGTTCAGGGAATAGAACAAGGGGAATAGAGCAAGCCGAGGTTATGGAGCTAGAAAGGGGGGTTGCGTGAAGGTATGGTCACGCCGCGACTCCTCTCACACAGCCTTACCCCAACACATATTCCATCACTCCAAAACATCCAGGCAAACGTTCATTACAATTTCATGGTGAAACAATACCTTGGAATTAAAATTAGACATGAACATCCTAATCAAATGAAATAAATCGTTCTCTGCATAATCATTTCTAATTGAATGACATTTACTTCTAGATGAATTCCTTTTAAAATGGAACATGATTGAATTTCAGAAGATAACTTGATTGAATTTAACTTCACTCATTCATAAGGTTAGATTTAAGGAAAATTTTTAAGTCATCATATAATTTTATTAGAGTTGGTTACGTGAGGCAAAATGATAAACGTTACCTCATCAAACCTGCAACATTAACAAAACACTATACATTTATCAATACTACGTTCAAGGTAATCCACTAGGTTTCTCAGTGCGACGTAATATAACCGTCGAGGAAAAAGCTGTCGAGCAAGGTAGAATTCATGATACCGTTGAGGTACGAACACTAGAGAGAGGAAAATTGAGAGAATGAGTGACTGAAGTAGAAGGGAGAACTAGCTCGCGCGGGCTGTTGGGGAGACATGGAGGGGGAAGTAGAGGTTTGTTTACGAAACAAAGTGAGTCCGGGCACTCGAGAACTACCGTTTACCACACCACCAGCCGGTCTTAGAATTCTCTCACATCTCAACACGTATAATCACGCAACATTCATGATGATTATATGGTTAGAATACATGTTAATATAACGCATTGAAATTGTGATTTACACACGGACGTCTGGATGAAAAGTTGCCATAGACTTAGCACTGTGATAATTACACGAACGTGAACTTTAATAGCGTAAATACTCTCTGATTATATGAAATTTACTTCCGAATGAATTTTGTTTTGCGTATAAATATGATCGAATTTTAAGTCTACGATTTACTGAATGTCATTTACAGGTCGAATTTAAAGGAATGTCTCAAATTATTATATGTTTTATAAGTATAATTTTGCGATACGAGGATTCAGAGTTTAAATGAATAGCACGTTAACTCGTTCAGCACAAATCGAAACAAAATGGCAAAATGACGTCCGTCTAGAGTCATGAAAGAGAGTTACATGGTAAATTGGGGAAATTTATGCGGTAAATCGTAACTTTCACATAAATCATTGGAGTGCAGTTATCCCGCATCGTAAATAATTGAATGATTCACGTTGTCAAATTGGCCTTTAGTAATTGAATGCTCTTGGATCAGAAGGTAAATTCATATTATCATATTCCTCACAATCAAACGATTTGACATATTAAAAGAATTGATACGTAACAATCAATGCACACCTACTAATGGTTGTTACATGAAGTAATTATTAAAATATAGTTCACACGTAAATGGTAGATTATAAAATGCATTGTAAGTGATCTCACAGAAATGAAATAGAAAGCAAAATAAACACATAGCAATAATTGGTTCACAGAAATGAATTAAAATTTTATCAAACACATACATGAAATATTAGATTATACAAACATCCTAACGTGGAGATGAATTTATCAAGATCTGCTGGAGGTGTATTTAATTTATTTTGTTTTTGTAGGCGCGAGCGTTTCGGAGGAAAAGGGTAAGGGAATTTTAACTCTTATTCAGAAAATAGGAATCAAAATCCACTACCGCTGCTCACCAATTGTTATGGAGCCTTTCTCGATGTCATTCTTTCTTTCTATTCATCTTTTTAGCTTTTTTTTGACGGGCGTGATTGATGACCACTTTATTTTATTTTAGGTTAACGTAGATAAACTGGGACTTTTCAACGTCCACGAATTTAATTAATGAATCAGCGGCAAATTAAATGAGCGGCAAATTGGTAGCGTGGAATTAGTATAAATTGGTAGCATGGAATATTTCTCTCCACAGATAATGATAACTCATCTTCCTAACCAGCAGGAAATTATACACAATGGCACATCGATATTTATTCCCTAATCTCATTACAAAAGGATATTCTAAAGGTGAAGTAGACCTAACGCGCTAAGTTACATTTTTATTAATATTTTAATACACGCTGATGGCAAGGACACAATATGCTGAAGGCAAAACGATTACATAAGCTGAAGGCACAGACATAATATATGCTGAAGGCAAAAACGATATAAGTGAATGCTTAAGGCATAATAACGATAATATATAATCCTACGCCCAGAAGGGAGGCAATGAGGATGTTACCTAAGGGACATATGATATGGTGGACTTATCTTTGTTTCGAAATCCGGAAGATAGCTATTTCGTGTGTACGCCGAGACATTTATCAATTACTTTAATTTAACAGGTATGAGGAATCACTAGTAGTACACATTTCAAAGGAGAAACAATGCCTAGCCCGAAGGCAGGCGTTCAAGATGTGTCAAGGCATTCTTTCTCTGAGGGAGGTCTCGGACGTACTGACTCTTGCGCTGGGAGCTTACCCTCTCGGTCGTTCGGCGTCACGCCCTTCTCCGAGCGGTAGCTTACATTGTAATCTCAATACGGATTATTCCTCAATCAAGCGATTATGTACGACTCTAGCGTATCGAATTATATAAGCAAAGGGAAACATTAATTCTCGCTAACCGCACAAATGATCTAATTAACATGGGCTATTGAATAATGACAGAAATAACAGTGAAGAATCTCTCTTGTGTCGGCATTCGGCAGCTCCTTCAGTCCGTTGACGTCTTTGCTTCTTCCGCGATCTCGGAGTCGACGTAGAGGAGATATAAAGGGGAAGAAGAATAACTACTTAGAACGATTCGCGAAGTCTGATAACCGTTTCTTCGGCATACGACGTCCCTCTTTCTAACTGCTTTTGGATCATTCGAATAGTGGAGCGTCCTCCTTCGAAAGATCCTTACGTTGTGATAAGATCACAACAACGGAGAGCACTAAAAAAACGCCAGATGTCTTCTTGAATTAACAAATAAAAAAATTCATGCATTTCTTGCGCGTAATTCCTGCTGTGTTATTACAATGGAAATCTCATTGAACACATTAAATTGGTTGGTCTGTCTCGCCTCCATGTTCTGATGGATGCTTTAGGGCCGTATCTGCGATACGAGCTTCACCAGTGCACAACTACACGAATATTGTAATCGAGGTACCATTAGGATGGATATATATATGTTCCTGGTCCAGATCTGGATGATTTTTTTGAACAAACATCGAATCCCGTCAATTTTGGGGGTTCGTGTACGCCAGTCATCTAAAGGCCCTCTCACACGCGCAAATATATCTGCAAACATATCTGAACTGGTGCTGAATTCGTGCGTTTGTACGCTCATTTCAGGTTGGCACAGACTGTATGAGGCAGATGAGCCATGCTTGATAATTTTGGAGCGACCGGCTGCAAACCTTGACACCACGTCAGTGTCTCGCCAGCCTTCGTGTGTGGTGCACGACTGTACTCTGCCTCTCTCTCTCCTTATGCACTTCAATAAGGAATTTCTTATTTGTATGCTCACTACTTTTTAGGGAACTATTCTTTAGCCCATTTTGAGCGAGCTTTTACGTCTCTTTTATTTCTTATTCATTGAAACTATAGCGAATCCTATCAATTGTATGAACTCGCCGTCTGGAGTTGCTATTCTTGTGCGTACTCTCCACCTAGCTGCTACTGGTCTACTGAAGCTTGCGCCAGTCTTCGTCAAGTTTGCAGTGTGTTGTTTGCATCGTGTGAGGGGCCTTGAGACCGACAAATCAAATTCAGTTCAGATTGTCTGCCAACATATTTGTACGTGTGAGGGGGCCTTAATATTGAGCCACGCTACAACAAACCTGAAGGTATTCTCGGGACGCTCATTATGGTGTGAATATTATTATTTAGTTACCCCTCAAAAATTGTGCTGTGTTCTTGTTATGGGTAAGTCTTCAGTTTTTTTAATACCAATTCAACATTTTGCGCTCATTGCAGCAGTTCACAGGTGAAAACCGTCTATGAAGCATCTAATCTTCAACAACGACCTTCTCACTACCAAGATTTCACAACAGCAGCCGACTTTCTACCTCGCTTGCCGAGCCCTAACCTCTCAAGCGGGCGTGAGTAGACTTTTCTTAATTAGCTCTTACGTTTACCGACCGTTGAGCGTCGACGGAAGGTAGTAGAGTCTGGTGTACCGAAAGGCCCCAGACCATCTGGGCAAACCCCATTATAGTAGGGGGGGAGCGGGTACAAGTAGGGCGCCAGCCGCCTTCCGGACAAATCTGACGCCTGAGACTATACACCAACACTTAGGACTAACACCATGCATCACCACCAAGGAAGTCGTGATTCATGGAGAGCTGGCTACAACCAGTTTTCCCGCCCCTTACTACAAACACCCACCCATATTAGACCCAACACTATGCAACATAACACCAACACACGCACCAACGCCACCCCCGGCAACAACACTCAACCACGAACGACCAAGCAAACTACCACAACCACCCCAGCACAGCCCGCCAACAAATCCAACACTACCTACAAAGTCCAACTCCGCAAGATCGACCCCAGAAAACAAACAGACCGACAACAAGTCTTTGAAGCTGCATTCAAACACTTGGAAGCCCCCCTCATACGACTCACCAGCAACTCAAACGGATTCTACGCCATAACCGACGACATCACTGCTATCGATAAACTGACCTCGGACAGAGCCACCAAACACTTTCAAGAAATAAATCTGAAACCTATCATCCCCCCAGATCTCAGAGCAAAAAGAACCATATTCATCAGACAACTGGACAGCAGCATTGGCCAACGCCAACCGCAAGAAATACAAGAAGAAATAACACGCGTGCAACAATGGGCAAAAATCACGGAAATAAACAAAATCAAAAACTACACACACGTCATCAAAGTAACCTTCACCGACACCGCCATGACACAGCGCGCTCTCCAGAATGGGCTCCTCATGTTTAACACAAAAATCACACCATCGCAAATGGAACTAGAAAAATACACTCACCTCCGGATCTGCTTCAAATGCTACAAAATCGAGGACCATTCTACACACCAATGCACTGACAAAACACCACACTGCTCTGAATGCGCTGCTCACGACCACACCTACCAACAGTGCAGTTCACCGGACAAGAAGTGCCTCAGCTGCCAAGGAAACCACCGAACACTCGCAGCCTCCTGCCCATACAGGAAAGAAGCTATCCGCAAGAAGAACGACGAACTCCAAAAAAGAGAAACCGACCAAACCAAGAGCACCTACATTGAAATCGCAAAAACGGCCATCCAACAAACTGCAAAAACAGAACATACACTCACACTCACCAGCGAGATGCACATAAAACTGGCCGCAATCATCATCGAGGCCCACATCGCAGGCCTCGTACAGGGAGGGGATTTCGGATCAATCTTGTCGAAGTCCCTCAAAGAAAATTACGGCGTGGACACCCAGTTCCCCAACCGTGATTCCCAAAAAATATTCAACATGTTCATTGAAAAAAACAAACAACCCCAAGCAGAAACAACGGAGACTCCTGCAAATCAAGCAAGCATCGACCCCAACGAAGACGCAATGGACACTAGCTACCACTCAACAGAAGAAAACTCGACCCAGGACGAAACAAGTGACGACAACTTGCAAGAAAACTGGAGGACGCAGTCTAGCCCGAAAAAGAAAACAAAAAAACGGAAAAAGAAGAAACAACCATCCTCTGAAGAATCTCCTAGACACGACAAAATAGGGGTTTCACTATTCCGCAGCGACACGCACTCACAGCATATCCCAAGCGAACCCACCAACCAACAGATAATAGAAGAACTAACAAAAAAACCTCCTGGCCTCAAAATCGCTGTCGTACACCCACACCCGGGCAAAATATGGAAAGAAATCATTGACGGCCAATTCGACCTCGAAGTGGCACCCATAGCCACAATCCCACACGAACACTTCGACTTGATGAACACATGCTCAAAATCTGACATCCCCCACAAGAAACTCAAACACTCGACTCCATAATGGATACACACAATATGAACAAAACACTAACCGTCATCCAACACAACGTCCAACACTGGCAAAACAATAAAATCGCACTGTGCAACATCTACCGTCAATACAATCCACACATAATGTTGCTAAACTCGCACTGCATGCGTAACGACACCCCCATCAAAATTTGGAATTACAACACATATACCACAAACAAAGCAAATGAAAATCACGCTGGAGTAGCAATAGCAATTCGCAAAGACCTTCCATTCAAGCTTCACGATACCTTTCATACAGATATGTTGGCCATCACAGTAGAAACACCACAAGGCACAATCACACTTGCCACAACCTACATACCTCCACGCATTGATTACATAAACTACATTGACATGCACACTCTCTTTAACAGAAAACACCCCACCTACCTCCTAGCCGACATGAATGCCACACACCCCACTTTCGGATACACATACGCAAACAGGAAAGGGAGACAAATCCACTCTCTAATAGACAAGAACAAATGTCACCACATCGGCCCCAATTTCCCCACGATAATCAACCACCGTGCCGCCACTAGTCCAGACATCGTACTAACAAACACGCAAACATTCCACAACATCATTCTCGAACCAGGTCCACTAACACCCTCCGACCACATTCCCATCATAGCTACAATATCAGCTAACCCAATACAAATTCCCATCCGCCCACGACCCTCCTTCCACAATGCAAACTGGGAACTATACCGCAACCTTCTCGTTGAACACACAACACCGCAAGACGTAAGCCCTACACAAGAGGACATAGACAACCACCTAATCACATGGGAATCCCACATCATCGAAGCCTCCAACCAATCTATTCCAACTATCACCCACAGAACCACACCAGGCATCAAACCCACTCATGCCATACTCGTCCTCCAAACGAGACACAAACACATTTACGACCATCTCCAACGACACGGCCACTCACCCCACCTATACAGAGAACTCCTCAGCCTCAGACAATAGATAAAAACTGCATATCAACGCATCTACTCAGTGACATGGAACAACACTATCGGTAACATCAAAAAAATGGACAATCCCCAACAATTCTGGTCCGCCATCAAACGCATGTCAGGCAACAATAAAAAACAAAGCACCCCCTACATCAAAGAAGGCGGCATCTTTTACCACTCACCACAATCCAAGGAACCTTTGTTCCGACAACACTGGTCAAACATATACTCAGGTATTGATGACCCCAACAACGATTTCGACGCTGAACACATACACACCATAGAAACACAAATGAACGACATCGCTCCCCAAAACGAACCACACGAGACAGGAGACACATCCCGTCTTCCCAATTTCCACTACCCAGCAATCACAATCGAAGAACTAAAAAACGCACTTCGAACGTTTTCCCAAAAAGCTCCAGGACCAACTAAAATAACCACACACCACCTCAAACACTTACCGCAAAACATGCTCCACTACCTTCTGTACATATACAACAACGCCCTCTCAGCGGGCTATTTCCCAAACAAACTGAAACACGCAATAATGATCTTTTTACCGAAGCCCTCCACCTCCCAACACGAGGTGCAAAATTACCGCCCCATCTCCTTACTCGACACCCACGCTAAGCTCCTAGACAAGATATTAACCTACAGGCTAACAGACCACCTAACCATCAACAACATCTACAACAGCCGCCAACACGGATTTCGACACGGAAGAGGTACACACACCGCACTTGCCACGCTACATGAGACCCTCCACTTTAAACAAACACAGAGAAACAAAACAGACATCATTCTACGAGATGTAAGCAAGGCCTTCGACAAAGTCTGGCACACAGGACTCAAATTCAAACTGTCGCAGCTACAAATTCACCCCCTATTCACAAAAATACTCTATAGCTTCATCACTAACCGCACCGCAGCCTTACGAATCGCAAACTACACTGGCCCACCCTTCCCAATCAAGTCAGGTGTCCCCCAGGGAGCAGTCCTCTCCCCAACGCTGTACAACTACTTCACACACGACCTTCCCCCACCAATACCCAACACTGACTACATAGCTTTTGCAGACGACATCACACAAATCATATCCGCAAAACATTCATATAACATGGCAGCTCTTCTAACAACACGAGCCATACCCAAATCAACGATTACGAACAAAAATGGAAAATCCAAACTAATGCAAATAAATTCAGAATAATTGCCATCAGCCGCCGCAAACACCCAACAGTGCACATCAACAACACCCCACACCCCTACACAAACTCAGGTAAAGTTCTGGGACTCACAATCAGCACAACCGGATACGCACCCCACACCAGACAACGAGCAGCACTAGCACACCAAAACCTCTCACGCCTCTACCGATTCAAACATCTGAACCTAGAAGTAAAACGCCAACTATACATCGCTCTAGTAAGATCCACTCTCATTTACCCAGTCATTCCCCTACACACACTTCCACCAACATCTATCTCAACACTCCAGCGTGTACAAAACCGAGCGACGAGATACATAACAAATTCAGAATGGCAAGATTTCACCACCTCTGCACAACTACATCGCCGAGCAAACTTGCAACCAATCAACATTACACTCCACAAACACGCGAAAAGAATCTGGCAAAACATTCACGACATGTACCCACAACTCTACCAACAACTCACATTCCCGCAAGACACTCCACAAATACCACACAGACAATTTCAGAGCTCAAAAATGAAAACACTCGCACCTCAACCGAGACCAAAATACACTTAACACGACTCTAACGACGGACGGACGGACAGACTCGACTGACCAGCACCGACTCAAGCGAATATTTTGTGATAAAGGAGACCTAACCAATACGGCAAGCCTAACCACCCACGTCCGGTACTAAAGATGCCTACTAACTAAAGATCGATCATACAAAGCCCTGACGGGTAATTAACGTCTACCACCCCTAAACTACCTACAAAAAAATACCCACAACACTAGCATCATATGCGCACAGCGCATCTCTATCTTTTTCCTACCCATCCTTTTCCGTTTCACCCCTTCTCTTCCCGACACACCCTGTGTCAAACTCTCCTTCCGACTTCTCTATAAGCATCGCCAAGCCAAGCCATTGTAGCTTAATACAAAATTGCATATTTAAATTTTGAAAGGAATTCTTTCCTTCACTACAGGATCGTATAATTCGATAAATAGCTCATGGAAGTTCTGGAAAGACTGGTGACTTAGAGTACTCTGTACAAACTTGATGCATGTACATTATTATAGTTGTAATATAAGAAAGTTTTAGCCTCCCTTAACTGCACGACAATGATGTTCTAAGAGAGGAAGGCACCATTTAGTATGGAGTTGAGGGAACGCGGAATCTATGTACAAGGTGCACAGAAACAGGAAGCTAAGAAAGAAGTTCATAAAACAAGAAAAAGTTGAAGAAGGAAGTAGTAGGTGCTGAAAAACATGACAGCAGTCAACCGAAAAAAAATGGTCCGTAACAAAACAAAAACCTATTCTATTTCAACAAAAGGAAGCCTACCTAACCTTTAGCTCGGGCCCTCACATAGTCCCCCTGGAAGCGCTAATTCCCATAGATACAATACTTGTAACCCCCTGAGGGGTGCGTGTACATTATTTACTAGATTAAAAACTTGTTATAGAAAACATATTGGCTAGGATCGTGTGGCAGCTATGAGTGATGTGGTGAGCCGTGAGTAGCATCGACGTGTTGACACCTGCGACATCAGCTGGAGCTTGGTGTTAGACTTGCCTGCTTTTGTTGAAAAGAGACGTTGTCTGTATTGTAACGGACCATCTTTACCCCATGCACTACCGTCCAATTTTCAGCATCTATTCATTTTTCTGATGATTATATCTTGGTTTTAATCTTCCTCAACTTACTGATTCTATGTACAGGTGATCCTGTGCAGTAACTCACCTTGTACATTATTTCCACGTTCCCTCAAGTCTACACTAAATGTTGCTTTCAGCCTGCCTCTTTTTGAGCGTCTTTGTCGTGGTACGGGAGGCTGAAACTAACTTATAACTCTGCAGCAAATTCTGCGTAATAAAGCATGTGTTAAGTAAAATCTATTTTAAGTTGAAGAAATGTTTTAATTCAGAATCTGACCGTAATTTTTACAGATTAGGTGTTATTTCTTTGTATCCTAAACGATACATCAATATCATTATTGGATATGAATGAGAAACACACGTGTCAGTTCAAACAACACTCGTCCTCCCAAGCCTGTTGTGTAGAGTGCGGTCTTCTCTGTTTACATTCCAGCAGCAGTCTGCCAACACGCCAGGGTTCCATTCTCCTTTGCATCGCTGCTCCATCACTGAAATATCCCGATGGAATCTCTCGCCATGTTCACCACTCACATCACCGAGATTCTAACCACAAACATCCAAATGAGAGTGGATCACATGAACTTTTGGAGACATGTTGCATCCGATATTGTGGGAATAAAAACCTAGGATACAATGAGGAGAAAAATGGATTAGGTGCTGAAAATTGGACGGTAGTGAACGGGGTAAAGATGGTCCGTTAGAATACAGAAATCATTTGTTTTTTTTTTTCAACAAAAGAAGGAAAGTCTAATTTCAAGCACCAGCTCATATCGCAGGTTGACTACGTTGACTACGTTGACTTACAGTATAATACAATACACGTTGACTACGTATTGGGACACATGTGCACCACTGGGCACATAGCTCATTCACGCATAAGTATAATGAGCTACATGCCAGTTTCTTAAATACCTTTTTGAAATTGATACTAGCGTACATGGTGAAATATACGTTCATGTAATAATTGTTCACATAGCATGTTTCAGAAGTAAAGTCAGTTGATTGTTTCAGCTATTTACAACTTGACCAAACCAATCATAGCTGCCACACAATCCTAGCCAACGGGCTTTTCTACACCCAGTCGCTACATGAAGTATAGCATGCAAGTGCATCACTTTGTTAACTTCACGCACTAGATCAGTATCCTCCGCAATTTATGCCTAACTAGTCCAACCCCCTTTATTTGAAATAAAAAGAAAGGCGAAATGAAAGAAAGAAATAAAAAATTATATCTTTCGAGAGTTGATGAGGCAGAGCTTGTATCACAGATACGCTCATCACACACTTCTGGCTGGCTTCGGACAGACGGGGCTATTATTATAGTGTAGATTTTCCGCTCATCAAATCACTAGACAGAGAAATTCATCCCTCTCCCAACTTATAGTAGAGTAGTAGTAGTACCATGAATTAGCGCTAGCAAATTCATGGTACTACTACTACTACTACTACTACTATACTACTACTACTACTACTACTACTACTACTACTACTACTACTACTACTACTACTACTACTACTTATAGCAGAGTACTTGTTTAAATTACTATACAAAAAATGAATGTGGTTGAATCGAGCTCATCCAAGCTTTGCAAGTATTAGTTTGTGGTTTTTGTGCCTTTTAATGACTAAAAAGGTATTCAAGGTGGAATAATTACTTGGTTAATTATCTGTAGAAAGGTTTCTCCTCTCCCCGTTATTTTTATCTGTAATATTAAGTAAAAGTTTGCGCTCCCGCTCTCTAACATCAGCACATGCGAAGAAAAGGAACGAGAACTTAGAATTTATTATAAGTAGAATAAGAATGATAAGTATGATAATTTAGTAACTAACAAATATGAATGAAATAAATAAATAAAGAAAAAACGTTTATTACTGTAAAATTTCATTCATGAAATGCATTGAAACAGCATTTAATTTTTTTCAACACAATGGTTCTTAGCTGGTAGCCAAACCATACGAGACGTTCAAGAAAAGAAAAGAAAAAAGAAAAACGGTTTATTTCCAATAGAGATGGTACAAAAGTACCATCATTGGTTTTAAAATATCTTAAAATTGATACACTTAGATGATACACACACACGAGTATTGAAAAACTCGTGTCACTAGTCAAAAGAAATGATTGAGGGCAATGAACTCCTAATCTAGCTTAGTCTACATTTGATAATACATGTAATGATAATTGTAAGAGATAACACAATTTCATGGACGATGCATTTTCATTGTGGGGTGAAAACACTTTTGACAGTTTACATGTACATGACATAAAACTTCGCAATTCTTGACGCCAGGAAATAATATATGAAATCGCTTGTTTCGGTCAATGTTCACAAGTGTCATTTTAAGGAAGCATGAAAAAATGAAAAATATATATATATAAATATATATCCATATACACACATATGTACACATACGTATGCATGTGTGTGTATATCCATACACACACACACATACACACACGCACACATATATACATATGTGTACATATAAGCATGAGGACCAAGAAGATTATAGGTTTTGTATTTCTGATTCAACCATTTTAACTTAACGGTCATTAGTTAACAAGCATTTTATTTAAATATAAATGGATGATCGCACAACAAATGTATAGTTTTTACATGAATGCTTCACAATACTAAAGATATGACGAGTTAGGTAATGTTACAAGTTGAGAGTGCACAGAAAAAAGACCATTATCTCTAGTAAAATGCTAGTTGTCAGTTTAGTACACATATATGTGCACGTGTACATGTAAATATTTACACATACACATGCACACATATACCCACGCACATATTTACACCTAACTCGTAAGCATACACAAATGCATTTCTATGCATCGAGGCAATGCCCCCACCTCGGATAGTGCTTCTGCTACTTTAACCCCCCATCACGGAAATCTCCCAGACACTCTGTCATTGTCCCAGTTGGGGATCCGAACGTCAACTTTCACAGCCCCCAAGCTTATTCCTCCTACAGCCCCCGAGCATTGTAGCAGGTCTGGCAGACCCCTTCGTCCGCCAGCCCGTTACGCGCAGTCTTAGGGTGGTTAACTCTGTTCTGTCCTTCTCCTCTAAATTCTTTGGCTGTCACGGCTCTTTGGAAACTCCTTCGCAGTCTGTTATTTTTCCGCGTGAGTGTCGGGGAACGGCTTCGCCGCTCCCAGACCTTTCGATCTCCTTTGGGGGGAGGGTAGCTGTAGTGAACCCTCATCCCGCAACTCAGTCGATATTTCGTAAATTCTCAGCATGAGCATCTAAAAATTCAGTAAAATAAATTCAACCATTAGCATAAAAATTCGTCACGTAATTCACTAACTTCTATCATTTTTAGTAAAAAATGTGTATCGAAAATTCAGTCTCTAAGAAATCACTTTTCAATCGTAACGAAACCTTCCATGACGCCGTGTCGGCAACATTGCAACCCGCACAAGCGTTACTTGTTTCGAATCATCCTCAGTGCCTAGAGCTCGGTTTTCGTCTCTGGTGAGAATTAAAGTTTTGTGTGTGTTGATCTACGGGTAACTATATTTAGGCATTATATGTAAAATTGTCAATAATATTATCGTGTATGTATAGAGTAGAATTGACTAAATTTTCCAGTGTGCTAAATGTTCAGGAGTTATTGCCAAGAACTTGTGTTTCCCCACAGGGCATTTTCCCTTGTGTATTGTTGTATGCCCATTTAGAAAGTTTTTAGCAAACAATTATCGCTTGGCTTTACAGAGGTTCTGAACCTAGCTCTTCCAAGAAGCAATTCTTGGAAGTATCCGCAGAATTTAATTAGAAGCAACTGGTTGGACTAACCAGGAGAATTATTCTCTTCAGCATGAGTAGTAGCTACCTAGTTGCTGTCAGTATTTTCAGATAATGAAATTGTCAATTCACTATTTAATGTAAAGCCATTTTTAGGGAAATTTCCCCTTTTGTTTTAAAACATTTTTCATATGCCAATACTTCAATATGGTGTTATTTTTTATCAAGTTATAAATTTCCCCTTTTGTTTTAAAATATTTTCATATGCCAATATTTCTATATGGTGTTATTGTTTATCAAGTTAGAATTTCCCTTTTTGTTTTAAAATATTCTGTATGCCAATATTATTTCAATATGTGTTTATTTTTTCATCAAGTTAGGTTGGCATCAATTATCATTTTTTAGTCACAGCTGTATCCTTCTTAATGCAGCTAGGCCAGCACCAATTACCAATTATTGTCACAGCTGTATTTTTAAATTAAATTAGGTAGATAATCAATTAGAAAAACACAAATAATTTTCAGTTCTGAAGATTAGATAGTTAGTAAATTTAATTAATAGTCATTGTACATTGATTATTTCAGTTAGGAAAAACTGGGAAGCCGGCCTTATATGCGCTTTGAGCGGACGAGCGTTTCCGGAATTTTCCGGAAACGGATGAACTTGCGATATGGTTCTAGGTAAAAACGCCGTTCTTTCTTGTCGAAGTATTTCTTTGGTCAAATTTTAATAGATTTAAGGGTAATGTTGAATGAAAATAGTGATCTAAAATTTTAAGAATGATTACGTTAACTTTATATAATTTTTAGAAGATGGTTTTAATAATTTCTGAAATTTAGACTGAAGTGCGGCTGAGGGCGATCACTACAGCTATGGTCACTCTGGGGTCACCATAGCTGTAGTGATCGCCCTCAGCCGCACTTCAGTCTAAATTTCAGAAATTATTAAAACCATCTTCTAAAAATTAAATAAAGTTAACGTAATCATTCTTAAAATTTTAGATCACTATTTTCATTCAACATTACCCTTAAATCTATTAAAATTTGACCAAAGAAATACTTCGACAAGAAAGAACGGCGTTTTTACCTAGAACCATATCGCAAGTTCATCCGTTTCCGGAAAATTCCGGAAACGCTCGTCCGCTCAAAGCGCATATAAGGCCGGCTTCCCAGGCAGAGTCGTCATTCTCGTATAGATCCTCCTGACTAGCGCTTGGGCTCCAGAGCGGGCAATTGTAAGTATCAAGTGTTAATGATAAGTGTGTATTATGTCTTAACTTTCCTGTGTTGTGTCTTAACTTGTTCCGTGTTAGGGAGCGCTCGTTATTGTGTCGTAGAAATATTCACTATGTTGTCTCTGTGCCAGTGTTAGTTAGTCACCAGCCTCAAGCTCACTGCCACATCTTTGTCATTGTTATCGTGTTTGCTATTCTCCGATGATGCCGTATTGTGCTGTCAGTGTTAACCGATGTTGGCATTGGCTCCTTAGATATTTTTTAGTGCTGAGCATAGTTTTAAGACACTTTGCTGTCCACAGAGATCATCTTTGGTTTGCTCATCTTTTGTGTGTTCCAGCTTCTAATTAATTGTGTTCTCAACTTTTGTATTTTGACTAAGTCAGGTTTAAATAATTTTGGAATTCCTCTGCAAATTTTTAGTCAATGTTTAAATTCATATCTTGAGAAATGAAGCTATGATAGGTTATTTAAACCAATAGAGATTGTATCTTCTGTAGTCACTCACTCAAGTCAAGTCACATAAATAATCATTCCTTCTTGCTCATCTGAATAATAGAGTATAGAGACTTCACCTTTTCTCATACTTATATCTTAGTACATTAATTATCTAATTACCTCAGTGCTTTAGCTATTATTTTGGCTGTAGTTCATTTAAACTCAGTTGTGCTGCTGCTTGTAATGTCAGGATAGAGCTTGTGACCAGTTGGTCTGGAACACTGATTCTGGTGTTAAGATGATTCAGGCTGCGACTCGGGCGCTAGAGTTGCGGACTGATTCTTATCACCGGACTCCTGCCTTTGTTTATCCTGTTAATGTTGCAGTTTGCGCAGTCTTGCACATGTGTTATGAATAGACTCGTTTTTTTTGTTCAAATAATCCAGCACGATGTCCCCTGACAGGATCGACTGGACCACACATCCATGCACTCACAAACACGTATGAAACCAAACCCTAACTTCTTAATTTAAGGAGCTTACCTCCTCCAAGTTTTCGCCTTCAAATCTCCTCCGGGTTCATCCTCCGGGTTTTGCCTCTGAGTTGATTCTCCGAGTTTCCCCTCTTATTTAACTTGTGAAACTGGAAGGCCTGCATCCCTGCAGCTAAGCCGCTTGAACCTTTAGTTGTGACTACCTTTGGGTCGAGAGTCCCTTCCTACCGAGTTTTCCGAACCGGTAGCTATCCCCATACTCATCACTAAATTCACCACGCACTTAGTGTCGGAACCCCCCCACACCTACACCATCCTCGACTTCACACTCCAGCACAAGCTTCCACCAGCCTGAGCTGAACGAATCGTCTGAAGTCCTGCAACCCCCTCGGACTCTCCCCAAGAACGCCTCGTGAACAAGAGTCAAGCCTCGTACTTCGCCGTTCAACCTTCTCTCCAATAAAACTCATAAAGGCTAGTCTGTTCCCTCATTTCCTTCTGATGATTGGCTGTAGCGGTGATTTGGTTGTTGATTGTAGACGCTCGAAATATTGCGTCCGAATACCGCCTAACTCCTTCTGAGTCAGATTAAGTCATTTGTTTATTAATTAAGTGTTGCCGTTCGACGGCAACTGGTGACCCGCCTTTGTAAAAGAACATCTTCCTTGTCACTTGATAAATTCCTCGATATTCAACCTTTAAAAGTCAAATCCAGTAGTTTCCCCACTTGGCACAAGTTCATACTGGTGACCAGAATTCATACCAGAGCTAGATAAATAATCAAACAATTGAACTGCCGCAGCCATCATTTGGAGGTTTTTGAGCGCATGTCGAGGCTGTTGCAGCTGTTGCATGTTGAACCTTGGAGGAGGTAGTGTTCCTTTCCATCCTTTCTCTAATTCTCAGTAATCAAACATAGTTTTCCTCTCTAAACTCTTCCCTAGTAATAAGTTATTGCTACTGCAGCCTATTCTAAAAAATTCTTCATTTTTTCCATTGCTACTGAAGCCACCTTTTACAAAACTCTTCATGCATTTCCATTGCTACTGAAGCAAACCATAGGAGACCTTCTAGGATTATTTTTCCATTGCTACTGAAGCTCCTTACTAATAACCTTCGCAATTTCCATTGCTACTGCAGCACCATTGCTACTGAAGCACAAAAGTAAACAAAAAATGTCTATGTGCGAAACACTACCCTGCCATCCTGAGCAACTTAAATATGTAAGGGAACGGCCGTCTGTACACCGGTTGTCCTTTAATAGTTCTCCGTATCCCATACGGGTACGGAATGCTCAGCGCAAATATTTCACCATCACTTGACTAAGTCTTTCCCGATCTTCCATTTTTTGTATTGCTGCCTGGTCGGTGTGTTGGTAGCCTTGGGGACGCCTGAGGAGCACGCACGTTGCCTAGGGAGGCTGTACAAACGACTCACGTCGCACAATTGCCGTTGTAACCGGCATATGTGTTTTGGGAGGGAAGAAACTGATTTTTTTTTTGTACTATGGCATACTATAAAAACCTAGACTGTGACTTCGCCTAAGGTCAACACCTGTCGAGCCAACGAATTCGTACGTCTTAGTTCGCTTTGAATTTTCTAAAGTCGTGGAAGTCGACCAATTCTAGATTCCCCGTTACACCGTTCAAAGAACGCAGTCGGAATCAGGTAATTCGGGCGCCTCCATTTCGGCGGATACTCTGGCACCGTATGCCCAGTGATGCTAACCTCACAGATTTTTTATGGTCCCAGTTCGGGATCCGAGCTGAAACTTTCATAGTTCCACAGTTAACCTTCCACTATTTTCATCTATTTTCTTCTGTCGAAGCATCTTTTGGAATCTCTCCTTCGTATTTCTGACTTGCACCTTACAAGTAACAGCTTCACTGTTACCAGACCTTTCGGTCTCCTTCGGGGGGAGGGTAGCTGTAGTGATCGCCCTCAGCCGCACTCCAGTCTAAATTTCAGAAATTATTAAAACCATCATCTAAAAATTAAATAAAGTTAACGTAATCATTCTCAAAATTTTAGATCACTATTTTCATTCAACATTACCCTTAAATCTATTAAAATTTGACCAAAGAAATACTTCGACAAGAAAGAACGGCGTTTTTACCTAGAACCATATCGCAAGTTCATCCGTTTCCGGAAAATTCCGGAAACGCTCGTCCGCTCAAAGCGCATATAAGGCCGGCTTCCCAGGCAGAGTCGTCATTCTCGTATAGATCCTCCTGACTAGCGCTTGGGCTCCAGAGCGGGCAATTGTAAGTATCAAGTGTTAATGATAAGTGTGTATTATGTCTTAACTTTCCTGTGTTTTGTCTTAACTTGTTCCGTGTTAGGGAGCGCTCGTTATTGTGTCGTAGAAATATTCACTATGTTGTCTCTGTGCCAGTGTTAGCTAGGCACCAGCCTCAAGCTCACTGCCCCATCTTTGTCATTGTTTCGTGTGTACTATTCTCCGATGATACCGTATTGTGCTGTCAGTGTTGGACGGTGTTGGCTTGTGGTAATTTTTTCGTTGATTGTAGACGCTTGAAATATTGCGTCCGAATACCGCCTAACTCCTTCTGAGTCAGAGGCCGTAATTCATTCATTTAGCTATTAAGTGTGCTCTACCAGGAGCACTGGTGACCCGCCTTAATAAGAAGAACATCTTCCTTTTCACTTGATAAATTCCTCAATATTCAACCCTTAAATTCAATTAGTTCCCCATTTGGGAGAAGTTCACAAGTTCATACATACGCATTCTACAGAGTGTCATACGCATAGCGTGGACACGTACACATTTGCACAAGTAAGCATGTGCGCAAATATCAGCGTAAACTAGTCAGTATAAACCAGAATTCCAATCGAGGGAAACGGAGAAAATTTCTTTTATTATAGCATGAATTTTATAAAATTTCGTACTAAAAATCGTGGCACAAAACAGTCTACTTAAGTCAGAAACATGAAAACGATTGTGGGACGTGAATAAGAAAGAAAACATTAATGTCCTATAAAGGTTTCATACTAGAAAAAAAATCACATTATCTTTGAAATATGGCGCAAATTGTCGTCAATTGATAAACAAACATAGGTATCACATTATTATAAGCATATAACTATAAGCGGAATAAGTATATTACTGCAGTATAAATGGATGATCACACAACGAATTTATTTTTTTTACATGGATGCTTTACAATTTCATATTATAAAAAATACATTATCTTTGTAATATGGTGCAGAATGTCTGTAATTGATCAACACACACACACACACACACATAGGTACCATGACGGTCTAGTTTGATGCTTGCACAGAAACGGAGAGGAATGACATAAAATGCACCTTCGACTGGTTCATCTACTCTAGTGCACACAGTTGTACGTGCACATATACACACCCATATGCGCACACACACCTATATACGTCAATAGCCGTGTGTCCGTGTCAGGAGTTTATTATATTGTTGAGAGAAATTGTCAAACAATTTTCACTAGGATATTTTTACCAAGGCAGGATGACAAATCTTATAATTACTGTAAATGATACTGGAGAATGCCTTTGAGGCTCTTCGCTATCAGTTAAACGGAAAAAGGAAAACATCAGAAACTTTTCAGAAAAAATCTAACTCTCGCTCTAAGTTATTTTCAAATAGTAATAAAAGGTTAGAAAACAATGAACTGTTACATAAATAACAAAAAAGATCAGTAAATAACGATGAAATCGCTCCGTAAAGCATATCAGAAAAAAACATGGGTTATATAGCATATCGCTACAAAGCGTAAGAATTATGAATTTTCCCTATCGCACTTAAATAAAATTAATCATTAGCATTAAAAATCTTACTATAATTTATTACTAATTACTTTCTACTTCTAATTCGTAATCATTGAAGTTTTTGTGTAAATACATGAGAGATCAAAAAATCAATCGACATTTCGAGTTTAAAGCAGCCCGATACGGCAACATCGGAGAGCGTCACTTGAACTGGCTTACTTTTGCTTGTGGCTTTAGCGTGCGAACATCATCTTGTAAGTGCAAGTGAAATTTAGGCTTAGAATAGAAAGACACCGGGTAAAGTATATGTACCATGTATTTCTTTTTTTCGTGTGATGGTGTTAAACGTAAAGAACTGCTCAGTGTCGTGAAGTAGGCAAACTCTCAAATAGTGTTAAGATTCTTAGACTAGCATGTGTTATCTAGAGTGCTAACTCGGTGATATAGTGTGAATATTGCGTGTCATTTCCAAATTCACGTGTTGAAAATTCATACTAGATATTCAGCTAACGTCATTGTTTTTTTTACGGCAAAACTTATATGGTGGTTGCCATTATCACATCGAGAATTACTCTTAAACTGACTCGTGAACGCACGCGGCTAAATCGCCGGCGTTCTTTGTCGATAGTGTGTCTTTGTTGTTTTCAATGGCGAAGCAGATACTGCCGTCTTCCGTCACTACTCCGTGACCATAACTACACTATAAGCATGTATTATAATAGTATCTTCTTCCTTTTTTTTACAAGGCGTACTTGCAGTAGTTTCTCTTAAATAATGTTTCAACGCGAAATAATAATTTAAGACGTCTCCTAATAATCTCGCATGTGTACAAATTACGAAGGTTATTCATGTCTATGCTTGCTAAAGTTTTGAGTCGTCTTTTATAGCTCATACTCCTTGAACCTTGCGTTTAATCGCACTTATTTCAATTTAAATCATTTCAATAACAATTTAATTTCATTCTGTTCATTCTCGTGACGAAAATACCCACTACCATTTGCCTTTCGCGAGTGCGCACAAATTATGCCGGCGGCTTGTCGAGTGCCGACGTGTAGAGCCGCCGGGTTACTCGCCGCATTGATCTTCATGTTTCATCTCGCGCACATTTCCTTTCTGTGCAAGCAAAACGTTTAGTGTTTCTTTCTTTCATTGTGCAGATTATTCCTTAATTTTTTTAGCATTGCAAATGATATTTATCAGTGATTTTCAGTAGGATTTATATCGGTGAAACCTTAGAATTTTTCTCTGTTATTTCTTGTACATTTATAGAGAGGTTCTAGAGTACTTAAAGAAGCATTGATTTTCTTTCTACGAAATTCTTAATTGCTGTAATTCTTTGTTTCTGCTTCATGAACCATGTCTTGTTAAGTCCTGGTTTTTCCATGGTTCCAGGGATTTGATCCCCGATTTTGCTCTTAGATAATCACTAAAAGTATTACTAAAGATTCTTAAATCTTATGCCTTGTAATTCAAGCAAGAGCAGCTGTATAAGAGTTTCTTAATTGCTTCTGTCCTATCTCTCCACTTTCGAGCTTGACGAGAAAGAGAACAAATGAAATTAACTAGAGTCAAATCTGTAGGAATTCTCGAATTCTGCCGTGTGGGAGTTTTATTATTTTACGATGTGTGGACTGTCAGTGGTGTTTCCTTGATGTCTCCTTGGACTGTTCATCCAGCTCTTGGACTCCTTGCAGGACCTCAAAGTCATCACACACACCACCTACAACATTCTCCCTGGGCCGCTTTTGGGACTCTCTACCTGGATTAGATTTGGCTATGCTCTGGGCCTTTAGCCTTATATATTCTCTAATTACGGGCCTTAATTCTCAACTGCCTAAAATTACGGGCACAATTGAATTATCCTCTCATTTGCCGAATTCAGCGTGCCGGGATCTTAATTACTATTCAAACGAAGAGTCATCATCGCCATCAGGCTCGGCACCTTGTGATCAAACTCACCTGCTCCAAAATTAAGCAGGCGTTGCCCACCTAAAGAGCCACGCACCGATTGTTGTGCTTATTTAAAAATTGCCCTCAGTAAATTGAATATTCTGAACACAATACACTTAACACCTCGTCCACCGGCCGGAGCGACTGCCTCAGGACTGCGAAGTATCTTCAGTCAAGATCTGCAGGATCAAGTCTCGGCGATCCGCAGGATCAAGTCTCGGGATCTTCCCGGCTCCTTCAAATAAAACCATTCACTAAAGCTGAGTCCAAAGTGCCTTATTATCCCTCTCATAACTTTTCCCAGATGCTTGTCGAGGTCTTGTGAGGACTGGCTATACCCCCTCGGTCAGATCCAAACACTGGTGACCCCAGTTAAAATAACCCCAAACTTTCTTTAAAACTTCAAAACTATTCAACTCGATAAGTGTTTGAGAGGTTGTGAGCGAGGTTAATTTTGGTATATCATTGTAGTAATAAATTTCCCATGTCGTAGTCTTTGAGAAATTCTTGGATTTACTGTGTTAATGGTGATTCTCTGAGCAGCTCTAACAAAAATTTTTTTTCAGCGCTTTACTTTCCTTTTGTTTTATGTGCCTCAGTAGGTAGGAAAAATATATTTTTTTTCCTATTTCCGTGCTTACGTTTATTCTGACGACTGTAAAAATTCGCGTTTCCATTCTCTCTTTCCCCCCGTTTTTCTTCAACGTTATTGACCGAGTGAGTAGGTAGAAAAATAATTTTTCTCACCTGCTATATTTTTGTGCCTACGCAAATTGCCGCATACCGCATAATTTTTTTCTCGTTTCCAATTCCATATTTCCTTTCCTTCTGTTTCCACTTAATTTGAATGATTGTGTAGGAAAAGAAATAACGCAAACCCTTGCCACTTAATTCCAAGTCATAGGCACTGATATCTTAATTGCGCATCCCCAAAGAGATTGCTAGCATGCCTGACTCAGATAATGAAGATCGAGCCCCCACAAAACCCATTAGGCTCCCTCCCTTCATTCCGGAGGACGCCCACACCTGGTTCCAACAGTGTGAGGCAATGTTTAGGTATCATAAAGTAACTAATAACACTGATCAATTCTACGCCCTTGTTTCCGCAGCCCCCACAAAATTGTTGAATGATTCAAACCAATTGCTCGAAAGCCCTCCCGCCGTTGATCCGTACGGCACCTTAAAAAGAAAGATTCTGCAGAAGTTGCAGATGTCCGATGCGGACAAATTTCGTAGTTTGGTAGACGCCTCAGCAATTCCATCTGTCTCTAGCTCTTTCTCTCCCACTTCGCTAGTGAAAGAACTGCGGAAACTCGCTACGGGTGTTGCCGTAGCTGAGGGATTCCTGAAGGAAGTTTTCATGACTAAGCTTCCACAGAATGTGCGCCCATTTCTATCGCTAGCAGGCCCCGATCAAACGTTGAAAAAGCTAGCGGAGTCCACCGAGACGGTGATGCGCAACATTAATTCGCCACAAGCACCGCAAGTTGCGTCCCTGAATGCAGCTGCTGCAAATTTTAGCCCCGTAAATACACAGAATCAATCCGCAGCCACAATAGATAAGATGCAGCAAGACATCGCCGAGATAAAGCAAGCTTTACAGAATTGCAATTTAGGTCAGAGTGTGGCTCACATTCAGCAAGGCCCAGGGAGATTCCAAAGCCACCAAAATGCCTACGACTATCCTTATGACTATCCCTCCAACTATCATCCTTTTCCTCCCCCTCAACGCTTTGATAGAGGTAGATCTTATGATAGGTCAAATCAAGACCGCCGCTTTCGGTCGCGCTCTCGTGATGCTAGTAGCAATTTATGCTGGTACCACATGAAATGTGGTGACCAAGCTCGCAAATGTGCCTCTAGATGCTGTCCGCGCTATACCGAAATGACTTCGGGAAACGCGAACAGCAACGCATAGTAGCGAGTACTGCGTTGCCGCATTCCCAGACTACTCGCCTCTTGACCATTCACGATCCCGTCACCAAATACCGATTTTTAATAGACACTGGCTCCAGTGTGTCAATTATCCCAGCCACGGTGAAGGACAAAAACAACCCATTGTTGGCGACATAACGCGCCGCAAACAGCACGCCAATTCCTTGTTACGGTGAAAGAGTATTAGAGTGCAGTCTGGGATTGAGGCGAAATTTTCTCTTCACATTCCTGATCGCGGAAGTACAAGAGCCCATAATAGGTGCTGATTTTCTAGCCAAATTTGGCATACTTGTAGATGTTAAAAACCGTAGAATTAGGGACGAGGAGACACAGATCTCAATTCCCGCTTGTGGCATAACTAGAGCTAATGTCTTGCATTCCTTCTCAATCGCTTTCAAACAGGAGTGCATGTTTGAGCAATTACTAAAAGATTTTCCTGCATTGACAAATTCTAATTTAGTTTCTACAAAAATGCAGACCAGCACAAAGCACTTCATAGAGACGACGGGACCGCCGGTTTACTCCCGTGCTAGGCGATTGCCGCCTGACCGATTGGCGTTAGCCAAGAAAGAATTTGCGCGCATGCTCGAAAATGGCATTATCCGCCGTTCCAAAAGTCCTTGGGCTAGCCCTCTTTTGCTAGTACCCAAGGCTAACGGTGAATTCAGACCGTGCGGGGATTTCCGCAGGTTGAATGCCGTTACTCTACCTGATCGCTACCCTATTCATTACCTTCATGATTTCAGCGCAAATTTAGAGGGAGCACAAATTTTCTCAAAAATTGACTTGCATCACGCTTTCCATCAAATTCCACTTGAGGAAAGCGCAATTGAGAAGACCGCGGTAATCACTCCGTTTGGTCTCTTTGAGTTCCTCAAGATGCCATATGGCTTGAGGAACGCTCCTCAAACGTTCCAAAGGCACATGGCTGAAATTTTCACTGATCTCACTTTCGCCTATGTCTATCTAGACGACATCCTAGTGGCATCCAAAACCCCGGAGTTGCACAAAGACCATCTTAGGGTCGTCTTTCAAAGACTGTCCGACAATGGACTCCTCGTAAATCCTGCAAAATGTGAGCTCGGAAAGCCATCACTGATTTACTTAGGTCATGAAATCTCTAGCTTAGGTCTAAAACCTTTGCCTTCCAAAGTAGAGGTGATCAAAAACTTTCCTCTTCCACAGACCCAGAAGGAACTAAGAAGGTTCCTAGGTTCTGTTAACTTCTATCATCGTTTCATACGCAACTGTGCTCAAACTCTAGCCCCCTTGTCTGACTTGCTCGAACCGAAACGAAAAGGCAAATCTATTGAGGTAAAATGGACAGAAGAAGCGCGCAAAGCTTATGAGACAATCAAGCACAAGTTAGCTTCCGCGACTGAATTATCCTACCCTATTGCTAATGCTGATTTCAGCCTCGTTGTTGATGCATCCAGTACCGCCGTGGGTGCTGTGTTGCAACAACAAGTAGGGACTAACATCTCTCCTCTTGCTTTCTTTTCCAAAAAGCTGTCGCCCACTGAGCGTGCTTATAGCGCGTTCGGTAGGGAACTTCTTGCTATCTACTTGTCTGTGAGACACTTTCGCTATGCTCTAGAGGCGAGGGAGTTTGTGATCTACACAGATCACAAACCTCTGACCTCAGCGATCAAGATGCCTTCTGAAAGACATTCCCCAAGAGAAGCTCGACATTTGTCGTTTATAAGTCAGTTTACCACTGACATCCGCTTCATAAAAGGGTTGGACAATACTGTCGCTGATTGTCTATCGCGCATAAATACTGTCCAAACCAGTGGTGAAATCACTTTCGGCAACATTGAAAGCGCGCAGAAGGAGGATCCTGAACTTCAGGACCTTCTCAAACCTTCTAACACTTCCTCTCTGAAGTTAACCTTGGTTGACGGCGTGTACCGTGATGCCGAGCGACTTTCTCGTTTGTATCTTCCCGCGACTCTCCGCAGAGTAGCTGTCCTCCACTATCATTCCTTCTCTCACCCTGGTATTGACCGTACATTGCGTTTGATTTCTGATCGTTACGTCTGGCCAGCGATGCATAAGGAGGTCAAGCAAATTGTGCAAAATTGCCATGCATGTCAGAGTAGTAAAGTGGTGAAACACAACCGTGCAGCGCTGCAGAGAGTTGCATTCACAGGTCACAAGTTCGACTCTGTACACCTAGATTTGGTCGGTCCTTTGCCTTCATCGCGCGGTCATTCTTATTTGTTGACCATCATTGATAGGTTCACACGTTGGGTTGAGGCTGTTCCTCTTCCTGATATCCAAACTGAGACTGTAGCGCGCGCTTTCATGTCCAACTGGATCTCTAGATTTGGTGTTCCCTTAAGGGTCACACATGACCGGGGATCACAATTTACCTCCAAATTCTGGAGTGAGCTTAGCACTGCTTTAGGGTGTGATAACGTAAACACCACTGCTTATCATCCACAGTCAAATGGACTTATTGAGAGAGTCCACAGAGATTTAAAGTCTGCATTACGTTGCCTAAACTGCAGCAATGATTGGACGGACAGACTTCCAGTTGTATTGTTGAGCATCCGCAATCTGTACAGACAAGATCAGCAGTGCACAGCAGCAGAGATGCTCTATGGTCAGACACTTCGTCTCCCCAGCGACATTGTTGACCCAAAACCTTTGCCTGAATTTTCACCCGCTGACCGTTCCGCATATGTAACCTGCCTAAAAGATTGCATGCGCCAGATCAAGTATGTGGCTCCGCGAATGCCTCAGACTGAGGACAAACTGGATCTTGCCCTGCGAGACTGCACACATGTGTATGTCCGAAACGACGCCATCAAACCTACACTCACGCGCCCTTATGATGGCCCATTCAAAATAATCAAACGCACGCCCAAGTATTTTGTCCTGGAAAGATCGGGTTCACACGACCCCGTGAGCATTGATCGATTAAAATTCGCGTACACTTCCGATCATAGTGTAACTGCTAAACCATCATTCTCTCCACAGAATTCTCCTTCCACTGAGACTCGATCATATCTACCATCTCAGTTTCCTCAGTTGGCTGCATTATTGCCTAGTCAACTTGAGTGTAATCCTTTCTATGTGCCTGTACATTCAAACCCTACCTCTAACCCTGTCGTAGATTCTAACTCTAGCCCTCTTACTGAAACAGCGACAAGTCTGGATAGTCCAGACGAGCCCGCTGCAGTAACTCGTGTTCCTAGAACTCTTGCCGATCTAAATTTGCAGACCTGTTTGGTGAAACTTCCCCGCTCAGTAACATTTTCCACCTGCCGAACCCGGCAGGGTCGCGTAGTTAGACCTCCGTCCCGCTACAAATGATTGCAGCGGGTGGACCTTTCGGTCTGCGCCTTGGGGGGTAATGTAGCATATCGCTACAAAGCGTAAGAATTATGAATTTTCCCTATCGCACTTAAATAAAATTAATCATTAGCATTAAAAATCTTACTATAATTTATTACTAATTACTTTCTACTTCTAATTCGTAATCATTGAAGTTTTTGTGTAAATACATGAGAGATCAAATAATCAATCGACATTTCGAGTTTAAAGCAGCCCGATACGGCAACATCGGAGAGCGTCACTTGAACTGGCTTACTTTTGCTTGTGGTTTTAGCGTGCGAACATCATCTTGTAAGTGCAAGTGAAATTTAGGCTTAGAATAGAAAGACACCGGGTAAAGTATATGTACCATGTATTTCTTTTTTTCGTGTGATGGTGTTAAACGTAAAGAACTGCTCAGTGTCGTGAAGTAGGCAAACTCTCAAATAGTGTTAAGATTCTTAGACTAGCATGTGTTATCTAGAGTGCTAACTCGGTGATATAGTGTGAATATTGCGTGTCATTTCCAAATTCACGTGTTGAAAATTCATACTAGATATTCAGCTAACGTCATTGTTTTTTTTTTACGGCAAAACTTATATGGTGGTTGCCATTATCACATCGAGAATTACTCTTAAACTGACTCGTGAACGCACGCGGCTAAATCGCCATCGTTCTTTGTCGATAGTGTGTCTTTGTTGTTTTCAATGGCGAAGCAGATACTGCCGTCTTCCGTCACTACTCCGTGACCATAACTACACTATAAGCATGTATTATAATAGTATCTTCTTCCTTTTTTTTACAAGGCGTACTTGCAGTAGTTTCTCTTAAATAATGTTTCAACGCGAAATAATAATTTAAGACGTCTCCTAATAATCTCGCATGTGTAAAAATTACGAAGGTTATTCATGTCTATGCTTGCTAAAGTTTTGAGTCGTCTTTTAAAGCTCATACTCCTTGAACCTTGCGTTTAATCGCACTTATTTCAATTTAAATCATTTCAATAACAATTTAATTTCATTCTGTTCATTCATGTGACGAAAATACCCCCTACTATTTGCCTTTCGCGAGTGCGCACAAATTATGCCGGCGGCTTGTCGAGTGCCGACGTGTAGAGCCGCTGGGTTACTCGCCACATTGATCTTCATGTTTCATCTCGCGCACATTTCCTTTCTGTGCAAGCAAAACGTTTAGTGTTTCTTTCTTTCATTGTGCAGATTATTCCCTAATTTTTTTAGCATTGCAAATGATATTTATCAGTGATTTTCAGAAGGATTTATATCGGTGAAACCTTAGAATTTTTCTCTGTTATTTCTTGTACATTTATAGAGAGGTTCTAGAGTACTTAAAGAAGCATTGATTTTCTTTCTACGAAATTCTTAATTGCTGTAATTCTTTGTTTCTGCTTCATGAACCATGTCTTGTTAAGTCCTGGTTTTTCCATGGTTCCAGGGATTTGATCCCCGATTTTGCTCTTAGATAATCACTAAAAGTATTCCTAAAGATTCTTAAATCTTATGCCTTGTAATTCAAGCAAGAGCAGCTGTATAAGAGTTTCTTCATTGCTTCTGTCCTATCTCTCCACTTTCGAGCTTGACGAGAAAGAGAACAAATGAAATTAACTAGAGTCAAATCTGTAGGAATTCTCGAATTCTGCCGTGTGGGAGTTTTAATATTTTACGATGTGTGGACTGTCAGTGGTGTTTCCTTGATGTCTCCTTGGACTGTTCATCCAGCTCTTGGACTCCTTGCAGGACCTCAACGTCATCACACACACCACCTACAACATTCTCCCTGGGCCGCTTTTGGGACTCTCTACCTGGATTAGATTTGGCTATGCTCTGGGCCTTTAGCCTTATATATTCTCTAATTACGGGCCTTAATTCTCAACTGCCTAAAATTACGGGCAAAATTGAATTATCCTCTCATTTGCCGAATTCAGCGTGCCGGGATCTTAATTACTATTCAAACGAAGAGTCATCATCGCCATCAGGCTCGGCACCTTGTGATCAAACTCACCTGCTCCAAAATTAAGCAGGCGTTGCCCACCTAAAGAGCCACGCACCGATTGTTGTGCTTATTTAAAAATTGCCCTCAGTAAATTGAATATTCTGAACACAATACACTTAACACCTCGTCCACCGGCCGGAGCGACTGCCTCAGGACTGCGAAGTATCTTCAGTCAAGATCTGCAGGATCAAGTCTCGGCGATCCGCAGGATCAAGTCTCGGGATCTTCCCGGCTCCTTCAAATAAAACCATTCACTAAAGCTGAGTCCAAAGTGCCTTATTATCCCTCTCATAACTTTTCCCAGATGCTTGTCGAGGTCATGTGAGGACTGGCTATACCCCCTCGGTCAGATCCAAACAGTTAGCGCTAAACTTAGACGGATATATATAGTTTCGATTCAACATGAATCAGAGAAAACATGGATTACTAAATAAATAATTAAAAAAAACACTAATAACAATTGTTTATTCATGAAATGCATTACCTTCGACCAATTGGATTTTAAAAATTTCTGACCAGAAACGTCATTTCTCATGAGTAGCAAATTCAGCATAATATTGTTCTAGTTAGAGCATGCTATCAGTTTTTTATTTGATAAATATTTAGAAAAGATGAATTTTGACTATATATGCAGGACTCTTGTTGTTCAGTATTCACGTATACAAAAGGTTTCAAGCATTGCAGTTTATAATCAAACGTTTCCCTTGTCTAATACAATGAAGTTATTTCATTTCTGTGGAATATTTCTTTTGGCATTAAGACACATAAGCTCGTATTTATTACGGTGTTAGTCCGGTAATATCGTTCAAGTATTATTTTTGAATTTTTAACATATATCAGAAATGTTGAACAATCCGGAAGAAAAATTTATCCGCAGGTGTGAAATCGGGTAATTCGGAACTGAATTACCCGATCGGGTTAGGCTCTTTGAAGTTTGAGAAAAGTTGGGTTTAGCAGAAAAATAGTGAAAATTGTACAAAGTCTGTATGAGAACACAAGCGCTATATACGGGATAGGAAATTTGGAAACAGGGCAAGTGAGGACAGGGCTGCCAAAGCTGGGGTTTTAACCCCAGATCTTGGGTTTTTAGCTGTGGCCTAAGGTTTTGGGGTTTTTATCAAAAAATTGGCAAAAATCTGGGGTTTTCTATGCAGAGGTAACAAATTGAAGGTTTTTATATGTAATAATTTTTTTCGGCGCTTGATGCAATGAAAATTATGGTATTAAATTATCAAATTCGTTTAGTTGAAATTAGGTGCATTAGTTGCTAGTATATTCCTGTTGCATCTGCGTTCTGTCGAAATCTAAGTGACGTCTGTTTACTGCCAGCAAAAAATATCGAACAATTTAGATGTTCAAGTACCATTTATGCAGTACCTGTTACTGTGGTACATGAAACGCATAATTATTGAAAACACCTACATAGTAATTGTTCTTTTATAAAATCCTCCCAGATACTGGAACAAACTGAAAGAAATCAAGGACGGGTTTCAAAATTCAAAATTCAAAATTTGGCCTCTTGTCTGCTTTTATGACAAGTCTAACTATTCTGCCACATTCGTCTGCTTCGGTTGAACGAATTTTTTCAGTCATGAATTGTGTTAAAACGAAACAAACCAGTTTTCTGAAAGCAGAAACTGTAAGAGATAGAATTTTGGCAAAACAATTATTTTCCAGGAGCAACAATAATTGTACTACTTGGCAACCACGAAAAGAATTAATACGCGATATGGAAATCGGAGCAATAAGTCACCAATATTTGGAGAGGCAGAATGAGAAATTACGGAGCAACGCTATATGTTTGACGGCAGCAACTGATTCAGAGTAATACGAGTACAAAGGTAAGCAAATTGCTTCATTAACACACTTTTTCGCAAATCTGGGGTTTTAAGCAGCAATCTGGGTTTTTTTCTAGCGAATGTTGGGGTTTTGGTAAAATTCTCATTGACAGCCCTGAGTGAGGAGTGTTAGGAGTGAGACAGGGCTGTACTCTGTCTCCCCTGTTGTTTGGATTATACACAGAAGAATTAGCAGTTCGACTGAGAAGGAGTGGCTTAGGACTGAAAGTTGGTAATAAGAGACTGAGCTGTTTGTTGTATGCTGATGATGTGGTTGTGGTTAGTGGATGTGGACATGAACTGCAAAGGATGCTTGACATTGTGAACGGATATAGTACAGATTTCAAGATGAACTTTGGTGCCGACAAAAGCAAGGTTATGGTTATAAATAGTGATGAGACTGATAGAGACAGACTGTGGAATATTGGAGAAATCAGAATAGGTAGTACAAAAGAGTACAAATATCTAGGTTGTATGATAAGTGAAGATGGATGCACTAGAACTAAGGGTGAGAAAGTGGCAAAAGCTATGCAGTGGAGTGGACGATTAAGTAGCGTGGCCAGATACAGAGCAAACAAGTATGAATGTGTGAGAGGAATGTGGAAGTATGTTGCTGTACCTAGTGTCATGTATGGTATGAGTGCTCTTGCCTGGAATGGAAGTGATCTTGAAAAGCTGGATGTAATACAAAATAAAGTAGGATGGTTAGCATTGGGTGCTCCAAAGTGGACAGCTACAGAAGCCATTAGAGGTGACCTTGGGTGGAGCCTATTTTCAGAAAGAATGATGAAAGTGGTGCTGAATTATAAGGTGAGAATTGAAAGAATGCAGAATAGCAGATGGGTAAAGCAAATTTTTGAATGGAATCTGAGTGTAAGCTATTGGGAGAAAGTGTGTTGGGGGCATGCAAGGAAGCTTAGTATGCAAAAGATTATTCATGTTAGAATTGGGAGACCTGTGGATGACTGGAGTTTAATAAATCCTGGAGGTGTAGGGCCTGAGTGGGACTGCAAGAGGTGGAAGAAAGAGATTGAGAGGCAAACAAAAGAGTATGGATTGAATAAGTGGAGGCTTAGCATGGTGCGGAAGCCTACACTTGACTGGTATATGAAAAAAGAAGCACCTAAGTTTGAGATGTTCTATGATGGTAGTTTTGGAAGTCAACTCTTGTTTGCTGTGAGATGTAAGTCATTGAGTGTGAACAGACGTATATGGAGGTGGAATGAGAATAATAACAGATTATGTCGGCAGTGTATTAGTGGAGTGGAGGAAACAATTGAGCATTTTGTGCTGGAATTTAGTAAGTATGAGCAAGAGAGAAAGTTTTATGAATGTGGTGCTTGAGCAGTATTGAGAGAATAAGTGGTATGACAGATGTGCTGAAGATGATTGCAGTATGAGCTGTCTTGCTGGATTGGATCAGGAGTGTAATTTGAGTATCATTGAAGCTATGAAAATGTTTCTTGTGCAAGCCTGGAGTAAGAGACAGTGACTGGAATGAGCCAGTCAGGTAGAATGGTCAGTAATGACCCAATATGCCTGGGGATGGTGTTTTGACACACTGGCTATCCCAGTGACGCCATCCAATGGCAGCTTGTGACAAGGATTGGTAGATCCTGAGTAGTTTAGTGGACAAGTCTGATACCAGGCGCTGAACTTTTTGTGTGAAAATTGTGGAGGGAAGTGTAGGCCGTTACAAAGGCCCCGACGCTGTCGGCCCTCAAGTTCAAGTTCAAGGATTTTGGAAAGTTCGTCTAAGTTTTGTAAGTCGGAAGAAAATTTTGGTGGATTTGTTGTTTGGATTGTATGGTTATCTCAGTTTGACATGGGGATGGTGTTTGACACACTGGTTATCCCAGTGATGCCGTCCAATTGCAACTTGTGACAAGGATTGGTAGATCCTGAGTAGTTTAGTGGACAAGTCAGGTACCAGGTGCTGAACTCTTTGTGTGAAAAATTGTGTAGGGAATTGTAGGCCGTTATAAAGGCCCCAACGCTGTTGGCCTTCAATTTCAAGTTCAAGTGTACACAGAAGAATTAGCAGTTGGACTGAGAATGAGTAGCTTAGGACTGAAAGTTGGTAATGAGAAACTGAGCTGTTTGTTGTATGCGGATGATGTGGTGGTGGTTAGTGAATGTGGACATGAACTACAAAGGATGGTAGACATTGTGAAGGGATATAGTACAGATTTCAAGATGAACTTTGGTGCCGATAAAAGTAAGGTTATGGTTAGGAGCCGGTTCCGATTAAGACCTGCAAAACTTACAAAAAAATTCCACCAGCCAGAGCCAATGGTAACCCAACCCAAAGAAGCCCAACCAAAGCGTGACCAACCTAACCTAACCGTGACCAGGATTCGAACCACGATGTAGATTAGAAGAGAGGTTTAATACGAAATACTGACAAGTCAACACAATCGGCCACTGTGACTGCAGTGAAAAGCGTATGCTAAATGTTCCTTTTATGAATTTCGATTGTCAAAAAGTGACAAAAAATTTTGACCAGACCATGGCGTTGACCAGTCGCCAGTCCTATTTGACCATTCCGTGTTTTAACCTATAGCGCCATCTATTGAATTGGACGTGAAACTGAAGCGGGCCTTAATTGGAACTGATGCCTATGGTTATAATTAATGATGATACTGATAGACTGTGGAACATTGGAGAAATCAGAATAGGTTGAACAAAAGAATACAAATATCCAGGCTGTATAAATGAAGATACTTGATGCACTAGAACTAAGGGTGAGAGAGTATGTGGCAAAAGCAATGTAGTGGAGTGGGTGGTTAAGTAGTATGGCCAGATATAGAGCAAAAAAGTTTAAATGTATGAGAGGAATGTGGAAATACGTTGCTGTACCTAGTGTCATGTATGGTATGAGTGCTCTTGCCTGGAATGGAAGTGATCTTGAAAAGCTGGATGTAATACAAAATAAGATAGGATGTCTAGCTTTGGGTGCTCCAAAATGGACAGCTATGGAGGCTATTAGGGATAATGTTAAGGAGATGCAACTAATCGATTTTCAAAATTTTGTTGCCTGTCTCATGGTAATTACTTTGAAATAAACAACTTTTCATCTATGCACTTTTTGGGGCAAATGAGGGTCAATATTGAATTTAATGTTGTCAACGAATTTAATAATTTCGTAGGTATAGATAGGTAATATAGTTGATTTTAAGACGTTTTACAAGAATGACAATGTGCCCGGAAATGCTTAGTTTTCGAGATATAGGATAAATAACGCCAGGTAAGAATAGCATTAACGGCAGTTTTGATATGGCTCTTCCGGCGTTTTGCGGACACGGACCACGCCAAGTTTTTTGGCGGGAGTCATCGGCCTCGGTATGGTTGGGTTAAATTAAGATATTTTAGGCTTACTTAGGTTAGGATACTTAACTAAATTAACTTTACCAAACCTAACCTTACCTATCGTTACGTCAGAACTGGATTTCTGCTTATTTAACTCTCCGTCTGTTCAATTTTATAAACGACGTTCCTATAACTTTGTAGGCGTGGCCCCAAATGTGGTTCTTGTTTATTTGTAATGTCCAGCATGCATTAGCCTGAACGCATTTTGTTCTCTTCCATCTTTTCCAATGATTTTTAATGTTAAGTATAGAGATAAGAGTTAAATGTGTGTTTTTAAGTGTACATTGGTTGTTTTGTGTTCTTGATTTTGCTGTGCTTTTTGTGTGTGAATAGTTGCTTAATGCACTGTCTTTCTTTCACTTTCAGTCACTCAGATTTACAGTAAAACCAGTGTAATATTATTTCTTGGCAGAACTATTCTTTCACCTCATAAAACCAAGTGTTGATCTGGTGAGTGTTACTTCATTGTACAGTTTGCTTTGCTTGTATATATTTTTTGTTGTTTTAGGCTAAGATTTACTTTATGTTGAGCATGATGTTTTCTTTTGGCATATTGGTTCTTTCATTTCTTTTTGTTGAAAGATTAAGTTTTTCAGTTTTGCTAGATTTCTAGACCATTTTTTGTAATGATATTTTTTTGCCTGAGTTACTCCTTCGAGTTTGTTGTTGAATGATCATCTGATTTGAGTTTAATTTCATTCATATTCATTTCATAGTCCATTGTTTCAGTTGCTTTGTTTCATTTTTAGTCTGTTAGCATGAATTTATTTTCAGCATGGTTTATTTTGTTTTGCTTCTTACTTTGTTTTGAAGTTTAATTTTGAGGAATCCAAAAGGACTGGTATGGTTTATTTACTTTTTTCCTGCATTTTTATTTTTTTGTTTTATTTCTGTTTTCAGGGCTTTTTTTGTTTATACTGGCTTCTGATTTATCTTCACTGTTTCTGAGCCCTGTCACTTGTTGTTGCATGTACAATCATCTGTTCCACAATAAACTATCAATTGTCAAAACCAGTTTCATTACTCCCTCACTATGTGGTTCACAAACAGCTACGTGTAATGATGGGTAAACGTTAGTACTCCTAGTACCCCATCCTCTTACAACTTCAAAGTTAAATATCTCCAAAAATAAGCATTTCCGGGCACATTGTCATTCCTGTAAAACGTCTTAAAATCGACTATATTACCTATCTATACCTACAAAATTATGAAATTTGTTGACAACATTAAATTCAATATTGACCAAAATTTTTTGTTATCATGTGAAAAAAGTTCACTTTTTTTCAAATCTCTATTTAGCTTTGAAAACTTCAAAATCTGTTCATGAAGAAGTTTATTTGATCAAATAAAAACCTTAGACATTATTGAAATATCAATATTTGTTAGGTTATTGCCATTGGAAAATTTATAAGGCTACCTAATAGCAAGCAAATGATTGTAAATTCCTTAGGTTACCTAAACGTTTCAATGATTGAATTCAGCTGAGTATTGAAATAATATAAGCATGCTACAGAACTTAAAATAGCAATTTTGAACCCATATCATTGATATTATTCCATTATTACCAAGTTTGGCAGTTACAAATTACAAACCTGTTAGGAAGCCAATTTTTATAAAAAATGTTTTTAATCTCCTTGCACTTGGTTAAATTATTGTGCTTATCTAAATTAGTCCCAAAATTAAATTGCATAAAATGCAAACTACTATTTCACTATTTTTAACCTTCCTCCTGCAATAGTAATCAATCATTTGAGTCTATGACCTCCATCGTAATGTTCTGGAAAATAAAAACATCTTAGAACAAAGTGAGACCAGCACAGGACTGATTAGGCATGAATCTATATGCTGTCTCTGACTACTCAACACTCGTGCTTTTCCTGCACTGTCCAACTTTGTCTTTTTTGGGAATCTTTACAAATCGTTCAAAAGTTTTCAGCTTTCTCTCATTGTTGGGTGAAGCTCAGTAAAACAAAAATATCTGTATTTATTACGGAAAAATTGATATTATGTTATCGATAAATAAGCTGTTTATTTCAAGAGCTTTTTTAGTCCGAGAAGACAGAAATTACCTTTTGCGTTAACCCCAACTCTTGTGCACAGTTAATCTTATCACAGCAAACTGAAACTATGGAGAGAGTATGGAAAAAATGATATCTCTAGAATTCAGTTCTCACAATGAAGCGCTGTTTCGATGTAACTCGAACTACTACGACTGACAATAATTAGTTAGTAGCGTGCACTCCAAACAGGCCCTTTACACAATAATATTTCATTCAAATCCTGTTGAAATATTTTACAGGAATTGAAAGGACTAGCAAGCAAAACCTCATCTGTACTGCGTAAGTTACCGGTAAAATAAACGGTTTTTAAAACTTATTTTCACTACGGTCCTCAGAATAATTGACAATACACCGGCATGTGTATTTACTTGCTTACTGCCAATCTTTAAACTAGTTACACACCTGCTGCACATTATGCAGAATATCCCTTTAAAACTTCGGGTATTTATAAACAAAAAAAAGTACAAAACTATAATTGGCAAACTTACCAAATCGGAATAAAAGTGAGTAGGAACGCTCCAGCATATCCATACCTTTCAACCTTCAATAGCTTACTGACACGATTCAATAATTAGCGCCAGCGTAATGACTAATGACTATAGATGGGTTGGTCACTTGAATTTCAAAGCACTGGCTGCAATTGTAAATGGAACACTCAATGTCTCTTCATATGGCAAAACAGGTTTTTTAGTCATTAATTGCATCATTTTCAATTTTTCTTCTCTGGTCTTGAACAACAACAAAAAACAGCAATGTGGGGAAATGTTTTGTACAACATATCGAATTGAATTTAGAAATTTTCTAATATTGTAACTTACAAATATGTAAAAAACTGTATCAACGAGCTTTTATTAACACGAGTATGTCATATTAAATATTGTTTCCCTATCATTTTAATTCCTAATTTTAGGATATATGAAATCTTATGAGATAAATTAAGTACGTTTTATATTAGGAAAGTTTTGAAACCCAATATGTTGTAATGCATCTCACGAATCAAATTTTTAGAAAAAAATGGGTTTTCTTTTTTTTTTCTTTCTTATCCCATCTAACTTCATCGAGAAATATCGGTAAAAACTTTGGCAGAGTAATTTTATCGGATATTAAATTGCTACTAAATCCACAATGAATTACATATATCAATGTTAAAATTATCTGTGGGATGAATTTTATTGATTTATATAGATGTTCTCTTTGTGAACTTCACACTCAAAAAACCGTTCGATGCATTTTATTTGCAAACGTGAACAAAGAAAGAAAATCATTCCCAAATACCTCTTCAAGACACCCACTGCCATTTCGGATGTTACGCTTTGCTCGATTACATTACATTTTTTGGACTAATGGATTACATTTTTTAGCACTAATGCCTAATATTTAATTTCAAGTCACCAAATGGGTTGGCAGAAATTAGTTTTCTTTAACTTCATGACACCATCATTATCAACAAAATACGTACAGCCTATTTTAACACAAACCAAAATAATACACGAATATTTACTTCCTCTATAGAAAAAACGGAATTTATGATATAACTATTTCACATCATGTTTTACACTCTACCATGCATACAGCCTGCCAGGTAGCTGCGGCCCGGGAGTAACTTTCCGGAGCCACTCTTCTAAGTTCATTTTTTCATGGAACGAGTCGAATTTGTGCCTAAAACGAGACCAAAAAGCGACTCATTCTAGTAGGAATAACACTAATTTATTTTTAAATGTCTTGTTCACAGGGAACAATAGTGAATAACTAATACTTTAAAGGGTTTTTTGACCAAAAAAAATACCTTTTTGTAAAGCTGAAAGTTTTTTCTTTCTAATGAAGTAATTTGAGGGCCATTTAAAACAAGATAAAGGGTATAAAATTATCTTTTAATATAAAGAGTGATGTTCAGCTGGAACTTGCGTTCTTTCAGCTGCAGCCAGAAGCCTCACTGCAATGCACTCCGAGCAGCACTCGCTCTTCAGTACTCAAACTCAAGTAGCCTGAGGAGGATTGCCACACTTCTGTCTCTCTATTCAGCCTAAGTTCATTCTCCCTCCTGAAAAGATGCACATATTAACTGATAATTGTTATTTTGATTAGTTGTATGGTGGAACCTTTTAGAAACAAATTTTAGATAGATTTCAAGTACTTTGAAATTGTTAGACAAAATAGTTCACAATATTTTGCCTGGCTGCTACATCTAGTTCTAATTTGCCATTGTGTCCAGGCATAAAAAAGTTCCTTGAAATTCTTCCCTGATATAGATGCATGCAAAGGTTTGAGAGAGATGAGTCGGAGAAAGTTGAGTGATCTTGTGTTTACGTGCTGGAAATGTTTGAATGATGAGAGAAAGAAGTTGAAAGAGGAGGTTGAGAGATTGACAATTCTGATGGTTGCTTTAAAGGCTGACTTGAAGGATGAAAGGAAGCTGAACAAAGGAAAGAATGAATGAGAATGGTGCAAATGCAGTGAATGAAGAGGTAAATGGTGATGCAAGGAGTGCAAATGAAGTAGATGAAAAGGCAAATGATGGTGCAAGAAGTGTGAATGCAGTAAATGATGGAGCAAATGATGGTGCAAATGTGACAGATGAGAGTAGAAGGATGAATGAGCACGATGAAAGAAGTACGAATGGAAAGAGAGTGAAGGAGCAACCTGTTGATGTGCCACATGAGGTGCAGGCGCCTGTAGTGGAAGTGAATGAAAAGAAGATGGATGGAAAGAGTGATGTGAGTGGAAGAATTGAACAAACAAGTAGTTTGAAAGGGAGAGTGAGACCTACAATTAGAATATATCGTGACAGCATGGTTAAGAATGTGGATAGGTTTGTGAGGATAACTGACCGTAGTGGATGTACAAGCATGAGAGGAAGGAGTGAAAGAGATTTGTAGGCATGCTGAGGAAGTGATAGATGGAATAGATGAAGGGATGGTTGTACTGCAAGGAGATGGCAATCAGCTGCTTGAGTGTGGGAGAGAATGTACGGTGAATGCAACCATAAGTGTGGTTGAAAGGGCATGGAAGAAGAATGTTAGAATGGCTGTGACCAGCCTGCTGAGAAGGCCTGCGTGTGATGAGGAGTATGAAAGGGTGCGAAAGGAGGTGAATAGGGAGGTGCATGAAAGGATTATGAGTATGAAGGCTGAGAGTATGAGAAAGCGTGAATTGGGTTCCAGCTTCCTTGATATGGATAGCGTGATCCAGAGTGGATGTTTTTGTGAAGATGGAGTCCACCTTACACAAGAAGGTGAGATGAAACTCTCCAGGAGATACATCCAGTGGATCGGGTATACTCATATTGCAATGGAAGGTGGAACAGGTTGAATGAAAAGCTGTCAGAGCAAAAATGAAAAATGTCGTGAATTGTCCAATAGTAATGTGAGGTTTGGATCTATAAATGTGCGTGGATGGAATGCAGGAAAGTTAGATGACCTTGTAGCAGAATTTGAGAATGGAAATTTGGATTGTGTTGGTGTAGTAGAGACCCAAATGCGTGATAGTCAGTTTAAAATGTAAGGAGAGTAAGTACTATATGATAGGAAAAGGGCGTGTAAGTTGGCAAAAAAGAGGGGGTGGAGTTGGTTTCATTTTAAAAAATGCTCTGAATTGGAAATTAGAAGAACTTCCTGTTGGAAATGAACCTGAAAGTGAAGATTTGTTAGCAATTAAGTGTGAAAGAATGCATGCAAGAGAATGTGTTGTTGTGATTGTATGTTATATGGCAACTGATGGGATCTTAGCTCATGAAGAGAATGTTAAAAAGTATGAAATATTAACAAGGATTGTACGAGAACACTGCAGGTGCCCTCTGATTGTGATGGGGAACATGAATGGCCATGTTGGTATACTTGGTGAGCTGGTGAATGCAAATGGACAAAAATTGATCGATTTTTGTGATGAGAATGAACTTGAAAACCTGAATGTCACAATAGGAAATGGCTTGCATACATGGCAAAGCAGGGAATGGAAAACTGCAATTGACTATATGATTGTGAAAAAGAGAGCAAGGAAGTATGTCAAAGAAATGTTTGTAGATGAAAATGATTTTGATCTTGATAGTGATCATAAAATGCTTGTGCTTGAATATAACTGGGGTAGAAAGGAGTCAATGCTGAAAGTCAGTAGTGTGAAAGAAAGTTGGCAGATAAAAATGGCACAGTGGGAAAAATTTAAGAATGAATTGAGTAGGTGCAACTGGAACAGGTTTGGAAATGTAAATGACCTAAATAGTGAGATTGCAAGAACACTGTACGATGTGGCAGAGCAAAAGATTGGTAGAAAGAAATTTAGGAAAGGGACAGGGAATGCCAGGTGGTTTACAAGTGAGATAAAGGAAGAACAAATGAGACAAAAGACTTTAAATAAGAAACAATGCAGTATGCGAAAAATGTTTGAAAGAAACAGAATTATTGAGGATGAATGGCAGAGTGCATGGAATGAGTACAAGGAACAGCAGAAGAAAGTAAGGAGAATAATAAATGAGGCTAGAGTTAAAGAGGAGAGACACCAAGTTGAAAATCTAAGAAAGAAAGGTCCGGATGGAATAAAAGATTGGTATAAGTTTATACAAGGTAATAGAGCTAGTGAAGTTCAAGTAGATAAATTCGTAGTCAATGGTTGCAGTGTGCAAGATAGGATGCAAATGGTGAAAGCAGTTGAAGAATACTGGGAGGACATTGGTGGAATGAATGAGCAGGTTACAGATGATGAACCCGTAAATTTTCTGATAGATGAACGTGAACTGCACATGGAAGACAAAATCACTTGTGAAGAGATTGTAAGTTTCTTGAAGAAAGTGAAAAATGGAAAGGCATGTGGCCCTAACAAGATCCCATATGAGTTCTATAAATGTGGAGGAGAGAGTGTAGTCAGTATGTTGAAATGTCTATTTGATGAGATATGGAAGAGTGAAAGTGTATCGGATGACTGGAACAATTATAATGTAGTACTGTTGCATAAGGGTGGACATAAGAGTATGAAAGAACTTAAAAATTACAGACCAATTGCACTGGCTGACACTGTATGTAAGATCTTTTGTGGTATTTTGAATGAGAGAATGAAAAATTTAGTTGAGGAATTAGGAGTCCTAGGTGAAGAACAGAATGGTTTTAGGCAGGATAGACGTGGGGAGGACAATCTGTAGTGAGTGAAATAATTGAGCGAATGAGGAAGGATGATAGGAAGGTATATTTAGCATTCCTGGATATTGAAAAGGCGTATGACAGTGGATCGGGTTAGGCTCTTTGAAGTTTTGACAAGAGTTGGGTTTAGCAGAAAAATAGTAAAAATTGTACAAAGTCTGTATGAGAACACAAGCGCTATATCCAGGTTAGGAAATTTGGAAACAGGGCAAGTGAGGAGTGTTAGAGGAGTGAGACAGGGCTGTACTCTGTCTCCCCTGTTGTTTGGATTGTACACTGAAGAATTAGCAGTTCGACTGAGAAGGAGTGGCTTAGGACTAAGAGTTGGTAATGAGACTGAGCTGTTTGTTGTATGCTGATGATGTCATTTTGGTTAGTGAATGTGGACATGAACTGCAAAGGATGCTTGACATTGTGAACGGATATAGTACAGATTTCAAGATGAACTTTGGTGCCGACAAAGCAAGGTTATGGTTATAAATAGTGATGAGACTGATAGAGACAGACTGTGGAATATTGGAGAAATCAAAATAGGTACAACAAAAGAATACAAATATCTAGGTTGTATGATAAGTGAAGGCGGATACACTACAAGTAAGGGTGAGAAAGTGGCAAAAGCAATGCAGTGTAGTGGATGGTTAAGTAGTGTGGCCAGATACAGAGCAAACAAGTATGAATGTGTGAGAGGAATGTGGAAGTATGTTGCTGTACCTAGTGTCATGTATGGAATGAGTGCTGTTACTTGGAATGGAAGTGATCTTGAAAAGCTAGATGTGATACAAAATAAAGCAGGACAGTTAGCATTGAATGCTTCAAAATGAACAGCTACAGAAGCCATTAGAGGTGACCTAGGGTAGAGCCTATTCTCAGAAAAAATGATGAAAGCTGTGCTGAATTATAAGGTGAGAATTGAAAGAATGCAAAATAGCAGATAAGTAAAGCATATTTTTGAATGGAATCTGAATATAAGCTATTGGGAGAAAGGGTCAACGTGAATTTTTTGTATACACGGAAATTTAAAATTCCGTTCCCAAGAATCACTAAAGTAACCCATTTAAGAACGTTTTATATGAATGACATTCTGCTCGCTGATGCGTAATTTTGAATTATTCAACTTTGAAGTTATACGAGCGTTGTATATAAAAGTGAAGGAACGGACACGTAAGCATGCGGTATTGACATTACGATTGGTGAGGTTAGGGTAGATAATGTTAGGTTAGTTAAATAAATCAATCAAAAATAATATAAATCAACCTAAAATAGCTTACTTTAACCTTCCCAAACGTACGCTGTTCTTTTTGCGTCAAGAAGTGGATGTGACCCAACAATGCGGCGACTAAGCAGTCGACCATTTAATGTTATAACTATCTCAACATAATTATTGTTATACCTCAAAAATAGTGCATTAGCGAGCAGAATGTCATTCATGTAAAACATTTTTAAATGCGTTTCTCTACTAATTCATGAGAACGAAATTTTTAATTTCCATGAATACAAAAAATACCACTTTGATTGGAGAAAGTATGTGGGAGGCATGAAAGGAAACTAAGTTTGCAAAAGATTATTTATGTTAGAATTGGAGGTAAATGTCCAGGAGATGATTATTATAGATTTCCCACTTTTTGGTGCCTAAACATAGCTAATTAGATTTAAATAAACAAGTTTTCTTCTATGCACTTTCCGTCTGAAACGAGTATTTTACGAGTTAGAGCGATAAGTTTAGTTTGGGTAGAGTATGTTTGGGTACTTTGTAATTTATTATTTGCCAGCCTTGCGGAGCCTGAACCCACTTCTAGGATCTTTTAGTTAATAACACAATAAAAATTATCACCCAAAAGTAACGAGTTATAGCGGTATGTTAACTTTCGTCTTAGATGGCGGAAATCCGGTCGAGCATTCAAGCGTGTCAGAAGGAAGAGTCCATTGCAGTGTTGCCATACAACGCGTTTGATGAATTACTTCCCACTTCAAACACTAGGTTGCGGTAACTAATATACTGCTATAACTCTTAAAATACTCATTTCAGACAGAAAGTGCAGTTAAGAAAACTTGTTTATTTTGATCTAATTAACTATATATAGGCACCGAAAACTGGAAAATCGATTATGGTCATCTCTTGGAAATTTGCCAAATTGGAGGACCAGTAGATTACTGGCTTTTAATGAATGTTACAGATGAGGGACCAGAGTGGAACAGCAAGAGATAGAAAAAAGAGATTGAGAGACTGAGAAAAGAGATTAAGAGGTGAACAAAAAAGTATGAATTGAATAAATGAATGCTTAGCATGAGGTGAAAGCCTACACTAATCTAGGGTAAATGTGTAGCGTTGGAGTAATCGATTTTCCACTTTTCGGTGCCCGAACATAGGTAATTAGATCAAAATAGAAATGTTCTTTTCTATGCACTTTCCGTCGGAAATGATTATTTTACGAGTTATTGCGGTATGTTAATTTTTGTTTTTGATGACAAAGGCGATTGAATAAACAGCTGCTAATCAATTTTTGAATTTTTGTTGCTTGAATTATGGTAATAACATTGAAATGAACTACTTTTCTTCTATACATTTTTTGCGACAAATAAGTATTTTATGAGTTAGAGCGGGAGATTTTATTTTTTACGCGATGGGGCTGTTAGAGTACGTTTGAATACTTTGTAATTTAATATTTGTTCACCCCGCGGAGCTTGCGGAGCCTGAACCCATTTATAGGATCTTTTAGGTAATAACACAATTGAAATTATCACCCAAAAAAAACAAATTATAGCGGTATGTTAACTTTTGTCTTAGATGGTGGGAACGGGCTCAATCATTTGAGCACGCCGAAAGCGAGTGTCCATTGCAGTGTTGCCATATGACACGCTTGATGAATTACATTACACATCAAACACTTGAGTTGGGCTAACTAATTTACCTCTATAACTCGTAAAACACTCATTATTAATGGAAAGTGCATAAGATAAAACTTGTTTATTTCGATCTAATTAACTATGTTTTGGCACCAAAATGTTAATAATTGTTTACTAACCAACGCTACACATTTACCTAATCTAGTAAATGCCAAAGGAAGTGCCTAAGTGCGAGATGTTCTATGATGGTAGTTTTGGTAGCCAGCTCTTGTTTGCTGTGAGGTGTAAGGAGTTGAGTGTGAACAGGCGCACATGGAGGTGGAATGAGAAAAATAGTAGATATGTCAGCAGTGTAATAGGGGTGTGGAAGAAACAATTGAACAATTTTTGCTGGAATGTAGTATGTATGACCAAGAGAGAGTTTCATGAATGTGGTGTTTGAGCAGTAGGGAGAGAATAAGTGGTATACTAGATGTGCTGAAGATGATTGTGGTATGAGCTGTCTTACTGGATTGGATCAGGAGTGTAATTTGAGTATCATTAAAGCTATGAAAACTTGTCTTGTGTGTGTTTGGAGTAAGAGACAGTGATGGGAATGAGCCAGTCCTATGGAATGGGCTGCAATGACCCATCATGCCTGATGATGGTGTTTTGATGTACTGGTTATTCCAGTGATGCCATCCACTGGCAGCTTGTGACAAGGATTGGTGGATCCTGAGTAGTTTATTAGACAACTCTGGTAGAAAGGGGTTGAATTCTTGTGTGAATATTCGGAGTAATGCCAAGGGAATTGTAGGCCATTACAAAAGCATCGATACTTGTGGCCTTCACTTTCAAGTTCATAATAGACGAATGGCACAGTGCACTTGATAAGCTCATAAAAACTGCAAATTAATGTAAAATAAGTAATTAATGAGGCTAGAGTGAGGATGAATGATACTGATCTAAAAAAGCAAGAAAAAAAGAGTCCAGATGAAGTGAAAGATTGATAGAAATTCATTCAAGGAAATAATAAAGGTGGGAATGGATATCTGAATTAATGGATTAATAGTTAATGAATGCAAAATAAGTGATGGATAGAAATACTACAAACAGCTGAATTGTGTTGGATAGACATTGGTAAAATAAATGTTCAAATGTTAAATAAACTTAAATGAAAAGCTAGTAAATTTTAAGATTGATGATTTTGAGCTTATATGGAAAATGAATAGCCTGTGAAAAATAAAAAAGTGATTACAAAAAGTAAAAATGAGAAGGCTTCTTGTCTCAATGAAATTTTCTAAGATTCTGTATCTAATTGTCATTGTGAGTCCTGTATAGAAGAAAAGCACAGCTATGATTGAAAACTCTTGAAACTTTGGAAATTTTATATCAATGAGCCTCTTTCAAAAATGATGCAGAATTGGATTGTGATACTCTAAATGCCATTAGCAAAATTAGAATAAGAAAATTTCCAATTGAAAAACTTTCTGTTCATGTATATATTTGTAAAAAGCTGAAACATAGAAGAAAAATTGACCAGCTCTCCAGCCCTGATCAGAACTGGTGTGTATCAGTGCTAGCAATTGTAGCTACACAGTTCAATAGTTGGACTAGCCATAGTTCTTTTGGAAAGGATTGAAGGTCTCTCCTATCCTCCAACAGTGGAATGAAGGGAATAGCAAGTTATGCATGTTGTGTGCCAGATGTGTTGAAAGTAATTAGTTTGTGCTCTTTTCCAAAGAGCACAAACAGGGCTTTGTCGGGACGTCATTTGTCCCGTGTACAGTCAACCCTGTCTGGGTTGAATGATGGATGGGGCCTGCCTGTTGGAAGGAGTAAAAAATTTACTGAGAAGTGCATGGAATAGGAGACAGAAACTTTGCAAAATCCTTTGTTACTGGTAAGTTTTGTATGGTTCTTTTTCCTGCACTATTAATGGTGGCTTTGTGTATTCTGTTCAAAGGTTTTTTTCTATTCATATTTTGTGTATTTTTTGTGGCAGCCTGAATTTTATGCATCTGCTGCTCTTTTGGTGTGCCACATAATTGTGCTTGAATTAGACCTGAGCCCAAGTGTCCAACTTTGTCCCATTCTGCAATCCTGTGAGGTGAGTTGAATATTTTTCTTGTTAATTAGCTTGTATGCTTTGAATTTTCTGTTTATCCATTTGTGTTTTTCATTTACTTCCATTATTTTTGCTTGATGTTTGAATTTTATTCTGCTATTTGGTCATGATCTTCTCATTTTTATTCATTTTCTTTTATATTGAGTGGGATTTTGCTTTGTTTTTTTTATGTTGATTATTGTGGCATATTGGGCACTTTTCCGTTTATGAGATTTCCATGATTCTTCATTATGCTTGGTTGTATTTATTTTTCAAATGCCTCTCTACCTGTAAATGCATGGAAATTTCCATAATAGATTCTTTGCACTACTTCTCCAAAACTCTCAATGTGATAGAGATCAATGATGTATTACGAGAAGTTTTGACCATGCAACACCATGCATGAAGATCATTTTTGACAATCTGGGTCCTGCAGGGATGCTGTTATGGGGTTGCTGTCTGAGCATTCTGTGTGCTGCAAGAGAGTGGTGCAATTCCACCAGTCCCTGAGTTGCCTGCCTCTTCTTCCCTCATTAGATGAGCATTGCAGTCTTATTTTCCTTGTCTTTGTTATCTGCACAATACTCTTATAGTTAGGATTTTGTGGTACACCTCTTGTTTTGATTATTCTTCTAGGCTATTTATGTTTAAACTAAATTTTTCAGCAACTAAGCAGACTTTTGAGCTAAGCTGTCAGTTGTGTGTGATTGGTTTATAGGTGCCAATTGTAAATCACCTAAAGTAATGCTCAGTTGTTTAGAATGTAAATTGTTGAAAATTACTTCATTGAAGAATGAAAAAAATGAAAGTTGAGTTCCAATGTATTGAAATGCTCTTTTGTAATTGCTGTGTTAACTAGTACAGTGTAAGCTTATAAGTTAGTGTGTTATGTTGTGCTGGTTGCAAAGTCAGATTCGCACCCCAGTCAATTTACTACAAGTGTAATTCATTTCGTTCATCCCCTGAAAGTTCTTTTAATCCACAAAGAAAAAATAAGTAACTGGGGGAATTGGATGGGTGTAGAGGGAGAGGAGGAGGCTATCATCTCTTGATTGAGGATAGGTGAAATTTTTAATGGTGAGCCCCTAGAGGTTGTCATCCCTTCTTATAAATCTGATAATAAAAACATACCACAATGCCCTCATGGTTGCTGCTACAGGTAATTATCATGATTGACACCCTTAACCCTTTATGACCTGAATTATAATTTAGAGGGATAGAAAATTATTTTTTGCTATTTTTTATTAGTTCATAAGGTAATAGAACCACAGGTGTCTTCAAAATGAAAAAATATATATTTTCATAGATTTTAACATGACTGAACTAATTCGTTCAGTTTGTCATGTAATAAGGACACTATAGCAATTATGTAAGAAATAACAACTATTGAATAACTGAATACTATGTGCAATTTACTCAAGTTTCAGGGAAAAAACAAGGCATTTTTGTATAAACACTAATTCAACAATATTGTTCATTTCAATCTAGTGTATCTCAATAAATTCCTTTTATGACATCATTTCCTCTGGTATAAAGTAAAAAACATAAACTGAACATCCTCATGACATTTCAAAGGTTGAAACATAGATGCAGAACCGACTGGACAGGTGCGTTTTTTCTTCAATTATTGGTTATGATAATTCAGAAAATGATTGATTTTGCCATTCATGCATAGGTGGACGTTACACTTACTGCAGGTCACATTGGTCCAACCTTTGCAGCCTTCTAGTCTGCAGAGCCGACGCACTTAAGCAACAGCTGGCCAATGACCTACCTAGTCATATCTGATAAGAGCGTCCAGATGAGGTGCAGCACCTCCACAGAATCTTTTTTTCTGTTGATCACAGTTACTAGGTCTTCCTCTTTTATTTACATTCAAAACCTTCCTGGCTTGCATCAATGCAAATGCTACCTTCAGTTTGAAAGAAGCCAGAGGTAGAACATCTTTCTTTGGAATTTTCAGCTCTTGTGCGTCATGCTTGTACAGTAACCAACTGTTTACAATGATCATGTCAAACATGTGGAACACCGATTTCAGGTAATATTTTTTGATCTTAGATCAGTTCTGTACAATGCTATGAGGAAGTCTGCTTTGTCAACACCGCCCATGGATCGATTGTAAGTTTGGACGATTTCTGGACACTCCACTTCAATTTTTTTCTTAGCCTTCTGGTTGTACCGTTCCACCTTCTTTACAGGTTCTGATCTTGCAAACGATGAGAGCATGTTTACGATTTTGTTATCAAACCATCGAACATATGAGAGATTGCATCCATTGCTAACGAATCTTCTCTCTTCGAAACTTCCTCTTCCTTTCTTCATTAGTTCTTTATCACTCATTTTATTCAATTCAAATCCAGGGACTCTGTTTTGTCTTACTGTGCCACAGCAGAAGATGTTTTGTGTTGTCAAATATTGCATTAGAGGAACTGATGAAAACCAGTTATCAAAAAATAGCAAGTGGTTTTGACCACTTTCGATGGTTTGAGCCAATTGCAAGACTATGTTTCCACTAGCTTTGAGATCAGGAACACCAGGCTTGTCAACAGGATTTATTTTCCCGCAGTAGGGAATGAAATCATAGGTCAACCCCTGGTCATCTGCCAAGACAAAAATTTTGGACCCCCATTTATGCGGTTTGCAGAGAAGATATTGTTTCAGCGAGGACTTTCCTTTGAAAGGAACCAATTGTTCATCAATGGAAAGATTTTGGATCTTTGAAATCTGTCTCAACTTGGTTTGTAGATGGCTAATCATTGGACGAACTTTGCAAAATCTGTCTTTACTTGGAACTGTGTTGTCTACAAAGTGAAGGTTTGGTTTTATCTCAAACCATCTATCTCTGCTCATTATTCTTGAAACCACGTCTTGTAAGCCAGGAAATTGAGCACTCCAGTGATATCTTGCATTGGTTATTTTCACCAAAGAAAAGTAATACACTAAACCAAGCCATTGCTCAATCTCAGTTACAGTGGTGTTGAGAAGTTTATTTGGATCCTTCCATGCCGAATACTGGTTACTTTGGTCAACCATCAGTTCCAAGAAATCTTGAGTCAAAAACTGCCGTGCATAGTCAATTGAAGTCCTCACAGTGACATCTGTTTATATTCGTCAGCAATGAAACTTGGAATTTCTGTTGAATCTCCAGATGTTAGAACCCACGAGGCTACTGATTGTCTTTGTGCTGCTCGTGTAGCTCAATCACTTATTTCAACAACTACAGCAAAAGGATCGTCCTCTTCTGTGGGGTTTTCAGCAGCACGATTTTCGACAGCAAGGTTTTCATCAACAGGATCCTCTTCATTCTCTTCGTTCTCCATTTCAGAGCCTGGAATATTTCACGGGAAATTATGCGCAAATATGCAAATTCTATATTCTATGATCATATACAGGGTGTTTCAAAAATACACGGCATAATTTCAGGTATGTATTTCCCACATGTAGACAATCAAAATAGTTCATTACAACATATGTCCGGAAATGCTTCATTTCCGAGTTATGGCCTTCACAACATTGAAATTCACCGGAACGTTTTTCTTTCCGCAGGTCGTTGCCATTACAGAAGATGTTCAAAATGACCACCTCCTGCTTGAATACAGACCTCACATCGATGTCTCATTGACCTGCGAACACGATCCCACACTCCAGGAATGTTGCGTATGTCCTCAGAGCGTGCCACAATTCGATTCCGAAGGGATTCCAAATCAGGCACCGGAGACGAATAAACCAATGATTTTAAATGGCCCCACAAGTAGAAATCGAGAGGGTTCAGATCAGGTGAGCGTGGAGGCCAAGCAATTGGGCCACCTCTACCTATCCATCGATCAGGAAATCTTCGATCCAAGTACCGGCGAGCCGTACGACTGAAGTGTGCAGGAGCGCCGTCATGCAAGAAGTGAGCGTGCTGACGATCGATCAGTGGAGTGTCGTCATAAACATCAGGTATGATGTTTTCCAGGAAGTTTGTGTACGCCTGCCCCGTAAGTCTGTTTACAAGTACATGGGGTCCAACTAACCGATCACCAATGATACCGGCCCACATGTTGAGGGAGAACCGCACCTGGTGATGAGATACAACAGTTGCATTTGGGTTTTCATACGCCCATACATGCTGATTGTGGAGATTTGTTATGCCATCTCGTGTGAACTGTGCTTCATCTGTAAATAATACTAAGGCAGGAAAGTTCGGATTTGCAGCACATTGCTGCAAGAACCACTGACAGTACCTAACTCGTGCAGGGTAATCTGCTGGTGACAGCGCCTGTACACGTTGCAAATGGTAAGGATACAATTGATACTCTTTCAGCAGTCTCCAGACAGTCGTATGGGGAACATTCACTTGCAACGCTAACCTTCGTGTGCTGATAGAAGGAGTTCTGTTCACAATCTCCAGAATCTCCTCCTGTTCTTCTGGAGTTGTAGATCTTGGTCGTCCCCTTCCCAATCCAGGAGAGTCAAATTTTCCATACTCGCACAGACGCTGATGGAGACTTACAAATGTCTTCCGATCTGGACATTGTCGCTGTGGGTACCTCTCCTGGTACAAACGACGAGCCAGCGCAGCATTGCCGTCTGCCTTACCGTAGATCAAGTGCATCTCTGCCAGCTCCTGATTTGTGTACATGACACACAGTCGAACGCCAAACACAACACTGAATTTAACCTTCGCCTAGGAATGATCTGTCAGAGTGCCCTCTTAATGTGTCCTTTGACGGCAACGACCTGCGGAAAGAAAAACGTTCCGGTGAATTTCAATGTTGTGAAGGCCATAACTCGGAAATGAAGCATTTCCGGACATATGTTGTAATGAACTATTTTGATTGTCTACATGTGGGAAATACATACCTGAAATTATGCCGTGTATTTTTGAAACACCCTGTATATCTTAGTACAGTAAAAATACAGAGTAAATATAAGTACATACGACGTCAGGATACTGTAATGGGGCGATTCACCAGTCTCCTAAACCGTGTTTGCTGATGAGATGGTGCAATCTGCCTATTCCCCTAACCCCTATTTTTCTGTTTCAGAACAGAGTTATTACTGTTAACTGGTAGAGACAAAGTTCCAAGTGCAGCATAATATTATACAGGCAAATTGTTCATAGCAGCATCAACCAGCAAGGGTAAGAGTAATAGGCAACAATAGGGTGGAAATAAAGGAGTGTGTATGTTTATTTAATTATCTATTGATTGAAATATTTATTATAAACGATATTGATTATTAATTAGGTAAAAGTGAGAAATTATGTACTCTATTGCTTGTATTATCATTGTAAGTTATTATTTATTATGCATGGCGGATTGACAGGAAGACCTCCAAATCGACCTCCAAACCTCCATTCAACCTCCAACTGGAGAGCAGGAGCCGAGACCAGTGGGCGACACCAGAGCTCTCACCCGAAGCTCTGTCGTGTCAGCCATTACCCGAGACTGAAGAACAGCCCACAACCACAGCTGATTCTTTCTCGGACATCCTTCTTTGTTGGAAGTGCCATTGCCGTATTGCATCTGCCACTGCCGTACCTCGGCATCTCCTGCTGTGCTCAGGCAGCTCCTATTGCACTCCGGCATCTCTTGCTGCGGCCTTACTCTCGCACCTCCTATCACTTTGGTACCCCGGTACTGCTGCGCTCTTGCCCCCCTTTGCACTCTTGCAGGCGCGCTTTGGGTTGGCCATTGTGGTTTCGGGGAGTAGCTCTGAGGTTGCTGCCACGCTGGGCTATCCCCAGTATAGTTAACCGCTGCGTTATAGTTGATTGTTTATTGGTTAGGGTAATTGGTAAGTAGGTAGGCTATTACTGTCCGCATCTGGTAATATTTTCTGTGTTTACTTGTTATTATTGTTAAAAGTATGTAAATAAACAAAAAAAGAAAGTGAAAAGTAATCCCATGACCTGGGAGTGTTTGGCTCGTTATTCACCTTGAGACATGATAGGAAAAGGAATTAGTTGATTCACAACCAATGTAGAGTAGTGCTAGCGGTCTACGCTACACGTGTTGATGGTAGGAACCCTACCTGTCCCACAACATTGTGTCTTTGGTGCCGTGACCAGGATTGATCAGGATAGACCAGGATAGACAAGGATAACCCAGGATTTTGAATAGAGTAGTTTAAATATTTCAACCTATTATTTAGTTTAGCCCGGCCATCAACTTGCTATTTAGCCTTAACCTAAATCAGCTAATTATGTCTCAAGGTGTCTCAATTAATAACCAGGATGTGGACTTAGGATAGGATGTTATTCATTTCATATGTGTTTACTGTGTATCCTAGCCCCTCATCACTTTTAGTTCATGGTTTGCAGCTAAGGCTCAAGGAATTTTCTTTTGACTTGCCGAGCTGTTACACTGTTCCTGTGGGCAGAGGGTAAGTCAAACCAATTTGATAATGATTATTTTTTGGCATAGGATGTGGGCTTGAATGACAATATTAATTATTTGGAGGTCTTCTCTTCTGGCAGTAGAGTGTCAAGATGGCAGAGCAGGGGAATTCTGGGGAGAAAAGGGAGGCACCTTTGGTTAGTGATGGAGCTGGCAAAGAAATTTCAAACATTTCAGAACAAGAAGAGGACCTCATTGCCCAAAATTGTGTGTACATGAACAAATTCTTAGTCAACCTAGAACAGATGAACACCTCACTAATGTCCAATTCATCTAAAAAGATGTTAGTTGAACTTAAGAAAAATTTCCAGCGGATTCAAATAGATGATGAAGATGAACAGAAACTTCCAAAAGTAGGGGTTGCTGGGCAAGGAGCAATACCCAAAGTCCGTAGGCCAACGAAGCTTCCAAGAGCCAAGTCATCTTCTTCGGAGACAAGCACCAGTTCAGATAGGTCCACAAGTAGTTCGGAATCGCAAGACCTGAGCTCCAATTCTTCAGCCAGGAGCAGACGCAAACAGGAACCCATCCCAGCCATGCAGTCAACCGAACTCAAAACCCTGATGAAGCTGATGGAAAAGTTTGACAATAGGAGAATTCCACAACAAGAGAAATTTGATGAGAAGTCAGGACAAAGCCTGGAGACTTATCTGAAGAAATTTGAACGATATTGCGAGGAAAACTACAAGGGGGACAGCAGCTTCTGGTTGGGTGAGCTGGAAAAGCACCTTAGTGGACAAGTCCTCATTGCATTCAGGTCTTTGAGAGATGTAGGAGATAACTATCGGACAGTTAAACGTAAATTAATCCAATGGTACAAGGACATGGCAGCATTACGAAAAAAGAAACACCGAGAAGACTTCAACAAGATCAAACATGGAAAAGGGGAACCTCTCTATCTCTACAGCAGCCGAATCGAAAGACTGTTCAAGGTTGCGTACCCTAAGCATGGAGTACAATCAAGCTCCATTCTAAGAGATAAGTTCCTGCAGACTATTCCCAAAGACTTGAAGAGAATAATCTCAACTCAGATGATCAGCGACAAAATTCATAACAAGAAGGTCAAATGGTCTTCAATCCAGAAGATTGCCAGATTCAAGGATGTGGAAGTGGAGAGTGAAAAGAAATCAGGAAGCGATGGGCATGAAGACCCAGAAAACTGTGAAGAAATAACCATCAGCGTTGGACAAGGGAAACTATACAAGGATGCTGCCACACAGGGTGATCAGAGGATTGGAGCTTCAAGTGGAGCAAACTCCACCTATTCTAACTGGGGAAGGCATCCTACTCAAGACAGAATTAATTCTTCAGGCCGACAGATATATACGGTAAGGGCACCTGCAGGTTTCTCAAGACCAGCACCAGCATCTTTCCGCTACGATAATTCAGTAGGGAATACCGGACCAAGGAGGACGTTCAACATGAGACCACCAACTAGGTTAGCTTCCCGCAACATAACTTGCACCTTCTGCAACAGATATGGTCATGGTGCTGGAGAATGCAGAACCAAGACTAATTCTTGCTATGCATGTGGCAAACAAGGCCATTATTTCAGGGATTGCAACCAGAGACAAGCGAGATTACACCCAAGATCACAATCTCAACATTCACCTAGAACTTCATATCAAGACCAAGGAAATCATGCTAGAGGCCCAAACCAAGAAAACATGGCAAATTTTCGCCCACAGGCTTATCAACCACACCGTATCTACAGTGACGACAACCTGTGTAACAGGGCGTCAAACTGATGGGCTCTGGTATAGAAAGGGGGTCACCAGCAGCCACAAAATACCCCTATACTCTGTTCTCACCCTACACAACATGGAACCGCTATGAGTGCCTGAGAATAGAGGATGAGGACGAGGAGGAACCCACTGAATGTTTTACCGAAGCACAGACAACAACGCAAGGCACTTCACCAAAAGTAAAGAAGAGTCCCACAAAAGGGAATCCGTCTAACATGCCTTTAGTCTCAGATAGAGAGGAAACACCCAAGAATAAGACGGTTACAAAAACTGAAGCTACCAAGCCTTCTGCAGTTGAAGATAGCAAGGATGCCTTGGTTAATTTAGCGGTATTAGAACCCAACAGATTGTTAATCATAGAAGTTCAAGCTGGAGGAAAAGCGATAGAGGCTCTAATGGACACCGGAGCTGCCACTAACCTCATCAAGAAGTCACTTGCAGACCAATTGCATCTTCCGACTGATCATAACGATCCATTAGTTCTTCAGGGGTTAGGAATGGTCAACGTGACCACACTCGGAGCAACAGGCCTCAGTTTTTCTTACTACAACATCAGTGCTAGTAGGACTACCTTCAGGGTGGTGCCAGACAATGCCATAAATCATCCTATGATACTGGGGACTCCATTTATGATCAAAGAAAGGCTCATAATAAATATGAATAAAAAAATGATTTCAAAGATGACCAAAGTAAATGCTCGAGTTGACATATATTTAGGAGATAAGGCAAAACCTAGGCTGATAATTCATGAATCTGTTCCTGTCCATGCAGCGGAAACTATTACTTGCCTAAATCCATCAGTTGAGGTGGAAGTAAGGGTAAATTTAATAAGCCAGAGTGAAACTTGCACTAACTGTGACTATTACTATAATGGAAAAACTAAGAACAAAAAAATCACCGGAATGGATGGAATTTTATCCATGCAAGGTGAAAGGCAGTCAGTCATTGTTCAGCAGAGAGGTCCCATAAAATGCACAAAGATTAAAAAAGGAGATTTACTAGGTTATGCTAGTACCATGGTGGAACTGGAAGATGAACCTGAAACATCAGGATGGACTGTAGAAAAAATGAGAGAAGAGTTAAACATAGGAGAAACATTGCAGACAGCTGAAAAGGAAGAAGTTTTTAACATGCTGAAAAAGGTTGAAGCAGCACTAAGTAAGAATGCAGGTGACATTGGTAAGGCACAGGTAACACCCCATAAAATAGAGCTTACTAATAACACGCCCATATGGCAGAAACCCAGACGGTTTGCTGACCCAGTAAACCAAGAAATTGAAAGGCAGTGTCAAGAACTGAAGGCTTTAGATATAATTGAAGACAGCCGATCGCCATGGTCATCACCGGTGGTACCCATTAGGAAACCAGATGGACAGTTAAGACTATGCATAGATTATAGGAAACTAAACAGCGTAACAAAACCTGAAAAGTTCCCAATGCCAAATCTAACGGACTCAATTTACAGTGCACATCAAGTTCAATTTTTCACAAAGCTTGATTTGATTAAAGGGTACTATCAAGTCCCTATTGATGAAGATAGTAGGCAATATACTGCATTTAGCACAACCCATAATCAGTACCAGTTTAAAAGATTGAGTTTTGGCCTCAAGAACAGTGGAATCCAATTTCAGAGAAATATGCAAGAAATTCTGTCGGACTTATGCTTCAAAAATATTGTTATTTATATCGATGACATCTTAATAATGAGTAAATCATTTGAGGAACACCTATCCATGGTAGAGAAAGTTCTGGCCACCTTAATGAATAACGGCATCAAGATCAAAGTCGACAAGTGTGAATTTTTCAAGAAGAGCGTTTCATTTTTGGGTCATTTAGTCAGCTGCAATGGGATTCAGAAATCCCCAGAGTTCATAGAAAAGGTACTAAACTTTCCAAAACCATCTAACGTAACACAGCTCAGGCAATTTTTAGGTTTAGTCAATTTTCAAAGAAAGTTTGTAAGTCAATGTTCTGTCATTGCAAAACCTCTAACAGAATTAACAGGAGGACCCAAAAGGAAAGTACTTCACTGGACTCCGGAATTGGACGCTGCATTTGAGGCCTTGAAGAGCAAACTAGCTGAGGAAGTTACTCTTTCTTTCCCAGACTATTCAGGAGAGTCTGAGGACCTGGAACTTTTTGTGGATGCTTCAGGCGTGGGGGCTGGAGCATGCTTAATGCAAAAACAACAAGGAGAGTACAAAACCATAGCATATTCCTCTACTACTTTCTCAGAAGCTCAGCATCGCTATTCCACAATTGAAAGGGAACTGGTAGCATTACGGTTTGGGATTAAAACTTTCAGAGCATTCTTATTTGGGGTCAAATTCATGCTTTACACAGACCATAAGCCGTTGTTATACTTACACAATATGTCGCGGGAAAACTCTAGGCTGATGCGTACCATCACTGAATTAGCAGAATACGATTTTACAATCAGGTACCGACCTGGAATACACAATGAAGCAGCTGATGCTCTTTCTAGAGTAATTCATGGGAGACCTACTGTTGCCGAACATTCGCACTGGGCTAACACTTCTGAACTACCGAAGGGTTTAAAGGTTGTAGAGAAAGTGGAAGGAGGAGGAAATTCCTTGTTCATAGCATTATTTTTATTATTGTCAGATTTGGACATGGATGGATCTGACACGAGTTTACCCGAGGACCACGAAGCCCTGCGTGAGCAGTTAGTACAACACTTGATAGATAATCCCGAGAAGTTCAATATCAAAATTGACAAAGCTAAACGAAAGCAACTGAAGTTAATGAAAAACTCAGGGGAACTACCATGTGAAGAGGTTCTTTTGGCAGCTAGTGACGTTTTCAGATTGGAAGTTTGGGTGCACCATGGGATGTCTTCACCGGTTATCTTCAAATCAGATGAGTTGCCACCAATACCAAAAATTTTGCACTTGCAATGTTTGGCTGGAATTCACTTTAATCCAGTTAGAGCCCTAAATGCAACATCCAATAAGAGAATTCTGCAGAATGTTCAAGACAAACACATAAACCTGATACAGTCATCAGTAGCCATGTCAGTGGATCTTCATGTAGATTTTCAGGAACCCATAGAAACCAACCCTGATCCAGAGGGGTTATCCCCGAGCATTCAATGTATCTGTGGACACAGTTCTAAAGGAAAATATATTGCTACTATCAAAGAGCACACTTTCTGTTGTATAATTGATACTGGTGCACAGGTTAGCGTACTTAGTAAAGCTGCTCTGGACCTTATCAACCCTGATGCTTTGGCCATTACTGCGACGAATAGGGAGAATCAACTATTGGGAGGAATAGGCCAAAACCAGACAGAAATCCTAAAGATTGTACAGTTGAAGCCCAAATTACTTGATCTAGAGGTAATGGAGAGCACCCCTTTTGCAGTCGTTGAGACCAAGGCTATGCCGTGCTGTTGCATTTTAGGAGCAAATTTCTTATCCAGGAACCATATAATTCTGGACTTCCATGCTAAACAATTACACATTGATAATGAAGTAGAGCAGCTAACCTGCCCCTTGCAGTTAGCACAGGATACTCATCTTATGAGACTATCAGATTTTTTTGGTCATATACATACCACTTGTGAAAATACTCCTAATCATAGCTTGAAACCCATGTCTGATCATGAGCAACATTCCGGGACTGAGTCCCATGCTCAGGAAATCCATCATTGCACACCTAGGGTAAAGTTCACTATAACTAATGAACAGTTAGTGGATATTCAAAATAATGATCTCACTTTGAGTACTCTGAAGGAACACATTACCACCAATTTGGATATTCAGCTCTGGAAAAACAAAACCCTAGATCAATTTAAGAGGCACAAGAAAAGCCTTAGAGTACATCTTGATTTACTTATAAGAGACACCGACAGGTATTGCTCAGTCGTAGTTCCATTTGTGTTAATGACTGAAATTGTTCTTAAAGTACACACCCAACTGGCCCACATTGGCCGACACAAGTTAGTTGACATTATTTTGAGGAGCTTTTGGCATCCAGCCTTGGATAAAATTGCCAGAGATATCTGTGTTGCATGTCCGCATTGCCAATTCTTCAAAACCAGTAGCCAGCACATTATTCCCCCTACTCTTAAGATAGAGACATCATTGCCGTTTGAACTAGTAGCAGTAGATTTAATGGTATTACCAAAATCCCATAAGAACAACTCTGTTGTCCTGGTAGCGGTTGATCACTTCTCTAAATGGTTAGCCGCTGTACCATTAAGTAATAAAAAGGCTAAAACAGTTTCTTCTGCATTCTCAAATTTGTTACCTGCATTGGCTCGTTTACCTAACAGGGTATTGACAGATAATGGCCCAGAATTTAAATCAACAGAATTTAATGCACTCCTTGAATCACACAATATTTCTCACATCTATTCCACTCCATACAAGGCATCATCAAATGGGTGTGTGGAGAGGTGCAACCGGACTATTATCCAACTTCTAAAGGGACTAGTGGAAGAAAATCCCAGTACATGGGACATTCAGCTGTCACGAGCCTTGTTGGTCCATAATAATACCAAACATTCGCAGTTAGGAATGAGCCCGTCTCAGTGTTTGTTACAGGCACCACATCCTACTGATTACAATATCCCTATTGATACCAACACCACTTCTACGTGGAAAGCAGGACACCCTAAGTTCTCGCCATTTAGTGTAGGTCAGCTTGTCTTGAAGAAAACTATTAAGAAAGGAAATAGGGTCACAAGCAAACTATCTAGATGCTATGAAGGTCCATACAGAATAATAAAAGTACAGTCTAATAGTGTGACGTATGACCTGCAAAAGAATGATACAAAGGGAGGAAACATTACTAAAGCACATTATAAACAATTAAAGCTATGGAAAGATGTACCAGACTATTTGAAGGAACTTGTCATCTTCAATGAAGAAAACGAACCTCAAAAGGTAACCACCGACAGTGAGGGCGAATCTGGATCAGGTCAAAATAGGCAGAATATAATCTTCAGTAGTAATCCTAGCGATTCAAGGGAGGAAGCTGTTCTTCCTTTTCCTAGCTGGACGAGTAGAACCAAGGATGTAGATAAGGTTGACAACAAAGTCTCTAAGTCAAAAGAAAAGGTGGGGTTAAAGAAAAGAAAAGAGGGGACCAAAAGGGTAAAACTCAACTTAATTCCTGAAAATTTGAGCAAACTTGCTTGCAGTGAAGCTACCAAAAACCAGGTCTTGCAACAAGTAAGTATGGATTCCCATGTAATAGAAGACATTAATTACAGGATGTCATCTCCTATGTTTAGGGGGGTATCAGATAGTTTTGATTTTGGATTGGATGAACCAGTATCCAGCATTAAAAGCAAAACACCTCAGTCAAGTTCCCTAAAGATAAGTAGTAATATTGAAACACAGGATAGCTCTTTGATAGAGAATTTTTTAATTTGGTCTGAGAGAGCTTCGAGTTACCAAGAGAGTTACCTACAAAAGGTAATTAACTGCTCAGAACAAGAAGCTCAAGAAGGAAACAAGGTAGCAGAAACAGATAAGGAGAGACAAGCTGAAGATATTCATCAACTATTTGCAAGCAAAACTTCAGAGGAAAGTTGTAACTTTTCAGGATTTACAGATGACTTCACAGGATTCACAGCTATTGACAAGATAGGAGAAGAAAAATTGAACATTTTGAAAAGAATAAGAGATCATTCCAAACAAATGCAGAAAGGGACATCCAATTACAGACGATCCAACAATGAAGTTCTACGAGAAATGTGGCAAAGAAGATACATGTCCAGTGATACAAGAGTAGGTGTTGTAGCAAGTGATGGTGAGCAGACTAGGAGTCCTCGTGTTTCACCAGCAAGGTTGGAATATACTCTTTCTAGTAGAATTACTAGAGCTAGAGGGAATGTAGAAAACATGCCCAATGTACAATTAAGAACATTAGAATATAAGGTTAAAAATAAGTAGCTTATAAAAAAAAAAAAAATTAAAAAATTAAAAAAAAAAAATTCGATAAAAGACAAAATACAAAAAAAAAAATGAGTCGATTAAGTAATAAGTTAAGGATTAGGTTAACTAGTAGGTTAAGTAACAGGTCGTGTTAATGATGTGTCTTCTATTGCAAACAAATGTGATGCTGTTGAAATGTATGTAGACTGTTTGTAAATATTTATTGAAAATCTGTAATGTTTGCGCTTTATATCTGGATTGTCATGATATGTCGAGTGACAATACCAGCAACTTGCCGTGTTCTGTCGAACGGTATGTTAACATTAAAGCGTTCTCCGCGTGTTTGTATATATTGTAGTTTGTAAGGTTCAATTAAGATGTCATGCTGTGATAAAAATTCCCTGTGACTTGGAAATTATAGACACCTGAGTTCAATGATTGTAATTATATGTTTAGGATGTAATATTAGTGTATATAACAAGTGTGCAGTGTTAAGAAAATAGCAGTAGGTGTTAAGTGCACCCTAAGGTTGCACTTGGTGGGGGGGAATGTAATGGGGCGATTCACCAGTCTCCTAAACCGTGTTTGCTGATGAGATTGTGCAATCTGCCTATTCCCCTAACCCCTATTTTTCTGTTTCAGAACAGAGTTATTACTGTTAACTGGTAGAGACAAAGTTCCAAGTGCAGCATAATATTATACAGGCAAATTGTTCATAGCAGCATCAACCAGCAAGGGTAAGAGTAATAGGCAACAATAGGGTGGAAATAAAGGAATGTGTATGTTTATTTAATTATCTATTGATTGAAATATTTATTATAAACGATATTGATTATTAATTAGGTAAAAGTGAGAAATTATGTACTCTATTGCTTGTATTATCATTGTAAGTTATTATTTATTATGCATGGCGGATTGACAGGAAGACCTCCAAATCGACCTCCAAACCTCCATTCAACCTCCAACTGGAGAGCAGGAGCCGAGACCAGTGGGCGACACCAGAGCTCTCACCCGAAGCTCTGTCGTGTCAGCCATTACCCGAGACTGAAGAACAGCCCACAACCACAGCTGATTCTTTCTCGGACATCCTTCTTTGTTGGAAGTGCCATTGCCGTATTGCATCTGCCACTGCCGTACCTCGGCATCTCCTGCTGTGCTCAGGCAGCTCCTATTGCACTCCGGCATCTCTTGCTGCGGCCTTACTCTCGCACCTCCTATCACTTTGGTACCCCGGTACTGCTGCGCTCTTGCCCCCCTTTGCACTCTTGCAGGCGCGCTTTGGGTTGGCCATTGTGGTTTCGGGGAGTAGCTCTGAGGTTGCTGCCACGCTGGGCTATCCCCAGTATAGTTAACCGCTGCGTTATAGTTGATTGTTTATTGGTTAGGGTAATTGGTAAGTAGGTAGGCTATTACTGTCCGCATCTGGTAATATTTTCTGTGTTTACTTGTTATTATTGTTAAAAGTATGTAAATAAACAAAAAAAGAAAGTGAAAAGTAATCCCATGACCTGGGAGTGTTTGGCTCGTTATTCACCTTGAGACATGATAGGAAAAGGAATTAGTTGATTCACAACCAATGTAGAGTAGTGCTAGCGGTCTACGCTACACGTGTTGATGGTAGGAACCCTACCTGTCCCACAACAATACTTACATAGATCTTGATTATCAAGAACAAACGTCGGATCTGCAACGGTGTCATCGCTATCATAATCAGCGTCCCCATCACTGTCTGCGGCGTCTGGGAGTTGATTTGCAATATTAGGTTGTTTTGGTCCTCTTTTATAAAACATATTTGCCGATATACCTGCAAAGCGTAACAGAAATCAATTTTTACAAACACTTTTTTGCACTGAAATCCGAAATGAACTAATTCGTTCACATGTCAAAATGGAGTATCTGGTACGGACTGATCGAATTAGTTCATTGAAAAAATAAATCGTAGCACACTCATATTTCAACACTTTGACTCAAATACTGTTTCATTACGCAGTAGAATAGTCACATTACCACTAAGATTTTTTGAAACACTTCAACTTACCTGTCCGCCATAGCGCTAGAAAGAGTATGAATTTGTTGGCAGAGACAACCTTCCACTCCTATCAGAGAACGCCGTCGCACTGAAGGTGTTAACAATACACTGTTGCTATCTGGCTGTATTTGGAAACTGCACAGACCCTGAACAAACACGTTCAGTCCGTATTTGAACTGATCCGCTTTATATTTTATAGGCAGTATCCATGTATTTCTGACTGAACGAATTCGTTCACGCCGGTCATAAAGGGTTAAAAGAGGCATCCTCCATATGATCCCCCAGACGGATCCCAGTTTGTAAAATAGGGATTTTTGCTGCTATAGAAAGTGTGAGAGGGCAGGTACATCCTGTGAAAAAATGAGACTCGTACATCCACTCGTTTTCCCACTATGGGGGCTTGAAGAATGTGGGAGAGGGGAGTGGGAAGTGGTATTTCATCATGTTACACCTCTCCATTGGCTCTTTCTTCATGGCGCAACATTGCTATGTCATCTCTTATGTCTCTGAATTACTCTATCATGATTTCATGGGTCTAACCTGAAAAATAATATTTTTTAAATTTCAATTAAAATTGCTCATGTTTTTTTGTTCTGCCTACACTGAAAACCTTGGATTTTGGGGTTTCAAAATGTATCTCTTACAATTTTGATACAATTTTTAAGCTACAGCGATGATTTTGGTATCATTGAATGCGGAAAAGCGTGGACATTATGGAAAGTAATAAGGTATTGCAAAATTTGTTGAAAACAAAAGGTGTGACATCACAAAAGAAAATTTTTCCCCCATAAATAAAATGGCACCTAGAAAGTATTTTTAGATGTTGTATACGACTTTAGAGATTTCCTGTATACGTCCCGTAATGTAGACAATATTCCGCATCCAACGATACCAAAATCATCCCTGTAGCTTAAAAACTGTAGGAGGAGATGCATTTAGAATCCCCAAAATTTTGTTCTCTAAGAATATCTCGTTTTCTTTCAAGAAAATTGCATTTTTTCATAGAAGAGAAATAATTAAAAATTGCATTTCCTATCGGGATACTAAATTTTACTGCTCTAGGTTCAATAACAAAAGAGATGGTCTGTAAGGGGGGCCCCTCTGTAAGGAAATTGAACTGTTCTTTGGGGCCAAAACTGAAAGTGAGATTATTGCCTGAAAATGCTCCTAAACCCTTTCTCTATCACGTAGAAACGTCATTTGTCCCGTGTTGGCAACCCAAACCCCCATAATCACCCCCAAATTGTCCCCCTTCCCTGCAGACATGCCCAGAGAGACCAGCTACAGTTCTGCTTAGCTGGGGTTGGTTGCTCCAAATTGTTTTACTTTGTTTTTACACAACTGTCAATTCATTAAAGAGGTTTATTGGCCTCTTGACCTATTTAGTGAGTGGAACTGTCTATTCAAATGTTATAAACATGCTGTGAATACTCAAGAGCTTATTTCACTTTGGAAGTATTTTTTATTTATAAAAAAAAATCATTGGAAAAAGCGTTCAATTTCCTAAGTACCTAATCTCCCTGCAGGGAGTCGAGTTTGCAAGGAAGAAACCTGGGAAACCATCCTTGTCTGTGTGTGGGTGTGTTAGAGGGACTGGAGATGGTTGTAATAGCTCCAACTGCTGTGGGCCCTCACTTTAGAATTCAAGTTTATGTCTCATAAAGAGTAATGCACCTTGGTGCATGAGTTGCCAAAGCCTTTCTAAATTTGAAGAGTTTATTATTATTCCCTCACAAGTGAGAGAGAATTTACAACCACTTCACTGAGCTGTTTGAATATTTGACCAAGAGAGAATGAATTGTCTGTAAAAGTACAAGGATCAATTTTGAAAAAGAATCACTTCATAGTGAAAGTTTGATTAGATTCACTTAGGTTGATGAATACTTTTGATGGAGTAGGGATGCTACAAGTTACTTATATCATTTCTCAATGTGATTGATGTTTGAATTATTCATTAGGCTTCTCAGTGATAGAAACTGAAATAATGAACTTTTATTTGTTGCCTGATAAAAGGTACGCTTTAGGTTTGACCATGTGTCTCTTTATTAATTTATGCTGTTATTTTCATATTTCAGTTTTTTGAAGAAATTTATTTACTTCTCTCCCTAGAATCAACATATTCTGTTGGATAAATAGTTTTTCATCTCATCACATGAAAAGGCTAAAGGGATATAAGTCCATCTACAAAATATATGTGATGTAGGATAAAAGTACCTACATTCTTGTAAACAGATATAAAGGTTTTCAAACTATTAAAACAGAAAATCATCAAATAATCAAAAGTAACATAATTTGACTGGAATAATGAGTAGCTTTACCTTTCTCAACCAAAAATTTACTGACTTTAAATCTCATACTTGAAACCAGGTTTTTCAGGTATTCTTTAGGAATTTGAATCCGTGCACATTAGAGTGAGGTCTTAAATCATTGACTGAATCAAATTACAGGCTGTTTTAATTGTTTAAATAAAAATTTCTAACAAGGTATTCATACATATTCTCAATATTTTCCTCAGGGGGATACGACTATTCTATCTATAGGAATTAGTGATCCCAGAAGAAAATGTAAGGTCCAGAGCTTACAAGTAGACTTCACTTTATTTGCATAAAATGTTTTTGTTTCATTAAAAACATTTTTTTAGCTCACTGCTGTCTTTCTTTTAGCACATTCCATTTCAACTTTTGTTTTGTTCCATAAACTTCCTTCTTAACCCAATTTCTACGCGCTTTGGATCTTGCTCATAGATTCTGCATTTGTTCAACTCTAAACTATATTGTGCCATTATCATTCCTCTCTTTGAACATCTTTGTTGTGGTAAGGGAGACTGAAACCTAATAATAATCTATCAATTAATCTCAATGACATTTGAGTGAGAAGAATTTGCTGGTCACAACACTGTGATATCTTTGTCCTCTAAGAGCTTCATTGCTACTCGATCATTGTATATGTATGGGTGCATTATCTTTTTGGAATATTCTGTAATCAATACATATCCTTGCCTTCATTTATTATTTTGCAATATGTACTGCCATGGTACCAGATGCAGCTGTTGCTCCTGCAGTTACTCCTCTGCCTCCACTTGCTTGGGAGGAGAATGTCTCTGGAGAACTTTATTTTAGCTCTCAATAGTACTGTAGACTGTCTCATCCATTTAAATTGAATTTTTATCACATCTGAGAACACAAGACTGTTCCATTGGCTATCCCATGTCTGGTGTTCTTAGAAAATTCATGGCTCCACTCTATGTGCCTTGTAAGTCACCTTTGATCTTTGTTTTTTTAATGTTGGCCAATACAGTGTTGTGCAAAAATTTTTGAATGGTCCTTGAAGAAGCGTCAAAATTAGTTTTAGGATTCAATGTTTACAGGATAACAATCTATACCTTTTGAAACTTTAAGTAATATGATCTTTCTATCCATTGCTGGATTAATAATTTTAGGGTGTCGTGCTGTATATTTATTCCAATAGTCATTTAGATTTTTGAATACGAATGCACAGCCTCCTAAGTTCTTCCATTTTTTTAGCAATGTCTCTAATCAGTTTTCATCTTTGAAAGCCAAGGTTTCACCATACCCAATTTCATTTAATTTTTTACCTCTCCCCTCTGAGAAGTTAATTTATAACTTTTGATCTATTCATCCTACAACTCGGATATGGATAGAAAATATTTAATTTCAATTTGCACTTAGTTTATTGATTTTACATTAGTTTTTTGAAAGATTAGTTGCAGTCACCTCGATGAAAATAAAATATAACCGTAATTCTGTTTAAGGACACCGTCTAGGTAAAAAAAGTCCCGTTATTTATAGATGGATTTCTCTGAAATTTTCACAGTATGTGTGAAATGATGCAGGTATCATTTGTTATTTTGACAAAATTTTTGTATCTGCACTGGATTTTTTTTTTATTTCGAAAAATATGATAAAATAGGGGTTTTTTAAAATCTACTTCTACATTTTTGAAGTTACAGAACCAGTACTTCGTTTTTAGATTGCTTAGATGTTTATATAACCACTCGCAATAGGGAATTTCGATAACTTTTTTTTGTGGATTTTGGGAATTGAAATAAAAATGACATTTTTTTCATTTTTTTTTCATGTCGTGTAATTTTCAAAACAATAAATTTATCAAAAAATGCTATTGCGCGAGGTTACACCTTGCTGAGCCCTATCGAATAGTATATAAACCATTCTCCTAGCTCTAAAATTGTGGAAGAAGTAGCATTTGAGAAACCAATCATCAAGTTTCCAGAAAAACGTGTTTTTTCACCAAAAAAAATTTTCTTTTTATCTTTTGAACTACAGGGTTTTCTATAATGACCTCTTGAGCGTTTGTAGCTCTTTTCAAGCCCTTTCGATTGATACAATTTACATTGCTGTAGCTCTGTAACTCTGGGAAAAAATATACAACAAAAGAGAATAGGTGTCATTCTTCGAAAGCAACCAATTTTTTTAATTTTTCATTTTTTTTACCAAAATACGTTTTTTTGTCAAGTTAACTCCTTTGTTTTATAGCTTTTTTCAAGCCTGTAGCTATGATACAGCAGCTGTCATTGAGCTATGAATGAAAGCTGCGGTATCATAGGTACGGAAGAACAGCTAAATTCTGAAATTGTCAAGAATTATAAAAAAATATTTACTCAGCATTAGAATGTTTCGTTTGAATAATGCAAGCACTTTGACTAGCCCATTAACGAACTATAATGCCATTCCCGCAGAGAAACACGCTCAATTGACCCCCAATAATGAGGGAGGGGAGGGTTCAAGGTCACTCCACCCCCATCGCTTTCCCCCCCTCTGGTGGGCGCACCATTCGGAGTAGACGTAAATGGAAAGAACCAATGGAAGCGCAAGAAAATCCTCTATAAGATGCATATATAAACAGATAATCAACACATCCCAATTTCTATCAAGACGGTCTCCTGCTTCATTATCATAGATACGGCAGAACAGCTAAATTCTGAAATTGTCAAAATTTCATAAAAAATATTTATTCAGCATTAGAATGTTTCATTTGAATAATGAAAGCACTTTGAGTAGCCCATGAACGAACTATGATGCCATTGCCACAGAGAAACACGCTCAATTGACCCCCAATAGGGGTGAGAGGTCAAGGTCACGCCACCCCCATCGCTTTCCCCCCCTCTGGTGGGCGCACTATTCGGAGTAGACGCAAACAGAAAGTACCAATGGAAGCGCAATAAAATCCTCTATAAGATGCATATAAAAGCAGAAAATCAACACATCCTGATTTCTACCTAGACGGTGTCCTTAAATTAGTTTCAATCTCAAATAGCTCCAGGATTGATTGTATCTGTATTCAGAGAACATGTTTGATTACACTTAAATTTAATTTAAATTTGGTCAAAACAGTCTAAATTTAAGTTTTTATGATGTCTAAAAATCTGTTTAGCACTGTATATTGAGTGTTGTTGGAAAATTGTGTGGTGGAGTTCTAGTGAATTGTAAAAGAGAGTAAATGGAATATGCATTAGATAAAAGCATAATAAAAAGTGTGTGGATCAAATTTTGTTGTCATACACATTTGTGTAAAATGCAAGCTTAAACAAATGTTTATTTTGAGCATTTACTGATATGGAGAACGGAACAACAGGTTTGATTGGAAAGTGTTGTTTGAAGTCCTGAGTATGTTAGGGGTTAGGAGTAAGTTGCTTGACACTATCATTAGCCTCTATGTTGATAGCAGAATGTGTGTTCGAGTGTAAAATAGAGTGAGTAGTGTGAAGTAAAGGTGGGTTTGCAGCTGGGGTGTGTAATGACTTGTTTGTTAGCTAATCCTTGTTATTGAAGGGCAAAGGCTCATAGGTATTTGTAAGGTGTCTGTTGATATGCTGCTAGTTCTCAAACTGTGGTTGTTAAATATGTACATGAATGGAGTTGTGTATGCGGTGAAGGCAAGACTTTTAGGTGGGATGCTGGCATTGTTGGATGCACAGGGTAGTGTGGTCAATCTAAGTCAGCTTTTTGCTGATATTGCAGCATTAGTAGCTAGTTTGAAGCAAAACTGCAGAATGATAAAATAGTTATGGAAGGTGTGGAACAGAAGGAAACTCTGTGTGAAAATGAATGAGTTAATGTGGGAATGCAGCTGGGAAGGGTTTTGTAAAGAATGAATGTAAGTTTTACTGAAGAGGTTGTAAGAAAATAGGGATTTAGCTTTAGCCAATCAATACACATTTCTAATTTTAGCCACACAGCAAGGGAGTAATAAAAATTGTATTTGGAAATGTGCAAAGTTTATTGTAGAACTGTTTAGTGATGCAGAAGCATGTGACAGGGCTTTGTTTCAATGAAAACATGAATTGTTAGAAGCTAATTATAAAAAAAATATGAAAAAACAAACAGTGCTACATATAAAATCCAGAGGAAAAATAAACTAACCAAGTTGATTTAGATTTCTTCAAAATAAATTTTTACATTGAAGTAAAGAGCTAAAAAATAATTTCTGATTCAACTCATGCTACACAAAGTAAATGCATCAACTAAAAATGAAAAAAAAGACAACAGAAAAATAAATTAGAAAGTAAAGTAGTATATAAAACTCATATGAAATCAGTTAGCAACAAAACAAATTTTTGGAACTTGAAAAAAATTATTTTCGAGAGGTGTTGAAATTTAGCTAGAGTAAATACAAAAACAATCTCAATCTTGTAATATCAAGTGAAAGAATCAGTGTTCAATCAAATATTATACCCAAAAAGATCTAAATTTCAGTTGAAAGCAATTAGAATATATGCATGCAAATCTTAACTAAATAATGAAATTACACCAGAAGTGAAAAATCAATTCTGACAGAATAAATTTCTTTAGTTGAACTGTAAATCTTGTTAACTGAAAAGTAATAAATGCTATGCATTAGGAAATTATTCAGTCATTGATTGGTTCAGACAAAAATGATAAATAAAGAAACCATACAGCCAAGAAACATCGAAAGAGCACATACCATTTAGCATTGAAAATCATTGAAAGTGCAAGGAGCATATAAAAGCTACTTAGACTCTTGCAAGCTGGGCAGTCCTTGCAAACACAAAACATAATATTATGGTCCGCACTTTCTATGTGCTTGAACAACAAAGTTGTTCAAAGGGTTTGATCGTGCTTGTGGCAAAGCCACATTGTGCATTACATTTGGATATAAGTAAAGGTTTCACTTTTTACAAAGTCTAACAATGAGTAAAAGAGCAAAAAAAATCGCTATAAAAGAAATCGTATTTCTTTAAAAAAAATTCAATAAAAAGGAATGTTTCAACCAATTTTTGGTCATTTTCAACCATCTGAAAAAATACAACAGCACTGAATTATAACAACTTCAAAATATATTCATCAGTTACATATTGACATTAAAATATGACATTAAAAAAGAGACAGAGACTACACTAATTGCAGAGGGAAGGCTGATTGCGTATTGTACAAGGTAGGTTTATCTCTTAAAATGAACAGGGATTCTAAAATGCGAAGTTAAATTTTACCGGATGTAGAAGACATTATTTTATAAACGTCTAACCGAACTGGAAGGTCACAACTCTCTGCATTAGAGCAAACAGCAGATTGGTGAGGGAAAGAGAGTAACTGTTTAGTTTGAAAACTCCTAACGGCATGCTCAGCCACACGAATAACCAGGGCTCGAATGGTCAAACCCACGTATTCAGACGCACACCGTGTGCAACAATATCTATAAATGGAGGAGAGCATGCCTTTGGGTAGTTTGTCCTTGTAATTGAAATGAGATCTGTGAAAGTTTTGCATATTATGTTTTTTATCAAACAATCACATAAAATTGTAGAGAGTCTTCAAGTTTGTGAAAAAAGTTATATGCATCATCTTACATGTATGACATGTTAATAGTAACCCGAAATGTGTCCCACCGGTTAAAATTCTTCTTAATTTCAGAAATGATCTTTCCTGATCATTAATGATCTTGAACACATGTATATGGCCTTTTTTAGAGCATCATTTTTGATTTATGTTGATAATTCATTTCTTTCTTGATTGGGTAAGTCAAAGAATAAATAGATTACAGTAAGCATGGTGCTATTTGTATTCTTCCCTTTCAACCTAGTTACTATGCTTAAATATGCTGCCCCAGTTCTCAAGGCCCAGTCCTAATTATGACTTGATGGTCTCATGTACCAAAATTCAGTAATTCTCTCATCACATAGGTATTAACAATGGGACGTAGCAATCCTTTGGGGACTCTAATAGGCCATAAACAAAGAACATTTTGTACTTACTCTAGGTGACTACTTCTGGTTTGTTTTGGCCCACCAATAGTCAGCTTTTATGAAGACAATTTCTACAGCTTCTGAGGTAACTTCTGTTAAACACCAATTATTATTTATTAGAAACCTTATCCCAAGCCTCATATTTTACCAACTAAGACCACTAGAGTGTAAAAAACTAGCAAAATAAACCTCCAAAACAATTCAATGGTGCGTGCTTAATTAATTTAACTACAGAAGGATTTTAAAGACATTTTGCACTTTCAATGTATGAATAATGTGATTTTTGTAACAAAATAAGGTTTCAATTGTTTAACCTAAAATACATAGTTACAAATTTGAAAAACCTAATGCAATCTATTATAAAAATTGAATCATCTTAGCCATTTAATGTAAAGCAACGCTTTCTTCAAATACGTGGCCCATTTGTTATTTTTTCCCATGATGGAAGAATATTGTTTTTTTTAAATATTTTGATGCTTGATGTTAGCAGTTAGTAATTTCAGTTATCTTGTATATACAGTGGTACCTCGGTACTCGACCAAAATCCGTTCTGAGGTGGTGGTCGAGAACCGATTTGTTTGAGAACAAAGACCAATTTTCCCATAAGAAAAAATGGAAAGTAATTTAATCCATTCTGACTATTAAGAAAAATACCTAAAATATTATAAGAGTGTGTATCTAAACAACAATGAAAAAGTAAATGTGCACAAGCAGTACATGATAACAATAAATAAAGCATTATAAACCATTTTGTATCATTTACTTACGTTTTGCTCTGTCCGAATTGGCTGCCTCCCCATACCTGGTAACTCTATGAATCCCCGTTCTATGTCTAAATTTTTCAAACCATCCCCTGTTTACCTTGAAAGTAAATGAACTAGCACCTTTACCTCCAGTAGTTTTCAATACATCTTTGTAAATTTGAAGAGCTTTTTCGCAGTTGAGAGTTTCACTAATGCTGTCCCCTGCCAACATCTTTTCCCTGATGAAGATAAGAAGCAACTTCTCCATTTCTTCCATTATCTGAGGCCTTTGCTTACTAATTCCTGTCACTACCATTGCACCATCAGCTTTCTTCAACACTTCCTTATGCTTCAAGATAGTGGAAATGGTTGATTTTGCCATTTCGTACTGCGACGCAAGGTTGGACACTTGTACGCTAACGCTTACCCGCTGGCCAAGGAGCGCCTTCGGGTCGACTCGGCTAGTCGAGTACCGAAAATCTGTTAGAGATCCGAAGCATTTTCTACTCGAATTTTTTGGTCGAGAACCGAATTGGTCGAGTATAGAGGTGGTCGAGAACCGAGGTACCACTGTATTAGCAAACTAGCATCCCATTTTCATGTTATTGTTTCAGAAAAATTTTCATTTAATGGTTGTTAGTTTATGGCTTTAGTTGTCACAAATATGAAAACAAACACACACACTCTATTGTCCATTGCACAGGTGCCTCAACATCCAGCATGGAGCAAAAAGTGAGTATGGTGCAGAAGTTGACTGATGCTGAAGTGGAGAGGCTGTGTTGCAGGCATGACTTCATCAAGCAGGAAGTTCCAGAAAAGAAGGAAACGCAAGGTGAGACTTGATTCTGGTTTAGATTTGAGAGATAAGTTAGTAGATAGTAAAATACAATAGAAAACTACACCTATCTAGTCTGAAGATTAACTAAAATGTTTTTATAAATACTTCAAATGTTATTGGTTGAAAGATAAGACCTGCAATTTTATCTTTAATACGTACGCTCAAAACATAAGAAAACTATAGGATATTATCTACCATGATTGATATAGAAGAACTGACAAAATTAGTAGTATAAAATGTCTTCAATCATGATTTTGAGATGGGCTCTGTAGTCAGTTTCTATATGAGTTGAATTTTGTAAATCTTACTGAAGGTGAAGCAAGTAAAATTTGAATAAAATGCAATTTGTGCTTTGGTTTTGTAAATTTTAGCAGCATGGCAAACTTGGATGTCTCATGATATAAGTGGAGAGATGACAAAACTAGTAGATATAAATGCAATTAGTCTGTGTTCTGAACATCATTTGCAACTTATTGCTCAGTGGTTATGGCTGTCATTTTGGATAAATTTTGGTGTACAGAGCCTTGTCTGTAGATAATGTTTGGATTATTGAAAGTGTAATAGTGAGTGTGTGTTTCTGTTTGTGGTTGATTACTGAAATGTATTTTTAGTCTCTAGTATAGCACAACTTAAGGTCAGAAAAATTAACATTCACTCAATAGATTTTAATCAGAATTATCAAAAAAGTGAACCTTATCTTATTGATAATCTTCCATTCTATATTGAACCATGCTTTGAGTGTAGCGTTTTTTCAAAAATGTGGTATAAACATCAAGTATTTTGATAAGAGGTTCACATAGAGTTAGCATTATTACATTAATATTAATTTTTTTCTATTGAACTTTGATATGGTTCTAATACTAAATGGGCTGAAAAACTAGTAAAACCTGTAGTATTAAATATGTTAAAATGTTTTTGTTGAATTTGCTGGTAATGCATGATTGTAATATTTCTTCCTTCATTGTGTGTTATTTCATGGGCCCTAAATTCATGACCTAAAATGTACACCATTGCTCTGCTAAAAATGACTTCAGTGTTATGAGGAGTTATAAATTATAACTCAGTGTAATTTTTCCTGCTGCTGAGTTGAATCCTTTTTATCTTTCATAAGTTGCATGATGTTATTTAAAAATTTTGAGATATGCCAATTGCAGATTTAAATGCAAAATTTTATTGTATTTGTAAGTTTTGTGTGATTTACATGAATTATTTATTCTAAAGACTTTGTTTCTCACTACTTATCAGCAGTAAAATTTGCAAGTGTGCTAAAAAATAATTTTGTTTATTGAACTCCTTCAAGTTCTTGAGATGCTGATAATTTAGTTAATTAAACAGTTTTGTGTCCACCCTTGGAGAAAGTGTTACTAGATTCCATTCCAACTTCTTAAGGGAATCATCGGGATTTTTCAACTTTTTTCGTCCAATTCGTTTGAAAATTGGCCAGTACATGTATTTTTTTGAAAGTCAACTTTTTTTACTCCTTTAACTTTTTTGATTTAGACCTTTTTTTATGAAAACTTATTTTTTGGTACATTTTTATGGATATTTCAAAACAGAACTCATCATTGAGTTTTGATGCTAGGACAATTGTCCATTTCCCGTTTTGTTTTCTTTTTATGCGAAGTCGAAAATTCAAGATTTTTGTCCCCTTTCCCCCTCCCCCCTCCCTGGTGGAGATCTATTGTCTGTAGCACCATAAAATTTTAGAGCTGAATAGTCCACCACCTAAAAGTCCTTTTTCAACAAAAACATGAAAAATGCTTATCAGAGCGACAGGGGCCTGGATGATCCCCTTAACCCTAGAAATTTGTTCTAGTTCTTCACATTTTCAAAAACAAATAATTTTTATCATTAGCAAATATGAGCAATTTTCCGAGTATTTCAGCACCAAAAAGAATTTTTTTTAGATTTTTTTTTATCTCTGGCTTTTTTTTCAATGATCCTGTGTCATTTGCAGTTGAAACAACTTCTGGGAGTCATCTAGAAGCAATTTACATCAAACAAGAAACGCCTGATGCTGAGCTGGAGGCCATTACAGTAAAGGACGAACCCATTGACTGGAATCGAAAACCCCAGGTGCTGTAATTTGTTGCTCATTGTACTGAATGTTTCCAATTGGTTGCTTACTTCCTTCTTGAATGGTTCCAATTCAATGCTTATCTTTCTCTTGAATGCTTTCAATTGGTCAGTTGCTCACCTCTTGAATGAATCCAGTAGGTCCTTTGCTCTCTTTTTGATTGTATACTATTGGCTGCGTACTCTCCTCATGAATGCTTCCAATTTGAAGCCTTGCTATCCTTTTGAATGCTTGGTACATATACACTAATTGTCCAGTATAAAATATCAGGTAATGCTTTACAACATTTAAATTAGTTATTATATAATCTGTTTTGCCCTGTTCGTGTTCCTTATTGTGTTACTTTTATTACATCATTACTGCTGTTATCCCCCATTCTCTTGAGCATTTCCGACATTATTGTCTAAACATATCACTATGGTGATAACATTCCAATCAATGTCACTTGAATGATATAAAGTAACTCACATTATGTTTGCTCAAATTCTTCTTAAGCTGCTGTTTCATTGGTTGCCTAGGGATGTTTGACTCTGGTTCCAGGGAGTGACCTCTCTAAACAAGCCGGTATTTTCGAGTTAGCATTGGAGGGGCGTCAAGATTTACTGTCTTTCTGTTTGCCAACTTGATCTGTGTTTTTTTATTTTATTCTCAAAAATTATTCTACCAGGCATAATGTTACTGCATCTCTTTCTGCTGTCATTCAGTTGTGTTTTGTAATTAATTTTTTCCCATATTTCATTTTTTGTTGAGCCTATTTTAACATACTTCTTGTACCCCAAGTGTCATGGAGCCTTTTTTTTGCCTGCGTTGTGCTTCAGTAAGCTAAATTTCATGACACGTCTTGACTCGAACCCCCTTGTGATCATTTTGTAATTTGTTGTAGTTTTCTTTTTTTCTTAATTCTTCAAGAATTAGATGCTGAATTTTCAATAAAATTTGACTGTGCGGACCTTTTGCCACCCATAAAATCTTGTGACTTAGTTATGAAGTTAGTTTTTTGATTTGCGTACATTTTTTTCCCATTTGTGATTAATGAATGAATAATGTTTGATTTATTTGGCTTGGTTTTTATAAATAATTCCAGTAACTCACTGTTTATTCACAAACCATTCAACATACGCTCGTGGTCAATTGTTAGAATTGTCAAACTGTTAATAGAATAATCGAGTTGGTGATGTTTTTTTGAGAGTCGAACATTAACAGTAGACTGTTTTGTAAAGTTCCTAATTCTAAAGATTCGTTTCATGAAATTCTTTGGTAAATTAGTTCGTAGTTGATTTTTTCATGTCATGTATGTCTGATTCTTGAAGCAGGTGTTGAACTTTGGTGAGCATCGAATATTGTTTAGATATATCATGTGTATTGCAATTATGGATTGTGAAAGAGAATGTGAGTTTCGAATTGTATCTTTGCTCAAAATATTAATCATCTACCTTTGTGATTACTAACAATATGTATTTTATATCGTTTGTCTACAACTTGACGGTTTTTTGAAGAAAGTTTATTTCATTTTAATTTGGACAAAACCTTTGAACTTTTTTAGTGAAACTAGTCCTCTCCTATAGGCCAGCTCAGGTGCGGGCTTTCATGCAGTTACTTTCAAGAGAGAAGTAGACGATGTTGCCTCTGAGGCATGTTCAGGGCATGCAGAAGCAAAAGACAATTCGAGGGAAGGCAGCTGTGGTGCGTATAACACAAGTACTGTGCATCAGGGACCAGCTGGAGCATCTCAAGGGAGCGTTGACTCGCTACCATCAGATGTGTCGGGTAGCGGCAGCGGCGTCGAGGCCACACCCCCTGACAGACTCGTGTCACAGCCCCTACTGTGTGAACTTTGTGATTTCTCCACTATAGACATGAGTACTTTGAAACAACACATAGTGGTGCAGCATGATGGTGAAAATGCGGGCAAGTGTCAATCAAATCATTATCAGTATTCAGGTATGAAAAAAATGATTTGGGAACATCGACTTGAAAAACATGGTCCGAACAACCTCGTGGCCTGCAAATTCTGTAGCTATTCATCACACACAAATCCTAGTTCAATTACACCTAACGATAGTGCTCTCGAATATCCTATGGCTAATAAAACAAATTTTAAGCAGCAGATGTATTGCAAGCGAAAGATAACTCATGAAGCAAGTAAATCTGGTAAATCTCAGCTGTTTAAGTGTGAGGTCTGTGACTATTCCTGTGATCGTAAAGACTATGTTCAACAGCACCAAGCGAGGGAACATGGTATAGGTCAGGTATTTAGGTGTGAGTTATGTGATTATTCTACTGGTCGTAAGGACCACTTCAAATTTCATCAAGCTAGCAAACATGGCAAAGGTAAGCTGTTTAAGTGTGAGTTATGCAATTTTTCCTCTGCTCGTAAAATCAGTTTAACATCACATCAAGCTAGTCAACATGGTATAGGTAAGTTGTTGAAATGTGAGTTATGTGATTATTGCACCGGTCGTAAATATAATTTTGAAGCCCACCAAGCTCGCAAACATGGTAAAGGTCAGCTGTTCAGGTGTGAGTTATGTGACTATTGCTGTGCTTCTAAACATATAATCAATTTACACCTAGCCAGCAAACATGCTGAAGGTGAGCTATTCAGGTGTGAGTTATGTGACTATTTCTCTGCTTGTAAATCAAGTTTGAAATATCACCAAGCCAGCCGACATGGTAAAGGTAAGCAATTCAAATGTGAGTTATGTGACTTTTCCACAAGTAGTAGACAAACTTTAAAGTTCCATGAAGCTGGGAAACATGGCAAAGGCCAGCTATTTAAGTGTGAGGTATGTGACTATTCCACCGTTAAAAAGAACTATTTGAAAACCCACCAAGCTAGCAAACATGGTAAAGGTCAGCTGTTTGATTGTGAGTTATGCGACTATTCATCTGCTTATAAACAGCTTATCAAATTACACCAAGCCAGCAAACATGGTAAGGGACAACTAGTCAAGTGTGGGTTATGCGACTATTCAACCACTACTAAGCAAACATATAAGCGACACGTAGCCCGCAAACATGCTGAAGGTGAGCTATTTAGGTGTGAATTGTGTGACTATTCCTCTGCTCTTAAATCCAGTTTTAAAGTACACCAAGCCAGCCGACATGGGAAAGGTAAGGTATTTAAGTGTGATTTATGTGACTATTTCACCGGTCGTAAAGATGGTTTGAAATCCCACCAAGGTCGTATACATGGTAAAGGTCAGCTGTTTAGGTGTGAGTTATGTGACTATTCTTGTGCTTATAAAAGACTTATCAAATCCCACTTAGCTAGCAAACATGCTCGAGGTGAGCTATTAAGGTGTGAGTTACGTGACTATTCCTCTGTTTATAAAAACAAAATGAAATTACACCAAGCCAGCCGACATGGTAAAGGTAAGCTATTCAAATGTGAGTTATGTGACTTTTCCACAGATCGTAAACAAACTTTGAAAATCCATATAGCTGGCAAACATGGCAAAGGGCAGCTATTCAAGTGTGATCTATGTGACTATACCACCGGCCGCAGAAACTATTTTAAATCCCACCAAGCTAGCAAACATGGTATAGGTCAGCTGTTGAAGTGTGAGTTATGCGACTATTCATCTGCATATAAAAACTGTTTCAAGAGACACCAAGCCAGCAAACATGGTAAGGAGCAACTAGTCAAGTGTGGGTTATGCGACTATTCAGCCACTACTCAGCAATCATATAAGCGACACTTAGCCAGCAAACATTCTGAAGGTGAGCTATTTAGGTGTGAGTTGTGTGACTATTCCTCTGCTTTTAAATCAAGTTTGAAATTACACGAAGCCAACCGACATGGTAAAGGTAAAGTATTCAAGTGCGAGTTATGTGACTATTTTACCGGTTTTAACCATAATTTGGAATACCACCAAGCTAGCAAACATGGTAAAGGTCAGCTGTTGAGGTGTGAGTAATGTGATTATTCATGTGCTTATAAAAGCCTTATCAAAACACACTTAGCTAGCAAACATGCTCATGGTGAGCTATTCAGGTGTGAATTATGTGACTATTTCTCTGCTTATAAAAACAAAATGAAATTACACCAAGCTAAGAAACATAAATGAATCGTGTGATCATTCATGTTTCTGAAGACATGTTTTAGCAGAGCGAATTACTGTTTAGCAAGACATGGTACAACAGCAATAGTGGGAGAATTCCAGATAATAGTAATAATAATTGATAATTGTAGGGCATTTAACATTTCTCTACAGGGAAATCTTTTGTGGTTTCTTAGGGAGGTCGAAATTAATTGATTATATAACTAAAGTCCATGATCCATGTTTTGATTGATTTCTGTTTACTTTCTAACATTGATGCCTCTGGTTCGGGTACTGTGAGATGTGGTCATTGCACAGGAATAATATTTCTTGAAACAACACAGTGCTCCAACCGGCTCGAATTTTGCTGTGTGTACAAGTATTGTACTTTAATTTATTCCATCACAGGAACTAAATGTATGAATGAAATTTATGAGATTTGTACTAGCATAAGATTCAACGATGTTGCATAGCGAAGGTCTTCTGATATAGCGTAGATGTGATGCTAAAAAATGTGGTCGTAGAGCTCATTGGTAAACATTGATGATCGGCTATTTCACATACCACATTGCTATCATCTATCGTTTACTATATGGATTGCGTATTATTTACCAGCAAGGTGTTCACGACGTTGATGTAAGTAACCTCAACGTTTTGTGTCTCCAGTGATGTGGAGGAAGCTACAATATGCGTGCTGGTATCCTTGTTTCCCGTACCAGCACACTAGTGCTCTTGTGTGTCAAAAAATTGACGTATTGCTATTCATACTTCACTGTGACACTTCGAGACTCTTGCTAAATTGTCAAACAAAGGAACTCTATTTGCATCAATTCCTTTCCTTTTCAGCGGTAAATTCAAGTTTTTGGGTTGCGTTAATGTATAATTTTTACGCTGCGCTTCCAATTCGCTAAATTGTAGAGTTGTTCCAAGTAGTCAAAGATCTGGAGAATTTCTCCCTCATAGGGAGAAAAGTATTGTATCTATGGAAATTAATGTTACCAGGGGGAATGTGTGGTTCCAAGTTTTCAGTCTGGTTGACCACCCTTTTTGTTTAAATGAGGTCTGTGTAATTCTTTGTTTGGAACCCGCTTTTTGCGGTTCATTGCTGTCTTGTTTTTCAACATCTGTTTCGCTTATCTTGGAAATTGCTTTTTGCACAGATTCTGCATTCCCTCAAGTTATTACTTAATGATGGCTGTCTCCGTCCTTTCTTTAGAACCCTTTTTTTTGTGATTAAGTAGGCTCAAATTGTTGTATTTATTCAAATCCAATCTAATCTAACGATTCTGTAGCGTTGTTGGCGATGAGGTTTTATCTATTAATATTGTATTCTTCTTTAATTGAAGAAGCTATCATAAAAATTGAGATGCTTCCGATGGTGAAGACTAGATATTAGCTGTTTGTATTCTATTTTTTAGCGTTCCGTGTCTCGTGCATGTGAAATTTGTCCAACCTGAACTGCGTGTTCGTTTTTCTCCGTTTATATTTAATGATTACTGGTCGCAGTCTTCAGTTGTGTCACGTTGTTTGTGTGTGGTCGTGAGCAAACGTGTCTGTGGTAATCTACTCCAACCTTTTATGACCAAGATGCGGTGTTTTTACAGGTTTTGGTTCCATATCTAAAAATTTTGAAACTGAGAATCTCGAGTTCGTTCTTGAATTTCTTTTGGTAAATTGATGTCTTACGTAAATTTATGAAATTTGGCTCACTAGAATACAATCATGAATGAATTTCTGAATGAATATTTATTTATTTGTTCAATATGCGCGCGCTGTGCCATGTTTTATTTAAATTACATTTTCAAATATTTTCTTATTACTTGAAAATCATTTAAGATGGTATTTTTATCTGCTATGTTCTACCTTTTTCCTGAATTGTCTCTATATTATTATTGCGTTGTTTTTGGTTGAATTTCATCACTGTCATAGGCTTAAAATTACTTCTTGTGTTACTTACCCTAATTAGATGTTAGTAGTTTTATATTAAGGAGTTTCCTAAAATAGAATAAAAATTTTCTTTAAACTATCCCCTGAAACTTTGTTTACGTTTACAATTTTGGTTCAATTGTTTTTCTAAATGTAAATCCTTCTTAGCTTTGTGCTTGAGCAGCTTTTTCTCATTTCAGACGACGGGGAATTTTTTGTTCCAGTAATTTTTTGGTAAAAAATTGAAAACGAAAATTTTGTTATGTATCAAATCCTTCTCTTTGAGCTGATTAAGTAGTACGCACTCATTCATATGTGTGGACGAAAAACTAGTTTCAACTTTCTGAAATTTATTTCTTAGTTTTATGGGCAAAATCATTTACTTCCACCCACTATACCTACAATAAAATCAACAACTGCTGCGGGAGCCTTGGCTATTGCGTGAATGTAAGAGGAGACTGTCCTACAATGCATTTCTCAGTAGCATTTACAGTATTTTTAAGCTTATAGTCCTTGTTTACAGCGTTTATCAGTAGTATTTACAGCATTTTTAGGCTCATAGTCTTTGCTTATAGCGTAAAATAATCATGAGAATAGACTGTAATTTAGTTAATGTCAGTGATATATTCAACTCTGAAAAAGGTAATGTCAACATCTTACGGTTTGTCTATCAATTTAGCGACCATATTTTACGAAATATTTAAAGCCTAATTAGGTTGTTTTACATTCAACGTATCAAAATTGTTTGGAAAAAACTGTTTTCCTTTCTTTTTTCTTTCGTCTTTCGAAATTCTTCTGTATAAACGTCTAAATATTCTTTCCTTTCTGTTTATCAGTTGAGTGTTTCAAATCTTTTCCTGTTTTTTCTAACGTGCCATGAACGTTGATAGGATTTTACTGTATATTTCTCAGTTGATCCATCCACTGTAATGGATATTACAATTAGAATACTTCTGTAGTTTTTGCACCAATTAGATATAAGGCCAGTTGCCATTTGAGTTTTTGTAAAATTAATGCTTTAAAATTTTGTGTAAACTCTCTGTAAAAATAAGGTTTGTCATTTTTTTCATTCTTAACGTATTGGCAGGAGATGAGGGAGCTTTGCTCCTCTTCTCTCCTGGGTGAACGAAACACTTTCGGGTCAAATGTGCACGCAGCGAATCGTTAAAACTTTAGCTCAAAATGAATTTTAAGTTACAGATGCAATGGTTTTATTCTGGGTTAAGGAATGGTTCTGGGGGACGGAATGGATATCTACGCGTGGTGCCACGAGCGGTCTCAAAATTGCATTCCCGTTTACACGTCCATCTACACCCAATGTCTGAAAGTGATTCCAACTCAATGTGTCTCAGATTTGTGTCAAACCTTCATTTTGATGTTATTATGTAGTTATTAGTAGGAAAATAGATATCACGTTTCCTAATGAGCAGATGTGCGAACTAATAATGCTCCCATAATTTTCTTGTGTAGCAACTTATTATTCACAACTATTTTATTGCTCATTCTAAGTATAGTTTGACTTCTAGGGTTGGACGACTTCTTACTACCCTTGTTATATGAGACTATTTTGTAATTACTTTGTTGTTGGGCTTGGAACTTTGACTATTTGTATAACTGTAGGATATGTTAGATCTCCTGCTAGCAAATTATGCGTGTCCTAGGAGAATATGTTCATCCCCTTTAGGCTATTGATTTAACTGTATAAATGTGTCTTAATATGCTTTCCTGGCCACATTGTGGCAGCATTTGTAGAAGTGTTGTGTTGTAGTATTTGGATTCATTGGCGCACCTTGATTCCCTGTGCAAGCCAGCGTTTGTTGACTGGTCATATTAGAAACAGGGCAACTCTATTTGGCGAGCATTTCTCATGCTGTTATAATCGAGTGATTCCGACTCCAGACCTCTCTTGAGTTGCACGCTAATGTGAGAACTACTCCTTGGAACTAACTATTTTCGAGCACGTGACAACCACCCACAATGAGTTCATGATGTGTGATGATTGACCTCCTGAAATGATACCCGTGCTCTCTTGAGTTGGGTTTTGTTTGTGCCGTTGTGTCAGTTCAACCCAAATTGTACTTGTGGCATTATCTTAATTTTATAATTTTGTACTTAGTACTACCCTTAAATTGGTCAACCTCTAAAACCTGTACATTTTTGTAGTATTATTGTACTGATTAAACTTTTTTCTTTCGGGATTTTTTATTGCCTATTATTAACGGCTGCTTCTGACAAGTTTCCCCTCGTCCGTGGAATTTCTGTGAACCTCTCCCACGTTGTGATGTCAATGCCGCCATGATGGCAGTAGCTGTGAGGGGTAGCAAGGGAGTTATATAACACTGCCAATATAAATGCCTGAACCAAAATGTAACCAGAAGTAAGGGAGTGCACAATAGAAATAGCCGTGACCGCAAAAGTTGATTTTAACACGTTAACCTCGATGGGTTAAACTGAACTTCAATATTCAATTCAAATTTAAGGTCAATTTTAGTAATCAACGTTGAAAATAGCAAACATTACTAGATCGGGCCTTTATTTAGCTTTCATTGAGTATTAATAAAAAATGCTGTAATGACTACAGGTGGGTCAGCAGCACTATGAAAATCACCTAAGTGACCACCGGTGGGTCACTTCGCAGGAAATGTGTTAACACAGTTTGCAGTGTCCAACAGCTCCCACTGGGTCTCAGAATTTGTTATCACTCACCAGATGAATGTAAAATGCATCACTAAACACAAAGGAACAATCTTGATGGTCTCTCTACACTCAGTTAAGTTACTAGAAGCATCACTCCATTTTACATACAAACATCACTGCATTTTACTCACAAACATCACTGCATTTTACTCACATATAACACTGCATTTTACACACATACATCACTTACATTTAACACTAGTTACAAACATGCTAGGGTAAACCTAAACATCACAATTTTAAATCGCTACGCAGGCACATTTAGGATTGTTGAGGCTTGGCTCAATATTAAATGATTATTTTCAGCAAATTATTAAATAATTGTTGCAGTGCAGAACTACGGAGCTGTGGCGGAAATATACGACACAAGTTACTTAAACATGTGTATTGGGAACCGTCGGTCGGGGGTGTTGCGTGACGGAGGTTCAGGCAACACAGCGCGAGTCAAAACTCAGCGACGCTGTGAGGTTGACATTCTGAACTATATTTCACACTTCCCCTCAGGGGGACAAAACTATTGTATCTATGGGAATTAGCACTCTCAGAGGAACAGTGTGAGAGCTCGAGCTGAGAGTTAGGTAAGCCTTCCTTTTGTTGAAATAAAATGCCCTCAAGAAGACAACTATTGTATCTATGGGAATTATCACTCTCAGAGGGACAGTGTGAGAGCTCGAGCTGAGAGTAAGGTAAGCCTTCCTTTTGTTGAAATAAAATGCCCTCAAGGGGATACAACTATTGTATCTATGGGAATTAGCACTCTCAGAGGGACAGTGTGAGAGCCCGAGCTGAGATTTAGGTAGGCCTTCCTTTTGTTGAAATAAAATGCTTTTGTTATGCAAACCATCTTTTTTCGGTTCACTGCTGTCATGTTTTTTAGCACCTACTACTTTCTTCGTCAACTTTGATCTTGTTTCATCATCTTTCTTATCTAACTGTTTCTATGCCCTTTCTGCAGAGAATCCGAATTCCCTTAACTCGATACTAAATGGGGCCTTCTTCCTTCCTCTTTTTTGATCGCCTTTGTTGCGGATAGGGAGGCTTAAACTAACTAATAATCTAATCAATGACTACTGAACCAACATATGTTCATGGGCTATTTCTTGGCTGAAAGCATCATCAGTAAAGGGAAATTTCAAAAGAGCAATGCTGTGCATGGTACTTCAAAAACTCCAGCTTAGAAGTTTGAATTTCTATATTTGGCCTTGTGTATAGAAAGTACAATAATTGTAACGCTATACAACAAAACAAGATCATCTCATGGATCATTCTATTCCTCCTCAGGGGGATATAACTATTGTATGTATGGGAATTAGCGCTCCCAGGGGGACTATGTAAGGGCCTGCATGAGCTAAAGGTTAGGTAGGTTTTCTTTTGTTAAAAATAGAATAGGTTTTTCACGGACCGTAGCATGTTGGAACAAGTTAAGAACGACTCTTACAGAATCTTTATCCTTTTATTAAGAAGAATTCTTCGGCTATATACGGCGCGTCGCAGTTCTCGCAGTCAACAAGAACGAGAAACGAGAACAAGGAACAGGCGAGCGCGAACGCACCAACACGACTGTGAAAAATTTATCAATAGATTAAAGATCTAATAAAGAACTAGGTTCATGTAATATGAAACGTATGACATCAGATTATACTCTGTATCGCAAAAGTTAACTCTTACCGAGAAAGAAACGAAGGCTTAAACTTTATTTGGCCTTGCTCTTTCCAACAAGGTGAAGACATTAAAACCAGCAACATACGCTGATGCAGCAGAGGCGGCAGGAGATTACATGGAAGGTTGATTCTTCCTAAAGAAGAGTAAATAAATTCAATTCGGGGAAAAAATCTTAAAGAGAACTATTCGTCAATTCTCAATTTCGTTTATGAGGCAAATTTCGTCAAGTACTCACTTTATTTTATGCCGAAGAAGAGCCCCACGGCTTTTAGAGATTTTACGAGGAAATCAGTATAAGGTGCCAGTCCAGCGCAGGCATGCGATTAAAGTTACGAACTACCCTAGTCTACTCAGGCAGTTAAATAGCCTTAAGGCGCGTTCTAAGATTAATTGTCCCGTGGGCACGTTAAGGTTAATTGTTAAGTGGCCCTTGGGCACGTTAAAGTTTAAGGTAAAGGTTAAGTGGCCCTTGGGCACGTTGAGTTCAAGGTAAAGGTTAAGTGGCCCTTGGGCACGTTAAGTTCAAGGTAAAGGTTAAGTGGCCCTTGGGCACGTTAAGTTCAAGGTAAAGGTTAAGTGGCCCTGGGGCACGGTAAAGTTTAAGGTAAAGGTTAAGTGGCCCTGGGGCACGGTAAAGTTTAAGGTAAAGGTTAAGTGGCCCTGAAGCACGGTAAAGTGTAAGGTAAAGGTTAAGGTTAATACGCCTTCAAGGCAAACCCTTGAAAGCCCACCAACGGGCTGTACTAGAACTAATCACTGGACTGGTCAGGAGCACGAACATGCATTACGTAAATAATCAAAATGAAATAATAACGGCACCGTTTAAACAAAAAAGTAAGCAAAAGAAAGGAAAAGGAACAAAATAATAGAGGAGCACAACGGCACTTGCTGCCGAGATCTCTCTCTCTGCCTGACTGCTTTGTTTAAGAAGACCGCGGTCGAAGTGAGAAACTTTGATAACGAGAGGTCTTCATAGCACGTCCTAAATTTTCTCACAAGCAATTTACCACTACAAACCATGTACCGGTATAAATAAATAAATTTGCGCTAGTGACCTTTCCGTTTTCAAATCGGTAATATTTAATCACTTGTGTCACGGTACTTAAGTAGAAACTGGAAAACGTAAATAAGGAAAGAAAAAGTGGGAATGTTATTTTCAGCTTCATAGCCCAAGGGAGATGATTGGAACGCATTTTCAAAAGTAGAAGTGATTTTCTTTTATCTTTCTTTCCTTATTTACGTTTTCCTGGTTCTACGCAAATCCCGTGACATAAGCGATGAAATATCACCAAGGAACTACGGAATACGGAAAGGTCACTAGCGCAAATTGCTAACAAATATCTTTATTGATAGAGGAAAATATAAAGAAAGAAATAATGAAAAACCCTCTCTTTCTAAGAAAGTTGATGTACACAAAAAAGTACACGTTTGATCTTAAAAATTTGTTAATGTATAGTTCCTTCATTCCCTATTGTATCGTGAGTTCACAGTCTAGTAACCCCCAGTTCCTTAATTGATAGACAAACCATATGAGGTGTACAATAGCCGTGTCAGGGGTTAATTGTTATTGAGAGCAACCATCAAACTATTTCCTCTGGGATATTTTAGCCAAGGAAAGATTACTGAAAGCTTATAAATATTTTAAACACCACGAGAGAATAACTTTGAGGTTCTTCGCCATCATTTCGAACGAAAGAAGGAAAGACATCAGACACTCCTCGGAAACAGGCTGAAATCCTGGCTTAAAATAATGATCTTCGGGAATTGAGAAAAGTTTTGTCACCAGTAATATATCAAAAAACAGAGCACAGCACAAGCATCTTAAACAAATAAAAATCTGAAATATCTGAACACAACTGAATATCTGAGCATGTTTATCATACGATGACTGAGATAATTTGATAAGGAATCCTAAGCTCAGATCACGCCTATTTTCATTTTCATGTGCATAAATCTTCGACGCCTATTAAAGTAGCAATACTCGTAGATATCTTTTGAGACAGCGAGTCAGTGTACGAATAAGGATAAACTAAATCAGTGACTATTCAGTTATAGCCTTGGTAGTTTACCGGAGTTACTTTCGTACTTTTGCAATGATGATTTCATAGTTAGGAAAAGTAACCTAGGCCCGTTAGCTCAACATCTCACAGCACATCGCGGTAAAGGTTACGAACTTTGGGTGACACCTGTCCTAACTCCTCACACTAAACATTGCAGGCCGTACATCTCTTTTGGGTACTTATATATACCATCACTTTGAGAAACGGGGTGACAGTAGTCACAGAAAATGTTTTTCAAGGAACATTCACAAATAGTAAAGGCTTGATCGGTTCGTTGTGATTATTTTGCTACGCACAAACTTGTACCATAGCAGACAACACAATGGTGCCTCGCCAGCATCCTCTCCCACACAACCACCTATCTCTGTTACTATAATTGTAACCTCTGTACAGGAATTTCCACTACTAAGGGCTAAAAATTTTATAAGGATAAAATGTGTGGTCGCGATGAGAATCCTTCGTAATTTTTCTTTCGGTTTTGAAAGAATTATGAGGAATTTTATTAAAGTCAAAGCGCATGCTTTTGCTAACACCTCTGAGGATCAAAGAGCAGCCCTGACCACTGCAGTGTGATCAGAAAGAATAAGAACTTTGTCGACTCCAGAAATGCTTCACGCCCGAGCATCAGTGTGGCACCAAGCGATACTTTCAATTCTGTTTTCACTTCGTTCTAGCTCGTTTACAATGCAGAATCTTGATGGCCTAAATCATTCTCGCCGTAACCTGTGATAACATGTGTTCGTTGGTGAAACTATAAACGTAAAGATGGCCTGCTAGACGAGCAGCCAGCCCATAGGCGGATCGGGGCAGGGCTACAATACTTCGAGGAAGGTGTTGTTTCTCGCAAGCGATGAAGACCAGACGTCAGGACTGCCTTCTCGTCACCACGGAGACACAAGGACCGGACTACTGTTACGGTGGGTTGCAGTGACGGATAGCGCTATATGTCTAGTCAACCTGTTCAGTAATTATTAACTACTTAATGAAGTAGAAGGTCTTTCACTCTGGCCTAATAAATAAATGTAAGAAGATCACGAAGGGTTCTCGCACATTTGTAGCGCACTATAAGCGATGTACGCTATTTATTCACCTTAATTACTGCTATTTAGCCACCTTATTGGTATTACTCATCGCTAGACTAATTTTGGTTAATGTTGAGAAGATGCAAATAATCAATTTTTGAAATTTTGTTGCCTGTATCATGGTACTTACATCGAAATAAACAACTTCTCTTCTATGCACTTTTTGGGGCAAATGAGTATTTAACGAGGGAACAAGTCTCGCTGAGCGGCTTTGCCGCTCAGCGAGAATGAAAATATCGATCATAACTGGAATTTGATGCTGATTCCGAATCTGCAATTTGTTTTGACCGCTCTCGATTTTATCTATAAATTTTTATACATTTTTTGGCGGGCTTGGACAGACTCGATCATGGGACGTAATGGGTCGGTTACAACCTTTTTTTATAATTTTCACTAAAAGAACTGTTGCTACCCCTCACGACCCAACCTCTTTACGTTTTTAATAGGGGGTTTGCTTCTCTTATTTATTTTTTCCCGTATCAAACATTGAAGTTATGGCGAAGTCGGCTTGGTTGGCGCGCGGCAACGCCTGTTTACTTTTACGTCAGACCGCGCGGTATATTTTTTCCCGCCTGATACAATATAGTTCCGGTAACTCATTTCCCGCTATAACTTGACTTGAAATTTGACTTGACTTGAAGTTGTCATAGTGTTGGAATTGCTTTATGGGGGGGTTTTCATTCCAAACAAAATATCTTGAAGTTTCCCCAAAAAAATAAAAAAAATCGAAAAAACGAGAGCGGTCAAAACAAATTGCATATTCGGAATCAGCATCAAATTCCAGTTATAATCGATATTTTCATTCTCGCTGAGCGTCTTCGCCGCTCAGCGAGACTTAAGCCTTAACGAGTTATAGCGTTAGATTTAGTTTGGGTAAAGTACGTTTGGGTACTTTGTAATTTGTTATTTGCCGGCCCTGCAGAGCCTGAACTCACTTCTAGGATCTTTTAGTTATCAACACGATAGAAATTATCACCGAAAAATAACGAATTATAGCAGTATGTTCATTTTTGTCTTAGATAGCGGGAATGCGCGCAACCATTCGAGCGCGTCGGAAGGGAGAGTCCATTGCAGTGTTGTCATACGATGCGCTCGACGAATTATTTGCCGCTTCAAACACTAGAGTTGCAGTCAGTAATTTTTCACTATAACTCGTTAAATACTCATTTGCCCCAAAAAGTACATTAATGAAAAGATGTTTATTTCGATGAAATTACCATGATACAGGCAACAAAATTTCGAAAATCGATTAGTTTCATCTCCTTAACATTAAACCTAATTTTTATTACTCATTGCTAGTCGCTAATTGCTATTACTCATTGCTAGATCTTAATTGCCACTCCGTACTACTAGATATTAATTGTTAATAATTACTGCTAGAACTTAGTTGCTAATACTTCATTGCTAATACTTCATTGCTAATACTTCATTGCTAATACTTCATTGCTAATACTTCATTGCTAATACTTCATTGCCAGACCTTGCTGCTATTACTTGATTGCTAGACCTTGCTGCTATTACTTGATTGCTAGACCTTGCTGTTATTACTTGATTGCTAGACCTTGCTGCTATTACTTGATTGCTAGACTTTGCTGCTATTATTTGATTGCTAGACCTTGCTGCTACTACTTGATTGCTAGACCTTGCTGCTATTACTTGATTGCTAGTCCTTGCTGCCATTGCTTGATTGTCAGACCTTGCTGCCGTTGCCTAATTGCCAGACCTCGCTGCCGTTGCTTGATTGTCAGACCTTGCTGCCATTGCTTGATTGCCACACCTTGCTGCCATTGTTTGATTGCCAGACCTTGCTGCCGTTGCTTGATTGCCAGACCTTGCTGCCATTGCTAGATTGCCAGACCTTGCTGCCATTGCTTGATTACCAGACCTTGCTGCCATTGCTTGATTGCCAGACGTTGCTGCCATTACTTGATTGACAGACGTTGCTGCCATTGCTTGATTGACAGACCTTGCTGCCATTGCTTGATTGCCAGACCTTGCTGCCATTGCTTGTTTGCTAGACCTTGCTGCTATTGCTTGTTTTCCTAGATCTTGCTGCCGTTGCTTGTTTGCTAGACCTTGTTGCTAAGCCCCACAAGACGGATAATTGAAAGTTTACCATTTACGCTGCGTTCTTTCGTAAAACTTAGCTTTACCGCACCCAACAAACCTAACTATAGCATTTGTTCACTACCCGTGGTCTTCCTCCTTGCGAACGTCTACGGGCTAGTCGTCGAGCTACGCCGCCGACATCACCCTGTCAGTTACCTCTGCAATGTGGGGAAATTTGCTGGGGCTCTGGCTGTTCAATTGTTGTTAAACTATCCTCACAGGAATGTACTGAGGAGTTTAGGTATACGTCCAGAGTTTCTAGCATTTCTTTCCTTGCCCCATAGTAGTTTTTTCAAGAACAACATCTGAATCCCCTCGGGAGGATACAACTATTGTGTCTATGGGAATTAGCGCTCATAGGGAGACTATGTGAGTGTCCGAGCTGAGAGTTCGGTAGGCTTTTTTTTTGTTAAAATAGAATAGGTTTTTGTTATGTTACGGACCATCTTTTTTCGGTTCACAGCTGTCCTGTTTTTCAGCACCTACTACTTTCTTCTTCAACTTCTTGTTTCGTGATCTTCTTTCCCAACTTACTGTTTTTATGCCACATCTGAATAGATTCTGCGTTTCCTTAACTCCATACTAAACGGTGCTTTCCTCTTTCCTCTCTTTGGATCGCATTTGTTGCTGCGGGTAGGGAGACTTAAATTGACGACTAAACACCGTTGATGTGGTGGAGTCAGAGTCTTTCATTCGGATGTTGAGTCTTGGTCGGAGTCGTAATTTTATGGTGTTTCTAATTTCAATTTTCGCTAATATCTTCTCGCAATTATTTAAAACCGAAAACAAACAAAACAGAGTTAAAATACGTTAGTAAAAAGCTAATAATTAAATACAAGCCTTTTGGTTGAATTTTTTATACCTTACTCTTTATTCTTCATACCTATTACTCCTCAACCCTGGATGTAAGGCTGTCGGCTCACCAAACTCCTCCCTCTGACCTTAACTTTGTTTCCTAACAACAAATAATTGCTACTGACTCCAACCAGTTAACACGGAAACCAACGACTCCGACATTTCTGCGTTTAACCCCCTCAGGGGGACACAACTATTGTATCTATGGGAATTAGGGCTCCCAAGGGGACTAAGTGAGGGCCCCAGCTAAAGGTTAGGTAGGCTTTCTTTTTGTTAAAATAGAATAGGTTTTTGTTTTATTATGGACCAACTTTTTTCGGTTCACTTCTATCCTATTTTTCAGCACCTACTACTTTCTTTTTCAACTTTTTCTTGTTTCATGATCTTTCTTCTTGGCTTACTGTTTCTATGCACCTTGTGCATAGATTCCGCGTTCCCTCATTTCCATACTAAATGGTGCCTTCATTCATCCTCTCATGGAAAATATTTGTCGCGGTAAAGGGAGGCTAAAAATTTCTTATATAAGAATAATTCTGTGTTTAATTGTTCTCATTATTCCATTCAACCATTGCCCAACCCAGTAGCGCAGCCAAGGGAGGCTACGGAGGCCAAGCTCCCCCATAAAAATTGAGCTGGGGGCCAGTTTCAGTGGCCGTTTTAAGTAAGAGAACGAACAAGATTGTCGGTAATTAATGCATACAGTCGATGTCATTTTAGGCCGATATTATTTATTTCTTCCTCAATTATTTTTTGAGGAACCTGGCCCACCAAAAAATTTTCGGCTCGCTGAGCCACTGGCCCAACCTGACTCACTCTTTGTATATATTTCTGTACCACTACACTGAACATCATTAAAAAAAATTACTCCGTTTAATGTAATCGCATCTGTAGTGTGTAACAACTATATTTGACGCATGATTTCATCCGTGCATGTTTGCTCCTCATTCTTTATTTGATAACGCTAATATCCCTTGGTTAAAGAATTTCGATAATATTTGATGTAAATGAAATTGTTTAGAAATTAGCAGTTGCGCCAACTACGATTTAACGAGAAAATCGGCCGAACTTCGCTCCCTGCCCCCCAGAAAGTGTATGAGAGTTTTGTCTCACATATAAGCATGAATGAGCTGATGTTGAAATTGAACCTAATTTAAAATTTTCAGGTACAATAGTTTAGAAATTAGAGTCGAGACAAAATGAGGCTTATCGAAAAAATCTCCCCCTTATTGGGGGGTTACGGGAACTTCGCTCCCTGCTGTCTGTGAATGCTGAGGAATGTTGCCATATACAATTTACAATTAAAAATGTTTCAATTCTTCGTTTGGGAGTAATTTGAACTCGATAAGTGCATCATTTTGAAAGTTACAAGTGAATGAACTCACGTGTTTTGATGGCACGCGAGGCGGAAAGGTATCTTAAGAAATTTCTGTAGTTTCCACAAAAACAGTTTCTGCGCCATCTTGGTTGCGGCACTACCCCCCCCAAGTTCAACATTTTGAGAGGGGGGGTGCTACCGCCCCCGTTCCTCTCTGGCTGCGCTACTGCTGTATGTGCCTACCATAAATTTCAATTATTGCGAAATGTTTCATGATTACCTAGAGTAAGCAAGGGGGGTCCATAGTTGCAAATTGCTGGCGACCCTGGTGGGAACTCATCCCTAAATTTATTATTATTATTGTGAAATGCTCCGCGCATTAATGCACCGCATTATAAGACTTAACTAATGTGCGTTCATGAAGCTCAGGTAATCGTGTTCGTTTGCCTGGTAGCAACGAAGCGCAGGTTGTTTCATTTTACCAGTAATAGCATAGGGCGAAATTCAACACGTTGCCTATCTTTTTTACTGTATTTTCTCGGTTGATTATTGTATTAAGTTTTACGGGAGTGGAATTAAACGCATGATGACACTCACAAACTTTTATTCTAAAACACGTATTACAAGGAACGTAAGCGAGAGAGCAAGACGCTACACCCTCATGCCAAGGAAGCGGTGGCACCACTGCATACTGCGCAAATCTAAGTAGAACACAATATAAGAGAAATAGCAGAATATGCGCGTAGACTAAACGCAAATACTTAATGCATACCATAAATGTGTATTTCATTTACAATTGATTAGTAAACAGCGCAATGTATTTTATACTTTAACAGGGTGTAGCTGGACGTATAAACGGGAATGCAATTTTGAGACCGCTCGTGGCACCACGCACAGATATCCATTCCTTAACCCACAGAATAAAACCATCGCATCTGTAACTTAAAATTCATTTTGAGCTGAAGTTTTGACGATTCCTTGCGTGCACATTTGTCCCACAAGTGTTTTGTTTACCCAGGAGAGAAAAAAAGGAGCAAATCTCCCTCGTCTCCTCTCAATACGTTAGCAATGAAAAATAAGACAAACCTTATATGTCCAGAAAGTTAATACAAATTTTAACGCACTAGTTTTCCAAAAGCTCCTATCGCCACTTGCCTTATATCTATGTTCCGGCCCTTTTCTATAATAGGCCGCAAACAAACGCGGATGGGATTCGGGAGTGACGAGCAGCAACGTGATACACAGTTTATTGACACTTCAGAGTAGATACAGCATTGATAGTTTGCAAGAATCAGAGAGCTCCGACGATAGCCGCTGGTACAAGTCTTCTACAACGCATCTGTGACCTTATACAAGTGCTCTGCGATGGTAACGCATCTGCTACTGGCCAGTGATGGCTCTGTCTAATGTGATCACCACGACAGCTGGCCGACAATGAACGACGATATCTCTCACCGACTCTATTTATATAGGAGGCGGCCGCACATATGCTCCCCCCACAATTTTTAAAAATTCTTTATTACAATAAAAATTTTTAAATCGGTATTTAATTTACTTTGATTTTCCTGTGACTATCGAGTAATCTTACAATCCGTCTTATAACAAAATTCAGAATCAGAACGTATAAGCTTCCGAATTATGAACAGAGGTAGACAGGTATGGCCTTTGCTGTCATCATAAACAAATTTCAACGGTAATCCTACATCGTGTTAAACAATTTTTAGTGTCTATTTTATATATTAGTGTCACTTCAATACCAGATTTATTATCTATAATCAGCCAAATAATCACTCTATGCATTTAGCTCAAACAATTTGTTCATTCATCATTAAGTTTATCAACTTAAATTTATCAACTGCTTTTAGAATGTCCGTTATTCGTAATAGAATTCGTGGATACTTCAAATATTTCGGATACAAAAGATACATCGCACAATTTAACATATCAGAATATCAAAATCGAACATCAAAACGCGTACTGAATAAATCAACTCAAGTTATAGAATATAAGTTTAATACGCAAACAATACAATACTACAAATGGTAAGTTCAACTCGATTCAAATCCTACGATTCAAAGTAACGTAATAATAATAATAGAATAATAGAGAAAAATCTACGGATTTCAATACCAGAATTTAACTATCTCGTGGCACATTTTTCTCGCGATACAGTTCTTCGTGGCACGCTGCTAAAAAAATGCGTTGAATATGAAAACTCTCCGATAATGCATTATTACAATTAAATTCGCAAGTGATCGTTACATGATGAGAATATAAGTAGTTATTCTGCCTTTCTGTTTTTCAATCATTTTAATTAAAATGGTTCTTCGAATTTTCAAAAAGCTCTCGTCCTTCGCGAACTACTGGTGAACAAAACAATTCTATGGGGCAAGTAAAACGACAAAAAGGTTATAATATTGACAGCGAAAACAGAATCCGTATATAATAGAACTTTTTAAAATACAACATATAAAATAGAGATAATCTAAGACATGGGGTTTTCTTACTCCGCGGAAGATTGGAATATCAGAACATGATATTTAGATCTATGGTATTCAATACAAAACGTGTGAGCCTAGAATTGTAAAGTTACACGCTAACTTGAGGCGAGACTGAAGGGACCTGCCTAGGACCGTTACAGATTTCTTTTAAAGCGGTTCGACGCAAGGCGACGTCCTCTCCGCTAATTCGGCTAATTACCTTGTGTAAATCCCGTTTTATGTAAATAATCATCACCGCAAGGATGATGGTAATTGCTGTATATAGAAGCAACATTATGTCGCTTAACTGGTCAGGAATGAGATCAACTCTTGTTTCCTCAGTGTGTCGAATAAGTTCATCCGAGATTTGACCGTTATTGGCTTTAATCGCCGTTAATATGGCATCGACATTAATATTCGACACTTTGTTGCCCATCTTAACAGGCCAAAGTGATACTAACAGAGCGGGAATTAAAATGGTGCCGCTTGAAATTACGTGAGTAGTTAGTATTGATTAATAGTGATTATCGTTTTTAGTAATTACAGATTTATTTTATCACTGGATGGTCGCTGGAAATGCAGCGATTCTAATTTGGATTACTAGTTCGATGGCGTTTCCGGCTTCATATACCAAAACGCGTGTACGTAAAGGGGAATCTAGGTTCAGGAATATGTTTAATTTGCAATAGGCCTCCTGTAACAATTCTTTAGATACCCTAAATTTGATAACTATGGTCGATTCCTGTGGTTGCCAGAGTTGGTTTGTAGCCCCGGTACACATCGGGTTTTACGTATTCAGAATAAGAAATGGAAATCTAGCGTTGCGGTATTGAATGCTAACCTTAGGTGGAACAGCAAGTATTTGCTTATTACAATGGCATTAATCGTTGATTGATGGATTGACTAATTAATTGATTTATTTATTGATGTTAGATAAGTACGCTACCAAGTACTAATTGAAGGTTCAAAGTGTATGTGTATCTTGTAAATTGGAGTGTTCACTGTCCTGGAAGTGTTCAGGAGTCGCCCAAGGATTCTGAAAAGAAACGACACATGACATTAGCATGGCCCCAAGTTTAAAATAGACAATTTACATTTCATACTAAGGTTAGTATTTCATACTCAGATTTCATACTAAGGCACGCTTCATTCGTATTACAACACTCTCATTCCGACCACAGTCTCTGGCATTGTTGCCAAACAATCTGCGACAGAGGCGAGGGAATTCTCGCAGTTGCGCATACGCACTCTTGTGTTGACATCTCCAACTCAGTTTATCAATTCTAGCTGACGGCTTGACGAGCACGGCTCTGCTGTCGCAATAACAACATGACAACATCCTCAACTCATCATCTCGGCTGAAGGTGTTTTCGCAACAGAAATATTTCCTAGAGCAAGACACACATAATTCTTAAGAACTCAAAGAACTCACTTACAGCTAAGAACTCATAGAACTCACTTACAGGCTAAGAACTCATAGAACGAACTTACAAACTAAATACCATTGAAATACATAAATGGAATGGCAATCTCGGAATATCTGAAAATAAGCAGTTACAAACTAGTTTGACAAATTTACCTTTTTAATCTATCTAAAGGCAATACATGGTTTAAATTCGAGCGGATAATTTTGTTACCAATCCTAATATCTGCATAATTTTTACCTAGCCGTTCAATGATAGCAGGACCCAAAAAATTCAGCTGTAATTTATGTTTTTTGGCATGATTTTTTACTAGTACACGGTCCATCACTTTTAAATTTTTATCGCGACGTTTCAGATTTTTATAGGCAGTTCTTTCAATTGTAGCGTTAATGATTGCATTTCGAATATTGTTCACTACAATAGATGACTCTTTAAATTTTTGTTTTTGAACATCTTCATATGAAGTCGCAACATTTAATTCTTCTAAATTAGTAGAACTGATGTATACACAAGTATCTCTGCCGAAAACAGTATATGCTGGTGTGTCTCCTAAAGTTTCATTATAGCTATTATTAATCGAATTCTCTACAATATCCAGTAGTCTATCCCACTCGTTATGAGTAAGAAAATTTAAATATAACTTGAGCAGATGTCGGATTTTACCATTACAACGCTCGACTATACCATTAGAAAAAGGTGAATACGCCAGAACTTCCTTTTTTAGGATAGAAAGTCCTTTTGCGAAAGTTCTTACATTATTGGATTTAAATTCTAGCGCGTTGTCGGACAACAGCACGTCTGGAGTACCGAACAAACAACAAAAATTCCATAGACAATCTGTGACAGTCTCTGTACATCGGTCACTAGTTGGGTATAGTTTAACAAATCTTGAAAAGAGATCAATGACTACAAGAATATATTTGTTACCGTTGTCCGTCATTGGCAATGGACCGTAGAAATCCATGCTAACAGTTTGAAAACATCTTGTTCCAATTGGAGCATTTAGAATTTTAATAGGCGTCGAAATTCGTGATTTTAGAATCTTACAGATGTCACACGATTCAACAATTTTGCGTGTAATTGTCCTTTCGTACGGATGAAAATATTTTAATTTAAACTTAAACAAGGTATGATTTAAATCCGTATGCGATAAATTATGAATGAAAGAAATTATTCTGTCTAGCAGGGTATAGGGCACGACAATTGTCAGAATGGTGCTGGGCCTGTTGTCAATTTTTCGTCTTTTATACAAAATATCATTCATAATCAGAAAGTCATTCATATCAGTATTGGAAACTTTAGTTGCATTCTCTAGGGCATTCTTAATTTCAGAACAAAAGGGGTCTTGATCTTGTTCACGTTTAAATTCATCTAACGACCAGTTGTCATTAATACTTGAATGGTCTGTAGTCGTATTAACTCTATCCAGTCTGTATAAGCTCGTTGTCTGTCTGCTGTTAAAGTCACTGGTTTCACGTCTGGGGCTTTCAGCAGTACTGTTGTTGTTTCTTCCGTCATCATTTCCTGGGATTGTTTCCTCGAACTCTCCCTCAGTTACCGGCTTGTTACATTTGCTACTCGCAGCAGCGGCTTGCAGCCTTGTTACGACGGGAAAAGTCTCTACATCTGGGGTTAAATCAGAACATTCTGATAGTTCTTTTTCTGTTAAAGGATTTTCTTCATGATTTAATCTGCTTAATGCATCGGCGGCACTGTTCGCTTTTCCTGAAAAATATTTTAATTTGGCATCAAGGGCTTGAACATATATACTCCATCTCGCGAGTGTGTTATCTTCAGGCAATTTTTTTGAAAATAAAGGAACGAGCGGCTTATGATCGGTATATACGACCAAATCATAGCCCAAAACAAGATATTTAAAGTATTTCAAGGCTTCAACTATAGCGTACATTTCCTTTTTCGTAGTTGAGTACCTTCGTTGGGTGGAATTCAACGTTTTAGAAAAAAAACCGACAGGTCTCATATTTCGAACTTTATCAGTAGATGACTGGAGTAAAACAGCTCCTATGCCAACATTTGATGCATCACAAAATAGGTGAAATTTTTGATCGAAGTTTGGGTGACTCAACGTGGTGTTGGCGCACAATTCATCCTTTAATTTTTCAAAAGCGCTTTGACAATCTTGTGTCCAATCGAAATCGATATTTTTCTTTAGAAGTTTATAGAGCGGGCTTGCGATACTCGCAAAATTTTTTATGTACCTACGAAAGAAATTTACCAGTCCTAGGAATGATTGTAATTGTTTAACATTCTTTGGAATTTCTAAATTCTTTACTTTGTCAGTACCGGTGCTTCTTGTTCCCATTCCACTAATGGAATGTCCTAGATATTCAATTTCCTTCTCGTAAAAAGCACATTTTTCCGTCTTTATTGACAATCTAGCGTTTCTTAATAGTTCAAGTACAACTTTTATATCTGCAAGATGCTGTGCCTTTTCTTTCGAGTAGATTAGCACGTCGTCCATGAAAACGAAAGATAGTTTTCCTAGAACAGGCGATAGCGTTTGCGTCATTACGGACTGGAAATAAGCAGGTGAAGTTTTTAAACCGAAAGGTAATCTGTTAAACTCGAATTTTCGACTACCAACTGTAAATGCGGTTATTTCTTTACTCTCATCGGTCAGTGTAATATTATGATATCCTGACCTAAGATCTAATTTCGTGAAATACCTTTGACCATTTAAACTATAGAGAAGCTCGTCCACTCTCGGCAGCGGGAAAGATTCTTCATGAATTACCTCATTTACTTTGCGAAAATCAACCACCGGACGTATAGTTCCATCCTTCTTATGGACTACAATTATTGGTGAATTATAAGCTGAAATCGATGGTCTAATTATTCCATCGTCTAACATTTTTTCGTTAACGACTTTCAAGTCTTCCATGTAACGGTGGGCAATACGATAGGGAGGGACATTTACAACATCCACGTTAGGTTTCAAACGTATTTTGTATGGTTTAATCGCAGCAGCTGAGATCGATTCATTGTCTATAGTAATAACGTCTCTGAAGTTATTCAACAAATTCAGCAATTCAGGCTTCATTTCGTCATCATTACACTTAATATCATTATTATTTAATTTCCGCCGACCACGGGCGATTTCTTTGGAATCCGAAACGTACTCTTTGTCAACAACTCCTGTGATCCCGACAGATTGACTATTAGTGTCTTTATTATCGACATCTAAATGACTGTCCTGAACAACACCAGCTGCCTGCACAAAGGTACTCATTCCCCTTTTTAATTCTCCTTGTACATCTGACAAGTAAACTTCGGACTCAACTTGATCCTTTTCTACCTTTTCTAAAGTACTTATAATTGCGTTCTCCGGTAAGACAATCGCTCTGTCGGAGCTATTAATTAACAACAACGGAATCCTGCTCCTATTGTTAACTCTCACAATTGCTTCGGCGACGCAGACGCCTTCTTTCAAAGTTGCTTTCTTTATTATATATTCTCCATTTTTACACTTTCCAACATGTCCAACATGTTTCAAAATTACATTGGGAGCAATTTCTACGCGTCGAGTATGAACTCTTAAAGGCTTGTGGGAACTGGTAACTGCAACTACGCCTCGAACAGGCTGGTTTTCTCTCTTACCATCCCTTTTTACTTCCTCACTTGCTTTCTCAGCAATGCACGTCCTCTTCTCTCTTAGCTTATTTAGGACTTTTTTCTTAGCTCTGGACGTAATCGTGTCTGCCATGAGACACTCAGTATTCTCTATCAAATACTCAAGACACTCAGTGTTTCTCTTTTTTCTTCGTTTTACCTCTGCAAAGGGAATTTTCTCGTCTTTTATGATCAAACATCTTTGTTTTAAATCTACAACGGCGTTCTTGTCTAATAAATCACGTCCAATAATGACGTCATAATTGTAAATACCATCTTTAATTATGAGAGCATTTGTCTTCAAACTTACACCGTTTTTTAACTTTAGGACAAGCTCAACTTCGCCTTCGACATTACTTTTAGCATTAACGCCCTTTATAGTCAGAGAACTTGGCTTCACGTCATTACTTATCTCACTTATTCTGTGGTAGCTGACTAGGCACTTTTCTGATCCTGAATCAATCAATGCATTCCACAGGTCTGCATCTTTTTTAAGCACAATCATTGGTTTCTTACTTTTTCGTATTACAAATAATTCATTTTGGCCTGTAATTTCCACTTCTTCCTCTTCGTATTTACAAACGTTCGCCGTCAAATGGCTTTCATATTCATCGCTTAATTCCGCTTCTCCTAGCGCTTCATATCTGTTGTGACACACTATGATCGGATCGATTATCTCAACTTTTTTAACGAGGGAACCTTCAGCACCAGAATTCTCCTCGGGTTCAAGGGGCATCACTGTCGTAGAGTCACACTTAGTTATAGTTATTTTAGTTTCTGTTTTATCATTTTCGTTACTTCTATCGGCAATGAAATCGTCTCTGCTGTTTACTCTGCTAAAAAATCATTCCCACTGTTAGTTTGGTAAGTTTCTACCTGGCTTTTTTCTGGCACTTGAGTTTTATACTGTCCTCGCGCACGGACACGATTAGGCCTACCCGGTCTGTTGAAATACTCTCGTCCTGACCTACAGTCTCTGGCGTAGTGTCCTATCTTATTACAGCGAAAACAAACTACATCTCGCAGCGAATGCTCGGGGGCCGTCTGACTAGAACCTGGTTTGTACCAATCAGTCGGTTTCCTAGCCACCGTGGTTACCGACACACCTTGGTTCTGGCAGACGCACTTTTGATTGTAGCAGTTCGAGCAACGCTTTGATGTCTCCAATGCTTGAACTTCTAGAGTTCCTAATTCACGATCAACAAAAGATTTTGCTTGAGGTCTAGCACGGTAAGTTGGTCTTGGGAAATTGGTTCTCCAGTAGGGTCTACGCGTCCTACTTCTACTTTGAAATCTGCCTCTTGTCATGGTATGGTGCACTTCGGCCTCATCATAGGCTGCATCAAAATTTGATTCGGGTGAATTGTCATCATCTTCTGCACAATATGTTTCTACAGACCTCTCAGTTCGAGTCGCCAGGATTGGCTTATCTTCGGGAAAATTGCGGATTATAGCTACTATTCTCTGAAGGAGCTCTTCCGACGATTTGAATGGTTTATTGAATAGTCTTTTTGAGAAATCTTCCGTCACTAGAGGATTAATGATGGCCATAGCTAACGCAACAATTAAAGTACTCTCGACATACTTATCGAGAGCAACAGGATCGGGACAGTTTACTACATACGGGTGGGCTCTGTTCGAACACTCTGGGCTCGTCATTATTCTGTGTGTTAGCTTACGGATTTTGGATAGTATTTCTACGAATTGACTCGCTAAAGCATCGTTACGTTTTAGGCGTACATTATTCAGGTCACACGCAACTGCGTGCAAAGATCTTTCGCCTTTCGATACATATATATTTTCTAACAGGTGCACAACTTCTTCAAAGGTCAATTCGTATCCCTCACTAATTATGGAGGCAACTACGGCGTTGAAATCGCCGACCCGCTTGTCTGCGGTTCGCAACAATAGATTTAGTTTCGCCTCCTCTGAGGTGTCGGATAACATGTTGAAATAGGCTCGCACATTCTTTATGTGCGTTTCTAATGACTTATTTTCGATGAAGTCAGGGTCAAAACGACGCCTTCTACCACGGTATTGGGGTAGATCCTGCCCGGCAATTACCACACTGGGTATCGGACCGACAACAGAAGTCGTCACAGCGGTAACTGAGCTAGCCACAGGAACAACTGTGGTAGTAACTGTACTAACTACAGGGGTAACAACGGTGGTCGTCGCCATGGCGCTAAGTGCCGCAATCGAACTCGCTGTAACAGTAGGGATAGATATTCTTCCTACGCGCGTCACATAGGGTACGGTCCTTATGTACTCGAATTCTTCAGAGTCACTGTCTGACATAAGCACAAAATAATCCTATCTTCACAATCCTCCAATGTCCATTAAGAAAAAGAATGCTCTACACACAAATAAATTTTCTACATGCAATTTATATTATTCTACACAGATGCACACTTGAAAATTTCAACTCACATTTGCAGTCGACTTCCGAGGACTTAGAACAGGCTAATAGCTAATTACTAATTACGTGAAGGCTGGCACAATTCTGAATAGAGGTAAGCTGCTCCCGCTTACTTTTATATGCTCGAGACAATGGGCACCAGAGGACAATGGTTGCTAGAGACAAAGGCTATAACTTCCTTCAACTGTTTCAGAGAACAATGACTACCGCTTCACACAATGCTTCCGCGCGCACGCTTACTGCGCTTTCGCAATGCATATGCCGCTCGCTCTGCGCTCCTTCCGGGAATCAACTTGCCTCCGCACTCTCAGGGAACAGCGTGCTGCAATGCCTACTGCTTGCTGCCTGGTGCTACTGCTTACTACTTACTACTTACTGCTTAACTCCTACTCATTAATTTTATAATGATCATTAATTTGAGCTCATGCTTATTTAATTAGCAAGCAACATTATCGGCGTATACTCAGCTTAATATTTGGCGATGTGCAGATCTCGCTGATCTTCTCGTAGATCCCGTCGATCTCTTCTCGTTGCAGACGACGATGGGTAGATGGGTAGATCGTAGATGTGGGCCCTCACTTCTTCTTCTTTGAGTAGCGATGAGTAGACTGGTAGACTGGTGAAGACTGCGTAGCGTGTAAATTTTCGATTATTTTTCTCTCCTTTGCGATTATTTCTTCTTGAAAGAACTTCGATTTTCTGCGCTGACGTCTTTCTTCCTTTTCTTCCTTTCCCGATGCTCTGAAGTAATGTGATGACTGTGCGACGTTACTCCACAGGCTGACGGCTGGCACTCTTCACACCTAAAAGCAGAACTGAAGACCAATTCTTGATGTCTTCTTCTTCAATGGAGCAATGTGGCAATCTTTAATGTGGCTTCTTGATGTGGTATCCCCATACATGGGTCACCAAAATGTTCCGGCCCTTTTCTATAATAGGCCGCAAACAAACGCGGATGGGATTCGGGAGTGACGAGCAGCAACGTGATACACAGTTTATTGACACTTCAGAGTAGATACAGCATTGATAGTTTGCAAGAATCAGAGAGCTCCGACGATAGCCGCTGGTACAAGTCTTCTACAACGCATCTGTGACCTTATACAAGTGCTCTGCGATGGTAACGCATCTGCTACTGGCCAGTGATGGCTCTGTCTAATGTGATCACCACGACAGCTGGCCGACAATGAACGACGATATCTCTCACCGACTCTATTTATATAGGAGGCGGCCGCACATCTAATTTGCGCAAAAACTAGAGAAATATCTTAATTGTAATATGAATAACAGTAGATGGAAAGCAGTGAAATTCTATCAAAGTTCATAGCCAGCTAAAAATAACAAGAAAACAGTAGAAACACTCAACTAACAAACTAAAAGGAAAGAACATTTAGACGTTAATTCAGATGAATTTCGAAGGACGAAAGAAAAAAGAAAGGAAAACCGTTTTGCCAAACAATTTTGATACGTTGAATGCCTAACGACCAACTTAGGCTTTAAATATTTCGTAAAATAAGGTCGCTAAATTGATAGACAAACCAGAAGATCTTGACATTACCTCTTTCAGGAGTTGAATATATAATTTAGAGACACAAAATTAGTATATTCCCATAAATATTTCACGCTCTAAACAAGGACTATAAGCTTGAAAATACTGCAAATACTACTGATGAACGCTATAAACAAGGACTATAAGCTTAAAAATACTGTAAATACTACTGAGAAATGCGTTGTAGGACAGTCTCCTTTTACATTCACACAAGACCTAAGGCCCTCGCGGCAGTTGTTGATTTTGTTACAAGTATAGTGCTTCGAAGTAAGTGATTTTGCATCTAAAACTAAGAAATTAATTTCAGGAAGTTGAAACTAGTTTTTCGTAAACACATATCAATGAGTGCGTGCCAGTTAATCAGATCAAAGAAGAGAATTAAATACATAACAAAATTTTCGTTTCCATTTTTTACCAAAATAATGCTGGCACAAAATTTTCCAGGCGTCAGAAACGAGAGAGAGCTGCCCCAGCACAAAGCTAAAAAGTATCTACCTCCAAAAACGAGTGAACCAAAATATTGTAAACAGTAAACCAAGTTTCTGGAGAGTTCGGAGAAAATTCTGCATTGTATTTTAGGAAACTCATTAGCTTGAAATCACTTGTATCTACTTAGTGGTAGTAAAACAAAAAGTAATTTTATGTTTAAGGCAGTGATGAAATTTAACTGAAAGCAATGCAATAATAATATTCGCTTCAATTCAATTAATTAATTAATTAATTCAAAAAGAAATCTTATGAATAAAATTCTCTAAAATTTATAGAATAGTAGAAGAGATCAATTTTATCAATAGAAATTCGAGGACGAGCTCGAGTTTGTCCCGGCCAAAATTTCCAGATTTGGAACCAAAACCTGTAAAAACACCGTATCTTGGTCATAAAAGGTTGGAGTAGATTACCACAAACATGTTTGCTCACGAACACACAAACAACTTGACACAACTGAAGACTGCGACCAGTAATCATTAAATATAAACGGAGAAAAACGAACACTCAGTTCAGCTTGGATAAATTCACATGCACGAGATAAAGATGGCTAAAAATAGAATATAAACGGCTGATTTTCAGGTGTCTCTATCAAAGGCTTCTCATTTTAAATAACAGTTTCGATTATCTTTAAAAACCAGCCTCATTAATCAATACAAAAATATGCAAATAAGTGTGGAAGACGATAAAAACAATGTTAATAGATAAATAGATCCTCATTGCTGACAACGCTACGGAATCGTTGGATTAGAATAAATACGACCATGTAAGCCTGCTTAATCACAAAAAAGTGTTCTAAAGAAAGGAAGGAGACAGCCATCATTAAGTAATAACTTGAGGAAACTTGGAATCTGTGCAAAAAATTTATAGAAACAGCCTGTTCAGAAAGAAGTTCATGAAGCAAGATAAAATCGAAGAATACGAAACATGTTGAAAAACAGGACACCAGTGAACCACAAAAAGCAGGTAATAAACAAAGAAATATGTCAGTTTCAACAAAAAGATGGCCACCCTTACTGTAAACTCGGGACCCCACATTTTCCCAGGCAGCACTAATTTCCTTAGACACAACAGTTGTCTCCCTCTGAGGGAGCAATTATCAAGATCTTTGACAACGAGGATCAACTCTAATATTTAGCGACTTACAAGCGCAGCTTGAGAATTTTACATTAACACAAGCCAAAAACATGATTTTGACAGCTTAAAAGTAAAGTTATCAATGCAACTAGAGAGTTCCTTTGACAATTTAGGATGAGCTTTGAAGTATGAATGGCAATACGTCAATTTTTTGTCGTACGAGAGCACCAGTGTGCTGGTAGCCTGGTACGGGAAACAAAGGTACCAGCATACATATTGTGGCTTTCTCCATATCACTGTAGGCACAACACGCTGGGGTTACTTACATCAACGTCATGAAAATTTCTCTGGTAAACAATACGCAATCCCTATAGTAAACCATTGATGAAATATGGAGGTCTGTGAAAAATGCAATTTATCAAACGACGTGTTTACAATGAGCTCTACGTCCACATTTTTTGGGCATTGCATCTACGCTATACCAAAACACCTTTGTTTTGCAGCATCATTGAATTTAATGCTAGTAAAAATCACATAAAAATTTATTTTATACATTTAGTTCCCGTTATAGAATAAATTGAAGAACATTACTCTTACTCAAAGTAAAAATCGGAACCTGTTGGAGCACTGTGTTGTTTCAAGAAATGTTATTCATGGGCAATGACCACATCTCTAAGTACCCGAACACGAGGCATTATTGTTAGAAAGTAAACAGTGGTCAATAAATTATTGGAAACATGGATCATAGACTTGGTATATATAATCAATTAATTTCAAACTCCCAAAAAAACAACAAAGCCTTTGCCTGTAGAGAAATGTTAAATACCCTATTCCACAAATTTCTGCCGTTCTCCCACTATTGCTGTTGTACCATGTCTTGCTGAACAGTAATGCGCTCTGCTAGAACTTGTCTTCTGAAACAGGAATGACTCAACAACTCATTTCATGTTTCTTAGCTTGGTGTAATTTCACTGTGTTTTATAAGCAGAGGAATAGTCTCATATCTTACACCTAAATAGCTCACCTTGAGCATGTTTGCTAGCTAGGTGCCCTAAAACATTATTCTTACAACTACTTGAAAAGTCGCATATTTCACACTTGAATAGCTTCTCCTTACCATGTTTGTTGGCTTGGTGTGATTTTAAATTGTATTTATAAGCAGAAGAATAGTCGCATAACTCACACTTAAACAGCAGACCTTTACCATGTTTGCTGGCGAGATGTAATCTGACATTATTTTTATAAGCTGAGGAATAGTCACATAACTCACACTTCAACAGCTGACCTATACCATGTTTGCTGGCTTGGTGCCCTAAAACATTTCTCTCACAACTGCTTGAATAGTCGCATATTCTACACTTAAATGGCTTCCCCTTACCATGTTTGGTGGCTTGGTGTAATTTTAAATAGTATTTATAAGCAGAGGAATAGTCACATAACTCACACCTCAACAGCTGACCTTTGCCATGTTGGCTGGCGTGGTGTGATTTGACACTGCTTTTATAAGCAGAGGAATAGTCACATAACTCACACCTAAATAGTTCACCTTGGGCATGTTTGCTAGCCAGGTAAAATTTGATAAGGTTTTTATAAGCACAAGAATAGTCGCATAACTCGCACATAAACAGCTGACCTTTACCATGTTTGCTGGCGAGATGTAATTTGAGATTGGTTTTATAAGCTGAGGAATAGTTACATAACTCGCACTTCAACAGCTGACCTATACCATGTTTGCTGGCTTGGTGCCCTAAAACATTTTTCTCACAACTGCTTGAATAGTCGCATATTCCACACTTGAAAAGCTTCCCCTTACCATGTTTGTTGGCTTGGTGTAATTTCACAGTCTTTTTATAAGCAGAGGAATAGTCACATAACTCACACTTTAACAGCTGACCTTTACCATGTTGGCTGGCTAGGTGACATTTTAAAGTATGTCTTTGACCTGTGCAAAAGTCACATAACTCACATTTGAATAGCTTACCCTTACCATGTTGGCTGGTTTGATGTACTTTTAAATTGCTTTTATAAGCAGAAGAATAATTGCATGACTCACACCTAAACAGCTGAGCCGTACCATGTTTGCCAGCTTGGTGTCGAACAGAACTGTTTTTACCAGCACAGGAATAGTCACAGACCTCACACTTAAACAGCTGAGATTTATCAGCTTTCCTTGCTTCATGAGTTATCTTGCGCTCACAAACCAAAGTCTGCTCCACATTTCTTTCATTAACTATTGGATATTCGAGAGCACTGTCGTTAGGAGTAATTAAACTCGGATTTGTGTGTGATGAATAGCTACAAAATTTGCAGGCCACGAGGTTTTTCAGACCATGTTTTTCACGTCGATGCTCCCAAATAATTTTTTCCATACCTGAATACTGATAATGATCTGATTGACATTTGCACGTATTCTCACCATCATGCTGCACCAGTATGTGTCGCTTCAAAGTACTCATGTCTAAAGTGGAGTAATCACACAACTCACATCCGCAGTAAAATCCCAATTCATGCCTGACACGGAGGTGCAGTTTCATGAGGTCCCTCCTACCAGTGGAGTAATCACAATGTTCACACAGTATGGGCTGTGACAAGAGTCTGTCAGGAGGTGTGGCCTCAACACCGCTGCCACTACCCAACACATCTGATGGTAGCAAGTCAACACTCCCTTGAGATACTTCAGCTGGTCCCTGATGCACAGTACGCGTGTTGTACGCACCACAGCTGCCTTTCCTCAAGTTGTCTTTTGCTTCTGCATGCCCTGAACATGCCTCAGAGGCAACATCGTCTACTTCTCTCTTGAAAGTAACTCCATGAAAGCCCGCACCTGAGCCGACCTATAGGTGAGGACTATTTTCAATTAAAAGTTTACAGGTTTGACTAGATTAAAAATAAAATAAACCTTCTTAACCAAAAACTTCGAGATTAGACAAAAAAACAATGTGAAATAGATTGGTAATCACATGAGTAGAATAGAAAATATTAGATTTGACGTTAGTTTAAGCCCCCCAAACGGTAGAAAAACGCATTCCAAAGAGATAGTAGGAGGGCACCATTCAGTATGGAGATCAGGGAACGCAGAATCTATGCAGAAGGGGCAAAGAAACAGTAAGATTATAAAAAAGTTTATGTAAGTAACAAAAATAATTTTATTTCAACAAAAAGAAGGCCTACTTAACTCTCAGCTTAGGCCCTCGCACATTCTCCCTCTAGGAGTGCTAATTCCCGTAGATACAATAGTTGTATGCCCCTTAGGGGAAAAAAATGATATTTAGAGCAAAGGCACAATTCAAAAATCACATCCTCTAACACAGTCCGCAAATACAATACAGATGATAAATCTAAGAAAAGTTCAATGCCTACTAAATTTTATCACGTGTCTCAGAAATCCGTCATAAATGAACACATTATGAAATCAAATGCAAATTAATTTATCAACAAATTTCATAATATGAATCTTGCGAATGAAGAATTTGACTAAAAAGTCTACTGTTAATATTTAACTCTCAAAAAACATCACTAACTCGATTATTCTCATGTTAAAGGAACAACAATGGTCTTTCAATAAACAGTGTTGCTGGAATGATTTCTTATAAAAGCAAAATGCACTAGAAATTATTAATTCAATCATCACAAACACAGCTTAAAATGTACGCAAATCAAAAAATACTTCCATAACCAAGTCACAAGGCTTTGAGGAAGGCGAAAAGTCCACAGAGTCAAATTTTACCTTGAATTCAGCAGCTAATTCTCAAAGAAGTTAGAAAAAAGAAAACTACAATGGACCCTAAAATGATCACTAGTGTATCCGAGTCAAGATGTGTCATTACATTTAGCTTACTGAGGCACAATGCAGGCATAACAGAGCTCCATGGCATTAGGGGTACAAGGAGCATGTTGAAACAGGCTCAACAAAAATGAAATAAAGGACAAAATTAATCAAGACACAAGACTCAAAGAGAGCAGAAAGAGATGCAGTAACACTATGCCTAGCAAAACAATTTTCGAGAATAAAACGAAACAAAACAGACCAAGTAAGCAGACAAAAACAACATCATGACGCACCGCTATGCTTAAGTCTAAAATACCAGCAGCTTGTGTAGCGAGATTATCTCCTGGAACCAGGGTGAAACATCACTAGGCAACCAATGAAACCGCAGGAAGAAATTAAGCAAACAAAATGTAAAATGCTTAAAATCATTCAAGTGATATAGATTGTTGTGATGTACCGATACACTTTTTTTGGCCGATACTGATCGCTATTTTTTGACAAATACCGATACTCCAATACTTGAAAATAGGGATACCACAACCGATACCAATACTTTTACAATTATATTAAAATATAACCATTATAAGCCCTACAAACAAATATATCCACCCTAACAGTACTCGTGGTAAAAATGTTCCTGTACTTGCTCACTTGTGAAACTCGTATCACAAAGATGGTCGTTATAACTATCCTCATGAGCGTGACAGAGAAATGGAAGAAGCAAACTCCAAACAAATAAGCCAAAGGAATTATTAGGTAGTAGCAGGACACGTGAAAATTCCACGGCCAATTTCATTGTTAATGCTAGGTGGACCCGTGAAAAAATTCCGTCAACATTATCTAACCCATGCTAACCTAACATGTCCTAACCTTTCCTACCCTAACCTATTCTATCCTATACCTATCCTGTACTAACCTATCATTACCTAACAAAACCTTTCCTAATGAAATATCAAACATATCAATGCATGTAAGGCCATCTTTCCATACACTAAGGACTTCGGTCCCCATGAAATCGCAAACTCAGACATCTTATGTTTCTTAAGAAGCGGACACCAAACAAATATATAAATAAATATAAAAATAAACACCCAGCAGATATTGTGAGGTTAGATACTTTTACTTTCATGAATTATGACCTTCATTTTTATGATAAAATATGTATTATTGGAAAGTATAGGCCAGATTTTGCCGATACCAATACCAGTAAACATTACCGATACTACTGATACATCGGTACATCACTAATAGATGGAATGGAATTTTATTCACAGAGTGATATATTTTGACAACGTCAGAAATGCTCATGAGAATGAGGGATAACAGCAGTAATCACTATTATGAAAAAAGCCGCCTCCGTCCCTCCGTCCATCTGGATGACCCCCTCTTGATTATGGTATCCGGAATACCCAATCGACCTTTTTTTACAAATAGAAATTTTCTATGGAGCTTTCTCTGTTAAAATTCATCATGTCGCTTCAATATTATTAATTGATAATGCAAAAAGAAATGTTGTAAACTCGTTTCACCAGTAACCTGGCTACCACTTGGTATAAGGCACAAGATTTTGGTACTTGAGTTATTGTTTTCGAAATTGCGATTTTCTTCAAAAGCTCCGAAGAGATAATAGATATTTCAGAATAAAATTCTAGCAATAGAGGCCACCATAGATAGAGAAATGTGTCCAACCGCAAGAGAGAAGTAGCATGACTTCGACAGCAAGAAAAACACCAAAGACGATCGGATGAACAACGCAAAATGGCAAGACGAAGCAATGCTGCTTGCCAACGAGAAGCTAGAGCTAAATTGACCCTTGACCGGCATTTGGAAACTACAGAATAATGCAGAGCAACACCGAGTAGCTAGAGAGAGCTAAACACATGAAAGAAGCGAGGAAATTCATCGGCATAGCGCTGAACATCGAGTGGCACGAGAGAATTTAACTCAAGAAAGAAGGGGTGAAATTCTTCAGACTAATGCCTAAAAGCATCGACTTGCACAATCAAATTTAACTCAAGAAAGAAGGGATGAAATTCTTCAGATTAATGCCGACCAGCACGTGTGCATCAGTAATGTAATAAAAGTAACATGATGGGGGATATGAACAGGTCAATACAGGTTATATAACTAAATCAAATGTTGTAAAGCAAGACCTGAAATGCTCCACTGTAAATGTATCAAGCATTCAAGAAGCCAGCAAGGTTTCAAATTGGAAGCATTCATGAGGAAAGTAAACAACCAATAGTATTTATTCAAGATCAGAGCAAATGACCAACTGGATTTATTCAAGAGAAAAGCAATTGACCAATTGAAAGCATTTAGGAGAAAGGTAAGCATTGAATTGAAAGCTTTCAAGAAGGAAGTAAGCAACCAATTGGAAACATTCAGTAAAATAAGCAACATATTACAGCACCTGGGGTTTTTGATTCCAGTCAATGGGTTCGTCTTTCACTGTAATGGCCTCCAGCTCAGCATCAGGTATTTCTTGTTTGATGTAAACTGCTTCTAGATGACTCCCAGAATTTGGTTCAACTGCAAATGACTCAAGATCATTGAGAAACATCAGGCCAGAGATAAAAAAAATCTAGGCAAGAATTCTTTTTGTACTGGAATACGAAGAAAATTGCACATATTTGATAATGATAAAAATAATTTGTATTTGAACATGTCACAAGCTAAAACAAATTTGTAGGGTTAAGTAAGACGTTGGAATGGAATCTAGTAACACTTACTCCAGTGGTGGACACTAAACTGTTTAATTAACTAAAATTATTAGCATCTCAAAAACTTCAAAGATTTCAGTAAACAAAATTATTTTTTAGCGCACCAACAAATTTAGCTGACGGTATGTAGTGAGAAACAAAGTCTTTAGAATAAACAATTTATGTAAATCACACAAAACTTGCTAATACAATAAAATCTGAAATTTACATATCACCAAATTTTTGAATGACATCATGCAACTTACGAAGGATAAAAAGGATTCAACTCAGCAGCAGGAAATATTACACTGAGTTATAATTAATAACTCCTCATAACACTGAAGTCCAAAATTTTTAACCAAACAATGGTGTACATTTTAGATCATGATTTTAGGGCTCTTGAAATGACACACAATGAAGGAAGAAATATTATGATCATACTTTACCAGCAAATGCAATGAAAACTACACTTCAACATAACATATGTTAGTTTTTTATAGTTTTCAGCACATTTAATATTAGACTCATATCAAGGTTCAACAAATTAAAAAAGTAATATTACTGTAATAAATCTAACTCTATGCGTACGTCTCATCAAAATACTGGTGTTAATACCATAATTTTTGAAAAAAGAAACATTACACTGAAAGCAGGATTCAATATAGAATGGAGGGTTATCAGTAAGAAAAGGCTTACTTTATAAATAATTCTTATTAGAAACTATTGAGTGAATGCCAATATTTTTGACCTAAAGTTGTGCCATACTGAAGACTAATAATACATTTCACTAATCAACAACAAACAGAAACACACGCTGTATTACACTTTCAATAATTCACACATTATCTCCAGACATGGCTGTGTACACCAAAACTTATAAAAAATGACAGCCAGAACCACAGAGCAATAAATTGCAAATGATGTTCAGAACACAGACAATTTGCATTTATATCTACTAATGCTGTCATATCTCCACTCATACCATGAGACATCCAAGTTTGCCATGCTGCTAAAATTTACAAAACTAAAGTACAAATTGCATTTTGTTCAAACTTTACTTCACTTTCTGTGAGATTAACAAAATTCAACTCATATAGAAACTGACTACAGAGCCCATCTCAAAATCATGATTGAAGACATTTTATACTACTAATTTTGTGGTTCTTCTATATCAATCATGGTAGATAATACCCTATAGTTATCCTATGTTTTGAGCTTACACATTAAAGATAAAATTGCAGGTGTTTTCTTTCAGCCAATAACATTTGAAGTATTTATAAAAACATTTTAGTTAATTTTTAGACTAGATAGGTGTATTTTTCTATTGTATTTTACTATCTACTAACTTATCTCTCAAATCTAAACCAGAATCAAGTCTCACCTTGCACCTCCTTCTCTTCTGGAACTTCCTGCTTGATGAAGTCATGCCTGCAACACAGCCTCTCCACTTCAGCATCAGTCAACTTCTGCACCATAACCACTGCATGCTCCATGCTGGATGTTGAGGCACCTGATCAATGGACAATAGCATGTGTGTTTCTCACATTTGTGACAACTAAAGCCATAAACTAACAACCATTACATAAAAAAATATTTTTCAAGAAATGACTTGACTATGTGATGCTGCTTCACTTTTATATTCAAGATAATTGAAATTACAAACTGCAAACATGAAGCATCAAAATGTCTAAAGAAAATAGCAAAATTCTTCCATCATGGGAAAAATGAGGGCCACCAGTGTTGGGGCTTTTGTAAAGGCCTGCAATTTCCTCAGCATTGCTCACAAACTTCATACAAGAATTCAGCACCTGTGTACCAGACTTGTCCAATAGACTACTCAGGATCTACCAATCCTTGTCACAAACTACCATAGGTAGGCATCACTGGGATAACCAGTGTGCCAAAAACCACCTTCAGGCATGGTAGGTCACCAGAACCCATACTACACTCATTCCAGTCACTGTCTCTGGACTCTTGGCATGCAAATAAAATTTTCATAGGATCAATAATGCACAAATTACATTCCTGATGCAATCCAACAAGACAGCTCATACCACAATCATCTTCACCATATCTGGTATACCATTCATTTTCTTCATACTGCTCATATACTACATTAATGGAAATCTCCCTGTCTGGTTTGCATTTATTACATTTTAGCACAAAATGTTCAATTATTTCCTTTACTCTCCAATCACACTGCTGACATAATCAATTATTATTCTCAAATCTCCTTACCAGACATGTATTCACACTCAATGCCTAACACCTCACAGCAAACAAGAGTTGGCTTTCAAAACTACTCTCATAGAATATCTCACACTTGGGCACTTCCATTTGCGTATACCAGATTAGTGTAGGCTTTCGCATCATGCTAAGCATTCATTTATTCAATTCATACTATTTTGTTCCACTCACACTTTTTTTCCACCTCTAGCAGTCCCACTCTGATCCTTTACCTCCAACATTCATTAAAAGCCTACCATCAACAGGTCTCTCAATTCAAATATAAATAATCTTTTGCCTACTTGATTATATTGCATGCCTTCAACATATTTTCTCTCAATAGCTTACACTCAGATTTCATTCAAAAATTTGCTCAACCCACCTACTATTCTGCTTTTTCTCAATTCTCACCTTATAATTCAACACAGCTTTTATCATTTTTTCTGAAAATAGGCTCCACTCTAGATCACCTCTGATAGCAGTTAATTTTAAGGAGGTGCAACTAATCGGTTTTTGAAATTTTGTTACCTGTCTCATGGTAATTACCTACATCAAAAAAGCAACTTTCCTTAAATGCACTTTTTGGGGTAAATAAGTATTTAACAAGTTATAGTTGTAGATTAAGTTTGGGTACTTTGTAATTTATTATTTGCTGGCCCTGCGGAGCCTGAACCCACTTCTAGGATCTTTTAGTTAGTAACACAATAGAAATCATCGGTCAACATTGAGTTTAATGTTGTCAACGAATTTCATAATTTTGTTGCCATAGATAGGTAATATAGTAGATTGTAAGACGTTTTACATGAATGATAATATGCTTGCAAAGGCTTAGTTTTCGAGTTATTTAAGTTTAAAGTTATACGAACGGCGCTCCTGAATGGCCTTTTTTGCACAACTACAGAGTTGAAACGGAAGCTAACCCATATTACAGAAGTAAAGAGGTTGGGTTGTGACGTGAGGGGTAGCCACAGTTTTTCTAGTGAAAATTATAAATAAAGGTTTATAGTGACGTCTGTTTAAATCAGCTCCAAGATGGCAGCCGCCATCTTGGGTACCGGGTGGCCGCCATTGGAGATGATATAAATGGACGTCACTAGAAAACTTTATTTATAATTTTTACAAGAAGAACTGTAGCTACCTTTAACGACCCAACCTCTTTACGTTTGTAATAGGGGTTAGCTTCCGTTTCAACTCTGAAGTTGCGTAAAACAGGCCATTCAGGAGCGCCGTTTGTATAACTTTAAACTTAAATAACTCAAAAACTAAGCATTTGCAAGCATATTGTCATTCATGTAAAACGTCTTACAATCTTCTATATTACCTATCTATGGCAACAAAATTATGAAATTTATTGACAACATTAAACTCAATATTGACCAAAATTTTGAAACTTTTTTTTAATTTGTTCCCTTCAATTTTGAAATTACACCCTGATTAGTCTATATCTACCCACTCTTTACAAGTCATGCACTCAATCTCTTCATCCATTCCACTAGCATGACTTCATGGTTGACATGACTTCATCCCTTCCTACAACCAGTCCTATTTCTTCCCATTATCATACACAGACTTCTAACTATCTCAGTATAAATTTTACAGGCAGAAGAAGTCTTCACTCACCAAATCTACTAAAAATCAGGTTTTCAAACAAAAACATTACCTACTACTCTCACAGTCACTCTATACAATATCACACACTATACTCCTTATATGCAAAGAAAGCTTACCAGTCAAAACACCTAAGTCAAAAATTGCAAGTCACGACACCAATGCTCAGTCTCAACTCTCACGCACTTGAACTTGAACTTGAGGGCCGACAGTGTCGGGGCCTTTGTAACGGCGCAACACAAGAACTACTCGCACGAGCACTCCATACAAAGTCACACACTGTACTCACGTGAATATACAAACCATACCAGTTTTTCAGCAACTTCACTTTAATTCACCACTATTTTCGTCGGAGGAACAGAAGCACGTGCACACACCAAGCGATTTACCCTTTAAAGACGACGTACCACGAGTCCAACGCAATCTCACACTTCGCGGTTCGCGGTTTCCAGTTCTTCCGGATTGTTCAACATTTCTGCTATTTGGTAAAATTAAAGAATAATACTTAAACGATATTACTGGACTAACACCATATGAGTCTTAATGTTGAAAGAATTATTTTACAGAAATAAAATAACATCATTGTATAAGAGAAATTAAAAGTTTCATCAAAAATTGCAATACCTGAAAACTTTACCGACAGGCCGCAGCCGAGACGGTACAGAAATGGTTTTGTGAATAGAACAAAAGTTTCTTGAGATACCTTCCCGACTGGTGCACCGTCAAAACACGAAAGTTCATTAAGTTCCTCCACTTTTAACTTTCGAAACAATGCACCTATCGAGTTTAAATTACTCTCATAAGAAAGAATGAAAATTTTCAAGAGAAAATCATATATGTCAAAATTCCTTAGCATTCACAGACAAAAGGAAGCAAAGTTTCCGTAACTCCTCAATGAAAGTCAGATTTTTTTGATGTGCCACGTTTTGTCGAGAAGCTAATTTCTTAACTATAGCACTTACAAACTTCAAAATAGTTTCAATTTTTAGAGCAAATAATTGTTAATGGTAACATGTATGACAAAACTTTCCTACGCTTTTTGGGAGGAGAGGGAGCGTCCCTTTGACCCCTCAATGTAAGGCGGATTTTTTCGATGAGCCTCGTTTTTTCGAGAAGGTAATTTATAAGCTATGGCACCTATAAACTTCAAAATAATTTCAATTTTTAAAACAAATTATTCCCCACGGTAACATGTATGGCAAAACTCTCATACGCTTCCTGGGGGCAGGGAGCGAAGTTCCCTCTACCCCTCAACCGCAGTTTGCGCAACTGCTAATTTCTAATAAATTGCACTTACAAGAAATATTATCGAAATTTTTCAACCAAGTAATACAAAGTAATCAAAATGAGGAATAAGGAACAAACATGCACGGATGAAATCATATGTCAAATGAAGGTCTTACATTTCACATATGCGATTACACTGACGGAGTAATATTTTTTTAATGATGTTCAATGTAACGGTACAAAAATAGGTTCAGAAAGCAAGACAGGTTGGGCCAGTGACTCAGCCAACCAAAAATTTCGCTGGGACTAGGTTCCTCGAAAAATAATTTCGGAGGAGAGGGGGAGGGGGCTGAAATAATATCGGCTGCAGACATTACTTGTCAACAATCTTGTTCATTTTTTATTTGAAACGGCGACTGAAACTGGCCCCAGCTCAATATTTTTTGGGGGAGGTGAGGCCAAACGAACTGATCAAGCACTTATTATTTGTGAATAATCCTAGAAAAACCTTTTCTGTGATGACTATTACTCCGTTTCTCACAGTAATGGCATACAAAAGAACCCAAGAGAGATGTACGGCCTGCAATGTTTAGTGAGAGGAGTTAGGACAGGCGTCACCCTAAGTTCGTAACCTTTCCCGCGACACGACGTGAGCTATTGAGCTAACGGGCCTAAGTTACTTTTCCTAATATTACCATGAAATTATCATTGCATCAGTACGAAAGTAACTTTGGTAAATTACCAAGGCTATAGCTGAATAGTCAATGAGTTAAATCCATATTCGTACACTGACTCGCTGTTTCAAAAGGTATTTATTGCAACTCTAGTAAGCGTCGAAAATTTCTGTATGTGAAAATGAAAATAGATTATGAAAATAGGCGTAATCTGAGCTTGGCATTTCTAATCAAATTATCTCAGTAATCGTGTGGTAAACAAGCTCAGATATTCAGCTTTGCGTGTATGTTTGTTTATTTGTTTTAGGTGTTTGTGCTGTGCCCTGTTTCATTATATATTACCTATGACAAAACATTTCTTGTAAATCATTTAGGACGGGATTTCAGCCTGTTTTGGGAGAGCGTCTGATGTTTTTCCTTCTTTCGCTCGAAATGATGGCAAAGAACCTCAAAAGCATTCTCCCGTGGTATTTAAAGTATTTATAAGCTATCAGTTACATTTCCTTGGCTAAAATATTCAAGAGGAATTAGTTTCATTGTTACCCTCGATAACAATTAACCCCTAACACGGCTATTGTACACCTAGCATGGTTTTTCTATCAACTAGGGTACTTTACATTAACAATTTTTAAAATCAAACGTGCACTTCATAATATACATCAACTTTCATCGAAAGAAAGGGTTTTTCAATATTTCTTTATTTATAATTTCCTCTATCTATAAAAATTTTCGTCGGCAATTCGCGTTAGTGACTTTTCCGTATTCCGTAGTTCCTTGGTGATACTTCATCGCTTTTGTCACGGGATTAGCGTAGAACCGAGAAAACGTAATTAAGGAAAGAAAAAGATACAAGAAAACATCTTCTACTTTTTGAAAATGCGTTCCAATCACCTCCCTTGGGTTATGAATTCCCACCTTTTCTTTCCTTATTTACGATTTCCCGTTTCTTCGTAAGTCCTGTGACATAAGTAAAGAAATATTACACGGAATTACCATATGAATACGGAAAGGTCACAAGCGCAAATTTATTTATTCATTCCGGTACGTGGATAAGCCATTTACCTAGTGGTAAATTGCTACGGTTAGTACGTGGTACTCCGGTTGGTACATCCGTGTCCCAATACGTAGTTGACAATACATAAACCTTATACGTCATTAGCTGCTGGATTATCTCCATGAAAACCTACTCTGAGTTTTTGATCGTTGAAATGCCCGAGAGAAGCCTTTGGAGAACAGCGCGTGGACCAAACCGCCCGTCTCCCTGCTCTCTCGAGCAGCTGTGAAGTGGTGCAGTCTTGCGCGCTGTTGGTTCTCGGCCACAATTGGGGACCTTTGACGTGACGGTGGTAGAGTGCGAACTGAGACAATTACTGAAGGGTTGAACTCAACAACGCAACTTTTGTGCTTGAAGAGTAACTTCACCTTGAGTGAGAAGAGCAATTTAGGTGCAAACTTTTTTGAGCAGAGAGAAGCTTGCAGAGACGTAAGGGTCAACACACAATAATAACTGAGAGCGCTTGTCTGCAGCATGTATGTACTAGAGTTCTCAAACAACTTCCTTCTAATGTCGCAATTCCAAGTTTAATGAGATAATAAGTGGCTATAACTTTGAAGTTGAAGATGAAGTAACTAGCGGGTAAATTAATGTGGTACTTGCTATGTCGCAACTCAAGGGTCTAATGTCTTTGAAAATAGCTGTCAAATGTGTGGCCTAATTTGTAGTTTTTGGAATACTGGGGCTTTAATTTATAAAGATTGTTTAAAAGTGACGGCAGAATCACTAAAGAACAGAATGATCCATGAGATGATCTTGTTTTACTGAATAGCGTTACAATTATTGTACATTCCGTACACAAGGCTTAATGTGTAAATTCAAACTTTTAAGCTGGAGTTTTTGAGATACCACTGCACAGCTTTGCTCTCTTGAAATTTCTTTACTAATAATGAATAATAATAATGAAGGCATCTACGGATGCTTTATTTCCAATTTCAAGCCTGATACATATTACCTTATACATTGGATTTTCAAATGCCTTATAACTAACGCCAGGACGCCATTACGCTTTCCCCCGGTCAAGACCGGTACCCATTTCAGACACCTGGGTAGAGTGGGGTATTGTGCTTGGAATTTTTCCCCTATACCCAACAGAGAAAATCGCCACCAGCGCCGGGACTCGAACCAGGGTCTGCCTGGACGGAGGCAAGTTCGCTCGTCTCACGGCTACGACGAGCACACTAGTCTAGTGATGCTGCTTCCTGCCAAGGTATAGGACATGAACACATGTTGGTTCAGCAGTCATTGTTGAAAGACCCACAAAGGTGTAAGCAAAAATTAGAAGTAGGACATCAAACATGCTAAATTAACTAGCTCGGTAGAAGGCCCTGGCTAGTTGTTATATAGTGAAGTAGGCATCGTTGTGTTTATGGGATTTCCGGGGCTGAGGTTTGAGCGTCACCGGAAGACCTGCGATTACGTCTTGCCGGATGCCTTATCGCGTTCAGGTCACATATCGTAATGCGACCTCCGCCGGAAGCCGTGCCTTCGGGGGCGCATGGCATTAGCATGCACCGGAAGAGCCTTGTTTAACTTCCGAGCGGAGGTCGCATTACGACATGTGACCTGAACGCGATAAGGCATCCGGCAAGACGTAATCGCAGGTTTTCCGGTGACGCTCAAACCTCAGCCCCGGAAATCCCATAAACACAACGATGCCTACTTCACTATATAGCAATAAATAATATCGTTACCAAAGGTTATACATTATTACCAAAGAGAATATATTACCAAATATTACTGACCTTATTAAAGAGTCGGGGATTGAAATTTCCTTTAATTCATCTTATTTATATATAATAAATAAGATGCTTATGAACCAATGATTTTTACGTTACAATATTTCATTAGAAATCCAAAGAAACATCTAAAGCTTATTTGTTGAGAAATCTAAAGCGAAACTCGGCGCTTGCGGTGGCGATTTTCTCTGTTGGGTATAGGAGAAAAATTCCAAGCACAATACCCCACTCTACCCAGGTGTCTGAAATGGGCACCGGTCTTGACCGGGGGAAAGCGTCATGGCGTTAGTTATAAGGCATTTGAAAATCCAATGTACAAGGTGATATGTATCAGGCTTGATTGTAAATAAAGCATCCGTAGATGCCTTCATTATTATTATTATCATTAAAAAAAAATTATTAAATGTCATGTACAATGTACATGCAAACTGTCATAAGTATTTTCAACCCACAAAGTTCATTATCTTTGTTTTCATGAATTAACTACCGCTATTCGACCTCAATTAACCAGCTATAAGATACATTTTCATGTCTGTCGTCTCCGTTTTTGAGCAAGCATCAAACTGGACCGTCATACGAGTAGTACCTTTAACGAATAATGAAGGCATCTACGGATGCTTTATTTCCAATCAAGCCTGATACATATCACCTTGTACATTGGATTTTCAAATGCCTTATAACTAACGCCAGGACGCCATGACGCTTTCCCCCGGTCAAGACCGGTACCCATTTCAGACACCTGGGTAGAGTGGGGTATTGTGCTTGGATTTTTTCTCCTATACCCAACAGAGAAAATCGCCACCGCCAGCGCCGGGATTCGATCCCGGGTCTCCGGCACGGCGGTAGAACCCTCTAGCCACATGGCTATACCTCTAACCAATTGCACACATTTGCATCATATATCAGAGATAATGTGACTTCTTCAAATTTGAAACCCGTATAGGACATTCATGTTTTCTTCCATTATTCACATCCTAAAATGTTCATGTTAGGCTTGTGTGGTCCAAGTTATATTTCTTGTGCTCTTGAGTATGACAACCCTACCTAGGATTTTAATTTCACGTATTACTCCAATTTTGTTGTACATGTCTTGACAGCCATTGCAGAACAATCGTTTTCATGTTTCTGACTCAGGTAGACTGTTTTATGCCACTATTATTAGCATGTCAATATATTAGATTCTTTGCGAGATAAAAAACATTTTTAGAGTTCCGTGATTGCAATACTAGTTTGTACGTAGGAGTGAAAGAGATTAGATTATTAGTAACTTTATGACTCCCTATCCGCAACAAAGGCAATCCAAAGAGAGGAAAGAAGAAGGCACCATTTATTATGGAGTTAAGGGAACTCGGATTCTATTCAGAAAGGGCATAGAAACAGTAAGATAAGAAAGAAGTTCATGACACAAGATCAAAGTTGACGAAGAAAGTAGTATGTGCTGAAAAAACAAGATAGCAGTAGACCGAAAAAAGTTGGTTAACATAACAAAAGCATTTCATTTCAACAAAAGGAAGGCCTACCTAACTTACAGCTCGGGCCCTCACACTGTCCCTCCGAGAGTGCTAATTCCCATAGATACAATAGTTGTGTCCCCCTGAGGGTATGAGTGAAATATGGTTCAGAATATCAACCTCACTGCGTCGCTGAGTTTTGACTCGCGCTGTGAGAGTGATAAATTCTGAGACCCAATGGGAGCTATTTCACAGCTATTTCTATTGTGCACTCCCTTAATTCTGGTAACATTTTGGTTCAGCCATTTGTATTGGCAGTGTTATATAACTCCCTTGCTACCCCTCACAGCTCCTGCCATCATAGCGGCTGTGACATTACAACGTGGGAGAGGTTCACAGAAATTCCACGGAGGGGAAACTTGTCAGAAGCAGCCGTTAATGATAGGCAATAAAAAATCCCGAAAGAGAACAGTTTAATCAGTACAATAATACTACAGAATATACAGTTTTTGATGTTGACAAATTCAAAGCAGGGTTGCGGAGTCGGAGTCGGAGTCGGGAGTCGGAGTCGCCGGAGTCGGATGTTTTAGGGTGGAGTCGGAGTCGGAGTCGCTTCTCTGAAGTGTGGTGGAGTCGGAGTCGGAGTCGGAGTCGCTACTCTGAAGTGTGATGGAGTCGGAGTCGGAGTCGGAGTCGCTTTTCCGAATGTGGTGGAGTCGGAGTCGGAGTCGGAGTCGTTCATTCGGATGTGGTAGAGTCGTGGTTGGAGTCGCTATTTTTTGGTGTCTTCGATTCTAATTTTTGCTAAAAATTATTTATAATTCTTTAAAACCAAAAGTAAACAAACCAGAGTTAGAATAATTTGCTGAAAAATCTAAAAAATACGCAATGTCTTTGTTGATTATTTTGTTCTAAGTTTGAAACAGCGTATTTATACCTATCACCTAATACCGTCATGTTATCTAGTCATTGAGGGTTTGCACAGATATATATGAGAAACCTACGAATGCGAAATATAATTTTTGTACTTAGCATTAATGTATATTTTGTTGTTAAAAGCAGGAATTAGTAATTGAAAGCATCGCAAACTCATTCTGTATGTTTCCGTTTTGTTCATTTCTCCTTCAATTAATACGTAGGAACTGGAAAATAGTAGTAAATTTGTTGCAAGTTACTTGTAGAACATTTCAGCTGATGCAATACATTGTACTCACATAAAGAGTGGTAACTCTGTACGCTCTTAATGATGCATTGATTGATAATGACTAGTCTTTGCAGAAACTTCAAGTTATGTTGTAATCATAAATATTTCTAGTCTTTAGGTTATGATTCATTGCCAATGAGAAGTCTTTGCCAAAACCTGAAGCTATGGTCTGGTACACAAAGACTTCTAGTTTTCAGGTTATGTCATCAAAATTGACATGGCTTCCTTGTCTTTAGATCAAGTTAACATGTATTAATAATAAAAATTTCTGCTCATATCTAAAGCTATTCCTTGAATGTTGTTTGGTTCTTTCAGAGTTATATTGTATTTCACTATATCATCATCATGTTTAATTTTTATCTTCGTATCACTCCCCAGTTTCTAAGTACGCATGCGCTGAAATGGAGAATTTTATAATTATGTTGATACAATTTTAAAAACTGAAATATTATTCGTTTTGTAGCATTATAAAATTAATTACTTCTTGTTAAGGAAGATTTGGAAATGTTGTAAGGTTATCAATATCGACATTGAGACACTTTGAAAAAAAATTAAAATACAATGTAAACGAGCTGCAATGAAAATAATTACACACACTAGCAAAAACTTCACTTATATTCAGACAAATTTGTAACTGAAAACAATGCACTATCTCAGCTGCAATGGTTGTTGCATTTATGCGATAGTACAAATTATCTTGCTGGAAACGTTTCAAATTGCTCCAAAAAACACGAAATGAGAAGAACATGGGACGTTTATTAAAATAACAAAGTATCACATACAAAGTAAAAAGTTAGACGAAAATAAGTGATAGTATCATATAACACGCAAAGAGGCTAGAAGTGACTTCTATTCGTAATAAAAACGTTCCGAAAACGTCAGGCCCCTGCGACGAAAACATAACAACTTTTGCCTATTATAGCCGAAATGTAACATAGAGTTGAGCAATAATATAACACCTTTTCTGCATTGTTTCCCTGCATAGTGTATACAGAGAAGAAAAGGCAGTGTGCAAATCTGGCCTACCTTATCTACCCGTATATCATAATTTTGGGGATTTGAAGCATAGTCATTGAATTAACTATTATAATTTCACTGAAGTAGTGCATACTTAGTAATAAAAAACTTTTGATACATATCTATGCTTCTCAGTGTAGACAGTGCCTACATTACCTACTCAGAAAACACTTGTCAGTAATATACAGGGTGTTTCAGATTCAGAATAAGAGGCAAAAAATTGCACACCAAGTAGAAGATATCGAAATAAAAACTTTTTCTTCTATGAAATTATCCGAAGAAAGAGACATTGAGATATTAGCCGTTTATTGTTTTAAAGGATGAAATTTAATGACTAAATTACTCACAATATTTATTTTGAATTTACGTTGATCGGGCGAAATGTTCTAGTTGCATGACCTCCTAGATCTCTTTACATGACTCCACTCGATTTCAATTTTTGGGGACACGTGAAGAGCTTTGTTTATGCTACACCCATTGAGTCTGAGGAAGATTTTGCGGACAGAATTGCAGTGGCTGCAGGTGAGATACCTTAATGCCAGACGTGTTTCCTAATATCCGGCAGCCGTTAGGGCTAACATTCGAAAAG